>CM066164.1:19289453-20489453 GCA_033629205.1 Lithocarpus polystachyus | reverse complement strand
TTCATTTGATAGTTGGGAAGTCTAGATATTTATGCAGAAAATCTTGTGTCATTTAAATATCTTCATTTGATTGTTGGAAAAGACTTCATTCAAGTGCACACCCCAGCCTTTTGCAAGGCCTCATGCCTGCTATATCATCAAGAGTCTTTTCCAGCCTTCAAGCTATATCTTTCAGCTAGAGACACTTGTATTGGACATAGGTACCGAGGTTACTACATAAATTCAATTTTTTTCTCCCCCCCCCCCCCCCCACCCCACCCAACCCCTCTCTTTATTTTTTGAAAGAAAAAACATAGATACAAAAGAAGAAAGCTTATCAATTTTTGTTGTGATTTAAATTTTTCATAAGTTAACACGGTTCCCAAAATTGCTCAAGTTAAGGAATCTCAAATAATTGGAAATTGTACTGAATTTCCCGCTTGTTCTGCTCCTCCTTTGCACATCCCTACCATGCGCAGCTCCTTCATTAAATAGTTTTACAATTAAGGTGAATATTCTTACTTCAAAGCAATAGTTGTGGATTGGATGTTGTTTCTTTTTAGGTGAATTTTACTAACCACCCACCCTAAAGTATTACTGATTTTGCAATGTTACCCTAAAATATTGATGTGTGCATTTCACACCCCATTTTAAGAAATTCTAGCAATGTACCCCTAAATGTGAAAAATGCATAAATTACCCATAACAAAAAGAATGAGATGGCAGTTTAGTACACTTGGCATTGCAACTAAAAATTAAGAAATTGTTTATTTTCTTAGTTTTCTAATTAAATCTATTGTATTTTTTCTTATTTTTTAATGTAAATGCCAGATATGGCATATGCCACATGTACTAACTGCCATGTCACCAAATGTATTAGGCATAGCTTTTGTATATTTTTTCCTGATTTATGGGGTGCGTGAAACAATTCTTTGAAATTGGGTGTTAATTGAAAAATTGATTATCTGAGGGGGTCGCAAAAGGGGTGTTAGTTTTGGAAGGTAAAGTGTATGTTTCCTTCATTACTGTGCATTTTACATATTTGTTTTATGCTTATTATAAAGCTTCCTTTCCCACCAGTTATTTTGAGGTTGGTAGTTGGTCAAGTGTACTATTCTTTTTCATGGTATGAGTTTTTTTTAATCTATTATCTTCATTTACTTTTTGAATGTCACTAAACGACACAGCTACATCTTGTTTTAACTTCTAAAATTATGTTTTGTTTTTTCGAACCTGATGTGCTCGTATTAAATAGCATTAATTGATTAGCTTTATTTATCATGAAGTTTGTGTTACTCATTAATGTTTTTATCTTCATTATAGTTCAATGTTTTGAATCCGAGTCAACTACTGCTGCGCAATAACATAATAAAGAGTTTACTCTCTTTTCTAGACTTTCATGTACGTCACAACACAAGTCTATAAGAGACTTCTAACCTATCATAAGATTATCATTATTTGAATTTTCCATGTGGTTTACTGATGGAAAATTCAGTTCAAATGGAATGTATCACCTTGAGTAATGTAAGATTAATGTTTGAAGCATCCAATGGTTTAGAATTATGAAACTAGTTTAAAATAACCTAATTCTTGAATTAGCTGTGCCTCTCTAACCCATGAGCCAACCTGAACATGTTGGATCATTATTTTGAATCCAAACTGACATGATAATTCTCTGAAACATGATCACAACTTATTGGGTTGGGTTGCAGTGAAGGATTGTTGAGGTCCTTTGATTTTTCATATATTTCTTGCACCAAAAAATCCATAAGCAAGCAACTATTCTGCAGATCTACATTGAGGGGCATCAAACCCTGTTGAGTGTATCTTGTTTTGTCTTCCAATACCTGGGGTAGACATTTTCCTTACACCTGGATAGGTTTGTACAGGTTGTACTTGAAGAGTATGTGGATTGATTACTAAAAATATTGAGTGTGTTTAGGATTGAGACATGGCCTATAAAAAAAAGTATGGAGACATGTTGGCATTTTTGTTCTTTTTTCTCCATTTCTTTTATCTCTTTTTTTCCTCTACTTCTCGTGGTACTTTTCACAGATAGTGTTAATAGAACTCTATAAATTTTGTCCCTTCATCCTTACAAGCCAAAGTCAAATCCTTCCTCATCTTTGGAAACCCTTAAACTTTACATATTCTATCAAATAGGCATGAAAAACTTACCAAACTAAAGCCAATTTTGTGTTGTAAAACTTTCTTCTACAAATCTAAACCCTATTTTCACAAATCGTGATAAACCTGAACCCACCACAAGCATATGCAGGCAAATTCTCCAATTTTGGTTGTCACTGTCTAAGAAGTTTATTAGATTACTTGCATCTAGCTTTCCTAAATTCTGGATCGTAGTTTGTAGAATGTAGAAAAGAGTGGAAACATGGCATTTCACTTGCACGGAATGTGGTTTGATGGGTCTAGACCATTTTGCAGCTCAGATAAATTGCTCATTAGAAGGTAAAAGCCCTTAAGGAATAACTTATAATAAACGAGAAGTGTGTGGTTTAAAGTTTGACTATTGAATCCATAAATACAATTTCCATGCTCTTGCTGGACTTGTTTATTCTGTGCTTTAGATGCCCCTCTTAGAATCTTGACCGCAAAAGTAGCAATGAATTTGTTTGTATTCTTTTAATGAGTAATAATTAATTTCAGTAGAAGAAGCGCATAAGGGGCACAACCCTTGTACACAAGGCATATACAAGAGGAGGACCCCCAAAAAAAAAAAAAATCTAAAAGTTGTGGGATGGGGATAATCTCTATCTACACTTGGTTTCAACCTCTAAATGAAATTGTTATATTCTTATGTCTAAATTTTATGATGTTGTCATTGCTAACACCTTTTGTCCATATCAAGATATGACTCACATGTCAGTTTCCTCTTATTAAAGTGTCACATTTGCTCTGGTAGATGTAACAATGAACTTGTGAATTGAAAACATTTAGGCTAGTGTGTAATTAATGCAATGGCACAGTAAAACTTTAATTTTGCCTGAGAATTGTGTTTACTTGTTTGTCAACTTGTAAGATAAATTGATTTCTTGTTTTTTCTTTTATTTTTTAATGGGAAAGATGAAACCTTGCTCCTTTGTGGGGATTTTTATTTTGCACTACATATTCCAAAAACAAGCCACTATGTTGGGGATATTGAGGGCTTCAGAACGTGCTGAGTGCTGATGATTGGGGATATTGAGGGCTTCAATTTGAAATCCTTACCAGCTACTATGTTGGCTAGACTTATTTTTCCCACTTTGACGGTTTTACTCTGAATTAGTTGGTTATGTATTTTTATGTAGAATAACAGGGTATATGACTTGTGAAGAAAGTAGTTCTATGATCACTTTTTTTTGTGTCTTAGCTTGTATATGTGCAATGACATCTAGGTTGATGTTGATAATTTGGATTTGGATCAAGTATTATCTATCTGACATTATGTTAAGGTTGAACATATTCATAACAATAGGAGTTTTGCTTCTACCTGCTTGCTGAAGCTGCTTTAGCTGTACTAAAGAGGGTTTCATTAGGAAAGAATAGTGGAAAGCTTTTTTTAGGTTCAAATACTAGTTAAAGCAGTTAATTTGTTGACTTACATCCATCTTGCCTAGAATCTGGATTATTGTGGGAATGTGGTACTTGCACAGAATGTGGTATGAAGGGATTAAATGGCTCATTTTTAGTTGGTAAAACCCCTTAAAGAAGTTTCAATTTGAAATCCTTACAAATTTATTATAATACTTAGATTATTTGACCCATGCATAATGGTTGGATTACATGTAGAAAGTGCTACAGCGATTTAACATATTTCTCATGGGGCAACTAGATGGCATATTGCCTAGTGATTCATATTTTGGGTGATGATACCATTGCTTTTTATACTTTTTGTTAGTATTGATTGTTTATATTCTCTCTTTGACTTCTTGTCTTTGAACAACCATGTGATGTTAACATTTTCCTTGTGCTGTTCAAAGACTTAGCAAGCCTACGAAAGAGAAAGTGGAGGTAAAAAATTCTAAACGTAAACATAAATGCCTCGAGGTGGTTGAATTAATTGGATTTGTTGGGTGTGGAGTTGATCTGCTGATTGAGACATACATAGTGAGTCATAATGTGTCACTTGAAAAGATAATGATCGATCCCCGCCATCCATGTAGATGGATACCCAAGAATTCTGACAAGCAAGTCTAGAAGTCGTGCCGGGCAGCACCTTGAAGCAAGATTACTTCTAGGAACACAATTAGTGTACTATAAAATTATCAACTTCTGATGGTAAGGTGGGGGTGGAGCTTCTAAAATATGCTTGGCTTTTTGACATCTTCAAACAGTGAGGAGAGAATGAGAAAACCTCATATTAATTTTGAATTTGAGATGGATGTGTATTATGAAGTTATAAGATTTAATATTTATTTACATTATTTGGTTTTTATTTCTTTGTTTGAATTTGATCCTCCTCCCCTGTCCCTTTTTTTTTTTTTTTTTTTTTTTTTTTTTTTTTTTTTTTTTTTTTTTTTTACAGGGTGTTAAATATATTTATCCTATTGGAGATTGAAACCTCTCTTCTTAAGGCTCCCCTTTTAATTACCCCAAATCTTGTTGAGCATTATTCCAGTTCGTCTTTCTATTTAAGGGTTTTAAATTTTGAACTCTTCTCCCTCTACTTTTTGTTCCCTTTCTAATTTCTATCCTTCAAATCTGTATTGGCTCCTTTTGAGTCAAATTTGTTTTCAACAGTGGTTGTATTCGTTCCTTCGATCTGGGTTTGGGGGAAATTGGGTTCACATTTTTTTTGTGATAATTAACTACTGATGAGAAGATCTTGTGTATTTGGCATATAGCGTTATAAATTATCCAAGCCAATTCAAGTATTAAAAGTATTATAGTTAAATTTAAAAAGAAGAAAGCATTATTAGTGCATGAATTTTTTGATTAGTTTATAAAAGAGAGTCAAATTTATTAGTTAGGACTCGGGCCAGTTGAGGCCAAATTTGTGTAAGTGGACTGGAGAGATTCTGGTAGTGCACCATTCTAAAGGCTGTTAGTAGAACCATAATTGGATTGATAAATTGACACCTTTTGGATCAATAGTGAATATGTTTGCAGGTTACATTGCACTAATTTTTATGGTTACTAAATGGGTTTATTAGGGATTTTGTTGTTAGAACAAGGAGGACTACCCCTGTTTTTTTTTTTTTCTTTCTTTTTTGGATCTGGCAAGGAGGACTACCTTGATGCTGAACCAAAGGGGTTAAGTTTTTCAATACCGTCAACTAGTATCATTTTACAAAGAACAATGTTAACTTTGGACTTTCTCTTATTAAGAGGGTTAACCCGAAACTTAGATAAAGGACTAAAAATGGTAATATACTATAAATAAATAAATTTTTTTGTTTAAAAAAAGAGAGGTGCTACGTCTATAATATTTTCACAACAAATTATAGGTAGTTAGTTGTTATCAGTTCAAATTTGAATTTAATACTAAGATTATTTTTTTGTCCTAACAATAACAACCCGTAACAACTTGCTATTTAGGATTTGTTGTAAAAATATTGTGAAAATGTTGTGGACATATCATTTTTCTTAAAAAAAAAAAAAAAAAAAAAAAAAAGTAGCCCTGTCCGTCTAGTTGTTGGTTAGCTTAGAAACTTGGAAGACACTGTTAAGTCCTAAAGCTAAACTAGTTCACAGATTCAGCAAAAAAAAAAAAAAAAAAAAATCAAGTCCTTGTATTGCATGGATATAGTTGTGAATTTACAGAATTTAGAATTTTATTGGGAAATAATGAATTAGATTGAATACAGGCGATTTGCAGGGTAATCAGGCAAGGTATCCACTTAGCACAATTTTCATGTCCTTATAAGGCTATTTCGGGTTTAAAGATGAATTTGGGAAAATTGGAATTGGTACTGGTTGGACAGGAATCGGACATAGAGGCTTGGCATTTGTATCTCCTGTTTGGACCGGATTTTTTTTTTCCCCCAAAATACTCCTATTTTCCTAAATTTAAGTAGAGACAGAATTAAAGGACAACAAAATAAAAATACATCTTTAACTCTCACTAAAACATTGCCTACAAAATAGGATCACTCTCCCACTAACCCACTTATTCAGAAAAAAAAAAACTTCACATTTAAACTTTTCTCATTCTTTATTTTTTTAATTGGCTGAATTTTTTTTTTAAACCCACCTTAAAACGTTTTTTTTTTTTTTTTTAATTTTAGAAACCCACGTCAAAAAGTTACTATTTTTTAGGCAAAATTTAATAATTTGCATCAATTATAATTTGGGAATATTATATTTTTCAATTACAAAAAAACTTAGGGTCTGATGATTGTTTTGCATTTGTACCAAATATTAAAATTATAATTAATGCAAATTATTAAATTTTATCCAAAAAAAATCACGCGTGTGCTTAGAGGCTAGTTATTATTTATTGGGGTGTAAAACATCTAGGTTACCAATGAATTAGATTGAATATAAATGGTACATGTGGTAATAAGATAACAAGATATATGACTTGCTTTCTTTTCTATTCTTACTTATAAATTATTCTCTCCCTCAGGTTGTGGCATGGAATAATCTCTACACTTTGGTTTGAACTTTGAACCATAAATGAAATAGTTGCATTCTTACTTCTAAATTTTCTGTATTTGCCATGGCTAATACCTTGTGTGAGTTGTGTCCCTATCAAAGCATTAGAGTCGTTAGTTTCCACTTACTTAAATGCCACATTTTGGTCGACTAGATGTAGGTATAATTTTGTGAGTTGAAAAAATTTAGGCCAGCGTGTATTCATGCAAAGGCGCAATAAAACTGTTTTCTTGCTTGAGAATTGTTTTTCCTTACTTGTTTGGGATCCCAATTGAAATCTTCAAAATTGCTAAATTCTGACAACTTCATTTTGTCCAATAGTGCCTAGATTAGCCTTCCCACTTTGGTACTCCTAGAATGTAGTGATGTTGTGCTCTTTCTTCTCATATTTATGGTGGAGTCCAGAAATTAAATTCATTGTAAAGTCCACCATAAATGTGGGAAGAAAGGGCACAATTTTGCCGAACTATAACCTAATAATTTTCCCCACTTTGATTCTTTCCTTAATCAAGGGGTTATTATTTTTATGCAATAATGAGATATATGACTTGTGAAGAAGATAAAACTATGAACAAATTTTTTTTTTTTTAAATGTTTGTGTTAGCATGTAATGAATACATGCAATAACATCCATGTTGATAATTTGGATATGGATCAGGTGCCATCGTTGCAATCTGATATTAACATATTTGGTTTCTTTCCCTTGATATATATATATATATATATATATATATATATATAATTCGATAGTTGAGAGGTGAAGAATTTGACTGGATGTCTCTATTAGAAAGACCAAGAAGTGTTAACCAATTAAGTTACAAGTCATGTTAGCTTTTGTGCTTCAAAACATAGGAGCTTTGTTGGGAGTAATATTTGAGAAAACATGATGAATGGTACTTATGCTTGTTTTTACCTCTTTTTTTTTTTTTTGTATCCTTTTTCCATTTTCCTTCTTTTTGGAAAGCTTAAATATTAGATTGGGGGAGAGGAAAAAAAAAGATGAAAGGGAATTACTTTCATTATAATGATGCTCTTTCATAAAATTATAAGACCACGATTATTTATGTATATAGAAACGCAAAAAAAAAAAAAAACAAAAAAAAAAAGAAGAAGAAGAAGAAGAAAGAAAGAAAGAAAGGCTAAAGGAAAAAAGACTTTATAGTCTATAAAAAATCTTACAATATTTTCATATTCTTTTCTAATAACCAAGTAAATAAGAAACAACATCAAGACAAAGATATTTTGAAGAAGTACTCTTCTGTTTTTCTCTTCTTTTATCTTTTAAGGTAGAATCTACTGAATCAAATTTAGAAAATTAAGTATATTTTGCTTGTTTGTTTAAAAAAGTATATTGTATTTTCTTTTGTAAGGGGGTTTTCATAATTCTAATGCCAAGCAAAGTATAAAGATTTTCAATGTATTTTTTGTAAAAAAAAAAAAAAAAGTTTTTGTACTTAGTTGAAACTAGAAACACAAGAGAATCAGTTTAATTGCTTGATGATAACAATGGGTCTCAAAATGCTGTCGTTTTATGTCATTAGTTTATTACCTAACTGCAATCAAAACGACGCAGTTTTGCTTGTCGTACCTAGTGCTTTTATATAGATAGGGGCTGTTTACCAGTTCGTAACAATTCTAGTGTTGTGTCTTGTGTCAACTGAATTTTCATGTCGAGGTTCTGTTAATGAAATGAATCTTCTTGCTTTTGCACGTCCAATGGGACTTCTTTTGATATCTTGTTTTAATCAAACTAGTATGTAGCCTGTGCTACCGCACGGGAATGGATATATTATTAATCATGAGTTTATTCATGTTTAAGAGGCTCAATTAAGTCTAAATTCATATTATTAACCAAAAATTTTATTAACAAAACTTAACAGTATATATATATATATATATATATATATATATACACTATTGGTCAATTTCTTTTTTGTCTTTTTGGGTTTATCACAAGGAGGATAGAATTAGATAAAACAATAAAAATATATATTGCATTTTATTATTTAAGTGATGTTATTGGACCTTTTTAAAGCAAACTAAATTTAAAACTTAAAGCAATGGGAAACAAACTGTTTTCCCTAAGTTAATTTTTTCAATCCTCATAAATATTTAGATTCATGATTTTTTTAAATTTGTACTCTCATCAAGCCACTAAACCGCATGATGAAAAAGAAACAGGAATAATAATGAAGTCTATACTGTCATCAATCAAATACAATTAGTTCTTATTGTTGGGAAATCATCATGTTTGCATCGCATACAAAACATACGCAGCGGAAAATAAACGGATCTACTTCATTCGCAATTGATAACATTCACTATGTAAGTTTCAGAATATAAGAACAAGAGAGTGTACCTTGATGCGGTGAATTTCAAAACCGAATGAAGAAGTACTCGGGAATACTTTCAATCTTCACTCCAATTCCACTCGATGCCCAAGATGTGTGGTCTCTCAATCAGTTCTATGTTTCTAGAGAGAATATGAAAGAGTATCTCTCTTCCTTATTTCATGTGTTATTACACTTATTAAACATACAAACCATTTTATTCTATATAAAATTCTGTATGTTTCTCTCCACATAACTGATTATCTAATTGGGCTAGCCTTTTGGGCCTTCCCAATTGGGCTTTAGTGTGTGGCTTGGAGTGGGACCAAAAGGGAACAAATAAGACACTAGCTCCAATGGGCCTTGGGCTTTTCTGTCAACTCTTGACAAGTCCAAAGTTACCATTAATTATATTTAATACCACTATATAAATATAATTGCACTCTAGGCCTCATTAATAAATTATATCCCAAGACTTTATCATACATGCAATCCATTCATAAAATATTCGTAGTAACACAAAGTCATAAATATAGACTGCCACTTTGTGAATTACTACATCTTAATCCTTGAGTACTCGGTTTAATCCTTTTGAGTTATTCACCATATATTTATGAAATCCAATTTCATAAATATATACTTTAGTCTTACTAAAGTGATTAGGCCTAACTCTCTGAATAACTGTACCCATTAAACTTATCTCAAGGGAATATTTTATATCTCCGTTAAGAGACTATGAATTCCATCTTGAGAATATATGTTCCATCAACACTAAATGTGGCTGCCCAACATACTGAGGTTTTGACCGTTACTTTAGATCTCACTCCTGATATATCAAAGCAACCTACATTTCATGATCAGGTCCATTATTCTCTCAGGATTAAGAGTTCATGTGAATACAAGTCGTGAGATTTATTATTCAATTGACAGTCGTTAGGAGAATAATAAATCTCACAGCGGTCCAGTTCAATATGTCTTAACTCTTAAAACATATCAACATATTAACTAGAAATCACCATTTCCATGATCAAGACAAATCATCGTAGTTAATATGTTATAGTCTTCGCAGATGAAATGCCCAATTTCATCACCGACTACGAACCGAAATTCTGAGTTTACAAAGAACTTGTGATTTATATCTTCTGTGACTTTTCACATAAATCACATACTATGCATCTCATGGACTATTTGATAATGTCCGAATATTCATGTTACCATTATTTTAGATAAGAATAAAACAACTTTATTAAACACAATATTAAGTCATACATCATGTCTCACATAATGTCATACATAATATTATACATAGCATCATACAATAGGATTTAAGGGCACATATCCTAACACTTATTAATCTTCTCCAAAAATTGCTAAATCCATCAACTCCTTTAGCTTTGGAACTGAACAATGTAGTCAGTAAACCATCCAAAACCCCATGAACCATGGCTAACCCTTCCCTTTTTCTTGCCAGCAAACTCAAAGTAAAGTCTCTAGCAAATGCAAAACTCAAATCTCTGGCTATATCTTATGCCCCTCCTGCTGGAACCCCATATATTGTCTGAAAATCAATGTTACCATCAGTAGGAGTACAAAGGGAGTCACCATAAGCATATTCAAAGGGATTTTGAAGTGAAACTTCAATTAAAATATCCTAAACTAATTATCATAATATAATAACATGATATAGAGATTCTATATTAATTTGAAGAAGGCAATAAGACTTATAGCAAAACAATGACTTTTCTATCATTAAACCCTTTACCATCTTTATTGCAGCAGCTGCTACTACATCAAATGAAATCCCTACCTGAAACAAACATGCTCTCACATTCATCACAGAATTTGAAAACCAAAAAGTCCAGCAAGTAGCAACTAAGAACTTTAGGAATTGTGTTTAACCAATAAAATGAGTAAGAAATTTTTTTAGTTGAGGATTGGAAAAATGGGCAACTATGGCTACCAAAACTTTTGGAATAAAACCTGAAAATTATTAAATCAATAAGTTTAGCATAAAACTCCTAAAAAGCAAAGAAAATAATACTATTGATAATTCAATTATAACTCTTTATTTAATATCATGGTGTTACTAGATGTGGTTGGTGTATTGGAATCTATTGCAGTCATTGAAATATTCACCTCCAACACACAGCAAGTTTTTACACAGTTGCATCATCAAATCTTGTACCTTGAAAAATTACAAAATCCATTACTAAATCTCCTTCATATCATGTTCTATTTTTTATGCATTCTATTAGAGGTAGAAAGAGACTTGCCAAATTTTGTTATAAGTAGAAGAATTGTTAGTGTATTGTGCTGTAAGATAGATTGGTAAACAACCTGTTGGGAAGATTTCTGTGACAACTACTTGGGTATCACCATAACCAATGGCCCTATGGGAAAATAATGGAGAATGAGGAATCAATAATCATAACAATTCATTTTGCAAGGAAAATAAAAAGGATTTTTTTTTTGCTAATAATACTTACTGTAACAGCATCTATTTCATTCCCTCCAATTTCTCCAATCATGAATATGGCTAAATCAAGTTTCTCAGCACAATCTATCAAACACTAAAGAAACAATAAAGAAAAAATAAAAATAATAAATTTAACTTTGTATTAAAAGCTTAATTCAAATAATAGGCTAACCATCAACATTGTGATAGATCCCATTGAAATATGTGACCATCCAATCCAGTTGAACATTGAGAGAGCTTCTAGTAGCTAGCTATGAAATATTCTTTTTTGCAAGAAACATGTTAGTTATATTTGTTGTTTATGCAATACAATTTATATTTTAGGCATATTCTAGGCATATTTGTTGATAGATCAATTAGGTATTTGTTAGTTATATTGTAGGCATGTAGTTTATACAATACAATTAAATTTTAGTAAGGGCATATTACAAACCTTAATGAAACTAACAACACCTTAAATCTGCCAGGTTTAAAATGGTCTAAAGGAATGTATATGACACTGATAGAGTTACTGGTTAATAAGAGAAAGCATTGTTGATAGCTCAAAAGAACTTTAATTTACTTATAAGTAGAGTATAAGATCTTTTATATACTTAGCAGTGATCAGTAGAATTACTTACACACCTACTAGGGAAGCCCTCAATTGGATGTGGATGCCAAAGATTGATGTACTAATCTAAATAGATAAAAATTACATAGAATGTTGTTAACAAAATGTATCATTAAGATAAACAAACAAAGGGAAGAAAAATCTCTTCAAAAAACAAAGTAGAGAAACAAACAAACAAAGATGGCGTAAACAGAATGAACGATGTTTCTTAGGAAGATACAAAGAGAGGTATTGTGCAAATGTTACATTGTTTCTTAGGAAGATACAGATTCTCACCAAAACTAAATGGAATCATAGATTCTCACCAATGTGTCTTATATTTATTTGATTTAGCACCTCTTGAAAGCAAGGAAAAGCTTTCAAATCACCATATTGAACGTATTATGCTCTTATAATACAACAAATAACCAAAACAAATAGGGTGAATTGCAATTGTATTCAATTTTCAAAATTATGAATTCTGCAACCCAAAACAACGAAACTTACATAGCAATCAGTGACTAAAATTATTTGAAACTTTACACGAATCAACATGCTGCTTCTGCATAATACTGATCTTGGATGAAAATAATCTGGCATAACTGAATTCAAAGAGACAGAGAAAGAATTGTGTATCAAAATGGTGTGTGGGTATTCATAATCTTGCAAGTTTAATAAGAATTTGGAAACTTTCCCTTGCATCAAGCCAACAAAAAATATAAAAAGCAAAAACAAATATAGAGAATGTTTGACTATGGCAAAGAAATAAAGAACCAAGCCAACAAAAACTTAGGCATACGCTGCCCAAAAAAAAAAAAAAAAAATATATATATATATATATATTGGCTTCTTCTAATTACCTTCCACAGCCTTAGGATGCTATCTTTTTTAAAAAGTGACGTGCAAAACTTTTCTTTTTTAAAAAAGAGATGCAAATGATAACAAAAAAATAATAATAAAAGAATTCAACACAATATATAACTTTAGCAAATAACTCACTGAAACCTTGACCATTAGAAAGAAACAGATATTGGCAAACAAAGAATAGATGAAAAAAATATCTTCAGAAACTAAGTAGGATAAAAATAAATGTATAAAAAGTTCTTAAGAAGCACTTTAATTTATCAATCACAGTATCTTATACCTTTTAGGTTGATGACATGACCAAAAGTGACAACATCACTGACAAAAATTTATTAGGTTATCAATGTTTTGCGTGTTCAAACTTCCTAACAATGGGGAAAGAAATACTCTTTCTTTATCCCAGATTTAGGCCTCTTATAAACTTATAAACTTCATTTTCCTCTTTTTGTAACAATGTCATCACCACCTTAACAAAAACAGTTCCCATGTATTAAAATTCTTAAGAAAATCTAAATATCCTCATAAAGTAATCTCCAAAAGGATTATAAGCAGAGCACTTACCTATAGGACTGCTATATTATCAGTGGTATACTTAGGCTTCCCAAGCATTAGTGGTATACTTTTTCCTTATTCCCATATCTACATCAGATTGGCTGAAATTACAACATGAATTCTACTTGATGCAAATGCACTGCAAAAAAGTTTTGGGAGTGGACTATAATTTCCCTAGCACAACAAATCCATATGAGTCACATAATTACAGGAGAAACATTAGTATATACATAAAGAACAATATTACAAATAGAACTCATTTAGAAGTTGCTTTTGGCTCATTTAAAAATTTGCCAAAAAGAATAACTTGCAATTCTATCAGCCTTATCAGCCATATCTTCAGCTGAATAACATACTACATATCATTTTGTCTTTCTCTATTAACATTTTTATGTGACTAAGCATTTGTAGCAGTTGCATTACCTCAAATTCAAAATATATATGATAAATCATTGTTAGATACTTCTGCAACTTAAAGCCATGTTATCACCCACCTAACCTGACATTCTAAATCCAATCATTAATAGAATTAATGATTGGCCAACCAACTGCAAAGGGGGAGGTTTCTCAACAAACAAAAAAATTAAACCTGTAAAGGGGGAGAGATTATTATCAAAAGCAAATATGTGTTGGCCATCTTTTTCAAATGGGCTGCTCAATTTATTTGTAATCTTCATCTCAATTGAACATAGATCATAATGTAAGGGAGAATGTGAAAATAATGGTCAAGTAATTAAATTTTCCATTTCCTAACCATTTAAACTTTTGGAACAATTGGTAATTTATCAATTTCAAAGTAAAGAATTGTAAAAAAAAGAAAAAAGAAAAAAGAATAGTTCTCCAGAGATATAGTACCTCTGTTGTACCCAAACCAATCTTCCTAGAAGGTCTAACCTCTGCAATCTTGTTTCTATTTCAAAGTAAGAGAAAACAAATTATTTGTACAAATCTCCATATGAGGCAAACATAAAAGTTAACTATCATGAAAGAAACAATCAACTAAGTAGCTCAATGGAATAGCTATTAATATTAATAGTTTATTACATCACAAATCATCACAAACACAATTAACTTAGACCAAAAACAAACACAGAAACCACAATTACACATTATATAGGAACCAAAATTCACTTGAATTGAGAGGTATAATTGAGTTATGCTTTCAAAATATAAACTTTGCAAAATTAGGCCTTCTTAAAGATTGAACTTACAAAATGGAGATAGGCTTGACAACAACATATAAGGACTCAATAATTCCAGCTGATCCTCCACAAATCTTCAAACAAACAAAAGCATTTCAGTTGAGATTTTACTATGATAGAGAAACGAAAAGAGAAATAGCTCTGTTTGGTTGCTAAGAAATAAGGGAAAAAAAAAACGAATCTCGTTTAAAAACAATATTTTCCGTCATTTTTAGGATTGATTCAAACCCACCTGCAAATTCATGGATCCATTGACAGTGAGACGAACACCATAGTGAGAAATGGAAGAAGAAGATTTTACTATGATTTTTCCCTCAAGAGGTTCCTGAAATTCCAATACTCATCTTTTTAGAGAATAGAGAGAGAGAAAGAAATAGTAGGTCTATGTGTATATAGAGAATGAGAGAGAGAGATGAGTTACCGAAGGGTGATAGATACGACTTGCACGGGAAAGTCTGAGCTCTATTGACATTCAAATACCTAAATTAATAAAAATCAACCCAAAATAACAAAACCTAAATCATATTTGATACCAATTTTCATTGTTTAAAGATACCTATATTAGTAGTGGTTCAGGCAGTATATATTGGTGGCAAGAGGCTGGGTTGAAGGAGGGAGATGGTCTGACATGGTGGTGTTCCTCAATCTCTCCTTCAAAGTGTCTTATGACTCTCTCCCTCCCCCTGTCTCTTGTGAAATAAGTGATTTCATTGAGTATAAAAATAGCCTCTTTGGTTTTCACGTTTGATAGCAAAATCAAGGGAAAAAAAAAAAATAAATAAAAGAAAGCTTGACCCGATACATAGAAGCGGTTTTAACGAGAATGGGCCACATACATTTAGCCAAATGAAACAAAATTGAACTTCAATTTTAGATTTTAATTATACAATTGAAAGGATAATTATGATAGTACAATTTGTTGACACATGGCACAAAATTAAAACTCTGATTTAGAGTTTTAATTTAAGTTTCTCTTTGCTCCACCTATTATTAGATATATAGATATATAGATTAAATTGAAAAGGGTGATAGATTGTATGGTGTTGCTAGTATCTACGGGACAGAATGGTAAATTGATACTTCTATGAAGATGGTTCTGGTGGAATTTGGCATTCTCTGCAACGCATTAACATCTTTCATTAGATGATCATTGTGTTATTGCACTTTTGATATTGATATGACCTCTGGGTGTTTCAGTTAAGTATAAGAGCTAGCCTGGTACGTGTTATTGTATTTTTTTTTTTTTATTATACAAGATAGAATTCCTACTCTACTCTAATCTAATCTAAGTGTATATGTATGTGTGTGAAGCTCTCTTCTAGAGTGACCACCACACCAAGCATTTATAAGTGTATTGTACTTTTAATACAAACTAGACGCAGACCCGCGCGTTGCGCGTGATAATTTTTTAGATAAAATATTATTTTACTCCCTAGACTTTATAAGGAGTTTTTAAAAAGAAAAAAAAATAGTTTTATCATATTTTTCATAATTTTTTCTATAACATTTTTTACCATTATCATATATTTATTGGTTGATGATTTGTATAAAATAGACATTAAATAAAAGGTAGAACTATTCAATAATTTTTTTTAAGTCATGGTGTATGAAGATTATGATTTATATATGTATATATATACATACTTATATATATATATATATATATAAAATTTCATAGTTAGAATTTGATTAGTTTTAAGTTACTATTTTGTATTATTATATTTAATTATTGATTTTATTGCACTATAAAGTTTTTAATGTCCTCTGTATAGTCATCTCTATTTTATTTCTTACTCCTCTTTACCACATTTTTATTTTCCAAATAATAGTTATTAATTGACGTTTGATTTCATTTTTTTTTTCTTCCTTCATTTATTCTTTATTACTTTGTATGTTCCCTTGCTAGTTGTAAATTTTATGGCTATCAATAAGAAATAGATATCATAGATAGCTTAAATAGTTATAAATGTAATTACGTTAGTGGTATGTCAAAGGGTTTTTTTTTTTTTTTTTTTCCTTTGGAATATTCAAGGAAATATGAAAGACATTTCTCTAGTTTAGTCTCAATCAATTAAGATATCCGTAATATATTAACGGAAGTAATAATGAGCTTTAAATTTTTTTAATGTATGAAGTGGTTAGGTTAGTGGTATGTCAAAGGTTTTATAAAAAAAATTTAAAAATAATTCCAAGGAAATGTAAACGGCATTTTTTTGAAAAAAGAAATTGTGACTTTTTGAATTGTACAGATATGTTTGTTTTAATCACCTTGTTTATAGATTTCATTATTAAGTTATAAACATCTAAATTAAAGTAGATAAATATATAAATGTTAAAGTATATGTAAAGTTATAACTGCACAAGATAAATATGTATAGATATATTTTTTTATTATTAATGAATCATTATTTCATTGTTCACTTATAAATATCTAAATTAAAATTTTATTTTGGAAAAAAATCTAAATTAAAATAGATGAATGTGTAAAACATTTTTAGTATATTGTAATATAAATTTTTTTTTCTCAATATTTTTATGTAACTTTTCCCATAAGATCAATATTGTTGACATCCTTTAAAGATGATACATAATATTTTTGAGAAAAAGAAGAAGAATAAACAGAGACTATGCTAACACATAATATAAAATTATTAAGTTTGTGTGATTTAAATATGTGGCAAAAAAAAAATATTAATGTATCTATGATAAAAGCTTTTATCTAAATGATATATAGTAATTCATATTTTGTTAGACTTAATTCAAAAAGTTCATCCTCAATAGCTTTTTTAAGTCTACAAATTGCTCAATCTATGGGCCTAGTCACATTCAAAGGGTGCTATCTAAATTATAAATTATATGACCTTTTATCACATAAATATATTAATTCTCCCAACGTATGGTAAAGGAAAGCAAGTTTGTGTCTAGCCATTTTCTTGTTTGTGCCGCATAATTTAACAGTATAGAGGATGTGACTTGATTTAAATGTTGAATAAAATAAGATGAGAGGAAAAAAGAGTAAAAATAAACTATATTGCAATATACATTAAATTATCCAAGTCATTCTATATAATATAATAAAATTACATTATTATCTACTATATGCATAATGCAGTAGGATAATATTTAATCAACGAAAATATAAAAGATAACAACTTAAAACACAAAAATAAATTGCATCAACCCAAAGTAGAATTCTAATTAACATAAATATTCATCAACCTAAAGAATTGATGCAATGAAAAAAAAAATCAAACAAAAAATGAAAAAATTGAGAGAGAGAGAGAGAGAGAGAGAGAGAGAGAGAGAGAGAGAGAGAAGTAACTTTTTTTGTGTGAGAAAACTATGGATAGAATGAAAAGATAAAAGATAACAACTTAAAATACAAATATAAATTGCATCAACCCAAAGTAGAATTCTAATTAACATAAAAATTCATCAACCTAAAGAATTGATGCAATGAAAATATAAAAAAGAAAATCAAACAAAAAATGAAAAAATTGAGAGAGAGAGAGAGAGAGAGAGAGAGAGAAGTAACCTTTTTTGTGTGAGAAAACTATGCATAGAATGAAATAGAAAATGTCAAATTTATAGTAAGATGTTGAGAATAAGAAGGGTCAAAATAAAGGAAGACAAAAAGGTAGAGAAAGAATGATATTAAGGTCGAAAGTAGTGGGGAGATGAAGAGGTAAAAGGGATAGAGAGTTTTGGAAAATTAATAATAATAATAATGGTTAAAAGATATTTTAATTTTTAAATAATGGAGTTTTTAAGTCACCTTAAATTAATGAGAAAATGTTTAAAAATATATATATATAACAAAAATTGGAAACAAAAAATGATGATGTGGCTCAATGTGAGCGTAGCAACATTAAATGCTACGCTTCAGCTTTTAGTAATACATAGATTAGCTTATAACCCCATATATATGCATGGATACATTTAAAGATTTATAATAAGACATATAATATAATTCCTATATATATAATTTAAATACTATTGATAGCCATTTTTATATTTTGTTAACTCTTTAAAAATTTTTGTAAAGATATTATTAGATATAAAATGTAAATTGTCCATTTAAAAAAAAAAATTATTGTGAAGCACTTTTTTTTTTTTTTTACGATTCATTTATTCTAAACTTTTTTGGTTTTTGTACTTAATAACTCACTTGGATGAATATTTATGATGTGGTCCTACATTTGATTCTAAAATTTAGAAATAAAACTTTTTAAGAATAAATAATTTAGAACACATGGCGTAAAATTAGAACTCTAATTTGGAATTCTAATTTGAGTTTCTCTCAGCTTCAGCTATTATATAATAATAATAATAATAATAATAATAATAATAATAATAGATAATTTATACCACTTTTTGTGTTGTATTTAATGCTTTAATAATTATGGTTGTGAATCCTGTTAAAAAAAAATATATATTATGGTTGTTGTAAGGTTAAGGGCCCAAATCACATATTGAGCCTTGAGCCTTGGCTGAGAATATGAATGGTCCGAGGAGAAATGTCTCCTCGGATAGGTTAAGCATGGCTCAAATGAGTATCCTAAGGTTCAAGGTAATTTTCCAGGAAGCTCCAATGATATGGACGTACATCTCGAATGTACTAGAGAGTGGAAGCTAAGAAATACCTAAGGAAAAGCTGCTGTCACTGCATTGAATACCCTATAGCTAACCTTCTGGCCGCATTTATGTGGAGAAGACCCCTAAACAGTGCTGCATTGGCTACCACAACTCATAGAAAGCCAAAGAGAGTATTCGATGGGACAGGCACTCAAGTAGTGGCTTGGATGATCAATAAATGGAGGGCCAAAATCATTAGGAGTGAGATATATAATGTAAGAGACCCACGGAGGGAGAGGGATCAGAAACTCAAGAAAGAAATACTGTAGCAATCTAGAACCAGACTTACAACCATATCTAAGGGCATTATATAAGAATCAATCTCCTTGGATTTTGCCGAAGACCTTTTTCCTTAGTGTAAATTTTTTATCTTCCTTTCTTCGCCATCAAGATTTGTTTACTTATTGCTTAATTTACTAAAGCTTAGTCTTCCAAACCATTCTCTACAAATTTATTGTTTTGGACTTTTTGGGCTTAAGTCCATATACCTTTTGGGCTAGGAGTTCAAAAAAGGTCCTTACAGTTGTGAATGTCTTCTTTTTCTTTTTCATTTTTTTTTTAACGTCAATTTTTTTATAAGAAAAATAAAAAGATTACATAGTAAGTTGTAATTAGGGGAACATAAACTATAATCATTCTAATATTTATAATAACTAGTGTTGGCTACACGTGCAAGGCACGTACTGCCCCCCAGTAGTGAAAAAATTAATAGATTTTGTGTGTGAAATCATGAATTTTAGCTCAATCAATTTGACTATATTAAAAAAGAAGTTTAAGAATACAACAAAATATCACAATATTTTCACAATATCTTTATTTTTAGGATCTGAATAGATATATATATTTTTTTTATTTGAGAGAAATGCTACATTCATAACATTTTTAACACAAATTCTAAATGACAAGTTGTTATTGGTTTTAAACTGATAACATTGTTATTGTTATTCTCAAAACATTTATTTTCAGTTGTGATTAGTCACAATCTCTTATTTTACTATTTTATTTCGACTTGTAAGAAATTGATACTTCAATATTTGTAAAAATATTATGAAATTTGTTGTGTTAATATAATAATATATATGTCAGCTTACATAAATATTTAAAAGAAAAAAAAAACACAAATCGATTACTGAGAAAAAAAAAATTTAGCCACTTTAGAAATTAATGTTAAAATGTTGTGAATTTAACATTTTTTTATTTGATCTATAAGACATTGAGATCTCAACAATTGTAAAAATATTGTGATAATAATAAGTGTAATAACATTTTCTCAAAACATTTATTTTCAGTTGTAGTTGATTATAGTCTCATATTTTATTATTTTATTTCGACATGTAAGAAATTGACACGTCAATAATTGTGAAAGTATTGTGAAATTTGTTGTGTCAGTATAACAATATATATGTCAGCTTATATAAACATTTCAAAGAAAAAAAAAACACAAACCGATTACTGGGAAAAAAAAAAATCTATAGGCACTGTAGCTATAGTGCCAATTGAATAAACCAAAAGCACTGTAACTCCAATGCTATCTATCAATAATAGCTTACCTATGATTTGTTATGAAATTAATGTTAAAATGTTGTGGACTTAGCATTTTTATTTATTTGATATATAAGAAACTGAGATCTCAACAATTGTGAAAATATTGTAATAATAATAAGTGTTGTAACATTTTATCAAAATATTTATTTTCAATTGTGGTTGGTCACAGTCTCATATTTTATTTTTTTATTTTGAGTTGTAAGAAATTGATACCTCAATAATTGTGAAAATATTGTGAAATTTGTTGTGTCAGTATAACAATAAATATGCCAGCTTATATAAATATTTAATAGGAAAAAAAAAAACACAAATCGATTACTGGAAAAAAAAAAAAACTTTAGGCGCTGTAAAAATTAATGTTAAAATGTTGTGGACTTAGCATTTTTTTTATTTGATCTATAAGAAACTGAGATCTCAATAATTGTAAAAATATTGTAATAACAATAAGTGTTGTAACATTTTTTCAAAACATTTATTTTCAGTTGTGGTTGGCTACAGTCTCATATTTTATTATTTTATTTCGACTGGTAAGAAATTGATACGTTAATAATTGTGAATATATTATAAAATTGTTGTGTCAGTATAATAATATAAATGCCAGCTTAAATCAATATTTAAAAGAAAAAAAAAACACAAACCGATTACTGAAAAAAAAGTGACTCACAAACCATAATTGTGAAAATATTATGAAATTTATTGTGTCATTATAACAATATAAATGTCAGCTTATATTAATATTTAAAAGAAAAAAAAAAACACAAACCGATTACTGAAAAAAAAAAAAAAAAAAAAGTGACTCACGAAAATGGCACTGTAGATGAACAATGTTAAAACACTGGATTTACAGTGCGAAAGCACTATAACGGCATTGTCAAAACATTTATTTTCAGTTGTGGTTGGCTACAGTCTCATATTTTATTATTTTATTTTGACTTATAAGAAATTGACACGTCAATAATTGTAAAAATATTATGAAATTTGTTGTGTCAGTATAACAATATAAATGTCAGTTTACATCAATATTTGAAAGAAAAAACAAACACAAATCGATTACTGAAAAAAAAAAGACTAAATAAACCATAATTGTGAAAATATTATGAAATTTATTGCATCAGTATAACCGTATAAATGTCAGCTTACATCAATATTTAAAAGAAAAAAAAAACACAAATGGATTAATGAAAAAAAAAAAAAACGACTGACCAAAATGGCCCTGTAGATGAATTGTGCAAAAGCACTTAATGCACAGTACCAAAGCACTGCAGCGACATAGCCGCTTTTATATATAAGAAATTTGTTGTGTTAGTATAATAATATAAATGTCAGCTTACATCAATATTTAAAAAAAAAAAAAACACAAACCGATTACTGGAAAAGAAAAAGTGACTAACTAAATCATAATTGTGAAAATATTGTGAAATTTATTGTGTCAGTAAAGCAATATAAATGTCAGCTTACATCAATATTTAAAAGAAAAAAAAACATAAACTGATTACTAAAAAAAAAAAAAAAAAGTGACTCACGGAAACAACACTATAGATGAACAGTAAATAACACTATATAAACAGCACAAAAACACTGTTATATAAAAATTTGTTGTCTCAGTATAACAATATAAATGCCAGCTTAAATCAATATTAAAAAAAAAAAAACACAAACCGATTACTGGAAAAAAAATGTGACTAACGAAACTATAATTGTGAAAATATTATGAAATTTGTTGTGTTAGTACAATAACATTTAAAAGGAAAAAAAAACACACAAATCGAATACTAAAAAAAAAAAAAAGGACTCACGAAACGAAGACGTTGTTACCGCTACAGTGCTGCACAGTGCAACAACATTGAATGCACAGTACCAAAGCACTGTAGCGGCATTGCCGCTTTTTATATAAAGAAAAAAAAAACACAAACCGATTAATGAAAAAAAAAATGACTGACCAAAACGGCACTGTAGATGAACAGTGCAAAAGCACTGAATGCACAGTGCCAAAGCACTGCAGTGACATAGCCGCTTTTATATATAATAAATTTGTTGTGTTAGTATAACAATATAAATGTCAGCTTACATCAATATTTAGAAAAAAAAAAAAAAAAAAAACACAAACCGATTACTGGAAAAGAAAAAGTGACTAACTAAATCATAATTGTGAAAATATTATGAAATTTATTGTGTCAATAAAACAATATAACATTACATGAACAGCACAAAAACACTATTATATAAAAATTTGTTATGTCATTATAACAATATAAATGCCAGCTTATATTAATATTTTAAAAAAAAAACACAAACCGATTACTAGAAAAAAAATGTGACTAACGAAATTATAATTGTGAAAATACTGTGAAATTTGTTGTGTTAGTACAACAACATTTAAAAGGGAAAAAAAAAACACACAAACCGAATACTTAAAAAAGAAAGAAAAAAAAAAAAGCCTCACGAAACGAAAACACTGTTGCCGCTACAGTGCAGCACAGTGCAACAACACTGAATGCACAGTGCTGAAGCACTTTAGTGGCATTGCCAATTTTTTGTGTCAGTATAACAATATAAATGCCAGCTTATATCAATATTTAAAAAAAAAAAACACAAACCGATTACTGGAAAAAAAAATGTAACTAACGAAACTATAATTATGAAAATATTGTGAAATTTGTTGTGTCAGTACAACAACATTTAAAAGGGAAAAAAAAAAACACACAAACCGAATACTTAAAAAAAAAAAAAAAAAAAAAAAGAAGCCTCAGGAAACGAAAACACTGTTGTCGCTACAGTGCAGCACAGTGCAACAACACTAAATGCACAGTGCAGAAGCACTGAAGCGGCATTGCCGCTTTTTATATAAAGATAAGGATAATGATAATAATGATAATTATTATTAATTTATTTATTTTTATTGACATTCATTTTTAGATTAAGGTTGACTCTTGACTTATAGTTACCCATGGCTGGACTTAGTGGATTGTGGATAATCCTATGTTTTTGGAGCTGCCAGGAGTTATATATATATATATATAGAGAGAGAGAGAGAGAGAGAGAGAGAGAGAGAGAGAGAGAGAGAGAGAGAGAGAGAGAGAGAGAGAGAGAGAGAGAGAGAGAGAGAGAGTTTATTGACTTCATAAGCCACATAAATTTTGAAAACTCAACAACTTTACACCTCACTATTATCTTTATTCATTTATTTGAAAAAATTTAAATAACAAGATCCAAAAAGTCTCTAATAACTCAAAAACTCTTTTCTTCATCTAAACTAAATTATATTTGTACTGGTCTCAGCACATGCGTTTTAAGTTTACGATGAAACTTTTTTTTTTTTTTGTGTCTAGTGTCATAATTTTCATTTTTTAAATAAGTTTGTTTTAAAAACAAGAATTAGTAGGAGAGTGTCCTATTTTGTAAGCATTTTAAGTGGAGTTAGAGATATATTTTTACTGGGTTATCCTTAAGTTTTTTTCGGTTAAACCTAAGATCTAAGGATATTTTTAAACTATATAAAAGTCCGGTTCAAAGAGGAGAATCCTCTTATAGATAATATATATATATATATATATATATATATTTTAGAGTTCTCTTATAGATAATATAGATATATTTTTCTAATTTACATTAATTATTATTTTTTATTTGATAGTTGGTGAGTGCCGATTAAACTACAAGTTACTTAGACAATTAAAATTTTAATAATATAAAAAGTAATTACACTCCCCTCTTTTGAGTTTTGAGGAAATGACACTTTACCACAAACTTGTATAAAAAAAACACTTTGCCCCCTTAACATCCAATTGATCAAACTTTATTAAACTAATATTGTATCAAATTTTGTTGCTGTTGTTAGTGTATAAAATTAAAAATATTAAAAAAAATTTATTAACCTGCCCTTTGCTAAGGGTATGCTTCCAAAATTATCTTATTTCATAATTAAAACTTATTATTTGAAATTTTTAATTAAAGTGTATTTTAAAATATTAATTACAAATTTTTTTTTTTTTTACGGATTATGAAGAGATTTTTCATTGCAAGTGTATTGGGTTACTTGATAAATTTTGTATTTTATTATGAATTTATGGATTATTTTTTTTACTAACAATGATTAAATATTTTTTAAAGAGATTCTTATAAACAAAAGGGGCGGCTTAATTTCTTTCTCAAAAAAGAAAAAAAGAAAAAAGAAAAGAAGGGGTATTGTTCTTTTCTCTTCTGATTTATTCATTCCGTGCACCGGCATAAGTCCGTAAAGGCTTAGACCGACAAGACCTAATTCACTATTTAAACATCTAGAAGTCTAAACATCGTACTCTCTCTCTCTCTCTCTCCTCATTCAGCCCAGGTATTCTCTCTCTATCTCTCTCTTTCGCCAGGGACCCAATTTCGGTTTTCTGTTTCCGTTGCTGACCTTCATCATCTGTGTGCATAATGTTGTTATTTTGATACATCTTCTAGCTCATGTATAATAAATCCAATGTATTAGATTAAAAAGGTTTGTCACACTTATAATATCTGATTCTCGGAGATAAAAGAGGAAAAGGGTTTTTTTTTTTTAAATTTTAGATTGTTTCAATTTTTATTTGAATTTGTGCTCAAAATTATGGTTTTTGCCTGTTTGCCTTGTAGATTGTAATATTTTGAAGCTAGAGTGAAAAGAAAATTACAACACCATGGCAAGGTTCTCAAGTAAGAGAAGGAAAATAAGGCAGCCTGATTCATAGTTTCCTCTACTCAAGGTGACACCTTCACATTTTGTTTCTAATTTCCATGCATTTAATCTATAATAATATTGCTACTTCAAGATGTTATCTTCAAAGGTTGCACTATTTTTATTTTTATGTGCTTGTTGCTAACATGTGTCAAATTGTCTTTTCCTCAAATATTTTTAGTGTCACAAGACTCAAAATGACCTGGAGGATTGGATTGGTATTGGTAAATTGCCAGATGAAATACTTGTTTCCATTTTGTCTCTCTTACCTATGAAACAAGCAATTAGAACTAGTGTCCTCGCCTGTAGATGGCGGTATTTGTGGGCTTCTGTTTTTTCTCTTCTTTTATTTTTTAATAAGTAAAAAAAATCAAATAAGCTAGTGCCTAACGGACCCACATCCTTTGATGTGATGCAGCACCAGATATGAAAGGCCTACTATCTATTTGATCAAATTGATACTGATTGATTTTGTTTTTTACCTGATGGATCGATCATCTGTAACGTTGATGGATACTGTGACCTTTTTAGGATTTAATTTTATTTACTTTCATTTTTGTATTTCATGACTGGTTATGAGTTGGTATTTCCTAAGAGGCAGGGGTACCTTTTGGGTACGGGTACGGTACAATAGGGGATACTGCGATACAGAAATTTCTAAAAATCTAGGATATGTTACAATAGAGATACGTGTATTAATTAATTAATAAATATATTTTATTAATTAATTAATACAGATGATCTTAGAGGATTATAAAGCTGATCATGTTCATCAAAAAAAAAAAAAAAAAAAAAAACCCAGAGAGCCTAGTACTACTTGTTGCATCACATCCATGGTTCATCAAAAATTCATACTAGAATCCATTGCAAATATAATCAATCTTAGCCCAAAATTCATGCTCTTCTTGATTTCATAATGAATTAAAAAAAATTATTAGATCAAAAGAAAAAAAATCAATTAATAGATACTGATCAAGAATAATTCATCATCGATTTCAGAATAAGAATGAAAAAGTAATAGCACAATACACATATTCTCATGTCGACCCAAAGAAAACCCCATCATCTTACTGAAACCGAGGAGTCTATGTTTCACTCAATTAGAAACATTTAATGTGTTATCAAACCCCATCACCTCAGTATTACTATTCAATTCAGCTGACACAACCAACCCCAGAGGATTAATAGTCATCAAGGGGGAAAAACTATCCACATCACCTAAGCCCTCATCTGCACTAATTGTTTCTACCTTAGTCAATGCCAACACCGACTGGGTAGCCTGATGGGAGGTGTCTATCCCTTGAATATCACTTGTACAATCAAGCCAACCACCTTCATCTCCACCCTGAACACCCAACTCCTCAGTCCCAACAATTCATCTTCTGTTTTTCTCTTCTTTTATTTTTTAAGGTAGAATCTATTGAATCAAATTTAGAAAATTGAGTATATTTTGTTTGTTTGTTTGTTTAAAGAAGTATATTGTATTTTCTTTTGTAAGGGGGGGTTTTCATAATTCTAATGCCAAGCAAATTTTAAAGATTTTCTATGTCCTTTCTATAAAAAAAAAAGAAAAAAGAAAAAGAAAAAGAAAAAGTTGTTGTACTTAGTTGAAACTAGAAACACAAAAGAATCAGTTTAATTGCTTGATGATAATGATGGGTCTCAAAACGCGGTCATTTTATGTCATTAGTTTATTACCTAACTGGAATCAAAATGACACAGTTTTGCGGAACTTCTATGAGTTGTAGTTCTAGTGCTTTCATATAGATAGGAGCTATCTACCATTTTGTAACAATTCTAGTGTTTTTCTGTTCTGTACTTGTGTCAACTGAATTTTCATATTGAGGTTCTGTTAATAAAATTGAATCTTCTTGCTTTTGCACGTCTAATGGGCCTTCTTTTGATTTTTTGTTTTAATCAAATTAAATTGAAAGGGTGAATGGTAATTTGACACTTCTATGAAGATGGTTCTAGTGGAATTTGGCATTCTCTGCAATACATTACCATCTTTCATTAGATGCTCATTGTGTTATTACACTTTTGATCTGTTTCAGTTAAGTAAAAGAGCCTGGTATGTGTTATTGTACTTTTAATACAAATAATTTGTTCCACTTTTTGTGTTCTATCTATTTAATGCTCCACTAATTATGGTTGTGAATGTCTATTTCTTTTTTTAACTTCAATTTTTTTTATAAGAAAAATGAAAAGATTACATGATAAGTTGTAATTAGTGGAATGTAAACTATAATAATTCTGATTTAAAAAAAAAAACTATAATAATTCTAATATTTATAATAATAAGGATAATGATAATAATGATTATTATTATTATTAATTAATTAATTTATTTATTTTTATTGACATTCATTTTTAGATTAAGGTTGACTCTTGACTATTCTGAAAACCTAACAATTTTACAGCTCACTATTATATTTAATCATTTATTTAAAAAATTTTAAATAACAAGATACAAAAAGTCTCTAATAACCCAAAAACTCTTCTCTTTTTTTTTTTTTCTTTTTTTTTTTGAGAAAGAGTTAAGTCAATTTTATTAAGGCAAATCAGACTGGAAAATATCATCCAAATCCAGTAGTAATTCTTCTAACCACACATCAGATCAGCAGTTAAAACTGCTCTTCTAGCAAGGGAGTGGGCTAAACTATTACCCCCCCCCCCCTATTAATATGACAAAAACTACAGACTTGCAAACATAAACTAGCTTTCTTAAGAATTTTTTTTCCATTTAACTTTATTATTAGAAAAATTTTGTTATTTGACAAGATGCAAAAGAAAGTTGAAAACTAGCATCTCGAGTTTTTAAAACTCAAGTTCAACTGCAAATCTAGTTTTAAAAACTCGAGTTCTAGAATTTTTACAAGATGATGTGGACAAAAACTCCACGTGGAACTCAAGTCTTAGAGACTCGAGTTCCAGAGCAAAAACACGAAGAGGTCCACGGGGAAGAAAAAGAAAAGAAAAAGAAAAGAAGAAGATCGAGATCGCGATCCACGGGGAAGAAGAAGAAAAGAAGAAGATTGGGATCGCGATCCCGATCCAGATCGCGATCGCGATCGGGATCCCGATCATCGCGATCTGGATCGGGATCTGATCGCGATCTGGATCCTGATCATCGCGATCGCGATCTGGATCCAGTTCGAGATCCCGATCTGATGACGAAGAACAACGATGATCTGAGAGGAACATCGGTCTTTGGTTTGGATCCCGATCGCGATCCCGATCGTTGTCAGATCATTGGTTCTTCAGTTTCAGTTCTTCAGTTCTTTCAGTTCTTCAGTTTCTTCCGTTCTTTCAGTTCTTCAGTTTCTCAAGTTCTTCTTCGGTTTTGCATTTTAGAAATTGAGTCTCTTAGACTCAAGATCTACGTGGCATTTTATGTCCATCTCATCAGCCCAAAGTCTTGCAAAGCGAGTCTTTGAGACTCGAATTTTGATTTAGATCTCAAGTTTTTAAAACTCGAGATGCTAGTTTACTTAATCAAAAATTTTTATTGTTAACTTACTATATTGTCCTCCCTCATGTGGTTATTCTGCACATTCCCCCCTTTCTTAATATCCTCTATAACGTGGCCCCACTGAGTCCTATTCTGCTTTGGGCAATTGATGGTTGTGATAACCTTTAGTGAGTCACCCTCCACCACCACGTGTGTTAGATTAATATCTGAAGCCAAAATAATAGCACACCGAGCAGCCAGAGCTTCAACCAAGTCTACAGAGTTGGGGAGCTGAATGTTTTGACTAAGAGCAGCAATGATCATTCCTTCTGCATCCCTCACCACCACCCCCAAACCTGCTCTCCCTGAATTTTCAAAGATGGCACCATCAAAATTAATCTTATAAAGACCCACACTTGGAGGCATCCAATTCTGCCTTGTGCGCTGAACTGGAGACTGAGATGGACTATCCTTGACATCCCAGAATTCCTGCAACAGTTCACAAGCCCGCTGCACCGTCTCCCCAACTCCCCACACTTTTTGTTTTTCCCTTAGTTTATTTCGTCTAATCCAAATGCTCCAAGCAACCATCGAAAACAGAGCGGCGGAGGCTGGGTTTGCATCGGTCAACACAGTTGTAACTAGATCACCAAAACTTCTAAAAATTTTTAATCGGTGTGGGCTAAATATTGGATTCGAAAGCCAGATGCATTTGACTCGATCACATAGCCACAGACAATGAATAGTATCTTCGATGTGTTCTTCACAGGGACTACAGACATTTTCAGGGAGAATGTGCCGTGAAAACAGATTAAGTTTGGTAGGTAGTGACTCATGAGAGGCTCTCCACATGAAGTGTTTAACTCTATTTGGAATTTGCAGCATCCAAATCCTATTACAAAAAGGCTTGCAAGCCTCTGTGGCAGACGAACTGGGCCTGGCAGATCTGGTTTCAGCGGACAATATCTGATAAGCACTCTTGACTGAGTAACTCCCATCCGTAGTGTGTGACCATATAAGCAAGTCCTCTGTCGGATAATGGCTGACCGGAATTCCTTGAATAGTCTCTGCTTCCCACGGTAGGAAATTCTGTTCAATGAGCCCCTTATTCCAAACTTTTGTGTCAGGGATGAAGAGATCCTTTATTGTAATTAGTGATGAATCACGTTGAGGAGATATAATCTGACCACCCTTTGAAGAATCCAACCAACGATGCTTCCATACGTTAATCCCTAAACCATCTCCTATTCTCCACCGTGCTCCTTTGCAAATGTCCTCCCTAGCATTTAAAATACTTTTCCAAGCGAAGGAGCTTCGCGGATTGAATTCAGCATCCAAAATGCTACTCGATGGAAAATATTTTGGTTTAAACACTTTATACAGTAGTGTATCCTTCTCATGGTAAAGTCTCCACACCTGTTTTCCAAGAAGTGCATCATTAAATTGTCTAAGATCTCGAAACCCCATACCCCCTAGTGACTTTGGAGAACATAAAGTACTCCACTTCACCCACTGCATTCTTCTTGTATTATCCTGGTTACCCCACCAAAATTTTCAGATCATCGCCTCAATATCCTTGATTAAACCAATAGGTAATCGAAACACACTCATCGAATAAGTGGGAATAGATTGAACAACCGCCTTAATCATGACTTCCTTCCCTGCTTGAGAGAGTAGCTTTTCCTTCCAACCTAGCATTTTTGCCCAAATCCGCTCCTTTATCTGATTGAAGCAAGCTTTTTTCTGTCTTCCCACAAATGATGGCAGACCCAAATATTTTTCATAATGCTTGATAGTCGGCACCCTTAGCAAGACCATGATTTCTTGTTGGACCTCCTCCGGTGTGTTTCTGCTAAAGAAGAGGGTGGTTTTACTCTTATTCACCAATTGACCAGATGCCCCCTCGTACCAATCAAGTAGTTGTTGGATTTTTTGGCATTCTTTTTTGTTAGCCCTACACAACAGAAGGCAATCATCTGCAAAAAAGAGGTGAGTAATTTTTGGCCCCTGGCGACATAAAGATAAACCCCTAACCTCCCCATTTTCTACTGCTTTGTTAAGAAAAGCGTTTAGTCCTTTTGCACAAAACAAGAAGAGAAAAGGGGAAAGGGGATCACCTTGCCTCAAGCCTCTAGAAGGCCGAATAAACCCTTTTGGTTCACCATTTAAAAGTATGGAGTAGGTACTGTGGACACACACTACATGATCATAGCCACCCATGAATCCTGAAACCCCATCTTTAACATATTTTTTTCTAGAAAACTCCACTCCACTCTATCATAGGCCTTGCTCATATCAAGTTTCAAAGTCATATAGCCCTCCCTTCCTGAGCTTTGAGTTTTCATATAGTGCAAGGACTCAAAGGCAATCAAAATGTTGTCGGTGATAAGTCTATCTGCAATGAAAGCACTTTGAGCTTTTGAAACTATAGAATTCAAAAAGGGTTTAAGGCGGTTAGCAATAACTTTGCTTATAATTTTTTAAATCACATTGCATAAACTGATGGGTCTAAACTCTGAAACGTGTTTAGGATTACTCACTTTTGGAATCAAGGTAATGAAAGTGTGATTTATGGATTTTAGAAGAGTACCGGAATTTAGGCATCATAAGACAGCATCTGTAACTTCTGGCCCGATATGTTGCCAAAAGGATTGATAAAAAGGGGAGGCATTCCATCAGGTCCTGGTGCCTTCAGAGGGGCCATTTGATTGACAGCTATATCAACTTCCTCCATATTGTACGATCTCACCAACTCGGCATTCATGTCTGTTGTGACTACCTTTTTAACTCCTTCAAGGACTCGGTCAAGATCATGAGATTGTGATTGAGTAAACAATCTAGTAAAGAACTCCACAAAGATTGCCGAAACCACTTCCTCTTCATTCTGCCAAGCACCTTCACCATCTTTGATACCCTTAATAAAATTGTTCCTCTTCCTGTGGGTGGCCACGGCATGAAAATATCTAGTGTTTTTGTCACCCTTCGCCACCCATTGTGTTCTTGCTCTCTGTCGCCACATTTTGCTCTGTTTATCAACTAAGACATTAAGTTCTCTCCGCAGTTGGAAAACCAACCCATAATCCCCACTCTTGGTTGCTTCCTTTTCAGCTTTCCAAAGTAGCGTCTTCTTAATGGCGATTTGTTTCTTTATTCTACCAAAATGGTCCTTGCTCCAAGACTTGAGCAACTTTTTACACTTCTTGAGTTTCTTGGACACCTTAAACATGGGAGTGCCTTCTTGTGAAATCTCCCAAGCTCTTAGAACCGTATCACTACAACCCCTATTTGCCAGCCACATCTCTTCGAAACGAAAGGGTCGCCGAAACCAACATTGAGACTCACTGTTGGGATCGAAAACCACCTTAATGGGGCGATGATCTGATGAAAAGCAGTGAAGATGGCGGACTTGGGCTGCTGGGAATTTTGCTAGCCAATCATAGTTAGCCACCCCCCTGTCTAACCGTTCCCAAATCAGATGATTGTATCTCCTACTGTGCCACGTGAATTTTGGACCAGTGAAGCCGAGGTCCACAAAACCACAAACATCCAACACATCACGGAAAGCTTGCATCTGATCGTACGGCCTGCTTCTACCTCCTCTCTTCTCTTTAGACTGTAGTATTTCGTTAAAGTCACCCACACAACACCACGGTAAATGCGGTTTTGAATACAACATCCTTAACATACTCCATGCTTCTTCCTTGTAGTTAGTGTTTGGTTCTCCATAAAAACCAGTAAAGCGCCAAGGTTCCGAAGTCGTTCCATTCACCACTACGTCAATGTGATACCTTGAGAAGCTGTCTACCTATACTGAAATATCTGATTTCCACAAGAGAGCCAAACCACCACCCCTACCCTGACTAGGAACTGAAAACAAGCCTGCATATTTGATCTTACACCATACCTTTTCTAACTGCTTTCTTCCAGACCAGGTGTCCGACAAGAAAACAATTAGGGGATCTTGTGCTCGAATAATGGCTTCAAGCTCATCCTCTGCCAGTGGGTTCCCAAGCCCACGACAGTTCCAAGCAAGGCAACTCATTGCGCTCAACGGGGCTGCCTCGCAGCCTCCGCCGTTTGCTGTTGTGTTGTGTCAAAGGCACAGAGCTTCTTGCCCAAAACCTCGACTTCTGTTTCATCCTCCTCGTCACGTATTGTTCGTTTTCTCTGCATGGGTGAAGTCTGAACATCTGCATGGGGCCGATTAGTCACAAGACGCTTCCACCCACAAGCCTTATAATCATTCCCTTGACACACGCACTTTATGCTTACGATGAGACATTTTTTTTTGTCTAGTGTCATAATTTTCTTTTTTTTATTTGAATAAGTTTGTTTTGAAAATATAGATTAGTAGGAGAGTGTCCTATTTTGTAGGCATTTTAAGTGGAGTTAGAGATATATATTTACCAAGTTGTCCTTAATTTTTTTTTTTTTTTTTTTTGTTAAACCTAAGGTCTAAGAGTATTTCTGAATTACATAAATGTCCCGTCTAAAGAGGGGAATCCTCTTATAGATAGTGTATATATATATATATATATATATATATTCCTAATTTACATTAATTATTATTTTTTATTTGATAGTTGGTGAGTGCTGATTAAAATACAAGTTACTTAGATAATTAAAATTTTAATAATATAAGAGGTAATTACACTCCCCTCCTTTGAGTTTTGAGGAAATGACACTCTACCACAAACTTGTATGAAAAAAAACACTTTCTCCCCTTACCATCCAATTGACCAAACTTTGTTAAATTAATATTAAATTTTGTTGTTGTTGTTGTAGAAAATTAGAAATATTTTTTTAAAAAAAAATTATTAACCTGCCTTTTGCTAAGGGCTCGCTTCCAAAATTATCTTATTTCATAATTAAAATTCATTATTTTAAAATTTTAATTAAAGTGTATTTTAAACTATTAATTGCAAATTTTGCTAATTTTTTCGGATTATGAAGAAATTTTCCGTTGCATGTGTTTTTCGGTACTTGATAAATTTCGCATTTTATTCTAAACTAGCATGTAGTATTAACAATTGTGGTGATAAGATGTTCATCTTAAAAGATTCAATTTCTACATTGAGTTTAGAATCTTCTTGGAGGCGCCAATGAAGCAGTAATGTATGAGAGTGTGAAATTTAAGATCATCCATGTACCACTACTTGTAATAAAAAAGGTTAAGGTGAAAATAAACGAAAGAATGTACTTTCTAATTTCTCACCATTTATTGTTACCTAACCCACTATTCCAAATTTGGAAGAGAGCTTGTTCCTCTAGTAGAAAGTAGGCTTGTTGAAGAATCAACCACTAAACTACTCCGTTGTTTTTTGTTACAAAATGAAGCTAATAATTATTTATTCTTAAAAGGTTTTGATATTTTTCAAACAAAAAGATGGACGATGGATGAGGGTTTTTTTTTTTTTTTTTGGCTTTTAAAAAATTTTTAGTTATGAAAACCTGAGATGGTGAATTTGAACTTTGAACATTTTCGTCAAAAATATCAAAAAATGCCGGTTAGCATATACAACTAAAATTAAAAAATATATATATATATAATTAATATTTTTATAGATTTATTGTATATACAATAAAATCTATAAATTTATTTCCCTAAATTTTGAGATTATATGTTTGTTTATGAAATTATTCCACATTTCTTATTTGTGGAATAATTTATCAATAAAATAAATAAAGTTTTGTTTTATATATATATATATATAGTTTAACTCATGTAATATGTTTGAAAATTACTTAAATTTTAGCAAATAATTTTTTAATCAAGGTCATAAAATTTTAGATTAAAATACAAAACTCCCTTTCCATGGCCGAAGCTTCAAATTTGAGAGGGAGAGAGAGAGAGAGAGAGAGAGAGAGAGAGAGATTAGAGAGAGGGCGATTGAATTTTGTTGAATGAAAATTGAAAAAAAAAAAAAAAAAGAGACAGAGAAATAAATCCAGTTTAAATATTATGAATAGACCAAAACAACCTCATTTTAAGGGAAGTTGACAGATAAGTTTAACGGAAGAATAACAGATGCCTTAATTTAACATTTTTGAAACTTAGAAGATTGAATTGAACGAAAGAAAAGTTAGAGGACTAAAATGAATTTTAGTGAAATTTAGAGGGTGGGTTTTGCATTCCATCCCAATTCAAAAACATACCCATGTCTTCTCTATCACCAAAGTACACTTTCTCCCTTCTAAACCACTTATTTATAATATTACACCCAAACATTTAACAAAAGATGCAGCTTCTAGAGTGAGTGGTTGTCTAAATTTAATAAAGATGAGTTTTCTCCTCAAAAAGTAGCTACAAGGAGGATATGGTCCGATCATGGTTTTCAAACCCAAACCGTTTAAAAAACCAGAAAAATGAGAGGTTCAAGGTTTTTATGGTTTGATCAAGATTGAACCATAATGATTGTATAATTAATTTTGTAATTAATTAAAATACAAATAAAGGTATATGAAATTTATAAATATTAGCAAATTTAACTAAAAATATCTAAAAAAATTAAAATGGAATTTCAAATAAAATTTCATAATATTGTTAATAGAAAATAGTACAACATAAATAAGCATGAAAAAAAATCGTATAATAATCCTTCCTTGGTATTGATAAATTGCCAGATGAAATACTTGTTTCCATTTTGTCTCTCTTACCTATAGAAGAAGTAATAAGAACCAGTGTCCTTGCCCGCAGATGACATTACCTATGGACTTTCGCTACTCATTTAGAGTTAGATGATGTGAGCATAGTGAATCTTTTAAAAGCTCAACCTCCTAGTCCCACTCTCTTTGATTTGTCTCAATTCATACCTACGTACCATCGTTTCTTGTTCAAAGGAAGAGATTTGTCGATTGGGTAAATCAAGTACTGAATTTACATAAGGGTACACTTTAGATGAATTTTGCCTTCACTTTTCTATGTATGGTGATCATTTTGAAAGTGATATTGATAGTTGGATCAGCTTTGTATTTCAAAAGGGAGTTAAAGGGCTTCATTTGATTTTCACATGTAGCTGGGCTTTAAATAACCGGCCATACACTCTTACGCCTCCAATGCTTTGTAATTAAAGACTTTATTTGTCAACTGAACTTCGTCTGTGCTCTGTCAAGGTGACTAGAGAAGCTCTTGAATACATTTTATTTGCTTGCCCATTTCTTGAATCCTTATATATATCAATGTTACACGTGATGAATTGCAAAATTTCTAGCCCATCACTCAAGCTAAAGCACTTGGAGATATTCTCTTGTGTCTTGGAAAGCCTTTATATTTATGCAGAAAATCTTGTGTCATTTAAATATCTAGGAGCAGTGGAAAAGATTTCATTCAAGTACACACCCTAGCCTTTTGCAAGGCCTCATGCCTGCTATGTCATCAAGAGTCTTTTCTAGCCTCTAAGTTATATCTTTCAGCTAGAGACAATTGTATTGGACATAGGTACCGAGGTTAGTATATAAATCCAATTTTTTGCTCCCCCCCACCCCCCCCTCCTGTCTTTATTTTTGAAAGAAAGAACATAGAAACAAAAGAAGAAATTAAAGCTTATCAATTTTTGTGGTGATTTAAATTTTTCAGAAGTTAACACGGTTTCCCAAATTGTCCAAGTTAAGGTCAAATAATTGGAATTTGAACTGAACTTCCTGCTTGTTTTGCCTCCTCCTTTGCACTTCCCTACTATGTGCAGCACCTTCATTAAATAGATTTACTTCAAAGCTTTAGTTGTGGATTGGATGTTGTTTTTTTTTTTTTTTTTTTTGGTGAATTTTACTTTACCACCCACCATAAAGTATTACTAATTTCGCAATGTTAACTTAAAAATTTGATGTGTGCAATTCACACCCCATTTTAAGAAATTGTAGTAATGTACTCCTAAATGTGAAAAATGCATAAATTACCCATAAAAAAAATAATGAGATGGCGGTTTAGTACACTTGCCATGTCAACTAAAAATAAGAAATTGTTTATTTTCTTAGTTTTCTAATTAAATCTATTGTATTTTTTTTAAAAAAAAATTTAACATAAATGTCTGATATGGCATATGCTACATGTACTAAACTGCCATGTCACCAAATGTATTAGGTGTAATACAGTTCCTTGAAATTGAGTGTTAATTGGAAAATTGATTTTTTTGGGGGGGGGGGGGTCACAAAAGGGGTGTTAGTTTTTCCTTTACTTGCACGGAATGTGGTTTGATGGGTCTAGACCATTTTGTTTGATTAGATGTAGATATAATTTTGTGAGTTGAAAAAATTTAGGCCAAGGCACAATACAACCATTTTCTTGCTTGAGAATTGTTTTTCCTTACTTGTTTGGGGATCCTTGTTGAAATCTTCAGAATTGCTAAGTTTTGACAACTTCATTTTGTTTAAATGTACCTAAGGACTTAGCCTTCCCACTTTGGTACTCTTAGAATATAGTGATGTTGTGCTCTTTCTTCTCATATATTTATGATGGAGTCCACAAATTAAATTCATTATAAGGTCCACCATGAATGTGAGAGGAAATGACACAATTTCACCATACTATAACCTAATAATTTCCCCCACTTTGATTCTTTCCTTAATCAAGGGGTTATTTATTTTTATACAAATAATAAGATATATGACTTGTGAAGAAGATAAAACTATGAACAATTTTTTTTTTTTTTTTTTTTTTTAATGTTTGTGTTAGCATGTAATGTATACATGCAATAACATCCATGTTGATAATTTGGAAATGGATCAACTACCATCATTGCAATCTAACATTAACATATTTGGTTTCTTTCCCTTGATACGGTGGTGGTATGTCGACCAACAAATTTCTTAGTTGAACCCTACTCTCTCTCTCTCTCTCTCTCTCTCTCTCTCTATATATATATATATATATAATTTGATAATTGGGTGGAAGATTTGAACTCTGAATGTTTCTATTAGAAATATCAATCAGTGTCAACTAATTAAGTAATAAGTCATGTTAGCTTTTGTAATTCAAAACACAAGAGCTTTGTTGGGAGTAATATTTGAGAAGACATGATGAATAGTACTTATGCTCATTTTCACTCTCTCTCTCTCTCTCTCTTTTGTGTGTGTGTGTGTGTGTGTGTGTGTGTGTCTTATCCATTTTCCTTCTTTTTGGAAAACTTAAATATTAGATTAGGGGAGGAAAAAAAATGAAAGAGGATTACTTTCATTATAGTTGGGCTAGTTTGGGGGTAAAAGAAAACCCTTTTAGTTAACAGGGTTCAGGGATAAAGAAATCCGTAAAAAAAGATGCATTTGAATTTGTTTTTTGCTGTCAGAACTCAAAATTGTCTGTTCTTGTAATGTAAGGACCTAAATGGTTGAACTATCTGTGCTTACCTCAATGTCTAATTTTTCGTTATGAAAGCTGCATTTGTTTATAGAGTTGGGTTGAGATTAGCTAAATTAGGATCAATTTTAAAAGCATGACACTAAAATTCTTATAAGTCGATCTCAAATCTCATATTAAGGATTTATAAATAATAATGCTTCCCTTTGTTTTACAGGGAAATGGGATAAAATCGACATAATTATGGTGGAAGGAAAATGCTAAGCCAATTTGACCAAACGGACTCGATTTGCTGAAATGCACAATTCCGGTTTGGTAGTTTAAAGAAGTTAAAGCAGAACAATCATTTCATTAATTTACCATGTGTTGCATATATGTCCATAATATGTTCATATTGCTCTACCTTCATTAAATCGGTCGAGTCAGCGGCGTATTTGGTTGGTGGGATTTGCATGAGTTTGGTGAAGCAATTTTCGAGTGACAATGGATAGTAGTTATGCATGCACAACTCTTTCACCACCTCGTACGGTGGCGGAAGCAATGGTGGAGGAGGAGGAGGTGGTTTCACGACCACTAGGAGATGATGATAAGGGTTGTAGATGAAAGGATAAGATAGGTAAAAGGTACAAGCAATAGTTAACATGATGAAGATTAGAGTGGGGGGTCTCATGGTTATAGTTATACTTATAGATGGGTTAGGCCCTGTTTGGTTTTTTTTTTTTTTTCATCACTCATTACTCCTCACTTAATTTTCATCACTTATTACTCATCACTCATCACTTAAAATACCCCAAATTTCCCCAAACACACTCATCACTCAGTTCTTTTGTTTCAAAAAAAAAAAAAAAAAAAGAAGGGAAAAGTCAAAGATTGCGGCAAATTGCGGCAACAGAGGTGTTTCAAAAAATAAAAATAAAAAAGTCAAATATTGCAGCTAAAAAGTTAAAAATTGTGGGTGTAATTACGAAAATGCCATTGAAAACTGAGTTATGGAAACTAAAAACACCTAAAATATGTTTTCAGTTTCCATAACTCATCACTCAAAAATTAGAGAATTGAGTGATGAAAGTAGAGTTATGGTGCTCCCAAACGGACTTCTCGCTATAGGTCCCACCATTTTTGAGTTATGAGTTATGAAAATAGAGTTATGAGTTATGAAAACTAGAAATCCAAACACCCCCTTAGTGTTTGACTAAAACTCGACGAGGAACGACTGGTAATGCTAGCTTGCAAAATTGCCAATTTATACGTATCTTGGGGCATGGTCTCTTGTTGGGCTACAAACCCAGTGGGCCCATTGACAGATATCTCTTACTTGGACTATGGACCAATAGATTTCACATTGAGAAATGATGACCATCTCAAGCCTAGATCAAAGGCTAATACCTCTTACGTACACAAACTCTTTGAACTGAAATGGTGGAACCATATAAAAATGCGTGTGTAATAGAATGTACCTAGCTCTTTTTCTTTCTTAAACAGAAGAATCACATCATGCAATTGAACATAATGCCTTTTTTTTTTTTTTGCAAATTTGGTTTTAACAATATATCACATTGTAAAATATATTCTCTTATCCATTTTCCTTCTTTTTGGAAAACTTAAATATTAGATTGGGGGGAGGAAAAAAATGAAAGAGGATTACTTTCATTATAGTTTGGCTAGTTTGGGGGTAAAAAAAAAAAAAAACCCTTTTAGTTAACAGGGTTCAGGGATAAAGAAATCTGTTCTAAACTCGACTCGTTGCCATTCCTATTAGAAACACTAAAATATATATATATATATATATATATATATTTATAGGCAAAAGGGAAAAAAAGAAAAAGGAATCTATAGTCTATAAGAAATCTTAAAATATCTTCATATTCTTTTCTAATAACCAAGTATATAAGAAACAACATCAAGACAAAGATATTTGAAAAAGAACTCCTCTGTTTTCATTTTTATTTTTTTTAAATAGGTAAAATGTACTTAATTAAAAAAAAATGAAAGAGGATTACTTTCATTATAATGATGCTCTTTCATAAAATGTTGATGAGGCATTTTTTATTATTATTTTAATGCCACATCAGCTTCAAGTATGCCAATTGTGTACATCATTTGCCACATGGACATTTTCCGTTAGTAAGTTAATGGTAGGGATCAAATTGATTATAAATTGAAAAATAATAGAGATAAAACTTATTGTTACAAAAATATAGAGACCAAATTGATTGTGCTCCAAAATGTAAGGACCAAAAAAAGAAAAAAAAAAAAAAGAAATGGAATTTCTTTTATTATAGTGATGCTCTTTCATAAAATTATAAGACCACGATTATTTATGCATTTAGAAACACTAAAAAAGAGAAAGGCAAAAGAAAAAAAGAATTTATAGTCTATAAAAAATTCTTACAATATCTTTATATTCTTTTTTGATAACCAAGTAAATAAGAAACAACAACAAGACAAAAGATATTTTGAAGAAGAGCCACTCTGTTTTTTTTTTTTTTTTTTCCTTTTTCTTTTTTAAATAGGTAGAATCTACTGAATAGAAAATGGAGTATATTTTGTTTTTTTTTTTGTTTAAAGGAGTATACTGTATGGGCCTCAAAGCGCGGTCGTTTTTATGTCATTAGTTTATTACCTAACTGGAATAAAAAACGACACAGTTTTGCGGGACTTCTACTCTAAATTGTAAATTGCAAATTCTAATTCTACAACGTGCAGAGTTCAGTCGAGAGAGAGAGAGAGAGAGAGAGAGATGGGGAAAACGAGATGTAGATGTACGCGTAACGATCAGGTTCGAGTACCGAAATTCAAGAAGCGATTGTTCGTTGCAGATCAGATCAGATTAGTTTCTGAAGTGATTTTGCAGGTAAATGAAAATCTACGCTTCCATGTTCTCTTAATTTGATTTGGATTTTCTATACTTTTGCTCTGCTGCTGTGCTAGTATTATTTGATTTGGAATAATATACACATATAGGTTTCATGCTTCAAAGTAATATAGTTGCTTTCAACACCACTACCACTACCACCGCCACCGGAGATGGTGGATGGTGGTGGCGTGAGCTTTTTTTGGTTTAGGGCTGAGCTCTCAGTGGAACTGAAACTAGGTTTCGGGTCGGGTCGACCACATTTGAACCAACCCCGATTTCTCCCTTTTGACCCGCCCGTTCACTTGAATATTGTTTTATTTAAGCCCATTCTCACTAGCGTACTGCAAGCCCAGGCCCATACAACAATGAAATATAATAGTAATAGTAATGAAAAACTTGGGCCTGAAATAATGGGGTCCGTTTGAGAACTTATATATAATAAGAAGTTCAAAACTGAATTTTGCCTCTCTTTCTCTTCTTTCTTGCACACACTCATTCTCTCTCACACAGTGACAACAGACTTCACAGTAGAGTAGAGTAGAGTAGAGAAAATCTAAGTACACAGAGAATTTGATAACAGATTTCACACTTTTGCTGATTTGGCAGTCTATAATTGGTGTGTGCGCCTGTAAGATGACAATGGTGTTGCCACCAACTATATTCTCCCAACTTACCTATCAAAAAAAAAAAACCAATTATATTCTCCCAACTTAACAAGATGTGAAAAAAATAAAAGTTGCAAATTTTTTTTTTTTTTGGTTAAAAAAATAAGAATGGGTAGTGGCCCTAGTGGAGGGTTGCAAAATTTGTTGTGCATATAGCATTGCACATTCTTTTTCACAAACCAATCCTCATAAAAAGACTACCTTTCCTACTCTCTCTCTCTCTCTCTCTCTCTCTCTCATATTTCCAAGAAAGATACTTTCCTTTTTCAGTAAACTTTGCCCCATTCCCAAGAAAGTGAAAAATCCATGGCTTCCTTACAAAAGATGTTATGGGAAAGGGTTGAGATCCAGAACCAAGCGGGTGGACCAGGGGCTAGAGCGGGTCACACATGCAATGCTGTTGGTAATTTCCTTTATGTTTTTGGGGGCTATGACGCTAATAGGAACTTCACCAACAGTGTATTCATCTTTGATACTGGTAGGTCTTTTCGTAATCTTTCTTCAAAATTCCCGTTCTTGTTTGACACTGCTTGTTTAACATCTATGTTTAATTTCTATTACCCTTGTTTCTATATTCAATTATGACATTGTTGTGTATCTTGCAAACTTCTATTTTACTTTGCTTTCTTATCAAATTTGTGGAATATTCATGGTTTCACATTGATTAATCTTTGTTTGGATGCCTTTTTTTTTTTTTTTTTTTTTTTTTTGTATACCCATTTTATCAAACTTCTATTTTTCTTTGTTTTCTTGTAAAATTTGTGGAATATGCATGGTTTGACATTGATTAATCTATAGTGGGATGCTTTTTTTTTTTTAAAGGGTTTCTTTTCGTTAAATTTTTATGCCATTGTTGTGCATCTTGTTTTCATTTTTTTTTTTTTGTATCTATTTAATTTTATTAATCTTTGCAAACTTCTATTTTTCTTTGTTTTCCTGTAAAATTTGTGGAATATGCATGGTTTTAACTTGGGATGCACGGACGCGGCACCAGAGGGGTCGCACTCGCGTCCGACGCGGTGCGACGCGGCGACGTGCGAGCGGCGACGTGCGAGCGACGCCGCTGCCCGTGCGTCGGTGCCGTGTCGGACCGCGTCCGCCACATGCTGGCTTCTTCTTTTTCGCCGACTCGCGCTGACTCGCGCCGCCGCAGCTAGGACTCGGGCCGATTCGTCGGGAACCGGGCTGAAGTGGCTGGGACTCGGGCCGTATAGGCCGAAACCGACCGTATCGGCCGAAACTGGCCATATTGGCCGAAACCGGCCGTATAGACCGAAACCGGCGAAACCGCCGATTCAGGCCGAAATTCAAAAAAAAAAAAAAAAAGGTGCAAAACGCATCTACCAGTCGTGAGGCAGCCAGTGGTAAGCATACTTTGAAAACTATTGAGACATTTACTCAAACACTTGGTAAGCACTTGTTAATGTACCTGAAATTTCATCTCATAGCCTCTTTCATTCACTTCAAAAATCATGGTATTCATTTGAAGTTACACTAGCTGTTTCTAAGCATCTTTCTTATTCATAGACAGATTGAGACCTTTAGTTCAAGTTTGAGTTCTCTGCCTCTCTCTCACGCCGTACACTTCCCTCTCAGTTCATACATTTATTTATATTTTTAATATATTATCTAGTATTGCTCTTAAATTTGGTATATGTTTATATAATGTGAAAAAGTATGCTTAGCAATATATTAAAAATATAAATAAAAATATTTTAAATAATTTTTAATCGCCAAGTCCCGCCGCACCCGCACCCGCACCCACCTTTTTCGAAAATTGCCGAGTCCCGCACCCGCACCAGCACCCGCACCCGAGTCCCGAAACGCACCCGTGCTTCATAGGTTTTAACCCAAAAAAGATGAACTAATGGATTGAATTGATTTAGGCTAGCGTGTAATTAGTGCGAGAACAAAATAAAACCATAATTTTGCATGAAAATTGTGCTCCTAACCTTTTCTTTTGAACTCTTAAGAGAGATTGATCTTCCCCACTTTTACTATGGAAAAGATGAAGCCCTATTCTGGTTTATTTCTTATTTGCAATTTGCATTTATCTTTGTGCACTACATATTTTACAACCAAGCTATTATCCCGACAATTTTATTTAGTTTTACAATACTTGGGGTAGAACTTTTTTTCTCACTTTGGTAGTTTTTCCCTAAACTGGTGTTTTATTCTCATATAGTATGATATGAAATGATTTGTGAACAAGATAGGCCTATTAACTTTCTGTTAGGTTTTTTGTATGCCTACTTAATTTCATTAATCTCTGCAAACTTCTATTTTACTTTGTTTTCTTGTAAAATTTGTGGAATATGCGTGGTTTTACATTGATAAATCTTTGTTGGGATGCTCTTCTTTTATTCTTTTTGGGGTAAATTTTCGTTAAATTTTTATGCCACTGTTGTGTATCTTGGCATTATTGTTCTTTGTTCTCCATTTCTCTAATCTCATTTCTTCTTCTCCTTCTCTCGGTAACTGTTTCAGATATTGTTAATAGAACTCTGTAAATTTCTTTCTGTCCTTTTTCCTTACTAGCCAAAGTCAAATCCTTCCTCATCTTTTGAAACCCTTAAACCTTATGTGCTTATTCTATCAAATAGGCATTAAAAAAACTTACCAAACTAAAGCCAATTTTGTGTCGTAAAACTTTATTCTATAAATTTAAACCCGTATCCACAAGCATATGTAGGCAAATTCTCCAACCTCTCTTGCGTTGCTGTTAAAGAAGCTAATTAGATTGCTTGCATCTAGCTTTCCTAAATTCTGGATTGTGGTTTGTAGAATTTAGAAAAGAGTGGAAATGTGGTATAGCGTCCCTAGAAATAAAGATTTCAGTTTATCTATAGATATCTCTCTCCCCTAAAAATAGGCCACATCCTTTTCCTATGAATGCGCCACATCAAACTTAGAGGAGCTGCCTTCCATACGTCAATGCCATCTTGTTTACTGAACTTTTCCTTCCAACATGCTCAATAACTCTGCCACTGTCTTTGGGATCACCCAATTTAACCCAAAATAAATGAACTTACGAATTGAATTGATGTAGGCTAGTGTGCAATTAGTGCAAGGACACAATAAAACCATTATTTTTCATGAAAATTGTGTTCCTAACTTTTTTTTTTTTTTGGAACTTTTAATAGAGATTGATTCCCCCCCCCCCCCCCCCCCCCCCCTTTCCCCCTCTTTTATTATAGAAAAGATAAAACCCTATTCTGTCTTATTTCTTACTTGCAATTTGCATAGATCTTTGTGCACCACATATTCCACAAGCAAACTATTATCCTGGGAATCTCCTTTAAAGGGGCATCAAACCCTACTGAATGCTGATAATTTTGTTTAGTCTTACAATACTTGGGGTAGAACTTTTCCTCCCACTTTGGTAGTTTTTCCCTGAAACTGGTGTTGTATTCTCATATAGTATGCTTCTTTTTTTCTTCTTTTGAAGGGTTTCTTTTGATTAAATTGTTATGCCAATCCTATGTATGTTGTTTTAATTATTGTTATTTTTGTACACCCATTTTATTTTATTAATCTTTGCTGGATTTCCTTGAACTTCTTATAGGATTTTTTTTTGTTAGATTGTTACGGGTCTTGTTTTTAATTGATTTCTCTTGACACCAGCGGGAGAGTAGCTACCCAAACTTGTAATTATATTTCAACAAGCCCTAGATAAAATTCTGGTTAGTGTAAGTGTATTCATGGATCATATACAAAAAAATTCAGGTTAGTGTAAGTGTATTCATGGATCACATACAAAAAAATTCAGGTTAGTGCTAAGTGTATCTAAAAAAAGAAGTTAAATACAATTCCAGGGCTGCCTGACAACTCTCTGGTCTACGCATTTTTTCGCAATAAGAACTGAACCCAGAATTTGCCTCTCCTGCACAATTGCGTTATATAATTGGGAAATTACTTTCCCTAACACCTCCTTCAATATATTTGCTAAAATTTTAGCTAAAATCCTGTACACACATCCTACAAACTTGTAGGTCTGAAATCGTTGAGATCTGAGGCCCCTCCCTTCTTAGGAATAAGAGACAAAAGTCTCATTCAAGCTCTTTTTTGAATACACCACACCCATGAAAAGGCTGCATAGTGGCTAATACCTCCACTCTAACCACCACCCAACAGTGATTGAAGAAAGCAATTGTAAAACCATCAAGACATAGAGCTTTATCCCCACACGATGCCTGAACCACTTCCTCCTCTTTAAACTGCCTTTCTAGCCTGATGGCATCACAACTGTCCAAGTCTTTAAGGAAATGCCTTCCACTTAGGTGTCCAAAATCTTGTTTCTGCATGAAGTCCCTTGTACAAATTTACAACACCCTCCTGGATTGCATCTTGAGTAACCTAGTTGCTCTCCATATTTGTTATATTTGCAATAAAAGTACGGCAATGATGAGAATCAGGAAACCGGGGGGAAAAGCTTGTTTTTTTATCACCTTTTAGCCACAAAGCTCTTGATTTTTTTTTTCTCCAAGGGACCTCCTCCAATACATTATGTTTTCCAAGGTTGCCTTCACCTCCACCATTTTTTATCTATCTTCCTCAGACAAATATCCACTGTTCCTTTTCTCCTCCATCAACCTAAGATCATTTAATAGGTTTATCTTCCTAATCCCCACATTTCCAAATACTTTATTGTTCCATAACTTCAAGTGCTCGAATTCAAAATGAGATTTATTTTCTGTTACACATCTTTTTTTTAAATTATGCCATGGTTGTGTATCTTGTTTCAATTTTCTTTGCTTTCTTTTTAAATTTGTGGAATTATCAAGGTTTGACATTGATGAATATTTTTTGTTTTGTTTTTATTTTTAATTTTTTGGTATACTTATTTTATTTTAGTAGTCTTTTCTGGGATGGCCTTGAATATCTTTTCGTTAGATTGTTATCGGAGTTATTTTTCATTGATTTCTCTTGGCACCAGTGGCAGAGTGGCTCCCCAAACTTTTAATTATATTTCAATGAGCCCTGGATAAAATGTTACTTGACCCCTCAAAAAATTTTAAATGTTTAAATTCTGGTTAGTTTAAGTGTATTCTTAGATAATACTCAAACAATTAAGACTATATCCTCTCTAAATATTTTAATTGTTATTGATCATCTGTCTCTGATTTTGTGATTTATAATTGATTCAATTACAATCAGATAATCGTACATGGAGCCAACCCGTAATTAGAGGCAGACGACCCTCTCCGCGGGCCTTCCACAGCTGCACCACTATTGGTGATGAACTATTTGTGTTTGGGGGTATAGATGCGAACGACCATTTCAATGATATGCATATTTTCAACACTTGTAAGTTGTTTCTTTTAATCTCTAGCCACTTTGCACAGACAATTGATATGCTCAGTAAGTGAGTGCTAATAGAAGTTTGACTGAAATCTATATATTTTATCTATTAATTGTGAATTCCACTGCATGCTTGCTAACATGTTAAACATATTTATAGCTTCTCATAGATGGAGATCTCCGCGTGTCATCGGTAATATACCTGAGCGACGAAAATGGCACAGTGCAACTCTTTATCGTAAAAGTCTGTACATATTTGGTGGCAGTGGGAGATCTAGTGATAATAATGATGAGACATACTATAGAAATGTCTACATGTTCCATACAGGTTATTTTTTTAACATAACTGGTTACCGATTAAAAAATAAAAGTAGACACTGATCTTTTTTTCTTTTTATCTTTACTTGTAGCTCGTTTTGTATGGAACCGTATTGCTACATTTGGCAGTCTACCATCTCCTCGCAACAGCCATATCTGTTCATATCAACTAGACAAGATGATTGTGCTTGGTGGTAAAGATGGGCATGATTCTTTTCGTTACGATGTCTATGTGATGGAAGGTTATATAATTTTCTTTGATGCCAAATTTAATTGCAATTGTGATTTTCTAAAAAAAAGTTCATCATATAAAACTTGTGCTGCATAGCTTGGGGCTATCAATTAAGCGTTTTTTAGGAGCTTATTAATAAATTGAATTCTTGGGTTTGTTTTATCAGGTTTAACTTGGAGAGAGCGGCGAACTTCAGGACATTTGTTGCCCCCTCGAGCTGGTCATGCAGCTGTTAACTTTGGTGCCGAAGGAACAAAGTTGTATATATTTGGGGGATATATGAATCAAATCCTATACAACGATGTCTATGTACTTGATATTGGTAAGTAAGAAATAAGCTGACAAGATTAGTTGTGTTAATATATATATATATATATATATAATTATTATGTTAGTGTATTTTTTATAATCCCAATTTTTTTTGCAACTGGTGCAGTTACCGGTGTATGGACAAAGGCGCACGACAGGTGGTAGGCCTTCAGCTAGAGCTTTTATGACTGGTGACTCCTTGGATTTACAACGTTTTGTGTTCTACGGTGGTTTCAATGAGAGATCTGAAGTTTGTGATGACATGTACTACTTACACACAGGTATAACATTTTCTTTACATTTACACTCATCACTAAAAGTTTTTCGTTGGTAGAATAAATCTAGATTCTGTAGCTTTTAGTTTTTTTTTGGTTTGGAATATACCTACTCTAATTTGGCTTATATTTACAGCTTATGTTGAGAGATTTAGAATTCGTGACCTATACATCAGCCAGGAGGAGTGGCAGAATGGACATGAATGGTTTGAAGGAGAACTGAGCCGTTGTGATATTTTGAATTTTGGATTTTTGGGAGAACTTTGGAAGGAGGAAAAAACGTTGAAGGAAACTCGTAATAGAGTTAAAGCAGCAATTGATAGGGTTAAAGATTCAATTAGTCGCATGAAAGTTTTGCGATTGTCTAGGAATCAATTTGTTTTTCAAAAGATGTACTCTAATATCATAAAGAAGCTCCAAAAATGCCAAAATCGTCTAGTATTAGAGAAAAGTTTGCTTTCATCCGCTTTATGGGAAGTGAGATATGAAGTGGACGTTGTTTTGGACAAATTGAAACCATCCGAAAAGAGTGTGCTCTTTATTAATAGCCGTTCATCTTATGAGGCAGCAATAAGATTGCGGAACAAATATGAATGCAAAGCAATATTTCATTTTTGCTGTAAAAAAGGGGGGCAAAAATGATGGGGAAGTTGGTTGAGTTAGCTCACCAATATAAATATCCATATACCGTGAGTGGCAATATGGGTGTGATGTCTAATGGAAAATTCTATACAGCATATGGGTGGAGATGCAAGTTGAGCGCGGATGAGAGAAAGATGGAAAGGATTTTTGAAAAGAGGGCAAAAGATGAGAGACCTAACAGGAACGCAAATGAGGGGAGTGGGAGAAACAAAAATGTAAAAGAAGAGGAAGAGAGAAAGGAGGGGCCGTCAAGCTCCCACTACTCGTATAATAACCATTAACAGGTAGTGCCAGTGCCTTCTTCCTTTGCTTATTTATTTAAATATGCTATGATGTTAGGGAAGCTTTTAGTAAGACCTGTGAAGTGTAATTTCATCTCTTATTTATCTATATATGCTATGCTGTTAGGGAAGCTTTTAGTAAAACCTGTTTTGACTATATAATTAGGTTAATATGGGTTTGGTTTTGGCATGTGTATATTCATTCATGTACAGGAGCCTGCTGGAAATGCAGTGAGGGACAACAAGAAGAATCGAGGAGTGAACTTGCTAGGAATGGGCAAACTTTTGGGGTCTGTGACTATTGCCAGGGGAGGATTGTTCCCAATAACCACCAGACCCTTATGCCTATAAGGTTGGCAAAGGGAAGGGCTAACATTGGATTTACTTCTCAGGAGTTGTAATTCTAGTGCTTTCATATAGATAGGGGCTGTTTACCAGTTTGTAACAATTTTAGTGTTTTTCTGTTCTGTACTTGTGTCAACTGAATTTTCATGTTGAGGTTCTGTTAATGAAATGAATCTTCTTGCTTTTGCACGTCTAATGGGCCTTATTTTGATATCTTGTTTTAATCAAATTAAATTGAGAGGGTGATAGATTGTATGGTGTTGCTAGTATCTACAGGACAGAATGGTAATTTGATACTTCTGTGAAGATGGTTCTGGTGGAATTTGGCATTCTCTGCAATGCATTAACATCTTTCATTAGATGCTGATTGTGTTATTGCACTTTTGATATTGATACAGCCTCTGGGTGTTTCAGTTAAGTAAAAGAGCTTGGTATGTGTTATTGTACTTTTAATACAAATAATTTGTACCACTTTTTGTGTTCTATTTAATGCTCCACTAATTATGGTTGTGAATGTTTTTTTATTATTATTATTTTTGTTTTACTTCAATTTTTTTTTTATAAGGAAAGTGAAAGAATACATGATAAGTTTTAATTAGTGGAATGTAAACTATAATAGTTCTAATATTTATAATAATAAGGATAAGGATAATGAAAAATTGATAATTATTATTATTATTAATTTAGAAGTCTAAACAGCATACTCTCTCTCCTCATTCCACCCAGGTATTCTCTCTTTGTCACTCTTTTTCGGTTTTCAGTTTCTGTTGCTAACCTTCATCCTCAGTACGTATATTGTTGTTGTTTTGATACATCTTCTAGTTCATGCATAACAAATCCAATGTGTTAGATTAAAAAGATTTATCACACTTATAATATCTGATTCTCAGAGATAAAAGAGGAAAAAGGTTTTTTTTTTTTTTTTTTTTTTTTTAATTTTAATTTCAGGTTGTTTCAATTTTTATTTGAACTTGTGCTCAAAATTTTGGTTTTTGCCTGTTTGCATAGTAGAGTGTAATAATTTGAAGCTAAAGTGAAAAGAAAATTCCAACGCCATGGCAGGGTTCTCAAGTAAGTGAAGGAAATAGGGTAGCCTGATTCAAAGTTTCCTCTGCTCAAGGTGACACTTTCACACTTTGTTTCTAATTTCTATGCATCTAATCTAATACTATTGCTAATTCAAAATATTTTCTTCAAAGGTTGCACAATTTTCATTTTTATGTGCTTGTTGCTAACATGTGTCAAATTGTCTTTTCTTCAAATTTTTTTAGTGTCACAAGACTCAAAATGACCTGGAGGATTGGATTGGTAAATTTCCAGATGAAATACTTGTTTCCATTTTGTCTCTCTTACCTATGAAACAAGCAATTAGAACTAGTGTCCTCGCTTGTAGATGGTGGTATTTGTGGACTTTCATTACTCATTTAGAGTCTGATGATCTCAACCTAGAATATCTATTGTTTTCTCCACCTCGATCGCCCTCTCCCACTCCCTTTGATATGTATACACCCTTAGAACCTATGTAGGCACCATTTCTTGTTAAAAGGAGGAGATTTGTTGATTGGGTCAATCTAGTATTGAATTTACATAAGGGTTCGCATGTAGATGAATTCAGGCTTGAGTTTTCCGAGTATGGTGATTATTTTAAAAGTAATATTGATAGCTGGATAAACTTCGCTTTTCAAAAGAGAGTTAAAGGCCTTCATTTGATATTCACATGTACATGGGCTTCCACAAATAGGTCATACACTCTGACGCCTCCAATGCTTCGTAATTACAGACTCGATTTGTTACTACAACTTTGTCTGTGCTTTGTGGAGGTGACTGGAGAAGTTCTCGTATGCTTTTTGTCTGCTTGCCCTTCTTGAATTCTTATCTTTATCAGAGTTGCATGTGATGAATTTTAAAATTTCCAGACCATCACTCAAGCTAAAGCAATTAGAGATAACTTACTGCACATTGACAAGTCTTGATATTTATGCTGTGAATGTTGTGTCATTTAAATATGTGGGAAAACATGAATGCATTTCTTTGAAGCACAAACCCCCGCTTGTTAATGTACATTTTGGTGGGACTTATGCCAGCTATATTATCAAGAGCTTTTTCCAGTTTCAAAGCTATCTGTCTAAGCTAGAGACACTTGTGTTGGACTTGAAGTTTCAGGTCAATATGTAAAAATCCACTTTTCTGCTCCAAAGTACAAACAAAATAAGATGCTTATCCATTTTGTTGTGATTGAATTTTTCAAAAGTTAACCTGCTTTCCCAAATTGCCCAAATCAAAGAATCTCAGGCAAGTGGAATTGGTACTGAATCACCATGTGTTCTGCCTCCTCCTTTGCACATCCCTACTATGTGCATCTCCTTCATGAAATAGATTTAAAATTAAGGTGAATATTCTTACTTCTGAGAGCTTTAACTGTGGATTTTATGATATTGTTTATTTTTGTGTGAATTTCACTTTTACCACCCTAGATTATTATTGACTTTTCGATCTTCCCCTAAGATAATGATTTGTGCATTACACACCCCAATTTAGAGGAAAAAAAGATTAGCAATTCACCCCTAAAGGAAAAATATGCCTAAATTTCCCTCAACTCAAATAGTGGGATGGCAGTTTAGTACACTTGGCATGTCAACTGAAAACAAGAAATTTTATTTTCTTAGATTTCTAATTAAATCTATTAGAATTTTTTTTTTTTTTTTTTAAACGCAAATGTTTGATGTGCCATATGCCACATGTACTAAGCTGCCATGTCACCAGTTGTGTCAGGCATAGCTTTTGTTTTTTTCCCCCTTGATTTATGGGGTATGTTGATACAACTCTTTGAAATTGGGTGTTAATTGAAAATTTGATTTTTTGGAGGAGATTGCAAAAGGGGTGTGAGGAAATATGGCTCTTTAGGGGGCAGTTGGGGGGTGAATTTTTGGACATCTATGTTCAAAGGGGCTGGGAAATGTTTTCAAGGTTTATTGCTTTCGATGTGGGAGATGGTACTAGATTTAGTGTTTAGAGTGATTTATGGTGTGTTGAATACAAGAGGAGAACCCTACACAATATTAACATCTATGAGTTAAAAGATCTAAAAACCACATTTATCTTTTGCTCCACATAGTCCCAAGTGAGCTATTATCCAAGGGATCTTCCTTAAGGGGCATCAAACCCTACTGAGTGCTGACAAATTTTTTTTCCTACACTACCTAGGGTTTTCTTCCTATTTTTATAGTTTTTCCCTGAATTAGCTGTTTTTGTATTGTTGTATGTTATAATTCGAATATGACTTGTGAACAAGGCAGGCCTATGAACTTTCTGTTAGGTTTGTGTTATCATGATAATCAAATATAGTATACATGTAATAACTACCTGGATTGATAATTTGGATGTGGGGCATATTATTGTGCTCTCTGAGTCTCTGACTCATGAACTATTGGATTTGCTGCCCCTCTCTAACCAAGAACCAAACCAGACAATATGTTCAAGTAATTTAATTTGAATCCAAAATGACCCTTAGTTCTCAGAAATCCGAGCAGAACCTGTTTGGTTGGGTTGCCTGAAATGGGTCATTGAGGTCCTCGTGTGTGTGTTTTAAATTTATAAAGGGACTTGCTTTCTTTTCTTTTTGGATGTTAGTTGCATGGTTTCTTACAGACTATTCTCTTTCTCTGAAAAAAGGTTGTGGCATGGGATAATCTCTACACTTAATTTGAACTCCTAAATGGAATAGTTGCATTATTATTTCTAAATTTTTCTGTAGTTGCCATGGCTAATACTATGTGTCCCTATCAAAGCATGACTCTCATGTTAGTTTCCACTAATTAAAACGCCACATTTTGTTCCACTAGATGTAGGAATATATTTGTGTTGAAAAAATTTAGGCTAAGGTGTAATTAATGCAAAGGCGCAATGAAACCATAATCTTGCTTTAGAATTGTGTTTCCTTGATTGTTTGTAAAATTGTGAGATAAATTGATTTCTTGTTTCTCTTTGTATCAGAAAAAAGATGAAACTCTACTTTTTTATGGTTTATTTGTTCCATTTTGCCTTTATTTTATTTTTTATTTTTGAATGCACCAAACAATCTAGAAACAAGTTATGATTTTGGGGATCCCGATTGAGGACTTCAGAACCTGCTGAGTTTTGACAACTTTGTTTTATCTTATAGTGCCTAGGGTAGACTTAGCCTTCCCACTTTGATGGCTTTTCCCTTAATTAGAAGGTTATATATTCTGACATAGGTTAACAAGATATGTAAAATTGTGAAGACAATCTTTTTCTTTCGTGTTAGCGTGTAATGTATACATGCAATAACAGCCAGTTGATGATTTGGATATGGGTCAAGCACTATCGTTGCACTCTGACCTTACGGTAAGTTTGAACATATTTGGTTTTCTTTCCCTTGATATTGTGGCAGTAAGCAGTAGGTTGGCCAGAAATTCTCTGTTGAACCTTTCTCTTCATAGCAATATGAGATTTGCTTTAACTAACAGTAGAAGATGCTTTTGCTGTACTAAAGAACTGTCCATTTGGAAGGAATGGTGGAAAACTGTTTTTTAGTTTTAACTGCCGTCCATCTTGCCTAGAATCTGGATTTTTGTGGAATGCATCAATTGAAATGGGAATGTTTTATCCCACTTGCACAGAATGTGGTACGTTGGGTTTAGGCCTTTGCAGCTCATATAAATTGCTTATGTAGTCACTAAAATCCGTAAGGAAGTTTCAGTTTGAAATCCTTATAAATTGATTATGATGGCTTCTTGTTGTCAGAAAACTTCAACAATCTTAATCATTTTCTTTTTTTGTTACTTTTTATGCTTAAAAAGAAAATGTATGATGCACCGCAAGTGTTTTTGAGTTGAAGCGTTTACCATTTTTATGTTTCCTTTGGTATCAAAACATACCACTCTCCCAATTGGCCCTCGAGCCCACATGGGGGCCCAATTTTTGTAGGCAAGAAGTGGGCATAAGGCAGCGTTGTTGATGCTCTAGCTGGACTTGTTTATTGTGTCTGTATTGTTTACTCTCTCTCTCTCTCTCTGGGGGCCCAATTTCAGTTTTGCCGATCATCATATGTACGTATTAAATCCTTGTATAGGTTAATCGCAAGCAAAGATTTCCCAACAATTAATTGCTAGTTATTGTTATATTTGTAAGGTTATTTATTCAGTACATTTAAGAACACAAATATGAAAAAACTATTGAACGTGGGAAAGAAGGGAGATGGGGCGTCCTCTTTTCTAAGGCTCATGAGGTGGGCTCGATTCTTCTTAAGCCCAGTAGAGAAAAGGAGATGCAGTTTTAAATCTAAGTTGTCTAACGAAAGAGGTTCGAGGTACGAAGCCCATGCTGCTTGGAAGCCCAAGGTTATAACTCAAGTTGGGCCCAAGAAACTTGTGCTTCATAAGCCTTATATTCAATGTCTGGCTCTAGTTGTTTTAGTTAAAACCAACGCAACTCACCCCAAATTGAAGCCCAAGCTATTTTCAGTCTTTGATTAACTTCTTAGTCTTTCTATAGTGGATTCTTCTCTCCCATTTTTATGAAATTAGTTGTGTTGATCAAGAATTCTTGTTCAGCACTTCGATCAAGTGTTTTTGACTCCCACAATTATTATTAATATATATATATATATATAGGTTTTATTGTAATTAGTCTTCTCTCAAATATATATATATATATATATATCCCTAAATTTTGAGATTATTAAGATTATTTGTTTGTTTATGAAATTATGCCACATTTTTTTATTTGTGGAATAATTTATCAATAAAATAAATAAATTATACACACACACACATACACACACACACACACACACACACACACATATATATATATATATAGTTTAACTCATGTTTTATGTTTGAAAATTATTTAAATTTTACTGGATACTTTTTTAATCAAGGTTATTAAATTTTAGGCAAAAATGCAAACACACTCTTTAAGTTTCCCCATAATTCATGGCTGAAGCTTCAGATTAAATATTATGAATAGACCAAAACAATCCCATTTTAAGGGGAGTTAACGGATAACTTTAACGGAAGAACAACAGAGGCCTTAATTGAACACTTTTGAAACTTAGAAGACTGAATTTAACGAAAGCAAAGTTATAGGACTGAAATGAATTTTAGTGAAATTTAGAGAGTGGGTTTTGTATTCCGACCCAATTCAAAAGCCTTCCATCCCAATTCAAAAACATACCAATGTATTTTCTATCACCAAAATACACTCTCTCTTCTAAACCACCTATTTATAATATTGCACCCAACAACTTAACAAAAGATGCAACTTGTAGAGTGAGTAATTGTCTAATTTGATAAAGATAGGTTTTCTCGTTGAAAAGTTAGCTACAAGGAGGATATATATCATTGCGTAATATAAAAAGACAAAGAATTGATAGCTACTCCTCTTGATCTAGAAAATGTCCGAGTAGATAACTAAAAATCGTAGTATATATAGCATCATGGTTTTCAAACCCAAAGCATTTAAAGAAGCATGAAAGGGAGAAGTTTAAGGTTTTTATGGTCAGGTCAAGGTCGAACTATAATGATGTCATAATTGATTTTGTAATTAATATTAAATTTCTAAATATTAGCAAAATTGACTAAAAATATCTATAAAAAATTAAAACAGAATTTCAAATAAATTGTCATGATATTATAAGGTTAGTAGAAAATAGTACAACATAAATGAACATAAAAAAAAATCGTATAACAATCCTTCCATTGTTTTAAAAACTAAACTGGCTGGACTGGACTGACTAGTTAAATCGGTTCGATGAGGAACTAGACACAAAACCGGACAAAAAAAAAAATAGAGAAAATTGTTAGTTCAACCTATAAAAGCCGAAAATCAAACCCATTTTTGGTTTTTTGACCATTCTGGTTTTTAAAATCTTGAATTTGAATCCTTCAAGTAGAAATCATTTTAATTGAATACAAAATCACTTTGAAATGTTTAAGCAAATTCCAATGCAAAGGCATTATTCTTAAATCACAAGTAAATTTATCAAAGAAATCAAACTTAATAATATTTAATAAATTGAGAGAGAGAGAGAGAGAGAGAGAGAGAGGTAATAGAAAAAATTGAAAAATTATAGATCACGTAAATCTAAAATAATATAATAATACTTCATAGTTGTTCCAAGGAACCTAAGTGGTGCGTTGGTTATAATACAAGCCTTGGTTCTTTAATAAGACATGAGGTCTCAGGTTCTAAAATAAATGCAACTCTTTGACCTAGTTGAAATGGCTCGCAGTGTGGATGGTTTTTTGGGTCAAACTGGCTTGACCTAGTTGAAATGGCTCACAGTGTGGATGGTTTTTCAGGTTAAACCGGCTGGTGCAGTCTAGTCTGATAACTTGTTCTTTATTTTACAATTTTTTTTTTTTGGTTGAGAAAAGATCAACATTGCTTATATTAAGAAAATGCAAAATTAGAAATAAGGGAATTTAAAACACTTAGACGAACAAACTCCATCCAAACTAAGAAAAGAGAAGAAAGTCTAGCTGTCTTTGTTAAGGCATGAGTTACCATGTTGCCCTACCTCCTAGTATGAGAGAATGAGCAATTCACAAGCGAACTAGCAATAGAGTGGGTCATACCAACATTCAGAGTAAGAGCCTTATAAACAATCTCAGAGTCTTCATCAAATATAGAGTGGGTATTATCAATTTCTATCACAAATTGTATGTGTATAGCATCACTATAATTCAGTCGTAATCCAAATTAAACAATTATACTTTTATATTGGAACAAAAAATTAATTTCATGTAAAAAATAATGGCCGGTTCTAACATGTAAAAAAATGATTTCAAGATAGTTAACCCAATTGAACTGGATCAAACAATTATATAATTCTCTCACGGTTTATAATAATTGCTAAGATTGTTAATTCATTCTAAGTAAAGTTTCAAGTCACCAAAATAGCTATAGTTTCCATGGTACTAGTAAAATAATTTCTTAATTTACAATAATTAATATATATTTTTAATAATTTACATTATTAAAATATTTTATTAACTTACTTAAATTTTTTATTATAATTTTAATCACGTAAGAAGAAAAATGGAAATAAATAAATAAATAAATAAAACTGAATCCAAATTGTAAAAGGAAGACCAAAGCGTTAAAAGCCTAATCTAATCTAATAATCTCTGATCTTTCAACCTTCACTTTTCTGTTTATGGTGATCATTTTAAAAGGGATATTGATAGTTGGATTAGCTTTGCATTTCAAAAGAGAATCCAAACTGTCCCTATTAATTCTTAGAAACCCATCCAAGACCTGTCTTGTCTTTTTGAATGTTTGTTCTATAAAACCATATGGACTATTCTCTCTCTCTCTCTAAAAGAAGTTGTGGGATGGGGATAATCTCTATTTACATTTGGTTTCAACCTCTTAATGAAGTTGCTATATTCTTATGTCAAAATTTTATGAAGTTGTCATGGCTAACACCTTTTGTCCATGTCAAGATATGACTCACATGTTAGTTTTCCCTTATTAAATTGCCAATATGTTTTGGTAGATGTAACAATGAACTTGTGAATTGAAAACATTTAGGTTAGCGGGTAATTAATGCAAAGGCACAATAAAACTCTAATCTTGCCTGAGAATTTTGTTTCCTTGTTTGTAAACTTGTAAGATAAATGGTTTCTTGTTTCTTTTTTTATTGGAAAAGATGAAACCTTGCTCTATTGTGGGGTTTTTTTTTATTTATTTATTTTTTAATTTACCTCTTTTCATTGCAGAATCGAAAACAAGCTACTATGTTGGTAATATTGAGTGCTTCAGAATCTGCTGAGTTACACACTTACACTGGTGTTGATAAACTAGAATATAATGGACTAACTGGTATTTTATGCTTATTAGAGGTACCAAATATTAATGGCAACGCTCTTTCTCAAAAAAGAAGAAGAAGATATTTATAGCAACGTTTGACATGATTAAGTCACACTAAAGATAACATTCAAATTTGGAATCATCAATTTTTTAAAAATGATTGTGTAGAATTTATGCAAAAATAAAGAAGTGAAAGTTACACAAGATATAGCATTCAAGTTTGGAATAATCAATTTTTTAAAATGATTGAGTAGAATCAAAGCAAAGATAAATAAGGTCATTTCTTTAAAGTATTTTTGTCTTTATAATTTTTTCTTATTTTCTTGATTATGAAGAAAGAATATATGAAGAGATGGTAAGAATTCTTATAGACCATAATTTCTTTTTCTTTTTTCAATCTTCTTTCCTTTTTCTCTTTTTGGTCAATCTAATGTTCATGTTTTTCTTTTTTTGACCTCAATGTTTATGTTTTTCAAAAACAAAGAATATGGAAAGAAGAAACACACACATAAAAAGGAAAACAATCTGTTACACTTTTGAAGCAAAAGCGTTAAAAGTACTAGAACCCAAGTTACATATTTATTACAGTTACTAATCTACTTAACTAAAAGAAATCAATTATACATTAATTAATGATGATGCACAAACAATCAGTAGGCTGAATGCTTCGGGTTTCAACGATCTGTAAGGCCTGAAAAGAACAAACAATCAAAGGAGACCAGGGTTGACCGGCAAAAAATCCTCTGATGATGAAGTTAGTTTCTTTCTTCAAAATCTAGAATCTAAATTTTAGATAATTTTGTAAAAAAAAAAAAAAAAAGAAGAACCTCCCCTGATCTATTGGAGATTAGTGTTTTTATAGTGCTATGGAAGCGGTTATTTGTCTTGTAACTTCCCCCACATTTGTGGGGGTGAGTTGGTTTCTTTTAACTTCTTATAACTGTTATAGAAGTTAGAGCATTTTCTCTCACCTTTTGTTTAACTGTTTTGGGGAATTAAATATTTTGACAGGTGGTTGCAATCCACGTGGTTCGGTTCATAAATTCATGTAGACGAATTTTTTCAATGAGGGTCGTCCATACATGTGGACGAGCTCCACTCGGAATCTTAGATGATAATGGGTTGATAGGCTTAATTACTATGGTTCCTTGAATCTGACAGAGGATTACTCAAGGACGAATCAGCATTCCATGGATGCTCGTCTATGGATGAGCCGCACTGACCCCCATCAATTACTATAAAAGATAAAAAAAATAAATTTAATTAGTTGAGTCGTATGACTAAAGCTAGGGATACAATATATTCACAAGAGGTGGTAAACTGTTAATAGTTGGTAAAAAAATTATGCCTTTGATGGCCTTGATCGGAACCACTAATAGTTTGTCATCTATGTTTCTAATTTCTATCCTTGAAATTTGTATGGGCTCCTTTTGAGTCAAATTTGTTTTCGCTAGTAGTAGTCTTTGTTCCTTCAACCTGGGTTTGAGGGAAATTGGCTTCACACAACTTCTTAGGAACTTGCTTCTCTTTTTTTTTTTTTTTTTTTTTTTGTGATGATTAATTACTGACGAGAAGATCTTGTATATTCGGTATATAGCGTTATAAATGATCCAAGCCAATTCAAGTATTAAAAGTATTATAGTTAAATTCAAAAAGAAGAAAACATTATTAGTGCATGAATTTTTTGATTAGTTTATAAAACAGAGTCAAATTTATTAGTTAGGCCTTAGGGGCCATTTGAAGACCTAATGAAGCAACTTGTAAAGAGAATTTACAAACCCTAAAGTCTAGCTTTGAATTAGATGTCTAATTCTAATAATTGGGCTTTGAGGCCAAATTTGTGTAAGTGGAGAGATTCTGGTAGTGCGCCATTCTAAAGGCTGTTAGTAGAACCATAGTTGGATTGATAAATTGACACCTTTTGCATCAATAGTGAATATGTTTGCAGGCTACATTGCACAAATTTTTATGGTTACTAAATGGGTTTATTAGGGATTTTGTTGTTAGAACAAGGAGGACTACCTTGATGCTGAACCAAAGGGGTTAAGTTTTTCAATACGGTAGACTAGTATTATTTTACAAAGAACAATGTTAACTCTGGACTTTCTCTTCTTAAGAGGGTTCACCCGAAGCTCAGATAAAGGACTAGAAATAGTAATATACTATAAATAAATAATTTTTTTTTTTGGTTAAAAAAAAGGTGGCCCGGTCCGTCTAGTTGTTGGTTAGCTTAGAAATTTGGAAGACTCTGTTGAGTCCTAAAGCTAAACTCGTTCACAGATTCAGAGGAAAAAAAAAAAAGCACAAACAAACTAGTTCAAGTCCTTGTGTTGCATTGATTTAGTTGTGAATTTACAGAATTTAGAATTTTATGAGAAATAATGAATTATGTAAGTTCGTTTAGACCCCTTAAACCCAACAGATTAACCTAGTGAATTAGCCAAGTGATTAACTTAGGTAATTTAATTAAATCTAGGTTAACACAAATAAGCAAAAACAACAAAGCAGCGGAAATTAAATAACACAAAGATATGATGACCCAGGAAACCACACCGGTAAAAACCTGGGGAGGATTTAACCTAGCTATCCTCAAGGTAAACTGAATCCACTATGAAAGAATCGAAGTTTACACAATAAGACTTAGACCACTAACATCCTATTGCTACCCAAGTGTAGGAAACTTACTACCATGACCCCATGATAGCTCCGAGATCCACGGACTCCTTCTTTCTTGAATTCTTCAGCAAATCCACAAGCGCACCTGCTTGTATATCTTTGTGCTCTTTTGATTCTGCAATTGTATTGATTTACACAACTCTTGACATGAATCTTAAGTTTGTAAACCCTAAGTGTATGTGAAGGTAAACACCTCTAGATCTCACAATGAGATTCACAAACACAGCATTCAGAACTCTAAAAACGTGGCTAGGGTTTTCCCTTATATACTTAGGGCAAAACATAAAACCCTACACATTAAATGGACTAGGGCTGAGTTGGAAAATTCTGCAGAAAAACGATCTGCCCGATTTTCGATCGATCGAGCCTAATTTTCGATCGATCGAGTCTGGCAGAAAGTGAACAGTTACTTCTGCAGTAAACTCGATTCCAACTTTACATAAAATCTCATACTTTGAGCAAGTCTAACACAAGACTAAACATTGTTTTGATCATGGTTTGCCAACATACAAATTGAAGTTCTAATACATTAGTTCCTAATTCTTAGAACCTAACAAACTCCCCCTATGGAAATCCGTGACAAAACACAGACTTAACAAAAGCTCAAAGTTTACACATTGAAATAGCCCATTACAACGGCAATTTGAAAGGGTGAACGGCAATTTGATACTTCTGTGGAGATGGTTCTGGTGGAATTTGGCATTCTCTGCAATGCATTACCATCTTTCATTAGATGCTCATTGTGTTATTGCACTTTTGATCTGTTTCAGTTAAGTAAAAGAGCCTGGTATGTGTTATTGTACTTTTAATACAAATAATTTGTTCCACTTTTTGTGTTCTATCTATTTTATGCTCCACTAATTATGGTTGTGAATGTCTATTTCTTTTTTTAACTTAAATTTTTTTATAAGAAAAATGAAAAGATTACATGATAAGCTGCAATTAGTGGAATGTAAACTATAATAATTCTAATATTTATAATAATAAGGATAATGATAATTATTATTAATTAATTTATTTATTTTTTTGACATTCATTTTTAGAGGTTGACTCTTGACTATTCTGAAAACCCAACAATTTTACACCTCACTATTATATTTAATCATTTACTTAAAAAAGTTTAGAAAACAAGATACAAAAAGTCTAAAATAACCCAAAAACTCTTTTCTTCACCTAATCTAAACTACAGTAGTACTAGCCTTGTCACACGCACTTTATGCTTACGATGAGACTTTTTTTCCCCCCAGTGTCATAATTTTTTTTTATTTGAATAAGTTTGTTTTGAAAATATAGATTAGTAGGTGTAAGGCCCCGGATTTGGCTAACCGGCCCAGGGTTGGATGGGATGATCCAAAGGACCCAAAAACAATGAATTTGTAGAGAGTGGGAAAAGAAAGCTGGGTTAGATTAATTTAGACAATCAATACTATGGATTCAGATCACAAGAAGGTAGAGATAAAAAGTTCAAATTCAATAAACTCTCCTCAGTAGGGATCCGAGAAGGATAATTTTTACACTTGCTGTTCTTAGTTCAGATACAGGTTACCCTTCGTATTTTTTCCACCCCTTCTAAGAAGGATTCCTTCACATTATATAGTTCTTTTTAGACCATCTTCACCCTACACTTGTCAGTTATCTAAGTCTTCACTTGAGTGCATGTCCCATCATGCATCTCCTTTGGCGTTCTGTGAGTTGCAGTGGTCAAGGTTACACTGCTCAAGGGTCTTCTCCACATAAATGCTGTCAGAAGAATAGGTGCGGCACATTTAATGCGGTGGTAGCAGCCTTTCCTTAGGTATTTTTGTGGATTTCCACTCCTTTAGTCTTGATACACATTTCCATAGCTAGGGTTATGCGAGGATCACTCCTCGGACTGCCCTTGTTTACCCCAAATGCGACAAATTCCATCTTGGGATTCTACGTATTCATTTACCTCTCCTCGGACTTTACCTCGTCCTCGGATAAAGTTTGAGGCCCAACATATGATTCTGGGCCTTTAACCATACAAGGCCCAATATACGATTTTAGGTTTTTAGCTCTTTAATACCCAATACACAACTTTGGGGCCCCTGTCCCCACAATAGCCCCTCAAAACTTCGATTTTTCCCTCTTATTCGAGGAGAAAAAGTGGGGTTTTGACTTTCAAGAGATGCTCACACTTACTTCCTTGCTTGCACGTGCCAGATTATTGCCTTGCGCACCTCACGAGTGTTACTGACGCTTCAGAGTTTTGAGCGGTGTAACTCCCACTCACTCCTGCCTTCTATATATAGCACTTGGAGAAGTTCTTCCCCTCATTTCGCAATCTTCTAAGTCCTCCAGAGAGATCAGAGAGTTCAAGCACCCAAAAAATTCAAAAAGATTTTCATATTACTTACTCTTGTTCACCCCCTCCTTACAGATTCCTTGAAAATACCCTTAAGGACCCCAGGGTTATACGTACACGTTAGTTTTTGTAAGTTTATGAATCCTTAGATTTTTCTTTTTCTCATTGGTCAGACTCCTCGGCCTTTAAAATTTTTTTTAATCTTAGCTTCGATTGTCTCTCTCTAGATTGTCCACATGGGTAGGTTTAAGTATCTAGCAGACTCCCCAAAAAAAATAGAGCTCTTCAAGGATAAATACCTCATTCCACAGGGAGTAGCCCTGCGGTATCGTGAGCTAGATCGTATAGACTTTGATAGAGAGGAAGGAGAGGTTGTCATTCCTATGATAGCTTTCATAGAAGGAGGAATGACGCTTCCAATGGGCCAAATAACCCGAGACTACCTCATTAATCACAAGTTATGCCCCCACCAATGTGCACCTAACGTCTTTAGGATCCTAGGTTGTGTTGATGCTTTAAACAAGCATCTGGGTTTGGGGCTCACCTGGCACGACGTAGTGCACATGTACGAGTGCCACTCACAAACCGATGGGGGGTACTACCTTAAGTCCAGGTCGCCTGTAGTGAGGCTTATCTCATGCCTTCCCAAGTCAAATAATGGGATGAAGAATGATTACCTGATAGCTTTAGGAGCGTGGCATGACGGCATTCATTGCCCTGTCCGAGAGGGAGAGCCAAGTGGGGTACCTTAGAGTTAGTCATCTTAGAAAGAGCTTTAGAGAGAAATTTATTTATTTTTTACTCTTACTATACGGCCTTTTCCCTTTTCCTTTGTTTCCTCCTTGATGGTGGATTCTCGCCTTTCTAACTGTATTTTGTTTTCTTAGATATGTTTACAGATAAGAACCACGTGGCTCTTCGGCTCAGTCTAAGCAACGTCGCGGCCCTCAATTACCTGCTCAGATTCGAGATCTTTGTAAACGAGGACAGACAGTTGCGCGCGGTTCACCACATCTTAGGTTTCGAGCCCATCTCAAAGGTGTTTCAAGAAATTGGCCACAGCATTCGGGCGGGTGACCCTCGGATAAATAGGATAGACGTATCAAGGCCGGATTTCCTAGCCCAGGACGATCTTCCCCCGGTGGTGCTGCCAACCCGCCAGAACGCGCCACCACTTGAGATTCCTTTACAACAACTTCCACCAGAAGTGATGGGTGTAGCCGAGGAGGAGATTGCCTCATCCCGTCTATCTCTAGACGAGGAGATAGACCAATTCCAATTCGAGGAAGAAGGGAGTCCAGTACCAGTGCCAGCTCACGCTTTTGACCCTAAGGGTGAGACCGGTGACCACTCCAGTGTACACACTCCCTCGGCGGTGATAACTTGCCTCGACAGTAGACCCGAGGAGGAGATGGCTTCAAACCCAAAGGGCAAGGGCCTGAGGGAGCTTCTAGCCGGGAAGAGTAAGGGAGGACCTTCAAAGGAGGCCCCTAAATCTAAGGTCCCTCCTGCACTCTCTCCTCCTCCTCCTCCTCTTCCTGCTGACCTTAATTTGAAGGCCAATCCGGACTTAAAGAAGAAGAGGCCAATTATAAACCTTAAAAAGGGAGAGATTGGCCAGCAAAGGGGGGCCAAGCAGCAAAAAACGGCTAAGGAGCCCCGGGATAAAAGGTCCACCTCTGTGGACAACCATGAAGACTAGAACAGGGCCGACGTGCGCCTACCATCACGTGCTTGGTCTCCTCGGCTGGAGGTAGATGGGGCGGCCATAACCTAGAACGCCTTAGTCTAAGATTTTCGAAGAGGTCAGGCCACTCACGTGGCCGAGGCTTTGGAACAACCGCTCCTTCTGCCCAGTGATATGGAGGCTGCGAGGAATTTGAAGCAACAGGACCTCATCCTGTCCTTGAAAAGGGACCTTGCGATGGTGAGTCTCAAGTTGTACATCCTTTGTCTATTTGTTTGTTAATGAAATCTTCTTTCTCTACCCTTTACTCACACGGTCGTATTGTTTTCATGCAGATCACTAAGGAGGTTTTCGTGGCCGAGAAGTGGGTGAAGGAGGCTTAGAGTGAAGCAAAGAACGAAATGCTCCTCCTCCATGACACAGAGAAGGCCTTAACGGCTGCAAAGGCAGAGAATAAAGGGCTTAAGTCTAAGCTGGTCTTTGAGGAGAGGGAGCGAAAAAGTGCCCAAGTAGGGCTGAAAAACGTCAAGGTGCAGGTCGAGGATCAGTGCAAGCTGCTATACAAGATGGAGTTGGAGCTGGCTACGTCTAGGCAGCTTGTGCTAGATCTAAAGACACAGTTGCAGAGGGCCAAAGAGGCAGCACAATTGGTCAAATAAGCATCCGTGGCGGAAAAGCAGGCATCCTACCAGCTTGGTGTTGAAGAAACGCAAGCCAGGCTTACCGAGGAGCTGGCCGAGGCCTACAGGGAATTTTGCAACGTAACTTGGGATAAAGCCCTTAACAATGTAGGAGTTCCTGTAGACTCGGCCTTAAGGCAGTCTGAGAAGGTGTACTACCATTCGCACATCCGTGAAGTCTCAGATGCCACTCCCTTGGAAGCCCTAGATGCTGTTAAGGCCGAAGAAGCTGGGGCTAAGAAGGCTGACTCCAAAGTCCAGGATGTCGCTGCAGAGGTAACAGAGGTGGAGGCCAAAGCTAAAGAAGATGATTTAAAGGCTAAGGATGTCTCCATTGCCCTGCCGAGCCAGAGTGAAGATCCTTCTGCACCTAAGGCTAAGGCTTTTCTTTTTTCTTTTGTAGTTTCAATTTTTTTTTTGGGCTTTGCAGTGGCTGTATGCCTTCGCAAAATAGAAATGCAACCTTTATCTCTATGAATGAAATTGTTTTCCTTTCTGCCTTTGTTATGTTTTATATTTTATTATTTCTAATTGCTCCAAGCAAGTAGTTGTTAGTATGATATGTCAAATTCTGCAACTTAAAGTGTATTTTGCCATACATCTATTAAATTCCAAGTTGCTGTTGGCACGATTTACCCTATATTCAAAAATACTTGCTCGAGAAGCTAGGTACAATGAGAAATTACCAGACAACATGGTATTAAGTGTAATAAGACGCCTGACCCGAGAAACCAAAGGAACTGGGCATGACTGAGGGTCTGTTTCACTTAGAGAAACTTCACGCAGTATTAATTTTTCCAATGCAGGTGGTCCGAGGGGCCAGGCGTAGCTTAGGATATGTTTGATACTTAGAAAAAATCTTACGCATTGTTAATTTTCCAAAGCAGGTGGTCCGAGGGACCAGGCGTAGCTTAGGATCCATTTAACACTTTGAAAAAATTTTGGGCAGTGTTAATTTTTCCAAAGCAGGTTGTCCGAGGGACCAGGCATAGCTTAGGATCTATTTAACACTTAGAAAAATTTCGTGCAGTGTTAATTTTTCCAAAGCAGGTGGGGTCCGAGGGACCAGGAGTAGCTTAGGATCTGTTTAACACTTAGAAAAATCTTGTGCAGTGTTAATTTTTCCAAAGCAGGTGGTTCGAGGGAACAGGCGGTTCGAGGGACCAGGCGTAGCATAAGATTTGTTTAACACTTAGAAAAATTTCGTGCAGTGTTAATTTTTTCAAAGCAGGTGGTCTGAAGGACGAGGCGTAGCTTAGGATCTATTTAACACTTAAAAAAATCTTGTGATCTGAGGGACCAGGCGTAGCTTAGGATCTGTTTAATACTTAGAAAGATTTCGTGCAATGTTAATTTTTCCAGGTCCATGAGCTATATCTCAACTGGTACTTTATTTTTTCATTATTATGATATGGAGGGTGAGATTTTGGGTCCAAGGCCCATAGGGTGCATGTAACTTACCAATTAAAAATCAAATAAACATGACTCACATGTCAGTTTCAACCTATCATTGCATGAGAGTTAGTAAAGTTATATATTTTTATATTAAAATGACATGTTTTATTCTTGTAAAAGTAGCAATGAATTTGTTTTAATTCTTTTAATGAGTAATAATTAATTTCAATAGAAGAAGCGCATAAGGGGTGCGACCCTTGTAAGCAAGGCATATACAAGAGGAGAACCCTGAAAAAAAAAAAATCTGAAAGTCAAAAAGATCTAAAATCAGAAATATATATATTTTTTTAAAAAGTAAAATCGTCAAGAAATAAGTATATGAAAAGTGAACCATGGTCATCATCTACAGATATAGTGTACCTAGAAATAAAGGTTTCAGCTTATCTATAGATATTTCTCTCCCTTGAAAATAAGTCACATCTTTTTCCTACGAATACTTTTCAACAAACTTAGAGGAACTACCTTCCATACTTCTTTGCCATCTTTTTTACTGAACTGTTCCTTCCAACATGCTTGGTAACACTGCCACCGTCTTTGGGACCATCGAATTTAACCCAAAAGAAATGAACTTATGATTTGAATAGATTTAGGCTAGTGTGTAATTAGTGCAAGGACACAATAAAACCATAATCTTGCATGAAAATTGTGTTCGTAACTTTTTCTTTTGAACTTTTAGGAGAGATTGATTTTCCCCCCTCTTATTATAGAAAAGATGATACCCTATTCTAGTTTATTTCTTATTTGCAATTTGCATTTATCTTTTTACACCACATATTCCGCAAGGAAGCTATTATCTTGGGGATCTACCTCAAGGGGCATCAAACCCTACTGAATGCTGGCAATTTTATTTAGTCTTACAATACTTGGGGTAGAACTTTTCTTCCCACTTTGGTAGTTTTTCCCTGAACTGGTGTTGTATTCTCATATAGCATGAGATGATTTGACTTGTGAACAAGGTAGGCCTATTAACTTTCTATTAGGCTTGTGCTATGATGTACACAATATACATGCAATAACATATGGATTGATAATTTGGATTTGGGTCATATTATTGTTGCACACTGACTTGTGAACTCTTGGATTAGCTAGCCCCTCTCTAACCCATTGTTCTTAGAAACCCATCCAGGACCTGTCTTGTATTTTTGAATGTTAGTTGTATAAAACCATATGAACTATTCTCTCTCTCTCTCTCTCTCTCTCTCTCTCTCTCTCTCTCTCTAAAAAGTTGTGGGATGGGGTAATCTCTATCAACACTTGGTTTCAACCTGTCAATGAAATTGTTATATTCTTATGTCTAAATTTTATGAAGTTGTCATCGCTAACACCTTTTGTCCATATCAAGATATGACTCACATGTCAGTTTCCCCTTATTAAAGGGCCACATTTGTTCCGGTAGATGTAACAATGAACTTGTGAATTGAATACATTTAGGCTAGTGTGTAATTAATGCAAAGGCACAATAAAACTTTAATTTTGCCTGGGAATTGTGTTTTCTTGTTTGTAAACTTGTAAGATAAATTGATTTCTTGTTTTTTCTTTTATTTTTTATGGGAAAAGATGAAAACTTGCTCCTCTGGGGGGATTTTTTTTTGCACTGCATAATCCCAAAACAAGCTACTATTTTGGGATATTGAGAACTTCAAAACCTGCTAAGTACTGATGATTGGGGATTTTTTTTCCCACTTTGATGGTTTTACTCTAAATTAGTTGGTTGTGTAGCTTTATGTAGAATAACAGGGTATATGACTTGTGAAGAAAATAGGTCTATGATCTCTTTATTTGTTTGTATTAGCGTGTATATGTGCAATAACATCTGGGTTGATATTGATAATTTGGATTTGGATCAAGTATTATCTATCTGACATTATAGGTTGAACATATTCATGGCAATATGAGTTTTGCTTCTACTAGCTTGCTGAAGCTGCTTTAGCTGTACTAAAGAGGGTTCCATTAGGAAAGAATAGTGGAAAGCTTTTTTTAGGTTCAAATACTAATTAAAGTAGTTAATTTCTTGACTTACATCCATCTTGCATAGAATCTGGATTATTGTTGGAATGTGGTACTTGCGTCTGATGGGATTGGACCTTTACAGCTCATTTAAATGGCTCATTTAGTTGGTAAAACCCCTTAAAGAAGTTTCAATTTGAAATCCTTACAAATCTATATCTTATCTATATATTACTAAAAGCTGAAGTGTAGCATTTAATGTTGCTACACTCACATTAAGCCACATCAGCCGCCATGTCATTCCCATCCTATTTTCTGAATTTTTAATTCAATTTTAAAATACTTTTTACCAATTAATAAAATACTAACAAAAATAAAATTATATCTAGCCCTATCTCTACTTTAAAGTCCACTTCTAATACATTTAAATCCACTATAAAGACCAAGCCCACACCCAAAGCCTTTTCAACTAACTCCCTTTGTCAAACCTGATTGCTTTCCACAGTTACAACTTATGCTATTCCCTTGCCTTCTGTTACAACTTATACAACTTATGCTTTTCACGATTACAACTTATTTATCGTTTCAGGTATGGTTTCTTCCCCTTCCCAACCTTTTGATTCTCACGGTTTCAGCTTCTACTATTTCACTCACGGTTTAATCTTCCTGTTCTATTGTTTTAGCTTCTGTTTTGGATTCTAACTGTAGCTTCTCCATCTTCCTTCCTCTCCTCACATCTATATAAATACTGATGTAAGCTGGTTGATGTAGACTAGGTGGTTTGGTTGAGGTATCCATACATCCCAATTTCTTGCTCTATTATTTTGCTTGATGGTTTCTTTTTTCCTTTCTACGTTTGTTTCTGCCTATTTCACCTATGGTGTGGATGGTTTCATTTTTGTTAGGGTGTTGAATTTGTTTTTGCCTATTTCTTTTTTTTTTTTTTTTGGTGCAAAACTTTTATGCTCTGTTTATATTAATATGAGACCCTTTTTTTTCGTTTATTTGTGTTTGTGTTTATATTAGACGAGCATCCTTGGCACGCCATTGATGTGTTTGTGAGATTGCCTGAATGTCGTTTCAAAAATAAAAGGAACTGTTTATGTTTCTCAATAGTGCTATAACTTAACAGCCTACAAGCTATTTTATTTTACCTTGGTTTATTTGGAAATATCTGAGGTCTCATTTTTAAATGTGTTGTGGCTTATTGGAAGAATGTAAGACTTTGAAGTAGTGAAGTATAAAGTGTTGGTGGCAGGTAGTTCAAATTCTTGAAGGAGTGATGCAAGTGAACGTGCCTCAAATTCCTCTATATTTCCAACGCTTTTTAGAAAATCCAATGGTAGTGGTTGTTTCTTAGGAGATTGAGACTTCTTCAAGTTCATATTGATGGGCACAAGGTACTGTCTTAACTCTGTCTTTACAATTTGAGGTATCCATACATCCCAATTTCTTGCTCTATTATTTTGCTTGATGGTTTCTTTTTTCCTTTCTACTTTTATTTCTGCCTATTTCACCTGTGGTGTGGATGGTTTCATTTTTGTTAGGGTGTTGAATTTGTTTTTGCCTATTTCTTTTTTTTGGTGCAAAACTTTCATGCTCCGTTTATATTAATATGAGACCCTTTTTTTTTCGTTTGTTTGTGTTTGTGTTTATAGTAGATGAGCATCCTTGGCACGCCATTGATGTGTTTGTGAGATTGCCTGAATGTCGTTTCAAAAATAAAAGGAACTGTTTATGTTTCTCAATAGTGCTATAACTTAACAGAATACAAGCTATTTTATTACCTTGGTTTATTTGGAAATATCTGAGGTCTCATTTTTTAAATGTGTTGTGGCTTATTGGAAGAATGTAAGACTCTGAAGTAGTGAAGTATAAAGTGTTGGTGGCAGGTAGTTCAAATTCTTGAAGGAGTGATGCAAGTGAACGTGCCTCAAATTCCTCTATATTTCCAACGCTTTTTAGAAAATCCAATGGTAGTGGTTGTTTCTTAGGAGATTGAGACTTCTTCAAGTTCATATTGATGGGCACAAGGTACTGTCTTAACTCTGTCTTTACAATTAGTGCACTCTTTGTAGTCAAAATAATGTCTATCGTTCCTTTTATCTACTGCAAACTATGATAAATGGATTCCACTGTTGTTAGAAGCTAAGGAGCTAAGTGCATAAAAACAAATGTAATTTCGACCATCATGGGTGCCAAAAGCAATAAAGTGTGCCTCTTTGTTTCTCTTTTGGAGGCTATTTTTCGTTGGAGACTTTGTTTTTTGTCTTCTATTCTGTACCCGGTATCCAAAAAAAAAAAAAAAATGTGGTTGAGTGCATGTAGGTGTCTCTACCTGTGAGGCTGTGACAATTTATTTGTTGTGTATTTGTTGAAAGACCCATGATAAATCGTGGGAATGTTATTTTAGTACAATTGGTTGAAGAGGAACTTAAAAAAAATTTAAATATAATATTTTTTATAATCAAAATTTTTTTTAATAAAATATAAACAGTCACTAGGCAGCTCATTATCGATTTTTTAGACCATTTCTAACGTACCATTCTTTCTTCTATTTTCCATGAAATTTGCAAATGATTTTACCTCATCTTTGCAATCAATCTTTCACCAAAGTCTTTGGTCAAACCTAAAATTTTCAATGTTATATCCCAACTTTCATTAAATAAAGGATTTATCATAACACAGTAAAAGCTTTGAGAGCTCCTAAAACCATGCAGATCAATTTATTCACTTCTATAGTACATTAGCTCCAGAATGTTAATATTAATATTCAAAACATTACAATAGAATTGAAAGAATGTTCATAATACCCAAAAAAAATTCAAAATTGCATCCCTTGTATACTACATCATTTAGATTGATATCCACTTCCAACAATTGATATTAGATCGTACTTCAATATCATGATTGTATAACATGGATTGGGTTTTAGAATCAAAGCAAATTGTTTTCGATGTTTCAATTTTTGTGGTAATTTTCCTGCATAATCCTTGGCAAGCCATTGATGTGTTTGTGAGATTGCCTAAATGTCGTTTAAAAAATAAAAGGAGTTGTTTATGTTGCTCAATAGTGCTATAACTTAATAGCCAAAAACACTATTTTATTTTACCTTGGTTTAGTGAAGTATAAAGTGTTGGTGGCATGACTCAAATCACCTTCCAACGTATTTCAACATGTAAGACTCCATTTCTTGAATTGATCAGATTGTACTTCTCATTGAAGTGTCCATTGTATACTACATCATTTAGATTGATATTCACTTCCAAACAACAATTGATATTGAGTTGTTTGGAAAATTCTTTGGATCTTTTGTGATATTTTTTCCTAATGGGCATGTCCTAAACTATTGTAGGCGCGATATTTTGTCAAATTGAGAAGTTTAGATTAATTGCATACTTTTTAAAAATCTATGCCTCTTATGTCATGTCACTACTATTTAAGCATGATGAGCTAAGGAAAAAAAAATCAACATTGAGATTAGTGTGTAGGACATTTTTCAACAACGATGTTGATGCCTTAGAACATGGTTAATTAATTATTTCTTGAATGTAACCTTATATACATAAGTTCAATAACTTAATATATTAAGAAAAACCGGTTATGTCAGCCATTAAGACAGGAAATAAAGGCGGTGGAACATCTTGCATCCAAACTAGAACATCCGAAACACGAATAGCATGAAGAGCTAACATGTGAGCAACAATATTACCCTCTCTCTTTACATGAGAGTAGTGTAATTCATTAAAAAAATTAACCTTATGTCTAATCTCATCCAACACTAAGCCCACTATTGAAAAGAACTCTGTATCATCGCTCAAAACCTTCACCAGCACAAGCGAGTCAGTTTCAAGGATGGCCTGTTGAAAACCCAAGTCTGAAGCGAAGTCTAAAGTAGTTGCGGTAGCCATCACCTCAATTTCCAGAGGGCTGTATGCCTGGAGAACCAGCTTAGATAGTGAGCCCAAAACCAAACCTTCGCTGTTACGTATGACCACCCCAATCCCTGCTCTATTCTCCTTAGCGAACTTGGCTCCATCACTGTTAATCTTCACCAATCCGTGATAAGGTGGCTTCCATTTTTGCACTGTAGGAGGGACAGACCGAATTGAGGAAGGGTGGGGATTAACTGCTTGGAATTCTTGCAAACGTTCCTTTGCCAGTTGGGAGATTAGGTGTGGACTACAGTTGGGTTTATTAAGTTGGACCTGGTTTTGTTGTGTCCAGATGGACCAAGCCGTGACCGAGAAGAGTTCCAGATGGTGCTGGTGATTGATCAGCCATGACAGCAACTCTTTGAAGGTGATGAAGCTAAGTGAGTTATGGCAACTCCACAAAGTTAAGTCCTCCCATACTACATCCAATTCACCACACGACCCCAAAGCATGGAGGGCCGATTCATTAGCACAAGAGTAGCGATCACAGAGAGGATTTTCAATGACTATTCGACGCACCAAATTTTCCTTGGTGGGCAGAGAGTTCCGGCAGGCCCTCCATATAAAATTTTTAACTTTGTTTGGTACCTGCAGTGACCAAATGCCTCGCCATAACTCCCTATCTTCCACAGACCGGGCTGCACTATCAGAAGACTCATCCTCCGACTTCAAGAATCGGTATCCCGACTTGCTTGTGTATGTCCTTGTTTGAGTGAAGGGCCAAAAAAGTCTGTCCTCCACCCCTTGTTGTGGCAGCGGCAAGTACTTGATCAATTCAGCCTCTTCAGGAATAAAAACACCATCAATGACTGAATGGTTCCAGCGGTGAGTCGCTTCATCTATCAATATCTCAACCCTTGCATCTGCCATGGAATCAATGATTGGAGAAATAACCTTGGTAGGGTGTTTCCGTGGCAGCCATGAACTCTGCCAAATGTGTACCGACCTCCCATTTCCCACCCTCCACCTACAACCTCTAAGTAGCACATCTCTCCCATGTAAAATACTCCTCCATGCATAGGACCCCGTGGATGACTCTTTAGCCTCCATTATGGAACAATTTGGGAAGAAACGGGCTTTGAAAATTTTATAGAAGAGCGAGTCTGAATTTTGCAAAAGCCTCCAAGCATGTTTTGCCAACAAGGAGTCATTGAACATTGCTAGGTCCCTAAAACCCAAACCCCCCTCCATCTTTGATTTTGTCATTTCCTCCTATTTCAACCAATGAATTTTCCTTTTATCTCCTCTTTGGCCCTACCAAAATTTTCTGACCATTGATTCAATCTTGTGACAAAGGCCTAACGGAATTTTAAAGCACCCCATAGCGTATGTTGGAATTGCCTGAATGACTGCTTTTATCAAGATTTCCCGCCCCGCTTGAGATAGTAGCTTCCCTTCCCAACCTTGTAATTTTCTCCAAATTTTTTCCTTAATGAAATTGAAGCTCTCCTTCTTTTTCCTTCCCACTAGAGATGGCAACCCAAGGTATTTATCATAATGTGTAATCTCTTGTAAGCCCCAAGCCTCCTTGATCCCCACCTTGATGTCTTCCGGAGTGGATTTACTAAAGAAAATGGCTGTTTTGTTTTTGTTCACCTTTTGGCTTAAACCCTCCTCATAGATGTCCAGAATCTCCATTATTTTCCTGCACTCCTCAATGGTTGCCCTGCAAAAAAGAAGACTATCGTCTGCAAACAATAAGTGTGTTAGTTGAGGGCCATGCTGGCTAATGGATAGCCCTTTTAACTCCCCCATTCTCATAGATTGTTGAATAAGTCCATGTAAGCCCTCTGTGCATAACAGGCAGAGAAAGGGAGAAAGTGGATCCCCTTGTCTAATCCCTCTGGTAGGTTGGATGAGGCCTTGTGGTTCACCATTGACAAGGATAGAGTACGTCACAGTTTTTATGCACGCCATAATTAAACCAATCCACTTCTCACTGAACCCCAATTTTCTCATGACATTCTCTAAATACACCCACTCCACTCGGTCATAGGCTTTGCTCATATCTATCTTCACAGCCATATAGCCTGTGTTCCCTGTTCTTATATTATTCATAAAGTGAAGAGACTCATAAGCAACAAGGATATTATTCGTTATCAACCTATTTTTTGTAAAGGCTGATTGGTGTTCCGAAATAATCCTCGGTAAAATTTTCTTTAATCTATTGGCCAACACTTTAGAGAAAATTTTATACAAGACGTTACATAAACTGATAGGGCGGTAATCACTGACTCTTTCAGTGTTTTTGATTTTTGGGATAAGGGTGATAAAAGTGTGGTTTAACGGGTGTGGAATGGTACCTGAATTGATCCAGGACAACACAAAAGTTGTGACATCCGCATCTACCACTCCCCAAAAATGCTGGAAGAACAAAGGTGGCATGCCATTAGGACCCGAGGCATTAAGAGGTGCCATTTGTTTCAAGGCTTCTTTTACTTCGACAGCTGTAAAGGTATCAGTTAGAGCTGAGTTCATGTCTTCAGTGATCATCGACAGAATGTACTCTAATTGAGGCCATTGGTGATTCAGCCTTGAGGTAGAGAAGAGGTCCCTATAGAAGTTTACCAACACCAAATTTATCTCCTCTGATTCTACTCTCCATGTGTTGTTCTCATCCATAATTCCTCGAATTTTATTTTTCCTGTGTCTCTTAGTAGCCCGACAATAGAAGAATCTAGCATTGTTATCCCCATTTTTTAGCCAAAGAGTACGTGATCTTTGGCTCCACATTCTTGCCTCTCTATCCAATGGAATATTGATCTCCTCCTTTAATTCTCCAACTTGGCCATTTTGCCCACTTACAATAGCAGCAGATTCGGCCTCCACCAAGAGAGCTTTTTTGTTTATTAATTCCTTCCTCACATTGCCGAAAATGTTGTGGTTCCACCATGCTAGGTCCCTGCCACAAATCTCCACCCTTTTTAGTATGTCACTATCACGATGCCCTACTGAATAGGATGACCAAGATGCTTCCACCATTTCTGCACAGCGTTCATCTGAAAGCCACATTTCCTCAAACCTTAAAATTCTTTTTTTGGGGGGAGGAACCAAACCCAACAGGTTGATCAAAAGTGGACAATGATCAGAGGAGGTACATTGTAGGTGTTGAACAATCGAACCCGAGAATTTCAGAAACCAAGCATCATTTGCCAAACCTCGATCAAGTCGTTCCCAAATTGAATGTCCATCCTCAAAATGTTTGCTCCATGTGAACCGGTTACCCACAAATCCAAGATCCAAGAACCCGCATTCATCAATAACATCTCTAAAGAGTTGCATCTGTCTATGTTATCTGATAGCCCCGCCTAGTTTCTCCTCCTACCGAGTGAGTTCATTGAAGTCACCTACACATAGCCACGGGATTTGTGGATGGTGGTTTAAAGTTCGCAAACTGTCCCAAGCTTCAAATCTTCTTGATGAATCTGGTTCCCCATAAAAACCGGTGAACCTCCACTCATGTTCCGAGCCCCTATCAATCCAAGTGTCAATGTAGTATTGTGATGAATCAATCACCTCCAAGTTCACTGTTGACTTCCAAAACAGAACAAGACCACCCCTGCGGCCTTCCTTTGGTACTACCCATTTGTGTTCATAGTCATTGCTTTGTTGAACTGTGTCTAGCCTTGCTTCATCTGCCATGTTTCGGCTAAAAACACGACAGAGGGGTCTTTTGCCCAGATCATATCTCCAAGCTCCTTCCCTGTACGCTGGTTCCCAAGCCCACGACAGTTCCATACTAGGCAATTCATTGTGATTGGCGGGGCTGAGCATCAGCCTCCACCAATATCATTTTTGTTTCAATTGCTTCCTTTGAAACCCGTTGTCTTTTGTTTGGTAACGCAGGAGAGCATTCAGCTGTTATGGACGATCTTTTGCCTAAGGTCAGGTATGTATGGGCGGGGTTAGCTGGGGTTGGGTGGTTTGGTCTCTCAATCCTGGTCTATTTCGGTTTAGGTGGCTGTGGTGAGACCCTAGGATTTTCAGGTTTGGCTCGTGGTGTAAAGGGGTCACATGGTGGGGATAAATTTGAGATAGGGTCCTGATTGTAAGGGTGTGGGATATTTCCATTTTGGCTAAGGATATTTGGGTGAGGGGCACGGTTTTGTTGTTTGTCATTTATGGGAGTGAGTAAAGGTTGTGGGATATTTCCATTTTGGTTAAGGTTATTTGAGTGAGGGGCATGTGATTCTTGGTTTTCATTTATGGGAGTGAGTAAAGGGCTTGAAACCGAGGTTGGAGGTGGGGAGAAATCTCCTTTTTGGTTTGGGTAAGCTGGATTGATATTAATGGTTGGGGTGGAAAGCATGGTTGAAAAAGGTAAGGGAGTTGTATTAAGAGGCTATTGGACGTTACTTACATGGCTAGGGGAACGCTGGTGATTATTCTCAATAAAAGCATCATCTGAATCAGTTACATTCCATTCAAAGCTTCGTGTGGCTAGATGAGAGGTGCAGCTGGCAGGGGATTGGCAATGATCCGTTGGACTGTTATGGATAATGCTTTGAATGCTAGAAGTTAATACCGCCAGGGGCATTGATTCCTTCCTTCCCTCTTCGTCTTTAATTACTGCTACTCCTTTGCACTGGAATAGTTGGACCGCCCATTTCCTGCACATGCACCTCAGCCATGGACGGTGGGGCTGACTTTGGGGTTGAGTGTTGCCTAGACTTGTAAAAGCCTGGGACCGAGACAACCTGCTTTCTTGATGGGAAAAACGGTGCTGCTCTAAGGCTTAGACCGAACTGCCTTTGCTCTGGTGTAAGAGTGCCTTCACTGTTCAACCACACCTTGCAATCCTTATCGTCATGATCGAAGCAGCCGCACCAGTAGCAAATGTTCGGTAGCCTTTCGTATTTGAAACTGACCCATACTTCCTTATCTCTTCCTATAGAGACCAAACACCCTCTGCACAAAGGAAGAGTGATGTCCAAAGACACTCTAATGCGAACAAAATTGCCCCCCTCAGTTTCCTGCTGATTTGTAGAAGGTAACACCGTTCCTAAGACTTCACAAATTTTTGCTGCAGCCCTCGCATTCATAAACTTTATTGGGAGGCCATGAACTTGCACCCAAAAAGTGGTCCTGTTGAATTGAAGCTCCTCAACTAAATTGTTCTTATCGTACCTCTCTAGAACCATTAAGTGTTTGTCGAAACTCCACAGCTTGCTCTGAATCACTTTCTCAACCTCTTCTTTGTTATCAAACACAAACAATACCATATGGTTTCCCAAATTACGGACTTGAAAACCATTCCTTGAGCGCCAAAGTGGTGTAAAAGTTTTTGCTATGGCATCCACATTGACCGCCCTCTTAGTTAAAAACTTTGTAGGCAAAAAGAACTCTTGGGAGCTCAATTCATCATCAAGACAACAACCTGGTCCCTCCCTATCTGAGAGGGACAGACGATTCCAATTGGAGGTTAACTCATCCATAGTAGCTAGAAAAAAAGAACAATAGAGATTGAAACATAAAAAAAACACACAAAAACTGTTTCCCAAGAATCCCACAAAAAGAGGAACCCCACAAGCTTTGAACTAACGTTGTTAATTCAAAGAAAGACTAAAACACCTTCGTAAAGGAGATGACCCCCTATTCTACTGTCTAAGAGAGAGCTAAGGAGAGCTTCCTACAAAGACAGAGAAACTTATAAAATTTGTATTTGGTATGCATTATTTTTGGTATGGCAAGTTCAATAATTTAGTTGATCCTCAAAAAAGTTCAATAATTTAGTCTTCTTGTGAGATCCATTCTGTGAAATAATTGCTACCAAAGGCCAAGCTTTAAAACAAGGTTATATACATAATACATTTCGAAGTACAAAAAAATGAAACTGGTATTTCTTTGGGTTTTTTGTCAACTAGTCTCATTCAAAAGAAAGGTGCAGTTGGAAAATCAATTGTGGAGCAATATGTTATTTAATGAATTTTTGACCCAAATTCACATGCTTGATTAAAATTTCAGACTATTTAATTGCACCACATACAAAGGGAGATCAAAATAGGTAGTGAAAGGTTTTAACACAAAGTGAGTGCTTCAAAAGCAATGACTAGGCTTATTACCAAATTATAATGGATTATCTATTAAATTGCAAGTTCACACAAGCTGGAATATTTCTTCAAGTCTGTCCAAAATGAAATGCCTTGCTAAAATAATCCACATATTATTGGTAGGGTGTTCATGTTATCCACCAGTTATTTGAAATGATGTTTTACTATAATGATGGTTAGTAAATGATGGTTGGTAGGTACTGTGGAGTCACGTTAGCAGCTAGGGTGTCTATCTTTCAATATGAAATTTTACTGAATTACATTCCAACAATACCAAAAAAAAAAAAAAAAAAAAAAAAAAATATATATATATATATATATATATATATAGAACCCAGACAAGTTGGGAAAATGGGGGAATTTTATAAATAAAAAAATTTCCAAATACTGTAGAACCACATGATATTCAAATTTTGAGATAACCCGTCAGATGAGATTGTAAAAATAATTCAGTAAAAATCCCAAATTTTTTAGAACTACATGATATTCAGATCTTGAGAAAACTGTCAGATGAGATTGTAATATGTTCAGAGATTAGATATTTTCTATTGAAAAACATGACTGGTGCAAAAATATCACATAAAAGGTCTTGGTGTTGAATGACGTGGACACCTGTCATCGTTTTGATTATTATTTTAACCACCAGTTGCTCACAAGTTACCTGTTAATTTACACATTTTTAAGCTGGATTATTTATTCAGGTATTTGTAACTTTTAATTATAAATAAAATGAAAAGACTATGCTAAAATATTTTTTTTAATTTTTATTTGGTTGTGTAGGTTGTTCATATTTTCTAGCAGTTAATTACAGAATATCTATTAAATTGCAAGTTGAATAGCTATAAAATGAAAAGGCTATGCTAAGATATTCTTTATATTTTTTTTTGGTTGTGTAAGTTGTTCATATTTTCTACCAATTGATTACGGACTATCTATTAAATTGCAAGCTCAATAGCTGGATTGTTTCGTATAGTATTTCCAACTCTCAATTAATGAAAAGGCTATTATAAAATTGAGAATATTTTATCTTTTGGTGTGCTAAAATAATTTTTATATTATCTTTTGGTTTCTACCAAATTTTAATGGATTAGCTATTAAATTACAAGTTCACACAAGCTGGAATATTTCTTCAGGTCTGTCCAAAATGAAATGCTTTGCTAAAATAGTCCTCATATTATTGGTGGGGTGTTCATGTTATCCACCAGTTATTTGGAATGATGTTTTACTATAACGACGGTTAGTAAATGATGGTTGGTAGGTACTATAGATTCACGTCAGCAGCTAGGGTATCTATCTTTCAATATGAAATTTTACTGAATTACATTCCCACGATACAAAAAAAATATAGAACCCAACCAGATGGAAAACTATTACTGCAAAACTATTGACAAATCCTTCGACATACTGTTTTTGGAACAAACACATTTTGCATCCCAAAAAACCAAGCATGCAAGAAAAATGGAGTGGGTCATTGGGATCGTGAATGCCCTTACCCATATGGAAATGAAGAATTACATGTAACATGCAAAATGTGCTCAATTGACTTAGAAATGTACAAATTAGCCAACCGAGTTTGGTAGAAAATATGTTTCCAAAAAACATAATACAACAAAATTTTCTCATCCTATTTATAATACTACTCTCTATCTTCAAAGGAATAGATCTTTTTTTATTATTAATATTTATTTAAAAAGACTTGCAACAACTTAATTACAGTCCTCTAAAGTTTTCACCTAGCATGACGCTAACTCAACATTCATAAAATCCTTTCTATCTAATTTTAAGTTAATTAAATTTTACTAACTTGGGAAGACGGTTCATCAGCTCTGGATTGACTACAAGGCCAAGTATAGTTGTATCCTTTCCACATCTAATTCCAAGACTAATACCTTCTATCATCATTAATCCTACAATATATTACATATATAATGCAAATTAAGTAGTAATACATTCAAAAATATTCAAAATAATAACACGATCATTAAAAAAAAATTATTACGCGCATCGCGCGGATCCGCGACTAGTCTATCTAAAAGCTGAAGCGTAGCATTTGTTGTTGCTATACTCTTGTTAAGTCACCTCATCATCCACGTCATTGCCACATCATTATTTTTTTCATATTTATTTTTTTACCTCTAATTTTTTTGGGAATAATAAATATATAAATACATTGGCTTTACAAATTCATCATAGGAGGTTTTAACTTTACGTATTCATTTACTTTAATTTTAATGTTATAACTAAGTATTGTCTATACACATTCCTCTTAGACAGTTTTAATTTTGCATATAATTTTCCCCCTTTATCTTCCTTTATTTAGGTTGTTTTTATTCTCATCCTCTTATTATAAATTTGCCACTCTCTTCCATTTTATGCATATTTTTTTTCCCACACAAAAAGGCTCTCTCTCTCTCTCTCTCAATTCTTTTTTTTTTTTTTCATTTTGTTTGATTTTTTATGAGGTTTTTACTCCCATTGTCTTATTATTGACTAATTCATATGTTTTCCTTGATGCAAATATTTTTTATCATTTTATTAACAACACTAAATACTTTTAATGTTGTTGACCATATTTGGGGAAAACTCATTTTATAATATATTCATAATTTTGTTGTTGTTAGGTTTTAGTTTATTTGAAAAATAGCAAAATAGTCTGGACAATATGATAAAGAACAATTAGTGCAATTGAAGAAGATGATCATTGTGCAGTTTCATTTCACTGTATGTAAATGTTTTGTTTAACAAATTAGCACCAAATTGTTATGTCTTTATTAGATGATTTTTTTAGATGCTTGAGTAATTGTTTTAAGCATTTACGAATATTTTGTATTGCTCATCTTTCTTATCTCATTAGTGTATTCTTTGAGATTTTTAAGTTATTTATTTATCTATTCAATTTTCACATGTTGGATTAGATGTTAGATTAGATTATGACAGTATTAACACAATACTTCTTCCTTTTTGAAAAAAACTTTTTCTCTACTTTTTCCCCTATGTACTCTTAGTTTTTTTTTTACTAAGAAAAAAGAGTTACAATCATTATGTATAAAGCTATAACCAACACTTTTGCTTGAGAATAGTGACATATTTATATTGCATTACTTCAAAACCTAATTAAAAATTTTGAGTTTGATTATAAATTGGATATTTGGCTTGATCACATCACATTTGAAATGTTTTGGAGAATATTTCGAGCAATAATTTTGTAGCTAATTCACGCTGTATGCTCATTTTGTGATTGTGTAGAGAGTAATTGTATGATGTTTTTGGTTTGTAATTTTGAAGTTGTTTAGGATTGTAATTTATAGTGTTTTGTTTGTTTTATGGATTAGTGATTGTTTAAGTTATTAGCAATTTTTTTTTATTGTTTATCTACTGCATAGAAGCCTTTCATATACCCTCTATACTATAAAACCTAAATCTTATAGTATTGAATATATATTTCAATTGTAATTGATGTTTAATAAGCTGCCCAAAGCCCCAAATTGTTACAGATAAGACAAATATATAAGTACAAAAATATATCTTCATGTTTGTGAGTTTGAATGGACGTTTATGTAGCTTCTTTATCCTTTAGTCTTAAGTAATTAGCAAACTTTTTTTTTTTAGTGAATAGAAGCCTTTCATATACCCTTCACTATAAAGGCCAAATCTTATAGTATTGAATATGTATTATCATTGTAACTTATGTTTAATGTTCTACCCCATAAAGCGTATCATTATTGAGATGTCTTGATTTGAATTGATTTGTGCTACATATTTCTTATTCACCAACCTAGCTATGCCTTAATTAATATTATAGTGTTGTCATTAGCCACCACACAATCCATGTATCTAAATGGTCAGCAAATGATGAGGGCACCAAATAAATTAATATGGACATTTGAAAAAGTTTGTTTAAAACTAAAAAAATAATTTCCAAATTTTATATCCTTTTTAATGATACACAAAATTTTATAATTAATTTTTATTAAAAATTCTAAAAAATAGTATATTTTTTTTTCTACTTTTTGAATTCCAGAGAAAAATTGTATTGTTTTCATTTTGGTATGACAAAAATTATATATATATTACATTTGTCTCTAAAATAACTGAAATATGATTATGAAATACATTATTATTTATTAAATTAGTCCAAACTACAACAAATAAATTTAATGAGATTACCTAAAAATATTATCACGCACAACACGCGGGGTCTACAACTAGTTTATTATAATACTTGGATTATTTAACCCATGCATATTGGTTGGATTACATGTAGAAAGTGCTACAGCGATTTAACTTATTTTTCTTGGGACAACTAGATGGCATATTGCCTTGTGTTAGATTTATATTTTAGGTGATGATACCATTGCTTTTTAAACTTTTTGTTAGTATTGATTGTTTATATTATCTCTGACTTCTTGTCTTTGAACAACCATATAATGTTAACCTTTTCATTAATGTGCAGTTCAAAGACTTAGGCCAGCCTACGAAAGAGAAAGTGGAGGTAAAAAAGTCTAAACGTCAACATAAATACCTCAAGGTGGTTGAATTAATTGGCTTTGTTGGGTGTGGAGTTGATCTGCAGATTGAGGCTTACATACTAAGTCATAATGTGTCACTTGAAAAGATAATTATCGATCCCCGCTGTCCATATAGATGGACACCTAAGAATTCTAACAAGCGAGTCTAGAAGTCATGCCAGGCAGCACCTTGAAACAAGATTACCTCTAGGAACACAATTAGTGGTACTATAAATTTATCAACTTCTGATGGTGAGGTGGGGGTGGAGCTTCTGAAATATGCTTGGGTTTTTTATTTCTTCAAAGAGTGAGGAGAGAATGAGAAAACCTCATATTGATTTTGAATTTGAGATGAATGTGTATTATGAAGTTATAAGGTTCAAAGATATTATTTGTCCTATTGGAGATTGAAACCTCTCTTCTTTAGCCTCCCCTTTTAATCACCCTAAATCTTGTTGAGCATTTTTCCAGTTTGTCTTCTTGTTTACGGGTTTTAAATTTTGAAGTCTTCTCCCTCTAGTTTTTGTTCCCTTTCTAATTTCGATCCTTCAAATTTGTATCGAATCCTTTTGAGTCAAATTTGTTTTCACCAGTGGTTGTATTCGTTCCTTCAACCTGGGTTTGAGGGAAATTGGCTTCACACAACTTCTTAGGAACTTGCTTTTTTTTTTTTGTGATAATTAATTACTAACGAGAAGATCTTGTGTATTCGGTATATAGCGTTATAAATGATCCAAGCCAATTCAAGTATTAAAAGTATTATAGTTAAATTCAAAAAGAAGAAAACATTATTAGTGCATGAATTTTTTAATTAGTTTATAAAACAGAGTCAAATTTATTAGTTAGGCCTTAGGGACCATTTTAAGACCTAATGAAACAACTTGTAAAGAGAATTTACAAACCCTAAAGTCTAGCTTTGAGTTAGATGTCTAATTCTAATAATTGGGCTTTGAGGCCAAATTTGTGTAAGTGGAGAGATTCTGGTAGTGTACCATTCTAAAGGCTGTTAGTAGAACCATAATTGGACTGATAAATTGACACCTTTTGCATCAATGGTGAATATCTTTGCAGGCTACATTGCACTAATTTTTATGGTTACTAAATGGGTTTATTAGGGATTTTGTTGTTAGCACAAGGACTACCTTGATGCTGAACCAAAGGGGTTAAGATTTTCAATACGGTTGACTAGTATTATTTTACAAAGAACAATGTTAACTCGGACTTTCTCTTATTAAGAGGGTTCACCCGAAGCTTAGATAAAGGACTAGAAATAGTAATATACTATAAATAAATAAATTTTTTTTGTTTAAAAAAAAGGTGGCCCGGTCCGTCTCGTTCACAGATTCAGAAAATAAATAAATAAATAAAATAAACACAAACAAACTAGTTCAAGTCCTTGTGTTGCATTGATTTAGTTGTGAATTTACAGAATTTAGAATTTTATTGAGAAATAATGAATTAGATTGAATTCAAGCAATATGCATGGCAATCAGGCAAGGTATCCACTTAGCACAATTTTCATGTCCTTTAAAGCCATTTCGGGTTTAAAGATGAAATTGAGAAAATTGGAATTGATACCGGTTGGACGGGAGTGGGACATAGAGGCTTGGCGTTTGTATTATTATTTATTGGGGTGTAAAACATATGGGTTACCAATGAATTAGATTGAATATAAGTGGTACATGTGGTAATAAGATAACAAGATATATGACTTGCTTTCTTTTCTATTCTTACTTCTAAATTATTCTCTCCCTCAAGTTGTGGCATTTGATAATCTCTACACTTTGGTTTGAACTTTGAACCATAAATGAAATAGTTGTATTCTTACTTCTAAAGTTTCTGTATTTGCCATGGCTGATACCTTGTGTGAGTTGTGTCCCTATCAAAGCATGAGAGTCGTTAGTTTCCACTTACTTAAATGCCACATTTTGTTCAACTAGATGTAGATATAATTTTGTGAGTTGAAAAAATTTAGGCCAGCGTGTATTCATGTAAAGGCGCAATAAAATTGTTTTCTTGCTTGAGAATTGTTTTTCCTTACTTGTTTGGGGAACCCCATTAAAATTTTCAGAATTGCTAAATTCTGACAACTTCATTTTGTCAAACAGTGCCTGGGGACTTAGCTTTCTCACTTTGGTACTCCTATGATGCAGTGATGTTGTGTTCTTTCTTCTCATATTTATGATAGAGTCTAGAAATTAAATTCATTGTAAGGTCTACCATGAATGTGAGAAGAAATGACACAATTTCACCGAACTATACCTAATAATTTTCCCCCACTTTGATTCTTTCCTTAATCAAGAGATTATTTATTTTTATACAAATAATGAGATATATGATAAGTGAAGAAGATAAAACTATGAACAATTTTTTTTTTTTTTAATGTTTGTGTTAGCATGTAATGAATACATGCAATAACATCTAGGTTGATAATTTGGATATGGATCAAGTACCATCGTTGCAATTTGATATTAACATATTTGGTTTCTTTCCCTTGATAAACAAGGTAACTTGTTCTGGTCGATCAGTTGTTGTAAGTTACGTTTTATCAACCATAAGTTGGCAGGTTATACCGCCATAGTTATCAAAGTTATTGCATTATTTTCAGTATCAACATATCATTAATTTCAGTCAATTAATTATGTTGAATCCAGATATTCATATTTTATTTTGGATCTATTTTTTGATAACTCTTCCATTCCCATTCATCTATTTTTTCATTTGTTATTACTTCATCATTTTCTTCTTCTTATACACTTGGTAATCCAGTTATTCTTTCATTCTATTTATCATTCTGTGTTGTCTATTTGAGTTAACAGTTATCTCCAAAATTATCTGTATTTTCCTATTTTGTGTTTAGCCCTCAAAGTTTGTTGCAGATGTATACTGTTAAGATAAGTAAGACCAGATCAGTGTTATTTTACGACCCAATTTTACCCAACGTCCTTGGTTGCTGTGTCGCCGTTTAGCCGAAGTGAGGCGTTTAGGCGTTTAAGCATTTAGGACTATGGCAATCAGAGGTTGTAGTTTGCACGTGAAGGCGATCGTCTTTGTCAGAATACCCTGTTACAGATCTAAGGTTAGATCCAGTAATTTGAGGATAAAGGTAATTAGGTTTTGATTGTTTAACCTAAGATTTTTATACGGAACAACTTGGCTTTGGATTTTGAAATCTCTACACATCTTCATTCCTTCACTGCGGATTGTGCTAGAGATGTCACCATAGGTTAGGTTATCATAATCTATGACACCTAAGGGGTTACAAAGGGTTTCTTTCACTTTCTCACCAAATAATTTGATGAAGCCATATTCAAACATTTTAGAGAGCCCGTAAGGTCCCATCTAATCTTTTTCATCCGGACCGTCCTTATAATTGATTAGAAGACCTGGGAACGGATGTTTTTCTTCATACACTCTGAGACTGCACCCAAAGTATTCTTCCCACCTAGCCTACGTAAAAATATCTTCTGTATCATCTGAATTAGTAGGATCTGGGTATGTAGTGGTGACCAGAATTCTGAAATGTTCAAACCATTGGTCAAAGGATTCAAACATTACCTTACTTCCTAAAATAGTGATTTGTATTTCAGTAGGTAAGTTGGTAATTGCACTTCTTAAGGAGGCTTGGGTCTTAAGACTTAGCCTAGCATAATCAGTGCCCATTAGAACAATCTTATCCATTGAATGGATTTCCTCTTTGCCAGAGAGTAGACTGGTGATGGCTTCATTTCTTGCCTCAAGGTTGACTAGATGAATTTCTAGGGCTTTGAGGGTTCTTTAGAAAAGGTCATGGTGTTTTATGGTGTAGGCTGAGTGGAGGTTATCAAGGATAGTTTTAGTGGAGTATGGTAAATCTGTAAATGCTCCATTGTTGAATTGTAATTCCCTGGATAAAACGTTCTGCAAAATAACAGCCATGTCACCACTGGAATATGTCACCTCTGCTGGGACAAATTCTTGAAGGGATGCTGATCCTCTTTGGTTTCCCTTAGAGGATTCACCTTCATGCTTTACAAAAGACTATCCTGCTAGAGGCCTTTTGTCTTGAGGATAGCTCCGTGCGGGTGCTTTCCCCTTGTTCCTCTTCTTTGCTGAAGAAGTCATTTTCCACTTACTAGTGATACAATAAGTTATTTGCTCCTGTTCCTACCAATAATTGTTTGAGCAAGCAAAGCAGTTTTTAGTTAAATGAATGCTTGTTGAAATGCTTTTGAAAACGGGGAATGAAGTGAAGCAAATACTTTTATACTGATCGCATGAGTTGAAGAATGATGAATTTTGGGACTAATTGGGGCCAAAAGGATCATTAATTGTTTGTGGAATAAGTACAAACTAGTCAGGGTTCTTTGCCTGGCTGGTGCTGTATGATACTGTAAAATAAATACCTTAAATTATGCTTAAGGTACTTAGGATTTTTGGTACTGATAAGGTTAAGGGTCTTGGAGACGAAGACCTCCTAGAGGCTACTGATATTTCTAGGTTCCGGGCTCCTAAGAAACTTAAACTTGACTGGCTAGCCAAAGGGATGGGTAGTGATTCCTTCACTATCCGTGATGAAAGGATATAACAAACACATAAATGGGTTTCCTAAGATGACTCTATCTGCCATATTCTAAACTAGGACAAATGTGATTTTAAAACATATGTTGTCCTGGCACACATGGGCTTTTGGGATTTTGAATTCAATCTGCATCTTTCCGCCACTTGCGGATGTTAATCTTTCCCTAATCTTTCTAAAGTACTTGGAGGGAATGATTCCTTCTTGAATGCAGTTGAGATCAGCGCCTGAATCGATCAAGGCTATAACCTCAAATTCAAAACCTTTGCTAATAACAATCCTGACTTTGGAGTGCCATTTCTAGAAGTTAATTCTACTGATGGTTTCTAAGAACTTCTGGCTAGATTGTTTTTCTTGAACCATATCAGTTGTGGGGTTAACTGTTTCATCTTCTTCATCTGAAGGGTTCTGGAATGAGGGACCTTCCTCATTTCCTTAATGAGAAGTATTTTCCAAGTGTTTCACTCTTTGATCAAGGAGACTACTATCAATCCTAAGGATGGTTAATTCTTGCTTAAGGGTTCTAACCTCAGACTTGGTTTCCTTGATTTCCTGTTGAAGGTCGTTGACTGTAACTTCCTTCTTTGATTTGGTAAACCTATTGTAGATTTTCTCTAAATCTACTTTGGGTTCCTGAATCCTAGTTTTGGGAGGACTGGTTCCTCTAACTAAGGTTTCGCGGAAACTGCTAAGCCTTTGAGCTTTGATGACTAGGTCTTCGATCTGTTCTATGAGATCTAAGAGAAGTTCTTCTTGCTTACTAAGAACACTGATTTGTTTACTAAGAACATTGATAGTCTTGTTCCTACAACAACTATCTTTGCATGCTAAACCAATACCTAGGCCACTAGAGGAACTGGAAGCTCTAGAGGGTTCTGAAGAGGATGACTGGTTTAATTGGTAGATCTCTTGGTTACTAGAACTACAAGCTGACTCACTTTCTATGTGATCAAGTTCTAGGAGTTTGAAGATCTCATCTTTGCTGGTTTGGTCACTAATTAAAGTGTTGATAAGGGATTTGGCCTTGGATCTACACTCTTTATTGAAATGACCTCTTTTACCACAATTGAAGCATTTTCCTGATGTTTTTGATGTGGATTTTTCATACTTGCCTGTAGATTTGGATCTAGAAGGTTTTCCTTTCTTATAGAAATCATTATCCTTAAAGTGACTGTACTTCTGCTTTCTATAATACATGGAGGCTATTCTTTTCCTATGGAATTTTTCAGGGGATTCTTTCCCTTTGAACTTGGATTTTCTCTTGGAGGGGGTTACAGGAGGTAAGTCGTATTGTGTACAAAAGTTTCCTACTTTGTACTTGGTTTTGCTCTTGTCAGCATGGCTTTGGATTTTGAAATCTCTACACATCTTCATTCCTTCACTGTGGATTGTGCTAGAAATGTCACCATAGGTTAGGTTATTATAATCTATGACACCTAAGGCCACAAAGGGTTTCTTTCACCTTCTCACCAAATAATCTGGGTAAGCCATTGATAAACTTCTCCTTCCAAAATGGAGAGTTACAATCGCTTCTATGCATGACACGGGTGGTGAACACATCTTCGTACCACCAGTAGTTGCCAAGGGTTTGACATCTAAGGTTACTTAACTGGTCGTAAATCCTAGATGTGATGTTGCTAGGTTTTCCTACGAAGTGTTTCATGATCGTATAGATCAGGTATTGACTCCATCAGGAATTCCTTTTCCTAAGCGTTTGTCAAAGATGGGGAGACCTTCCTCATCTTTTTGGACAGCATTCTTCATATCATCTTTGGATTCTTTTGTTAGGCAGTTGTTCCTGTTAGGATATGTGCCCTTAAATCCTATTGTATGATGCTATGTATGATATTATGTATGACACTATGTGAGAAATCATGTATGACTTAATATTGTGTTTAATAAAGATTGTTTTATTCTTATCTAAAATAATGGTAACATGAATATTCAGACATTATCAAACAGTCCATGAGATGCATAGTATGTGATTTATGTGATTTAGTCACAGAAGATATAGATCACAAGTTCTTTGTAAACTTAGAATTTTGGTTCGTAGTCGGTGATGAAATTGGGCATTTCATCTGCGAAGACTATAACATATTAACTACGATGATTTGTCTTGATCATGAAAGTGGTGACTTCTAGTTAATATGTTGATATGTTTTAAGAGTTAAGACATATTGAACTGGACCGCTGTGAGATTTATTATTCTCCTAACGACTGTCAATTGAATAATAAATCTCACGACTTGTATTCACATGAACTCTTAATCCTGAGAGAATAATGGACCTGATCATGAAATGTAGATTGCTTTGATATATCAGGAGTGAGATCTAAAGTAACGGTCAAAACCTCAGTATGTTGGGCAGCCACATTTAGTGTTGATGGAACATATATTCTCAAGATGGAATTCATAGTCTCTTAACGAAGATATAAAATATTCTCTTGAGATAAGTTTAATGGGTACAGTTATTCAGAGAGTTAAGCCTAACCAGTCAAGAGTTGACAGAAAAGCCCAAGGCCCATTGGAGCTGGTGTCTGATTTGTTCCCTTTTGGTCCCACTCCAAGCCACACACTAAAGCCCAATTGGGAAGGCCCAAGAGGCTAGCCCAATTAGATAATCAGTTATGTGGAGAGAAACATACATAATTTTATATAGAATAAAATGGTTTGTATGTTTAATGAATAGAAAAAATATAAGGAAGAGAAACACTCTTTTATATTCTCTCTAGAAACATAGAACTGATTGAGAGACCACACATCTTGGGCATCAAGTGGAATTGGAGTGAAGATTGAAAGTCTTCCCGAGTACTTCTTCATTTGGTTTTGAATTTCACCGCATCAAGGTACACTCTCTTGTTCTTATATTCTGAAACCTACATAGTGCATGTTATCAATTGCGAATGAAATAGATCCGTTTATTTTTTGCTGCGTATGTTTTGTATGCGATACAAAGATGATGATTTCCTAACATTGGTATCAGAGCGGTCTTCATTTCGAATCTGTATAACATGTTTTGTGCGTTTTGGAATTAGAGATAATAGTTTCAAGTTGATAGAGGATTATTCATTTAATTTTCTACATGGTTATTGAAACTATGATTTGATAAAAACTGATATTGATGTTATGATGTTGTTTAAATATGAATTTACGAATGTTAAATTGATCTTTAAGGCTATAGCATCAATAGATTTCAGTTTTGATATCAATCTCTGTCTATCATGTTCGTATGATTGTTGTTTATTCATGCAAAACCATTGAAAACTGTCTTAGAAGATTTTCTGGAAATTCGAGTTTCACGAGTTTCGATCGATCGAAATTTACTTTTGATCGATCGAGTGAGACAGAGATAAATCCTTTTGAATCGATTTATATTCGATTGCTAGTCGATCGATCGAATTTTCTTTTCGATCGATCGAGAGGCAATCGAGTGTCAATCGAACCAAACAGAAGGTTAAGTTCGAATTGTTTAATTTTTTCGATCGATCGAGGGGCACATTCGATCGATCGAAAGAAAGAAAATCTGAAATTTTTCTAAGTGTTTTCAAACTTAAATTTTGTGTTTTCGCTATTTTTTCTTACGCCTTTTTCGTAAGAAAAAGTGCAAGGCAGTATATAATTAGTTTATGCATGTTTAAAGATAAAAACCTTTAATGTAAAACATCTAGTGGGAGAGAGATTCAAGGGTTGGATCTCACGGCCTCCATTGTCAGTTTATAGTAGTGTGATTAATCACCTCGCCTTGGCGTATATGCCTTGCTCCCTACGGAGGGTGTTTAATTCATGGTACTACAGGTTAAACTTCTTAATGATAGATGAAGTGTGTTTTTACATTAAGAGCGACCACGCTACCGTGGAGTTACTTGGTGACTCACATTGATTCTAGACAATGGTGTACACTAGACTAAGTATGATTTTAACCTCCCTACGGAGCTATGTCATTATCACTTAGAGGCTAAAGGATAAGCGGCACATTATTTTTGTTTGGTAAGAGTTACCATGATAGCATTAATAATGAGGATAATCCTTGCTTAATCATAGTGATTGGTATGACCTCGCTACCGAGGAATATTAATTGCGGGATTGGGTTGTCGTTGCATATATTATATTATGGTTTTATTAAGGTTCCATATTATATGTTTATATGCTAAATTGATACTGTCCAGTGTACTTATTATATTCATGTTTATTATTTCAGATTTGAACATGGCATCATTTAGCCCACTTGTTAGCATTCTTAATCAAAACAAACTGACTGGAACCAATTATGTTAACTGGAAAAGAAACTTGGACATAGTTCTCACAGCTGAAGAGCACAAATATGTGCTTACTCAACCTAGTCCTAGCTTTCCTTCATTAGATGCTCCTCCTGAGGAAAAACAACGATATGATCGTTGGAAGAAATCTAATGAAATGGCCAAGTGCTACATCCTAGTGTCCATCTCAAATGTTCTACAGCATCAAATGCAGGATGTAGAACTAGCTTCGGACATTATGCAAAGTCTGAAGGAGATGTTTGGTGAGCAAGGCCGTTCTGCAAGGCAAGAAACCATGAGGCAAATTCATAATACCAAAATGGCTGAAGGTAGTTCAGTGAGAGAACATTGTCTTACAATAATCTCTAATCTGAATACATTAGAAGTTTTGGGTGTCGACATTGATGGAGAATCTCAAGTGGATATGATACTCCAGTCACTACTGGAATCATTCAAGGAATTCAGACTTAATTATAACATGAACAAAAAGATTTATTCTTTGTCTGAATTAATGAATGAGTTGGTAGCGGCAGAAGGCATCCTTGGTACTTCTAATGTTGAAGCCAATGTGGGTGAAGCTTCTACTTCTCAACCTAAGTCGAAAGGCAAGGGTAAGAAGAAGAAGAAGAAGGACTTCACTAAGCAGGAGGGTAAACAAATTGTCTTAGGGGTTGCCGACAAAGGAAAGAAGCTGAAAGGAAAATGTTTCCATTGTGGTGAGAAAGGACATTGGAAGAGGAATTGTCCAAAGTTCAAGGCTGCCAATAAGGGTATGAAAATTTCATTCCTTCTTGAAATATGTTTGGTACAAAATCCCACGGATTCCTGGTGTGTGAATTCAGGTTGTATTCATCATATCTGCAATTCTTTGCAGGGGTTCCAGGAGACCAGAAGACTTAAAGAAGGAGAGTTGTTTCTGACCTTGGCTGATGGGAGTAGGATTCCAGTTGTAGCTATTGGAGTGTTTAATTTATGCTTTGAAACTAGGGTTTTAATATTGGAAGACTGTCTATATGTACCTAATGTTCGTAGGAATTTAATTTCTGCAACTTATTTAGGTAAAAGTGGATATTGTGTTATCCTTAAAGACAATGTTGTAATAAAGAAGGATAAAATGTTTATCTGTTCTGGAAATATTGTGGATGGTCTTTATATTTTAACTTTTGATAAGCATGAATTATATAATTCTGAATTAGATAATAACTCTCATGTAAAATCATTAAAGAGAAAGTTTCCTTCTACTAATGATGCATATCTTTGACACTTGCGTTTGGGTCATATTAATCCAAACAGAATTCAAAGGCTGATCAAAGATGGTCTCTTAGAGCCATTGGACTTTGATGAATTTCCAGTTTGTGAATCTTGTTTGGAAGGCAAAATGACCAAACGACCTTTTAATGCAAAATGTAAAAGAGCCCAAGAGTTGCTAGAATTAGTTCATACGGATGTTTGTGGTCCTATGTCAACCCAAGCAAAAGGAGGTTATGAGTACTTCATCACTTTCACCGATGATTACTCTAGATTTGATTATGTGTACCTAATGAGACAGAAGTCCGAAGCTTTTGAAAAATTCAAAGAGTTTAGGGCCGAAGTTGAGAATCAATTGGGTAAACATATAAAGGTCATTCGATCTGATCGTGGTGGCGAATACCTTCTTGGGGATTTCAAGGATTACTTAACTCAAAATGGGATTGTATCCCAATTGACTGCACCTGGAACTCCCCAACAAAATGGTGTAGCAGAAAGAAGGAATAGGACTCTTTTAGAAATGGTTAGGTCCATGATGAGTTACTCAACTTTACCTATTTCTTTTTGGGGTTATGCCTTAGATACAACAATACATCTTTTGAATTTAGTTCCATCAAAATCTGTTCCCAAAACACCTATGGAATTGTGGAGTGGGCGTAAGCCTAGTATGAAATATCTCCACATTTGGGGTTGTCCAGCACATGTGTTAAAAGGGAAGTCTGATAAGTTGGAACCAAAATCAGAAATATGTTTGCTTGTGGGTTATCCAAAAGAAACTAGGGGTTATTTATTCTATAGTCATAAAGATAACAAAGTTTTTGTTAGTACAAATGCTAAATTCTTGGAATATGACTATATGAATAATTTTACTCCTAGAAGTAGAGTTGTCTTGGCTGAAATGAATGAACCTGTAATCGAACAACCAATGGTTGAAACTAGGGATGATGTGGCTGTATTGGATACACCACAAGATACTACTCATGAGATGTCTAGTACATAGTTGCCTCGTCGTAGTGGGAGGAATGTTAGGCCACCTATAAGATTCATAGGTCTTGGAGAGACTTATGAGGCTATCTTAGAGGAGGCTGAAACTGATCCTTACACTTATGAAGAAGCAATGAATGATATAGATGCACATCATTGGGTCCAAGCTATGAAATCAGAATTAGATTCCATGTATTCCAATCAAGTTTGGGATCTTGTAAAGACACCTAACGGCATTAAACCTATTGGTTGCAAATGGGTTTACAAGAGGAAGAGAGGGATAGATGGAAAGGTTGAAACCTTTAAAGCAAGGCTAGTGGCAAAAGGATATACTCAAAAAGAAGGTATTGATTATGAGGAAACCTTTTCACCAGTAGCAATGCTTAAATCTATCAGAATTCTCTTATCCATTGCTGCTCATTATGATTATGAGATTTGGCAAATGAATGTCAAGACTCCATTTCTTAATGGCAATCTTGAAGAGGAAATCTATATGAAGCAACCAAAAGGTTTCATAGCAAAGAACCAAGAGCATATGGTATGCAAGTTGAATAGGTCCATTTATGGACTTAAGCAAGCATCTAGGTCATGGAACATCAGATTTGATCAAGCAATCAAATCATTTGGTTTTGAACAAAATCTTGATGAACCATGTGTGTACAAAAGACATCAAAACAAAGTAGTAATGTTCCTAGTGCTTTATGTTGACGATATTCTACTCATTGGAAATGATGTAGGTGTAATGTCATCAGTAAAGGTTTGGTTGTCAAGCCAATTTGATATGAAGGACTTGGGTGAGGCTAACTTTATTCTAGGGATCAAGCTTTGGCGAGATCGTAAGAATAAGATGTTAGGCTTATCACAAGCTGGATATATAGATAAGGTTCTAGAACGGTTTAGCATGCAAAACTCCAAGAAAGGATTACTTCCTTTCAGACATGGAGTTCCTCTGTCTGATGACCAAAGGCCTAAGACTCAAGACGAAGTAGATATGATGAGAAAAGTTCCTTATGCTTCTGCAGTAGGAAGTCTCATGTATGCCATGCTTTGTACTAGACCAGATATCTGTTTTTCAGTTGGCATGGTCAGCCGATATCAATCAAATCCAGGACCACAATATTGGCAAGCTGTAAAGCATATTCTCAAGTATCTACGGAGAACAAGAGATTATATGCTTGTTTACCGTTGTGAGGATTTGATTCCCATTGGCTATACAGATTCAGACTTTCAATCAGATCTAGATTTCAGAAAGTCCACGTCAGGATGTATATTCACCTTGGGAGGTGGAGCCATAAGTTGGAGGAGTGTTAAGCAATCTTGTATTGCAGACTCCACCATGGAAGCTGAATATGTTGCTGCTTGTGAGGCGGCAAAGGAAGCTGTTTGGCTCAAGAAATTCCTTTCTGATCTTGGTGTAGTGAGAATGGAGCAAGTTCCTATCACATTGTTTTGTGACAATAGTGGAGCAGTTGCACAATCCAAAGATCCAAGGAATCACAAGAAAGGAAAGCACATTGAGAGAAAATACCACATCATTCGAGACATTGTTGCTCGTGGAGATGTGGTGGTTGCAAAGATTGAAAGTGCAAATAATCTAGCAGATCCCTTTACCAAAGCCTTGCCTCAAAGGACCTTCGAGTCACATTTGGAGGGAATGGGAGTTAGATTAGTGCACAATAGTCTTTAGGGCAAGTGAGAGATTGTTAGGATATGTGCCCTTAAATCCTATTGTATGATGCTATGTATGATATTATGTATGACACTATGTGAGAAATCATGTATGACTTAATATTGTGTTTAATAAAGATTGTTTTATTCTTATCTAAAATAATGGTAACATGAATATTCGGAAATTATCAAACAGTCCATGAGATGCATAGTATGTGATTTATGTGATTTAGTCACAGAAGATATAGATCACAAGTTCTTTGTAAACTCAGAATTTTGGTTAGTAGTCGGTGATGAAATTGGGCATTTCATCTGCGAAGACTATAACATATTAACTACGATGATTTGTCTTGATCATGGAAGTAGTGACTTCTAGTTAATATGTTGATATGTTTTAAGAGTTAAGACATATTGAACTGGACCGCTGTGAGATTTATTATTTTCCTAACGACTGTCAATTGAATAATAAATCTCACGACTTGTATTCACATGAACTCTTAATCCTGAGAGAATAATGGACCTGATCATGAAATGTAGGTTGCTTTGATATATCAGGAGTGAGATCTAAAGTAACGGTCAAAATCTCAGTATGTTGAGCAGCCACATTTAGTGTTGATGGAACATATATTCTCAAGATGGAATTCATAGTCTCTTAACGGAGATATAAAATATTCCCTTGAGATAAGTTTAATGGGTATAGTTATTCAGAGAGTTAGGCCTAACCACTTTAGTAAGACTAAAGTATATATTTATGAAATTGGATTTTATAAATATATGGTGAATAACTCAAAAGGATTAAACCGGGTACTCAAAGATTAAGATGTAGTAATTTACAAAGTGGCAGTCTATATTCATGACTTTGTATTACTACGAATATTTTATGAAGGAGTTGCATGTATAATAAAGTCTTGGGATATAATTTATTAATGAGACCTAAAGTGCAATTATATTTATATAGTGGTATTAAATATAATTAATGGTAACTTTGGACTTGTCAAGAGTTGACAGAAAAGCCCAAGGCCCATTGGAGCTAGTGTCTTATTTGTTCCCTTTTGGTCTCACTCCAAGCCACACACTAAAGCCCAATTGGGAAGGCCCAAGAGGCTAGCCCAATTAGATAATCAGTTATGTGGAGAGAAACATACATAATTTTATATAGAATAAAATGGTTTGTATGTTTAATGAATAGAAAAAATATAAGGAAGAGAAAAACTCTTTCATATTCTCTCTAGAAACATAGAACTGATTGAGAGACCACACATCTTGGGCATCAAGTGGAATTGGAGTGAAGATTGAAAGTCTTCCCGAGTACTTCTTCATTTGGTTTTGAATTTCACCGCATCAAGGTACACTCTCTTGTTCTTATATTCTGAAACCTACATAGTGCATGTTATCAATTGCGAATGAAGTAGATCTGTTTATTTTCCGCTGCGTATGTTTTGTATGCGATACAAACATGATAATTTCCTAACAGTTCCACCATTGCAAAAGTTTCCCTATGAATCCTAAGATAATAAGCTCTATGACCTCTAAGTGGGTTTTGTTCTCACTTAGATAGTTATTTGCTACCATGGACATATGCTGAATCTTGTTTAGGATTTCCTGTTCTGATAAACCATCTATGTTCCACTCATAGAGTTTACCAGAGGATATTGAGAATTGGTTACTAACATTCCTTTCCTTGAACTGGAGGTCAAGGGGTGTTGGTCTAGGATACCAATTCTTGGTTAAGGTAGTCGGGGTTGGGTGATGAAGCTTATTCATCTTTAAACCTCAAAATTGATTTTCTAGTTGTTCTATTTCCTTGTTTGACTCCTGAGAAGCTTGACTAGAACTACTAAAGGCTGTGTGGATGTCTAAAACTGAAAGTTGGGGATCTACACTTTGTGAAGGGGTGATTGGTTCCTTCTTCACAAGTTCCTCGAGTTTCTAGGTGACAATTTCTAAGGCTGAATTGTCCTTAGACTTAAGGCTGGGTTGCCTAGACGTCGGTAACTTGACCAAAGGCTTTTTTAGGGTTTGGATGGGTTTACTAGGGCTTCTTGGCTGGAGGATGACCTTGTTTTCCATCTTGTCTTCTACCCTATCAAGCTATTTACCTATGACATCCAAACACTGGTTGGTGTAGTTATTTTACTCAATAACCTTTTTAACAAGTTTCTCTTCTCTTTAAGGAAACCTAAAAGGGGTAGCAAGAACATCTTGACCTTTGTACTTAAAGGTTATGGGTGCAATGGGTGGATGACTAAACCGGACAAGTTCCTTAGTGTCTTCTTTGGTCCAGTTGGTTTTGGTGATGACACAAGACTTTTTGTGCCATTCAAAATGGTTCTCAAAATATTTAAAGAAAGGGGCATTGTTGGATATCTCTTTCATGAATTCCTGCCATTTTTCTAGAACTTCTTTCTTTTTTTCTAGGGTATGGTTGGCTCTATAGGCTTCCCTTTTAATTCTTTTTCCTTCAGAATCAAACTCTTTGCCTAAGGCTACTAGGTTGGGGGTGAAGTCCTTCTTCAAAACCATAAGCTCGTGATAAGGTGGGGGTTCCTGCTGAGATGGATCTTCTATATCAGTTTTGGATGGGGATGGTGTGTTTTAACGGTTGTCGTCATCCTGATCGACGACTGAGTCTTGTCTGGCTGTGTAGCAAGGTGTACTAACCTGGGATCTAGTCCTAATTCCTTGGAGTTCAGGACCTAAATCTCTTCTAGACTTGAGAAACAGGGCCAAGGGTCTGGAAGAACTACACTGGGATGCAAGTCTATCTCTAAGAAGGATAGGTGACTGCCTATTAGGTTGTTGAGATTGGCGGAGATCAACTGGGGATCTAGGGCAGTACTCATCTAAAGGTGTTCTAAACCTAGACTGGTTAAAGCTGAGTCTAAAAGTTTCGTCTGCTAGCTACTGGACAAAGTCTAAGTCTGGATTCTGGGCTGGGTTTTGTACCTGTTGAGGATAATTTTTATTCTCTAGAGTCCAACTTGTGGGGAAATCAACTTTGGACCATTTCAGGGTTCTGGGTACCAGAATTTTGGCACTAACGTTGGTTTGGATAAGAAGGGTTTCTCCCATTTTCTTCTTGTCAAGTGCTCCAACATTTAAGTTAGTCCTACAACACTTGTAATAAACTCTGTATATCAAGGCTTTCTGGCTGGCTCCCTGCATTATGAGGGTTCCATAGGCCTTGATATTGAGAGTGAGTGCCTTCATGATATGCTGGTCAAGGAGGAAAACTGTGAAGTAAGGGAAATAGATGGACTGGTCCACTGCTTAAACTGGTTTCTATGGTTCCTAAGAGGCTGTCATTGAACATGATATGACCGGTGTCTCTAAGGGTCATAAGGATTGAACTATTCAACCCTTTTCTGACGAGAGGTTTAACTCCTACCTGGACTAAACCTATGTGCAAGAATTTGTGTCCTTGCTTCCTGTGAGCAGCTATGGTTGCTGGGCTAAGCAAGTAGCATGTCTCATACTCCTTGTTTATACCATAAACTTGTTCTATGATCTTGGCATGGTAATCTGTCTTGAAAGCCTTTTTCAAGGACCATGAAGACTTATAGATTTCACTGGTAGGGACCGTAGGGATGTTCCAATCTCCTAACTTTAGATCTACATCTGATAACTCATATTCTTCTGAATTAATGGTTCCAACATCTTGTGGAATCTTGGGGACGGATGATGATCTACTACAAAGACTGGTAGAAGAGTTACTTCTAAACAACCTATTCATTGTTTTGTATAAAAAGCTTAGGTTAAAAAATCAAAACCTAATTACCTTTATCCTCAAATTACTGGATCTAACCTTAGATCTGTAACAGGGTATTTTGACAAAGACGATCGTCTTCACATGCAAACTACAACCTCTGATTGCCATAGTCCTAAACGCCTAAATGCCTAAATGCCTCACTCCGGCTAAACAGCGACACAGCAACCAAGGACGACGGGTCTAATTAGGTCGTAAAACAACACTGATCTGGTCTTACTTGTCTTAACAACATACATTTACAACAAACTTTGGGGCTAAACACAGAAACAGGAAAATACTAAAAATTTTAGAGATAACTGTTAACTCAAACAAACAACACAGAATGATAAATAGAATGAAAGAATAACTGGATTACCAAGTGTATAAGTAGAAGAAAATGATGAAGTAATAACAATTGAAAAAATAGATAAATGGGAATGGAAGAGTTATCAAAAAATAGATCCAAAATAAAATATGAATATCTGGATTCAATATAATTAATTGACTGAAATTAATTATATGTTGATACTGAAAATAATGCAATAACTTTGATAACTATGGCAGTATAACCTACCAACTAATGGTTGATAAAATGTAACTTACAACAACTGATTGACCAAATTTGCTCTGATACCAAAAGGGGGTTAAACAAGGTAACTTGTTTTGGTTTTATCAACCATAAGTTGTTGTAAGTATATATATATATATATATATATAATTTTTTAGTTGAGAGGTGAAGAATTTGACTAGATGTCTCTATTAGAAAGACTAAGAAGTGTCAACTAATTAAGTTACAAGTCATGTTAGCTTTTGTGCTTCAAAACATAGGAGCTTTGTTGGGAGTAATATTTGAGAAGACATGATGAATGGTACTTGTGCTCGTTTTTACCTCTTTCTTTGTATCTCTTTTCCATTTTCCTTCTTTTTGGATTGCTTAAATATTAGATTGGGGGAGAGAGAAAAAAAAAAGAAAAAAAAAAGAAGAAGATGAAAGGGAATTACTTTCATTATAATGATACTCTTTCATAAAATTATACGACCATGATTATTTATGTATTTAGAAACGTAAAAAAAAATTCAAAATTCAAAAGGAAAAAAGAAAAATGAATTAATAGTCTATAAAAAATCTTACAATATCTTCATATTCTTTTCCAAAAACCAAGTAAATAAGAAATAACATCAAGACAAAGATATTTTGAAGAAGTACTCTTCTGTTTTTCTCTTCTTTTAATTTTTAAGGTAGAATCTATTGAATCAAATTTAGTAAATTGAGTATATTTTGTTTGTTTCTTTAAAGAAGTATATTGTATTTGCTTTTGTAAGGGGGTTTTCATAATTCTAATGCCAAGCAAAGTATAAAGATTTTCAATGTCCTTTTTGTAAAAAATAAAAAGAAAAAGAAAAAGTTGTTGTACTTAGTTGAAACTAGAAACACAAAAGAATCAGTTTAATTGCTTGATGATATCGATGGGTCTCAAAATGCGGTGGTTTTATGTGATTAGCTTATTACCTCAATACAACACAGTTTTGCTTGTTGTACCTAGTGCTTTCATATAGATAGGGGCCGTTTACCAGTTTGTAACAATTCTAGTGTTTTTCTGTTCTGTACTTTTGTCAACTGAATTTTCATATTGAGGTTCTGTTAATAAAATTGAATCTTCTTGCTTTTGCACGTCTAATGGACCTTCTTTTGATTTTTTGTTTTAATCAAATTAAATTGAAAGGGTGAACAGTAATTTGATACTTCTGTGAAGATGGTTCTGGTTGAATTTGGCATTCTCTGCAATGCATTACCATCTTTCATTAGATGCTCATTGTGTTATTGCACTTTTGATTTGTTTCAGTTAAGTTAAAGAGCCCGGTATGTGTTATTGTACTTTTAATACAAATAATTTGTTCCACTTTTTGTGTTCTATCTATTTAGTGCTCCACTAATTATGGTTGTGAATGTCTATTTCTTTTTTTAACTTCAATTTTTTTATAAGAAAAATGAAAAGATTACATGATAAGTTGTAATCAGTAGAATGTAAACTATTACTAATATTTATAATAATAAGGATAATGATAATAATGATAACTATTACTATTAATTAATTTATTTATTTTTATTGACATTCATTTTTAGATTAAGGTTGACTTTTGACTATTCTGAAAACCCAACAATTTTACACCTCACTATTATATTTAATCATTTATTTAAAAAATTTTAAATAACAAGATACAAAAGTCTCTAATAACCCAAAAACTCTTTTCTTCATCTAAACTAAACTATAGTAGTACTAGCCTTGTCACACGCACTTTACGCTTACGATGAGACTTTTTTTTTTTTTTTTTCTAGTGTCATAATTTTCTTTTCTTATTTGAATAAGTTTGTTTTGAAAATATAGATTAGTAGAGGAGTGTCCTATTTTGTAAGCATTTTAAGTAGAGTTAGAGATATATTTTTATCAGGTTGTCCTTAAGTTTTTTTTTATTAAACCTAAGGTCTAAAAGTATTTCTGAACTACATAAAAGTTTAGTCTAAAAAGGAGAATCCTCTTATAGTTAGTATAGATATATTTTCTAATTTTTACATAAATTATTATTTTTTATTTGATAGTTGGTGAGTGCCAATTAAAATACAAGTTACTTAGATAATTAAAATTTTAATAATATAAGAGGTAATTACACTCCCCTCCTTTGACTTTTGAGGAAGAAATGACACTACCATAAACTTGTACGAAAAAAACACTTTCTCCCCTTAACATCTAATTGACCAAACTTTGTTGAATTAATATTAAATTTTGTTATGAATTTATTGATTTTTTTACTAACAATGATTAAATATTTTTTTAAGAGATTCTTATAAACAAAAGGGGATTCTTATAAACTTTGTTGAATTAATATTAAATTTTGTTCTGAATTTAAAATATTTTTTAACAATGAATTTATTGTTCTTTTCTCTTCTGATTTATTCATTCCGTGCACTGGCATAAGTTCGAAAAGGCTTAGACCGACAAGACCCCATCTAAAAGTCTTAACACTATTTAAACGTCTAGAAGTCTAAACAGCGTACTCTCTCTCTCTCTCTCTCTCTCTCTCTCTCTCTCTCTCTCAGCCTAGGTACTCTCTCTATCTCTCTCTTTTGCCGAGGACCCAATTTCGATTTTCTGTTTCTATTGCCAACCTTCATTATCTGTATAATGTTGTTGTTTTGATACATCTTCTAGCTCATGTATTATAAATCCAATGTATTAGGTTAAAAAGGTTTGTCACACTTATAATATCTCATTCTCGGAGATAAAAGAGGAAAAGGGGGTTTTTTTTTTTTAAATTTCAGATTGTTTCAATTTTTTATTTGAATTTGTGCTCAAAATTTTGGTTTTTGCCTGTTTGCCTTGTAGAGTGTAATATTTTGAAGCTAAAGTGAAAAGAAAATTCCAACACCATGGCAGAGTTCTCAATTAAGAGAAGGAAAATAAGGCAACCTGATTCAGAGTTTCCTTTGCTCCAGGTGACACCTTCACGTTTGTTTCTAATTTCTATGCATTTAATCTATAATACTATTGCTACTTCAAAATATTATCTTCAAAGGTTGCATAATTTTTATTTTTATGTGCTTGTTGCTAACATGTGTCAAATTGACTTTTCTTCAAATTTTTTTAGTGTCACAAGACTCAAAATGACCTGAAGGATTGGATTGGTATTGGTAAATTGCTATGAAATACTTGTTTCCATTTTCTCTCTTACCTATGAAACAAGCAATTAGAACTAGTGTCCTCACCCGTAGATGGCGGTATTTGTGGACTTCCATTACTCATTTAGAGTTTGATGATCTCAGCATAAACTATCTATTGTTTTCTCGACCTCGATCACCCTCTCCCACTCCCTTTGATATGTGTACACCCTTAGAACCTACATACCCACCATTTCTTGTTAAAAGGAGGAGATTTGTTGATTGGGTCAATCAAGTATTGAATTTATATAAGGGTTCGCATGTAGATGAATTCAGCCTTGAGTTTTCCATGTATGGTCATTATTTTAAAAGTGATATTGATAGCTGGATAAACTTCGCTTTTCAAAAGAGAGTTAAAAGGCTTCATTTGATATTCACATGCACATGGGCTTCGTAATTACAGACTCGATTCGTTAATACAACTTTGTCTGTGCTATGTGGAGGTGATTGGAGAAGTTCTCGAATGCTTTTTGTCTGCTTGCCCACTTCTTGAATTCTTATCTATATTAGACTCGCATGTGATGGATTTTAAAATTTCCGGACCATCACTCAAGCTAAAGCAATTAGAGATAACTTACTGCACGTTGACAAGTCTTGATATTTATGTTGTGAATCTTATGTCATTTAAATATGTGGGAAACCATGAATGCATTTCTTTGAAGCACACACCCCCGCTTGTTAATGCACATTTTGGTGGGACTTATGCCAGCCATATTATCAAGAGCTTTTTCTAGTTTCAAAGCTATTTGTCTGGTGTTGGACTTATGGTTTCAGGTCAGTATGTAAAAATCCACTTTTTTGTTCCAAAGTACAAACAAAATAAGATGCTTATCCATTTTGTTGTGATTGAATTTTTCAGAAGTTAACCTGCTTTCCCAAATTGCCCAAATTAAGGAATCTTAAGCAATTGGAATTGAGATTGAATCGCCGAGTGTTCTGCCTCCTCCTTTGCACATCCCTACTACGTGCGTCTCCTTCATTAAATAGATTTAAAATTAAGGTGAATATTCTTACTTTTGAGAGCTTTAATTGTGGATTTTATGATATTGTTTATTTTTGGGTAAATTTCACTCTTACCACCTAGATTATTATTGATTTTGCAATCTTCCCCTAAGATAATAATTTGTGCATTTCACAGCCCAATTTAAAGAAAAAAAAAAAGGATTAGCAATTCACCCCTAAAGAAAAAATATGCTAAATTACCCTTAACTCAAATAGTGGGATGGCAGTTTAGTACACTTGGCATGTCAACTGAAAATAAGAAATTTTATTTTCTTATTAGATTTCTAATTAAATCTATTAGAATTTTTTCTTTTTTCTTTTTTGACACAAATGTCTGATGTGCCATATGCTGCCATGTCACCAGATGTGTCAGGCATAGCTTTTGTATTTTTTTTCCCTTGATTTATGGGGTATATTGATACAATTCTTTCAAATTGGGTGTTAATTGAAATTTTGATTATCTAGGGGAGATTGCAAAAGGGTTGTGAGGAAGTATGGCTCTTTTGGGGGCAGTTGTGGGGGGGCAGGGGGGGTGGGGGTTGGGGGGAACCTTTGGACATTTATATTCAGAGGGGCTTGGAAAAGACTTCAAGGTTTATTGCTTTTGAAGTGGGAGATGGTACTAGATTTAGTTTTTAGAGTGATTTATGGTGTGTTGAATACAAGAGAAGAACCCTAAACAATATTAACATCTATGAGTTAAAAGATCTAGAACTGCATTTATCTTTTGCTCCACATATTCCCAGGCTAGCTATTATCCTTGGGATCTCCCTTAAGGGGCATCAAACCCTACTGAGTGCTGACAATTTTTTTTTTGTTACACGACCTAGGGTAGATCATTTCTTCCCATTTTTATAGTTTTTTTATTGAATTAGCTAATTTTGTATTGTTGTATGTTATGATTTCAATATGACTTGTGAACAAGGTAGGCCTATGAACTTTCTGTTAGGAACTTTCTATTAGTTTTGTGTTATCATGTATAATCAAATATAGTATACGTGTAATAACTATCTGGATTGATAGTTGGATGTGGGACATATTATTGTGCACTTTGAGTCTCTGACTCACTATTGGATTTGCTATGCCTCTCTAACCAAGAAACAAACCATACAATATGTTCAAGTAATTTAATTTGAATCCAAACTGACCCTTAGTTCTCAGAAACCCAAGCAGAACCTGTTAGGTTGGGTTGCCTGCAATTTGTTGTTGAGGTCCTCGTGTGTGTTTTAAATTTATAAAGGACTTGCTTTCTTTTCTTTTTGAATGTTAGTTGCATGGTTTCTTACAAACTATTCACTTTCTTTGAAAAAAGGTTGTGGCATGGGATAATATCTACACTTAATTTGAACCCCTAAATGGAATAGTTGTATTATTATTTCTAAATTTTCTGTAGTTGCCGTGAATAATACCATGTGTCCCTGTTAAAGCATGACTCTCATGTTAATTTCCACTTATTAAAACGCCACATTTTGTTCCACTAGATGTAGAGATATATTTGTGTGTTGAAAAAATTTAGGCTAATTTGTAATTAATGCAAAGGCGCAATGAAACCATAATCTTACTTGAAAATTTTGTTTTCTTGCTTGTTTGTAAAATTGTGAGATAAATTGATTTCTTGTTTCTCTTTGTACTGGAAAAAAGATGAAACTCTACTTTTTTATGGTTTATTTGTTTCATTTTGCCTTTATTTTATTTTTTATTTTTGAATGCACCAAATAATCCAGAAACAAGTTATGATTTTGGGGATCCCCATTGAGGACTTCAAAACCTGCTAAGTTTTGACAACTTTATTTTATCTTATAGTGCCTAGGGTAGACTTAACCTTCCCACTTTGATGGCTTTTTCCTTAATTAGCAGGTTATATATTCTTACATAGGTTAACAAGATATATAAATTGTGAAAAAGATAGGCCTATGAACAATTTTTTTTATTTAACGTTTGTGTTAGCGTGTAAGGTATACATGCAATAACGTCCCGTTGATGATTTGGATATGGGTCAAGCACTATCAGCACTCTGACCTTATGGTAAGGTTGAACATATTTGGTTTTCTTTCCCTTGATATGGTGGCAGTAACCAATAAGTTGGCCAGAAAATTTCTCTGTTGAACCTATCTCTTCATAGCAATATGAGATTTGCTTTTAACTGACAGTAGAAGATGCTTTTGCTGCACTAAAGAACTGTCCATTTGGAAGGAATGGTGGAAAACTGTTTTTTAGTTTTAACTGCCATCCATCTTGCGTAGAATCTGGATTATTGTGGAATGCAGGAATTGAAATGGGAATGTTTTATCCCACTTACACAGAATGTGGTATGTTGGGGTTAGGCCTTTGCAACTTATATAAATTGCTCATGTAGTCACTAAAATCCATAAGGAAGCTTCAATTTAAAATCCTTATAAATTTATTATGATGGCTTCTTGTTGTCAGAAAACCTCAACAATCTTAATCACTTTCCATTTATGTTAATTTTTATGCTTGAAAAGAAAATGTATGATGCCAAGTGTTTTTGAATTGAAGTGTATACCATTTTGGATTTGCACTTAAAAGGGATATGTTATGACAGGCTTGCAGCTTAGTGTGCAAGCAAATCAGGTACTTTGGTTTCAAAATATACCACTCCCCCAATGGGCCCGCGAGCCCACATGGGGGCCCAATTTTTGTAGGAAAGAAGTGGACATAAGGCAGCATTGTTGATGCTTTAGCTAGACTTGTTTATTCTGTCTGTATTGCTTTTGATGTGGTAACCTGTTGTTATGTGCTACAGCGATTTTTACTTCTTTTAAATGGGACAACAAGATGGTTTATTCCCTATTACAAATCACTTCTTCATGTTAGGTTCAAATCTTGGAGTGAGAGCACTATTGCCTTTTCTACTTATTATGAGTATTGATGGCTTATATTCTCTCTTTAACTTCCAGTCTTTGAATAACCATGGGGTGCTAACCTTTTTTCTTATGCAGTTCTTTGACTTGGAGAAGCGTACAAAAGATAAAATGGAGATAAAAAAGTCTAAATGTAAACATAAATGCCTCAAGGTGGTTAAATTAATTGGCTTTGTTGGGTGTGGAGTTGATCTGGAGATTGCAAGGTACATATTGAGTCATACTTTGTCACTTGAAAAGATAATTATCAATCCCCGCCATCCATTTATAGTGACAACTGAGGATATTGATGAGCATCTAAAGGCAAGAAGTCGTGCTAGGCAACACCTTGAACATAGATTACCTCCAAGAACACAATTAGTGGTACTCTAAATATGATCAACTTCTGATGGTGAGGCTGTGAAGGTGCTTTTGAAGTGCGCTTTGTTTTTTGGTAGCAGCAATGGATTTTGAATCGTATCATGTGTATTATTATGTTATAGAGCTCAGTAATTTTTTTATATTATTTGGTTTTTATTTATTGTTATAATCTAAGCTTCTTTCTTCTTGCTTCTACTTTTATTTTTTCCACAATTGCGCAGAGAACAATTTTTGTGTTAAAAGATATTATTTGCCCTAATAGATGTTGAAACCCTCTATCTACCCCAAGGTCCCATTGTTGAACAATTTTTGTGTTAAAAGATGTTATTTGCCCTAATAGATGTTGAAACCCTTTATCTACCCCAAGGTCCCCATTGTTGAACATTATTCTCCCTCTAGTTTGTTCCTTTTATTATAGTAAGACTTATCCCAACCCGTTCTTATATCTATCCCTTTAACTTTTTTTTGGCCATATGTCATGTCAGCAATTTCCATCGAAAAAGTAACAATAGGGACTAAATCGACGTTGCACTGCAAGATTAGGGACCAAATTTGCACAATTGAAAATTAGGGACCAAATTAAAATATAGTGTAAAGAATAAGAACAAAATATGTGATTTACCTTAGAAAATATAAAAAATGTAAAAAAAAATTAAAAAAAAATATTTTCCAATAAAGAGTTTCTAAAAATGTTTTTTAAACTAATACCCTTAAGGTATTTGTTAACTTTTGCCAATCTATATATGAGTGGTTGTAGGCTGCAACTCACCTTTGACAAATCTCTACAATTCACCTTCCACAAATCTCTAAGGAATATTTTGACGTTATAGCTTTCAAGATGCGGTTCTCTTATTCTATACACCATGTGTAACAGGGTTACTTCCCTTTTGCACTTTCTTTCATGAATGAAATCCATTACTTATTAAAATAAATTAAAAAAAAATTTGTTACTACATTTAAGAGAACAAAATGCGGCATTTGAAATAAACAAAAAATATAATTTAACTAACTCTCATGCAATGATTAGTCAAAACAGATATATGAGTCATGTTTTGTTATCGACATGAAGTATTAGATTTGGAAACTTTAGAACATTTAGAAGTAAGAATACAAAATTTTCACATCAAGTGTAGAAATTTAAGATCATCCATGTACCACTACTTGTAATAAAAAAGGTCAAAGTGAAAATAAAAGAAAGAATGTACTTTCTAATTTCCCCCCCTTTATTGTTACCTAACCCGCTATGCCAAATTTGGAAGAGAGCTTGTTCCTCTAGTAGAAAGTAGGCTTGTTGAAGAATCAACCACTAAACTACTCCATTGTTTTTTGTTACAAAAAGAAGCTAATAATTATTTATTCTCAAAAGGTTTTGACATTTTTCAAACAAAAAGATGTATGAGGTTTTTTTTTTTTTTTTTTTTTGGCTTTTAAAAAATTTTTAGTTATGAAAACTTGAGATGGTGAATTTGAACTTTGAACATTTTCGTCAAAAACATCAAAAAATGCCGATTAGCATATACAACTAAAATTTTTAAAAAAATTAATATAATTAATATTTTTATAGATTTATTGTATATACAAAAAAATCTATAAATTTATTTCCCTAAATTTTGACATTATATGTTTGTTTATGAAATTATTCCACATTTCTTATTTGTGGAATAATTTATCAATAAAATAAATAAAGTTTATATATATATATATATATAGTTTAACTCATGTAATATGTTTGAAAATTACTTAAATTTTTGCAGATACTTTTTAAATCAAGGTCATAAAATTTTAGATTAAAATACAAAACACCCTTTCCATGGCCTGTTAGGTTCTAAGAATTAGGAACTAATGTATTAGAACTTCAATTTGTAATGTTGGCAAACCATGATCAAAACATTCTTTAAGTTGTATGTTAAACTTGCTCAAAGTATGGCTTTTTATGTAAAGTTGGAATCGAGTTTTATGCAGAATTACTGTGCACTTTCTGCCTGACTCGATCAATCGAAAATTAGACTCGATCGATCGAAAGTCGTGCAGATTGTTTTTCTGCAGAATTTTTCCAACTCAGCCCTAGCCCATTTAATGTATAGGGTTTTATGTTTGCCCTAAGTATATAAGGGAAAACCCTAGCCACGTTTTTAGAGTTCTGTTTTGCTGTGTTTGTAAATCTCATTGTGAGATCTAGAGGTGTTTACCTTCACATACACTTAGGATTTCCAAACTCAAGATTCATGTCAAAAGCTTGGTAAATCATACAGTTGCAGAATCAAAGAGCTTCAAAGATATACAAGCAGGTGCGCTTGTGAATTGCTGAAGAATTCAAGAAAGAAGGAGTCTGTGGATCTCGGAGCTGTCACGTGGTCGTGGTAGTAAGTTTCCTACACTGGGTAGCAATAGGATGTTAGTGGTCTAAGTCTTATTGTGTAAACTTCAATTCTTTCATAGTGAATTCAGTTTTACCTTGAGGATAGCCAGGTTAAATCCTCCCCAGGTTTTTTACCGGTTTGGTTTTCTTGGGTCATCAGATCTTTGTGTTCTTTATTTTCCGCTGCTTTATTGTTTTTGATTAATTGTGTTAACCTAGATCTGTTTAAATTACCTAAGTTAATCACTTGGCTAATTCTCTAGGTTAATCTGTTGGGTTTAAGGGGTCTAAACGAAACTTACATGGCCGAAGCTTCAAATTTGAGAGGAAGAGAGAGAGATTAGAGAGAGGGAGATTGAATTTTGTTGAATGAAAATTGAAAAAAAACAGACAAAGAGAAATAAATCCAGTTTAAATATTATGAATAGACCAAAACAACCTCATCTTAAGGGAAGTTGACAGATAAGTTTAACGGAAGAATAACAGAGGCCTTAATTTAACATTTTCGAAACTTAGAAGACTGAATTGAACGAAAGAAAAGTTAGAGGACTAAAATGAATTTTAGTGAAATTTAGAGGGTGGGTTTTGCATTCCATCCCAATTCAAAAACGTACCCATGTCTTCTCTATCACCAAAATACACTTTCTCTCTTCTAAACCACTTATTTATAATATTACACCCAAACATTTAACAAAAGATGCAACTTGTAGAGTGAGTGGTTGTCTAAATCTAATAAAGATGAGTTTTCTACTTGAAAAGTAGCTACAAGGAGGATATGGTCGGATCATGGTTTTCAAACCCAATCCGTTTAATAAACCAGAAAAATGAGAGGTTCAAAGTTTTTGTGGTCTGATCAAGATTGAACCATAATGATTGTATAATTAATTTTGTATTTAATTAAAATACAAATAGAGGTATATGAAATTTATAAATATTAGCAAATTTGACTAAAAATATCTAAAAAAATTAAAACGGAATTTGAAATAAAATTTCATAATATTGTTTGTAAGTTCGTTTAGACCCTTGTAAACTAGATTGTTTAACCTAATTAATTAACCAAGTGAATACTTAGGTTTATTATTCAGATCTAGGTTCAAACAATAACAATCATATCAAGTAAAGCAGCGAAAAAATAAAGAACACAAAGATATGATGACCCAGGAAAACCAAACCGGTAAAAAACCTGGGGAGGATTTAACCTAGCTATCCTCAAGGTAAAACAACAAATCCACTAGAAAGAATTGAAGTTTACACAATAGCGACTTAGACCACTAACATCCTATTGCTACCCAGTGTAGGAAACTTACTACCATGACCCCATGATAGCTACGAGACCACGGACTCCTTCTTTCTTTGACCTTTGCAAAACACAAACACCACCGTTTGTGACTTTGAGATCCCACTCAAAGGTTTAGCAACACAAACTCTCCTGTTTGTGACTCCAAGACCACCCTTGAAGGTTTAGATCATCAGCACCTTTGATGACTAGAGAAGGCAGCAACTTCAGCAATACCGGATCTTGAGATTTTTCAAGGAACAACACTGGTAGAAGCAATAAGAGAGGTTTTAGGAACAAAACCCTAAAAATAAAAGAGGCACACTCTTCTCTATCTAAAAAGCCTTGTAAAAACGTGCTTAGGGTTTCCTTTATATAGTGGGAGAAGTAGATCTGAAACCCTAATCCTTAATGGGCTAGAACTGCTGTTTGGGCCAACTTAAAATTCTGCAGATACGACTTTCGATCGGTCGAGCCTGTTTTTCGATCGATCGAACTAGGCAAATTTTGAAATCTTCATTTTGCAGCTTGTATGTTCTTGTGTGCTCACGATTTGCCAATTGTTCTAAACTTTTAGAACCTAACAATCTCCCCCTTTGGCAATTCGTGACAAAACTTTCATAAAAAATGAAATGTTAAAATACAAGAACAACCCAATACAATAAAATGCCCAATTACATCACAAATCCCAATCTAAGACTCATAACCTAGAAGTTGCCAAGAAGAGGTAGAAGGTCTTGATTAGAATGCACCTGTCTTTCCTGAAACACTCAACAAACACATCACCGCATGTGTGGAAAGAAAGACATACAAACAATAATATGAAACAGAAATATAAAAACAAAAATAAATTCTAACTCTCCCCCTAAGTTAGATACATCAAAAAGTTTTTATATTCTTCTTTTATTTCCCTTTAAACAACACAAACAGAATTTCCACATTTCATCTATTTCTCCCCCTTTTTGTCACGTATTGACAAATACAACTCAAACAAAGAGTAAAGTGACAGTATACATGAGAGAAAAAAGAGAATCAAGGGAACAAAAAATAGTTCAGCTCTATAATAAATAGAGAAAACTCCCCCTATGAAGAGCAACAACTCCCCCTATGAACAACAAAGGTTAAAAACAAGCTTCTCCCCCTATAAAAATAGGAAAAACAAAACAAGTTTTGGGAAAAACAGTTTTGGGAAAAATTTAGAAGGTGGGGATAAATAAAAACACACAAACTTAAAAAAATTTGAGTTGAGGATACACATGAAGAAAAATATTCTCTCTTTCAATAAATGCAAACTTGACACTATGTGACCCATAAACAGTTGCATGAGTAGAGAAAATATTTGCACATTATTATCCATCATATCGCTTAAGAAAAATATTTTCTGCAATTCACACATCAAGAAAAATAGCATATACTAAAATGTACAAAGGACTCAAAAATTAATCAATCAATTTTTAATTCAAGTTAAGTACCCAATTTAGCAAAACTGCAAGATGGATACAGAAAATAATGCAACTCATGTGAATCCTAAACATAAATAATGCATGAAAAAATTTGGTCAAAAACTCTAAAAACTGAAAATTTTTCAGTTTCGATCGATCGAGCATCGATCGAATACCAATCGAGTCAGACAAAATCAAACCAAAATTTTAATCACAATTTCGATCGGTCGAAAAACACCCTTGATCGGTCGAAATTCTGAAAAACTCAAATTTTGAAAAACAGAGCAATTTTATGCAGAAACTCCTCAAAGCATAGTATTTCATGAATGAAATGCATGAGTATGAGACTAAAAGTTTTTCAAAAATATATGAATACAGCCCAGATCTTCCAAAATTAAGATTTTCAATCAATTTGTCCTTAAAAACACAAATTTTGTATCAAAATCAAGGAACAAATAATCTTGGATGGCCACAACAAAATCACGCACAATAACATGTACAAAGTTTAGCAAAGAATAACTTATGTAGTGTGTGCAACTAGCAAAAGCTTGAGAAACATGTGAGGTGATATGTGAATAGTAATCAATCACAAAGTCTACAAAATTCATCACATACAATTGAGAGAGACTATCACCTAAAGAGTTACATCATATAACTTTCACATCTCCTAGAATAAAAGCTTGCAATCATGTAAGTTTCTTAAATTGCCTCATAATATACACACCAATTTTATTTAATTTGAATTAATTATAGCCCAATAATGTACACACCAATTTTAGCATTTAATCCGAGGCTACACCTTATGTTCTTTTTGTGCATGTGCTACACTTTCTCGAGCACAAAATCTTACGATATACACTAAGGTGCTCATGATTGGCTAGTAAACAGTGGTGAGATGGTTATTTATGCCTTTCTCAATAAGAACAAGTCTGACAATCAAAGACATGAGACTTCAAGATCAAGATCATGTGATCAACAAATATAGCATCTTCCCACACAACATGCACAACAAAAATTTAGCTAGTAAAGTGCAATCGCCATAAGTGCATCAAAGCTAAACAAGGTACATAAACATGTTATGCAAAATTTGATTGACCAACCTTGTCTTCAAATTCAAAGAAACAATTGCAAAAACACACTTTGCAAAATTATTTTTTTTTTAATGAAAAAAAATCCTAGAATGAAATGCATGAATGTTATGTAATGCAAATCCTAGAAACAAAGGTCACAAAAGATAGAGCAATGAAGTACAAGGACCATGTCAGACAGACTCAATTAGGTTGAGCCTTTTGCATCCAAAACTTTTTAAATGCAATTCTTGCATTGGAGTTATGATTCACATTAGAATTCTGAGCAACTCCAGGATTGGAATAAAGGTTTAACACCTTTACCAATTCAACAATAAGTACCATAGGATCATGTGCTTGGGGCACAGGTACTTTAGGTTTACTTGCTCGCTTTGCAGCTTGCAACTTAAAACAATTTGGACGTATGTGTCCAGGCTTTCCACAAAAATGACAAACTCATGTAGGCTTATCATGCAACTTGCCCTTAGTAGAAGTAGAAGCTCTAGAATGAGAAGCTTGAAGATCAACCCTAATCTTCCTAGGTGGAGCAACATCTACAGATTTGATAGGTTCACTCACCAAGGGTTTGACAATCTTGCTCTTAAGAGGTTCAGAAGGGGGAACAAATTTAGTGGAAGAAGATTCAAGCACAGAAATACTTTCCTCAAAACCTAAGCCGGTTTTGTCAGAGGGAGACTTTTGAACACTCAGTATGTGATCAAGTTTGGAGCTTGTAGACCTATTAGTTTGTTCTCTAGCAACAGATAATTCAAGTTCCAAACATTTGACTTTATCAAGTAAAAGCATGTTCTCAGTTTTCACATTATTCAAAAGCTCATTTGCATCAAACAATTTCACAAGTAAATTTTTCTTTTCAAGTTCCAAAGATGCAATTTTCTTCAAGCCTAAATCAACATTCATGGCATCCTTTGCAGCAACTTTGCAAAGTTTATTATAGGCTTCCTGTAAATCTGCATCCTCAGAGAGTTCCCTATCAAAAGGGTTCTCTTCAACAGACATGCTTTCATTAACTACAGTAGTAGCAGTGAAAGCAATGAAGTTTCCATCCTCATCACTAGCAGATTCATTGTCAGAAACTTCATCATCACTAAGGGTTACAGCCATAGCCTTACCCTTGGACTTCAAGTATGTAGGACATTCAGATTTCAAATGACCATACCCTTGACAACCATAACATTATTGTCCCAAAGAATTATTAGAAGGTTGACCTACTTTCTCTTTAGGTTTTTCAGTGTTATTAACTTTAGTGGGGTCATTCCTCCTAATATTTCTAGGTTCAGCAGTGTTCTTGCCTCTTGCCCTTTTGTTATTATTCCTAAGAAAATTTCTAAAGTTCTTAGCAAGATAGGCAATCTCTGTAGCAGAGAGTTCATCATCAAATCCACCATCCTCAACATCATCAACAGACTTAAGCGCCATTGATTTGGATTTGTTTGTCTTGGGTAGGTCCAACTCATAGGACTGAAGAGATCCTACAAGTTCATCAACAGGGATGGAGTCCACATCCTTGCTCTCAGTGATGGCAATCACTTTGGGTCTAAAGTCCTCAGTTAAAGATCTAAGAATCTTCCTAACAATTTTAGGTTGATCATAGATTTCACCCAAAATTATATGCAGAATTAACAATGTCATTCAGTTTAGCATAGAACTCATCAAAAGATTCATCATCATTCATTCTAATGCTTTCAAATCTAGAGGTTAATTGCTACAATTTATTTATTTTAACTGCCTTTGTGCCTTCATGCACAGTCTGGAGGATTTTCCAAGCAGTATGAGCAACCTCAACATTAGAGATTCTCTTAAATTCCTCCATGGAAACAGCATTAAAAATAGCATTCATAGCTTTGCTATTGAAAGCGGCTGCCTCCTTTTGAGAAGTTTGCCACTCACTCACAGGAGTAGTGGGCTTCTCCCATCCGTACTCAACGGAATTCCAAACTCTCTCATCAATGAATTTCAGGAATGCTTTAATCCTTACTTTCCAATAAGCATAATTGTTTCCATCAAAGTGAGGTGGAACAACAAGAGAGTGTCCGTGTTCCATGACAACAGGGGTCAAGGATCAGCAAAAAGATCAAAAGATCAAACACAAAAGCAACCCGCTCTGATACCACTTGTAAGTTCGTTTAGACCCCTGTAAACTAGATTGTTTAACCTAATTAATTAACTAAGTGAATACTTAGGTTTATTATTCAGATCTAGGTTCAAACAATAGCAATCATATCAAGCAAAGCAGCGGAAAAATAAAGAACACAAAGATATGATGACCCAGGAAAACCAAACCGGTAAAAAACCTGGGGAGGATTTAACCTAGCTATCCTCAAGGTAAAACAACAAATCCACTAGAAAGAATTGAAGTTTACACAATAGCGACTTAGACCACTAACATCCTATTGCTACCCAGTGTAGGAAACTTACTACCACGACCCCATGATAGCTCCGAGACCACGGACTCCTTCTTTCTTTGACCTTTGCAAAACACAAACACCACCGTTTGTGACTTTGAGATCCCACTCAAAGGTTTAGCAACACAAACTCCCCTGTTTGTGACTCCAAGACCACCCTTGAAGGTTTAGATCATCAGCACCTTTGATGACTAGAGAAGGCAGCAACTTCAGCAATACCGGATCTTGAGATTTTTCAAGGAACAACACCGGTAGAAGCAATAAGAGAGGTTTTAGGAACAAAACGCTAAAAATAAAAGAGGCACACTCTTCTCTCTCTAAAAAGCCTTGTAAAAACGTGCTTAGGGTTTCCTTTATATAGTGGGAGAAGTAGATCTGAAACCCTAATCCTTAATGGGCTAGAACAACTGTTTGGGCCAACTTAAAATTCTGCAGATACGACTTTCGATCGGTCGAGCCTGTTTTTCGATCGATCGAACTAGGCAGATTCTGAAATCTTCATTTTGCAACTTGTATGTTCTTGTGTGCTCACGATTTGCCAATTGTTCTAAACTTTTAGAACCTAACATTGTTAATAGAAAATAGGACAACATAAGTAAGCATGAAAAAAAATCGTATAATAATTCTTCCTTGGTATTGATAAATTGCCAGATGAAATACTTGTTTCCATTTTGTCTCTCTTACCTATAGAAGAAGTAATAAGAACTAGTGTCCTTGCCCGCAGATGACATTACCTATGGACTTTCGCTACTCATTTAGAGCTAGATGATGTGAGCATAGTGAATCTTTTCAAAACTCAACCTCCTAGTCCCACTCTCTTTGATTTGTCTCAATACATACCTACATACCACCGTTTCTTGTTCAAAGGAAAAGATTTGTCGATTGGGTAAATCAAGTACTGAATTTACATAAGGGTACACTTTAGATGAATTTTGCCTTCACTTTTCTATGTATGGTGATCATTTTGAAAGTGAAATTGATAGTTGGATCAGCTTTGCATTTCAAAAGGGAGTTAAAAGGCTTCATTTGATTTTCACATGTAACTGGGCTTTAAATAACCGGCCATACACTCTTACGCCTCCAATGCTTTGTAATTAAAGTCTTTATTTGTCAACTGAACTTCGTTTGTGCTTTGTCAAGGTGACTGAAGAAGCTCTTGAATACATTTTATTTGCTTGCCCATTTCTTGAATCCTTATATATATATCAATGTTACATGTGATGAATTGCAAAATTTCTAGCCCATCACTCAAGCTAAAGCACTTGGAGATATTCTCTTGTGTCTTGGAAAGCCTTTATATTTACGCAGAAAATCTTGTGTCATTTAAATATCTAGGAGCAATGGAAAAGATTTCATTCAAGTGCACACCCTAGCCTTTTGCAAGGCCTCATGCCTACTATATCATCAAGAGTCTTTTCTAGCCTCCAAGCTATATCTTTCAGCTAGAGACAATTGTATTGGACATAGGTACCGAGGTTAGTATATAAATCCAATTTTTTGCTCCCCCCCTCCCCTCTCTTTATTTTTGAAAGAAAGAACATAAAAACAAAAGAAGAAATTAAAGCTTATCAATTAACACGGTTCCCCAAATTGTCCAAGTTAAGGTCAAATAATTGGAATTTGTACTGAACTTCCCGCTTGTTTTGCCTCCTCCTTTGCACATCCCTAGTATGTACAGCACCTTCATTAAATATATTTACAATTAAGGTGAATATTCTTACTTCAAAGCTTTAGTTGTGGATTGGATGTTGTTTCTTTTTGTGTGAATTTTACTTTACCACCCACCCTAAAGTATTACTAATTTTGCAATGGTAACTTAAAATTTTGATGTGTGCAATTCACACCCTATTTTAAGAAATTGTAGCAATGTGCCCCTAAATGTGAAAAATGCATAAATTACCCATAACAAAAATAATGAGATGGCAGTTTAGTACACTTGCCATGTCAACTAAAAATAAGAAATTGCTTATTTTCTTAGTTTTCTAATTAAATCTATTGTATTTTTTTTTTTTTAAATTTAACATAAATGTCTGATATGGCATATGCTACATTTACTAAACTGCCATGTCATCAAATGTATTAGGTGTAATACAGTTTTTTTAAATTGGGTGTTAATTGAAAAATTGATTTTTTGGGGGGGGGGGGGGGGGGGTCACAAAACGGGGTGTTAGTTTTTCCTTTACTTGCACGGAATGTGGTTTGATGGGTCTAGACCATTTTGTTTGATTAGATGTAGATATAATTTTGTGAGTTGAAAAAATTTAGGCCAAGGCATAATAAAACCATTTTCTTGCTTGAGAATTGTTTTTCCTTACTTGTTTGGGGATCCCTGTTGAAATCTTCAGAATTGTTGAGTTCTGACAACTTCGTTTTGTCTAATTGTACCTAAGGACTTAGCCTTCCCACTTTGGTTCTCTTAGAATATAGTGATGTTGTGCTCTTTCTTCTCATATATTTATGGTGGAGTCGACAAATTAAATTCATTATAAGGTCCACCATGAATGTGAGAGGAAATAACACAATTTCACCGTACTATAACCTAATAATTTCCCCCACTTTGATTCTTTCCTTAATCATGGGGTTATTTATTTTTATACAAATAATAAGATATATGACTTGTGAAGAAGATAAGACTATGAACAAAATTTTTTTTTTTAATGTTCGTGTTAGCATGTAATGTATACATGCAATAACATCCATGTTGAAAATTTGGAAATGGATCAACTACCATCATTGCAATCTAACATTAACATGTTTGGTTTCTTTCTCTTGATACGGTGGTGGTATGTTGACCAACAAATTTCTTAGTTGAACTCTCTCTCTCTCTCTCTCTCTCTCTCTCTCTCTCTCTCTCTCTCTATATATATATATATATAATTCGATAATTGGGTGGAAGATTTGAACTCTGAATGTCTTTATTAGAAATACCAAGCAGTGTCAACTAATTAAGTTATAAGTCATGTTAGCTTTTATAATTCAAAACACGAGAGCTTTGTTGGGAGTAACATTCGAGAAGACATGATGAATAGTACTTATGCTCATTTTTCCCTCTCTCTCTCTCTCTCTCTCTCTCTCTCTTTGTGTGTGTGTGTGTGCGCGCGCGCGCGCGTGTGTGTGTCTTATCCTTTTTCCTTCTTTTTGGAAAACTTAAACATTAGATTGGGGGAGGAAAAAAAATGAAAGAGGATTACTTTCATTATAGTTAGGCTAGTTTGGGGGTAAAAAAAACCCTCTTAGTTAACAGGGTTCAGGGATAAAGAAATCCATAAAAAAAGATGCATTTGAATTTGTTTTTTGCTATCAGAATTCAGAACTGTCTGTTCTTGTAATGTAAGCACTTGAATGGCTGAATTATCTGTGCTTACCCCAATGTCAAATTTTTCGTTATGAAAGTTGCAGTTGTTTATAGAGTTAGGTTGAGATTATCTAAATTAGGATCAATTTTAAAAGCATGATACTAAAATTCTTATAAGTCGATCTCAAATCTCATATTAAGGATTTATAAATAATAATGCTTCCCTATGTTTTACAAGAAAATGGGATTAAATCGACATAATTATGGTAGAAGGAAATTGCTAAGCCAATTTGACCAAACGGACTCGATTTGCTGAAATGCACAATTCCGGTTTGGTAGTCTGAAGAAGTTGAAGCAGAACAATCATTTCATTAATTTACCATGCATTGCATATATGTCCATAATATGTTCATATTGCTCTACCTTCATTAATTTTTCGATCGAGTCAGCTGCGTATTTGGTTGGTGGGATTTGCATGAGATTGGTGAAGCAGTTTCCTAGCGACGATGGATAGTAGTTATGCATGCACAACTTATTAACCACCTCGTACGGTGGCGGAAGCGATGGTGGTGGTGGTGGAGGAGGAGGAGGAGGTGCTTTCACGACCACTAGGAGATGATGATAAGGGTTGTAGATGAAAGGATAAGACAGGTAAAAGGTACAAGCAGTAGCTAACATGATGAAGATTAGAGTGTGGGGTCTCATGGTTATAGTTATACTTATAGATGGGTTAGGCCCTGTTTGGTTTTTTTTTTTTTTTTTTTTCATCACTCATCACTCATCACTTCTCACTCAATTTTCATCACTCATCACTTAAAATACCCCCAATTTCCCCAAACCCACCCAAACACACTCATCACTCAGTTCTTTTGTTTCAAAAAAAAAAAAAAAAAGGGAAAAGCCAAAGATTGCGGCAAATTACAGTAACAGAAGTGAGGTGTTTCAAAAAAATAATAAAAAAAGTCAAACATTACGGCTAAAAAGTTAAATATTGTGGGTGTAATTACGAAAATGCCATTGAAAATTGAGTTATGGAAACTGAAAACACCTAAAATGTGTTTTTAGTTTTCATAACTCATCACTCAAAAATCAGAGAATTAAGTGATGGAAATAGAGTTATAGTGCTCCCAAACGGACTTTTCACTATGGATCCCACCATTTTTGAGTTATGAGTTATGAAAACTAGAAATCCAAACACCCCCTTAGTGTTTGACTAAAACTCGACGAGGAACGACTGGTAATGCTAGCTTGCAAAATTGCCAATTTATACGTATCTTGGGGCATGGTCTCTTGTTGGGCTACAAGCCCAATGGATTTCACATTGAGAAATGATGACCATCTCAAGCCTAGATCAAAGGCTAATACCTCTTACGTACACAAACGTTTTGAACTAAAACGGTGGAACCATATAAAAATGCATGTGTAATAGAATGTACCTAGCTCTTTTTCTTTCTTAAACAGAAGAATCATATCATGCAATTGAACATAATACCCTTTTTTTTTTTTTTTTTACAAATTTGGTTTTAACAATATATCACATTGTAAAATATATTCTCTTATCCATTTTCCTTCTTTTTGGAAAACTTAAATATTAGATTGGGGGAGGAAAAAAAATGAAAGAGGATTACTTTCATTATAGTTTGGCTAGTTTGGGGGTAAAAAAAATAAAAAACCCTTTTAGTTAACAGGGTTCAGGGATAAAGATATCTGTTCTAAACTCGACCCGTTGCCATTCCTATTAGAAACACTAATATATATATATATATATATATATATATAGGCAAAAGGAAAAAAATAAAAAGGAATCTATAGTCTATAAGAAATCTTATAATATCTTCATATTCTTTTCTAATAACCAAGTATATAAGAAACAACATCAAGACAAAGATATTTGAAAAAGAGCTCCTCTATTTTTATTTTTATTTTTTTAAATAAGTAAAATGTACTTAATTTAAAAAAAATGAAAAATGATTACTTTCATTATAATGATGCTCTTTCATAAAATGCTGATGAGGCATTTTTTATTATTATTTTAATGCCACATCAGCTTCAAGTATGCCAATTGTGTACATCATTTGCCACGTGGACATTTTTCATTAGTAAGTTAACGGTAGGGATCAAATTGATTATAAATTGAAAAATAATAGAGATAAAATTGTTTGTTACAAAAATATAGAGACCAAATTGATTGTGCTCCAAAATGTAAGGACCAAAAAAAAAAGAAATGGAATTTCTTTCATTATAACGATGCTCTTTCATAAAATTATAAGACCACGATTATTTATGTATTTAGAAACACTAAAAAAAAGAAAGGCAAAGGAAAAAAAAAGAATTTATAGTCTATAAAAAATTCTTAGAATATCTTTATATTCTTTTTTGATAACCAAGTAAATAAGAAACAACAACAAGACAAAAGATATTTTGAAGAAGAGCCACTCTTCTTTTTTTTTTTTTTCCTTTTTCTTTTTTAAATAGGTAGAATCTATTGAATAGTGTCAGTTCGTTTAGACCCCTTAAACCCAACAAATTAACCTAGAGAATTAGCCAAGTGATTAACTTAGGTAATTTAAACAGATCTAGGTTAACACAAATAAATCAAAAAACAATAAAGCAGCGGAAAATAAAGAACACAAAGATCTGATGACCCAGGAAACCACACCAGTAAAAACCTGGGGAGGATTTAACCTAGCTATCCTCAAGGTAAACTGAATCCACTACGAAAGAATCGAAGTTTACACAATAAGACTTAGACCACTAACATCCTATTGCTACCCAAGTGTAGGAAACTTACTACCACGACCCCATGATAGCTCCGAGATCCACGGACTCCTTCTTTCTTGAATTCTTCAGCAAATCCACAAGCGCACCTGCTTGTATATCTTTATGCTCTTTTGATTCTGCAACTGTATTGATTTACACAACTCTTGACATGAATCTCAAGTTTGTAAACCCTAAGTGTATGTGAAGGTAAACACCTCTAGATCTCACAATGAGATTCACAAACACAGCATTCAGAACACTAAAAACGTGGCTAGGGTTTTCCCTTATATACTTAGGGCAAAACATAAAACCCTATACATTAAATGGGCTTGGGCTAAGTTGGAATTTTCTGCTAAAAAACGATCTGCCCGATTTTCGATCGATCGAGTCTAATTTTCGATCGATCGAGTCTGGCAGAAAGTGAACAGTGAATTTTGCATAAAACTCGATTCCAACTTTACATTAAGAGCCATACTTTGAGCAAGTCTAACACAAGACTAAACATTGTTTTGATCATGGTTTGCCAACATTACAAATTGAAGTTCTAATACATTAGTTCCTAATTCTTAGAACCTAACAAACTCCCCCTTTGGCAATCCGTGACAAAACACAAACTTAACAAAAAGCTCAAAGTTTACAAATTGAAATAGCCCATTACAAAATAAATAGCCACTTAAACAATTCAACCTAAACTACTATCTAACAGTTGCAAAGTAGACAGCAGCTCGACTGAAAACAACCTGTATATTCCTGTAACACTTAACAAACATATAAACGTATGTGTGGAAAAAAAAACAGGAAATATGAAACAGAAATATAAAAACACAAATAAATTCTAACTCTCCCCTAAGTTAGATACATCAAATAGTTTTTATATTCTCCCTCTAAACAAAACAAACATGATTCCCACATTTCATCTAATTCTCCCCCTTTTTGTCACGTATTGACAAATACAACTCAAACAAAGAGTAAACATGAGAGAAAAAAGAGAACCAAGGGAACATAAAACAGATTAGCTCTATAGAAAAAAAAAAGAGATAACTCCCCCTATAAAGAGCAACAACTCCCCCTATGAACAACAAAGGTTAAAAAAAAAAATTTCTCCCCCTATAAAAATAAGAAAAACAAAACAAGTTTTGGGAAAAACAGTTTTGGGGAAAATTTAGGAGGAGGGGATAAATAAAAACACACAAACCTAAAAAAAATAAAGTTGAGGATACACATGAAAAAAACATTCTCTCTTTCAATAATTGCAAACTTGATACTATGTGACCCATAAATAGTTGCATGAGTAGAGAAAATATTTGCACATTGATTATCCATCATATCTCTTAAGAAAAATATTTTCTGCAATTCACACATCAAGAAAAATAGCATATACTAAAATGTACAAAGGACTCAAAAATTAATCAATCAATTTTTAATTCAAGTTGTGTACCCAATTTAGCAAAGTGTATGCATGTTATGTGTGAAAACAATGAGAGATATGACTGCAAAACTGCAAGATGGATACAAAAACAATGCAACTCATGTGAATCCTAAACATAAATGATGCAAGAAAAAATTTGGTCAAAAACTCTAAAAACTGAAAATTTTTCAGTTTCGATCGATCGAGTATCGATCGAATACCAATCGAGTCAGACAGAATCAAACCAAAAATTTTAATCGCAATTTCGATCGGTCGAGGGACAGATTCGATCGGTCGAAATTCTGGAAAACTCAAATTTTTGAAAAACAGAGCAATTTAATGAAGTAATTCCTCAAAGCACAGTGATTCATGAATGAAATGCATGAGTATAAGACTGAAAGTTTTTCAAAAACATATGAATACAGCCCAGATCTTCCAAAATTAAGATTTTCAATCAATTTGTCCTTAAAAACACAAATTTTGTATCAAAATCAAGGAACATATAATCTTGGATGGCCACAACAAAATCATGCACAATAACATGTACAAAGTTTAGCAAAGAGTAACTTGTGTAGTGTGTGCAGCTAGCAAAAGCTTGAGAGACATGTGAGGTGATATGTGAATAGAAATCAATCACAAAGTCTACAAAATTCATCACATAAATTTGAAAGAGACTATCACCTAAAGAGTTACATCATATAACTCTCACATCTCCTAGAATAAAAGCTTGCAATCATGTAAGTTTCTTGATTTGCCTCATTATTCAATTTAATTGATTAGAAACTTAATAAAAGCCGGGATAATGTACACACCAATTTTATGAATTGTGAAATTATTATAGCCCAATAATGTACACACCAATTTTAATAGAGGCTACACCTTATGGTCTTTTTGTGCATGTGCTACACTTTCTCGAGCACAAAATCTTACGATATGCACTAAGGTGTTCATGATTGGCTAGTAAACAGTGGTGAGATGGTTATTTATACCTTTCTCAATAAGTTCAAGTCCAACAATCAAAGGCATGTGACTTTAAGATCAAGACAAAGTGATCAAAAACTATAAACATCTTCCCACACAACATGTACTACAAAGCTTAAACTAGTAAAGTGCAATAAAATAAACTCATCCAAGCTAAACAAAGTACATAAACATGTTATGTAAAGATAATATGGCCAACCTTGATTATAAATCCAAGATATATAATACAAAACACATAAAAATCTTTTTGGTTAAAAAAAATTTTATGACCAAAACTAAAAAGCACACTTAATGCTAAATGATTAAAAATGCAAATGCAATGCATGACAGTGCTTAACTAAGCTATAGAAGGTACACAAACAAGAAATATCAATTTCTTAATTAACCCTTGAGTACATGTACAAACTAGTACAAACTCAAAAAAAATCAAAAAATAGCTTAGCACTTATAGAATACATGCTATTTAAGTTTCTCCATAATGGCAAGCATGTTCTAAATCAAGAGAGATATCATAACTCATGTAATCCTCAAGAAAAATTAAAACTAGACACAAAATAAAATATTTTTGTCTTTTTGAAATTTTTCAATGTTTTTGGATTTTTTTTAATAAAAAAAGCAACCTAAAAAACAAAACAACCAAAGACAAAAACACAACATGTCCACAAATAATTGAAAGAATTAAATCAGGGACAAGTAAACAACACTCACCTTAGAGAATCTTTTCTCACCCATATAGCACGAGTCTTCGGCTTTGTAGGTGAAAATCCATGTGAAACAGAGTGTGTTTGAGGGATTACACCAATCTTCTGAGAAAGACTGAAATCCTGCAAATTCCTTTCACAAGCCAACAAGCTCAAATTTTTCAAAAGCATATGAAACAATTTATTTGGACTTATGGCAGGAGAAATATCATCACATGTCCTAGATTGAAATACAGAATTTTTAAATTTCAATTTATGACAATTAGGACGAATGTGACCAGAGAGACCACAAAAGTGACAAACAGGAACAAATTTAGGAACATCAGTATTCCTAACAGCAAATCTAGTCTCAGATTTTGGTTTTTGCCTCAACAAAGAACAATTTGGTCTAATATGACCAACAACACCACAAAGGTGACAGGTAGGCACAACAACAGATTTCTTATGCTCTCTAACAGTAGGTTTAGACTTAGGTTTAGAAACTTCAGCATCAACATCAGAACTTTTACCTTTGTCTATCCTAGCAAAATAAGTCTTTTCTTTATTATTCCTCTTGAAAGGAGGAATATAAACTTTTTCAGCTTTAGGCTTAAGAGAAACAGAAACACTTCTGTTATCAACAGCAGGCTTGGTACTAGTCAAATTTTCAATTTTAGCTTTAAATTCAATTAACTCTTGTTCCAAGCTTTTCATCTTCTCATCTTGAGAGGAAATTTGATTTCTCAAAAATTCATTCTTTTTATTAGATTCATCTAATCTAACAATCAATTCCTCTTTTTCAAGATTAGCCAATTTTAACTCTTCCTTGAATTTCTTAGCAATTCTCATATTTTTCAATAATTCCTTACGAAGAGTTTCACATGCATCAAAAAGATCAACAGAAACAATAGTGTCCTTTTTATTCAAATCATCACAAACATGAGCAGAAAGACACTTCAAATTATCCATGATAACAGGGTTCAAGGATCAACTCTTAGATCAAAAGATCTACAACAAAAGAGTTACCCGCTCTGATACCACTTGTCAGTTCGTTTAGACCCCTTAAACCCAACAAATTAACCTAGAGAATTAGCCAAGTGATTAACTTAGGTAATTTAAACAGATCTAGGTTAACACAAATAAATCAAAAAACAATAAAGCAGCGAAAATAAAGAACACAAAGATCTGATGACCCAGGAAATCACACCGGTAAAAACCTGGGGAGGATTTAACTTAGCTATCCTCAAGGTAAACTGAATCCACTATGAAAGAATCGAAGTTTACACAACAAGACTTAGACCACTAACATCCTATTGCTACCCAAGTGTAGGAAACTTACTACCATGACCCCATGATAGCTCCGAGATCCACGGACTCCTTCTTGCCTTGAATTCTTCAGCAAATCACAAGCGCACCTGCTTGTATATCTTTATGCTCTTTTGATTCTGCAACTGTATTGATTTACACAACTCTTGACATGAATCTCAAGTTTGTAAACCCTAAGTGTATATGAAGGTAAACACCTCTAGATCTCACAATGAGATTCACAAACACAGCATTCAGAACACTAAAAACGTGGCTAGGGTTTTCCCTTATATACTTAGGGCAAAACATAAAACCCTATACATTAAATGGGCTTGGGCTGAGTTGGAATTTTCTGCAGAAAAACGATCTGCCCGATTTTCAATCGATCGAGTCTGGCAGAAAGTGAACAGTGAATTCTGCATAAAACTTGATTCCAACTTTACATTAAGAGCCATACTTTGAGCAAGTCTAACACAAGACTAAACATTGTTTTGATCATGGTTTGCCAACATTACAAATTAGAGTTCTAATACATTAGTTCCTAATTCTTAGAACCTAACAAATAGAAAATGGAGTATATTTTGTTTTTTTGTTTAAAGAAGTACATTGTATGGGCCTCAAAATGCGGTCGTTTTATGTCATTAGTTTATTACCTAATTGGAATAAAAACGACACAATTTTGCGGGACTTCTACTCTAAATTGTAAATTCTAATTCTACAACGTGCAGAGTTCAGTCGAAGGAGAGAGAGAGAGAGAGAGAGAGAGAGAGAGAGAGAGAGAGAGAGATGGGGAAAACGAGATGTAGATGTACGCGTAACGATCAAGTTCGAGTACCGAAATTCAAGAAGCGACTGTTCGTTGCAGATCAGATCAGATTAGTTTCTGAAGTGATTTTGTAGGTACATGAAAATCTACGCTTCCATGTTCTCTTAATTTGATTTGGATTTTCTATACTTTTGCTCTGCTGCTATGCTAGTATTATTTGATTTGGAATAATATACACATATAGGTTACATGCTTCAAAGTAATATAGTTGCTTTCAACACCACTACCACCGCCACCGGAGATGGTGGATGGTGGTGGCGTGAGCTTTTTTTGGTTTAGGGCTGAGCTCTCAGTGGAAGTGAAACTAGGTTACGGGTCGGGTCGACCACATTTGAACCAACCTCGATTTCTCCCTTTAGACCCGCCCGTTCACTTGAATATTGTTTTATTTAAGCCCATTCTCACTAGTGTACTGCAAGCCCAGGCCCATACAACAATGAAATATAATAGTAATAGTAATAAAAAACTTGGCCCTGAAATAATGGGGTCCGTTTGAGAACTTATATATAACTAGTCGCGGCCCTGGGCGTTGCGCGTGATAATCCTTTTAGGGTGGTCTCATTATTATTTTTGAAAGGAACGACATTCATTCAATTATAATAAAATCAAATCCTGGTACAAGGCTTCCATAGCCGGTGGGGGAGAGTCCTCCAACCAAAACAAATCATAATCTAAGTTTCTAGCTTGTTGAGCTAAAGCATGTGCTACTTTATTGCTTCTCCTCCTAATCTTACTAGTTGTAGCCCACTGTAACCCAGACATCAAATGGCGAATATCATCCACCACGTTACCAAGAAAGGAATAGTTAGCCACATCTAAGGAAATTGCATGCATAACATTTGAATTATCTCCCTCTATCACTAGTCGAGTAAAACCAGCATCCACAGCAAATTCAATTGATCGCCGACACGCAAGAAGTTCAGCTTCTTCACTTGTATCTACCTTTGGCCCAATAGCAGACATGCCAGCCATGACCTCACCCTTATCATTCCTGATTATAGCACCTATACCGGATTTCTCCAGCCCTAAAAAGATTGCTGCATCAAAATTTAACTTGTATTCCATAACCGGAGGTGGTTGCCATGAATCACCAATTGATTGCTCCTGCGGACTACTATCTAGAGACACTTGTGAATGTTTAAATTCCTCTAGAAACTCCTCTGCCCTTTTATTTAGGCTGGTCGGATGCTTTAGCTGACCTCCATACAAGAGGCAATTGCGCTGATTCCAAATCTGCCAACACTGAACCCAAAACAGCTCCACCTCTTCAGTTGAAAGTCGATCCACCAAATACTCCATAAGCTGCATAAAATCATTGAATTCAGAGACACCCTTTTGTAGTTTTGAGATGCTACCTGCCCATATATCCTGCACCGCTGCACAGCCCCATAGAGCATGGAATACTAACTCCGCCTCCCTAGTGCAGATATGGCATTTATCATCAGTGATAATTTTTCTCTTCACCAGATTACACTTTGTTGGTAAAATATCATTACATGCCCGCCACCCAAAAATTTTAATTTTGTTTGGAATACAAAGCTTCCACAAGACCGGCCAGATAAACTGTCCAACACAACCCCCAGAATATTCAGCCCGAGACCCATCACCCCTCATACTTCGTGCAACCTTGTAAGCAGACTTTACCGAGAACATCCCATTTTTATTATGCATCCAAATGAGAGAATCCGACACAGCCCTTCTACTAAGTGGAATCTTTGTAATTGCAGCAGCATCATCCCTATGAAACAGATTCATGATCAACTCACCTCTCCAGGCATGCAACTCCGGATCAATTAATTCTGAAACTGCCATCTCATCAACCAGCTCATGAATAGGATGAAGAACCTTGTTGGTAGGATAATTAGGAATCCATTTATCGCCCATCACACGTATTGAAGATCCATTTCCAACCCTCCAGCAATATCCCGATTTGAGAATAGGAAGTGCAGCCACCAAAATTCTCCACACATAAGAACATCCAGGAGACTCTTTTGCCTCAAGAAAAGAAGACCGAGGAAAATACCTTGCTTTGAAGCACTTTGCCAGTAGGGAATCATGGTCTTGGATCATTCTCTAGCCCTGTTTAGCCAACATAGCTAGATTAAAATCCCTCAAATCCCGGAAACCCATACCACCTTCTCGCTTTGAAGTTGAAAGCTTATCCCAATTCCACCAATGAATTTTCCGTTCATTACCAACTTGACCCCACCAAAATTTGGCACATAAATTATCCAATTCATCACATAATTGCATAGAGACTTGGAAAACACTCATGGTGTATGTCGGTATGGATTGAGCAACAGCTTTGATAAGAATTTCTTTTCCAGCTCTAGATAACATCATTCCCTTCCAGCCTTGCAGCTTCTTCCACACTCTGTCTTTTAAATAGGAGAAGGTATGGTACTTGGCCTTACCAATCAAGGTTGGCAGGCCTAGGTAAGAGTCAAACTTCAATACCTCCTTAACACCTAAAATTTGTAACATCTGCTGCCTCTGAACTCCTGTAGTGTTTGTGCTAAAGTAAACAGACGACTTTTCCAAATTTATTCTTTGACCTGAAGCGTTTGCATAGGTTTGGAGAATCCCCATGATTGCCTCTCCTGCATTCTGTGTAGCCTGGCAAAACAACAAAGAATCATCTGCAAACAATAAATTAGTGACTCTGGGTGCACTTCGACAAATAGAAACTCCACATATCCTCCCTTCCAATTCTGCTTTAGCCAACAAAGCCGTGAATCCTTCTGCACATAACAAAAAAAGATATGGAGACAGTGGATCTCCCTGTCGAATTCCACGGGAAGGATGTACCATGCCATAGGGTCTACCATTCACCAGAATAGAAAAAGATGGAGTGGTAACACAACTCATCACCCTCTCTATCCACACTGCTGGAAAACCCATTTTTTCCATGATCTTCTGAAGAAATTGCCATTCCACATGATCATAGGCTTTGCTTATATCTAGCTTCAATGCCAAAGACCCTTTCTTGCCCTTCTGCCTGGCATGCATTGTATGTAATGTCTCATATGCCACCAACATATTATCTGTAATCAATCTTCCCGGTACAAAAGCACTTTGTGTAGGCGAGATAATATGTGGAAGAACCTGTTTCAACCTGTTGGCCAATACTTTGGAAATAATCTTATAAATTACATTACATAAACTTATTGGCCTAAAATCAGACATTTTTTCAGGATTTTTCACTTTAGAAATAAGAAAAATATTTGTGTGATTGATTTCAGGTAACATATTACCATTATTTAAAAAATCTAACACAGCAAAAACCACATCATCACCCACTATGTGCCAGAATTTTTGATAGAAAAGGGCGTTCATACCATCGGGTCCAGGTGCCTTGGTAGGCCCCATTTGGAATAAGGCCACTTTGACTTCTTCAGCGGTAAAGTCACTAGATAAGACCATCAGCATATCTTCAGTCACCCTACTTGAAACAGCATCCAAGCACTCCTCCATTTGATCACCAGCCCCTGCATGAAAAAGAGTGTGAAAATAATCTGAAGCTACCTCCACTATATCTTCTATTTCCTCAACCCACTGCCCTTGAGCATTTTTAATACCCCTGATATGGTTCTTCCTTCTTCTTTGAGTAGCTTTGGAGTGAAAAAATTTTGTATTTTTATCACCATGCTTCAACCATGAAATTCTAGACCGCTGGGCCCAATAAATTTCTTGTTTTTGAAGAAGCTCATCCATCTTTTTGCTTAACTCCAAATACTCGGCCTTACTGGTATCAGATACTTCTTCTTCATTCAACCAGTCCAACCTTTTCTGAATTTCTTTAATTTCTTCAGCATCCGGATTAGTCCTGGCCGATCCCCACCTTAACAATTCAGCTCCACATGTTTGAATTTTCTGCTTTATAAATTCAAGACCATGTGTAGCACTAAGATCTCTACCCCAAGCCTCCTTGACCGTGTCCACACAATCCTCCAGCAATAGCTAGGACTCCTCAAACTTAAAGCTTTTCTCCCTCCTCTGCCTTTTGTGATCAAAAGATTGTACCTACAACAACAATGGTAAATGATCTGATGCATGGGCAGATAAGTGTACAATTCTACTCAATGGAAACTTTCCTATCCAAGCTTCATTAGCCACACCTCTATCCAACCTAATTTTTGTATTTGCTTCCCCCGGTCTCTTATTATTCCAAGTAAATGGATACCCGTTAAAACCAAGATCTTTAAGATGGCAAGACTCCAAAGCTACCCTAAAAGCATCAACCTGTGAAGTTTGTGGTGGCCTTCTGCTTTTCTTCTCTGAAGCATGCAAAAAAGCATTAAAATCCCCAATAACCATCCACGGTCCCTCCACAAAAGTCTTTAAATATTCTAATAGTCTCCATGATTTCTCTTTCTGCTGAGCCTCTGGCCACCCATAAAAACAAGTCAGAAACCACCTAAAACCGTCATCCTCTGTTACCACAGCTAAAATATGGTTTGCCGTATAATTAATGATCTCCAGATTAATCGTGTTCTTCCACAAAAAAGCTAACCCTCCACCCGCATTAGGATGCTTAACAATAATTTTATTTTGAAACGGTAAATCACTGTAAAGTTTCTCAAATCCATCCTTGTCCAGTCTAGTCTCCATTAGGAAACAGACTGTGGGAGCTTGTTCCCTCACAATCTTGCGAAGGCTTCTACCTGTCCAAGGGTTCCCAAGCCCTTGGCAGTTCCAGCTTATCAATCTCATTGCTTCCGGCAAGGGTGGCTATCCACCCCCACCGATATCTCAGAAACACTACCTTCCACACTACTCCTATCTTCCACTCTTCCTTTCTTTGATTGATAGTCTTCATCCTGAGCACTATTGTTTGTACGTGTATCTCTCTTCCCAAGTGATGGCAATGTAAGTGCTCTTGCTAGACCACCAAGCCCAAAATCCATTCTATTAATACGGGTCCATGTTGGTTTGGGCTTAGAAAAGATTGGGCCATTTGTGTCATTATCCAAAGCCAGCCCATGAACCTGATATTCTGCCTGCTCAGATACAACTAAATCGTCCTCCAAACCCGTGTGTGAGTCAGCATTATTATGCAAAGGTGGCAAGACACACGGACTGATCAACTTATGCCCAGAGTCCACAGCCTTCACGTTTGCATGGTCAACTCCTTCAGCATCCGTAACATCCGCCACAGTCCCTAGATTCACGAAACACTCCTTCTCAATTCGGTTAGACTTTCCAGGAACAGAATGCCGTGCCGTCATCGACTTTCCAGGAACATAATCCCGTGTCGTCACCGTCTCCCTCGTACCATGACCTTTCAGATTGGGAGACTCCATGTGATCACGCTCTGCTGCACCTTCTGCTGCGCTGAAAGTAGTACCAGTTGACTGCCTGGCCGAACCTCTTGCACGTCCACCTGTTGCTCTGAGAAACTCTCCATACTGGTATTCCCTAACTCCACCGTTCTTCTCTGCTGCATAATGGGCAGCACAGTTCTTGAGATCATGCCCCAGAATCCCACAAAAATGGCAAAAGATGGGTAATCTCTCGTATTTATAATCCACCCAAAAACGTTCACCATCCGTCCCAGCGATGAACCCTCCTCTCCGAAGAGGCTTCGAGATCGGTAAGGCCACCCTAACACGCATGAAAAAATTGACAGCATCCCTCTTATTTTTCCATTCAACCTCTTCTACTTCACCCAAACGCCTCCAATTTGTTTAGCAACATGGGGAGAAATCATATCCAATGGTGCTCCCCAAATTTGAACCCAAAGCGAAGCATTCTCCATCTTTATATTCCCCACAGTCATTCCTTTTTTCCATCGTTGTAGCATAAGAAGCTGATTGTCAAAAGACCAAGGACCGCCCCTTAGTATCCTATCCATCTCAAATTCTGAATGAAACATAAACTGGAATAAATTCGAACCTACTTCCAAAATCTGCATCGCATCATCGACTCCCCAAGCCCTCCTTATCGTGTTCTTGGCAGCCATCTTGTTAAATGGTTTGCACGTCAAGAATTTTCCGATCAAACTCAGAGTGCAACTCTCAAGTACTTCTAATCTGCCTTCATCAGATATGGCTATGATCTCCTCCTCTTCAGATGTTAGCTTCAGTTTATCCATACTATCAGCCATCTCATCAGCCATGGTAAACAAAAGAATGAAAACAATACCCTTCGCACAATGCCAAGGGAGGAAAAAGCTCGTGAGAGCACGAGAGAGAGGGCTCCACGCTAGGGAGAGAAAAAAATAATACGGCAGTAGCACTTGAGTGCACCAGTGGTCCGTGAAATAAGAGAATTAATTATTATTATTTTTTGAAAATTGGACTAATTTAATTAAGAATAACATATTTTATAATCATATTTTCATTTGATATAAGAACAATCACAAATGTAATATATAATTTTTTTTTTTGTATCAAAATGAAAATAATACAATTTTTCCCAGAAATTCAAAAGGTAAGTTAGCGAAAATATTCATTTTTTTTATAAAAATTATTTTTAACATTTTGTATATCATTAAAAAGTATATAAAATTTAGAAATTATTCTTCTAGGTTCAAAAAGAAAATTCTCAAACCCAATTTCTTCTACCCTCACACCAAAAACACCAAAAAATATATCTAAAAAATTTATAAAACTCAACAAAACTACAATTTAAAATAAAAGATAAAGGGAAAAATAAAACTCATATCATAATCAAACTCCTTCCCAATATGTAAAACGTATCAAATGTGATGTAATCAAGCCAAATATCAAATGCACAATCAAATTTAAAATTTTTAATAAGGTTTTGAAGTTACACGAAAGAAATAGGAGGTTGATTCTAAGCAAAAGTGCTGGTTGTAGCTTTATATGTAATGATTTTAAAATTTCTTTTCATAATAATATTAAAATAAATAAATAAAAATGTAAAAATAAATCAATAAACCAAGACTACAATTCCAACAGAGGAAAAAGTAGAGAAAAATTTTTGACAAAAAGAAGTTGTGTAAATATTGTCATAATCTAATCCAATATGTGAATAATAAATAGATAAATAAATAATTTTAAATACAAAATTGATTTTTTTTCTTAAAAATCTTAAAAAATACACTAATGAGATAAGGAAGATGAAGTGTTACATCATATATTCGTAAACACTTAAAACAATTACTCTAGCATCTAGGAACATCATATAACAAAGAAATAAAATTTTGCTACTAATTTGTAAACAGTGAAAAGAAACTACACAAAGACCATCTTCTTCAATTGCACAAACTGTTTTTCATTATATTGTCCAGAATATCTTGTTCTTTTCCAAATAAACTAAAACTTGACAACAACACAAAATAGGACATATTATAATATGATTTTTCTTCAAATCAAGTCAGCAAAAAAAAAAAAAAAAATAGTGACGTGGCCGATGATGTGGCTCAACAGGAGTGTACAACAATAATTGCTACCTATGTGCGAATTATTAGTTGTAGCCATGCAATATGTATCTTGGATTATCTCAAGCTGATTTACATGTCGTGCGCATCACATATGAAATATCAAATCCAACATGAAAATTTTGGAAGCACCTAGCGTTACAAAAGTTACAATATACGAAACATAAAAAAGGGTAAAAAGCATGATGGCCAAGAAAGAAGAAACTGTAAAGAAATAAGGAAGACAATTGAGTTTTACTTTGTTTTATTATTTGGACATATCACAGAAAAAAGTTCCCTAAAATATGAAAAAACATATGCCAAAGAATAAATTTTTTGTTTCTTATATTTCTGATTTCTTATTGCAATACAAAATTAAAACAAACAAAAACAAAAAACAATTGGTTAACTTATGGTAACAAATAAAATACAAAAAAGAAAAGAAAAGAAAAAAGACATAAATTACACATGGTCCCAATTCGAATACTACCAACAAAATATAATAGATGTATTATACAAATTAGAGATTTTACTTTTTTTTTTGGAAACCATTGCTAGTGAAAATGAAGAACCTACTCAGTGTATAGCTCGCATCAAGCGTGAAACTACGTAAAGAAAGAATATGTTAATATAAAAAGAAATCTCATCACCCTTGACATCGGCATCCTTCCTATGGCAAGGCTCTCTTCAACACTTAGGGCATCCTTCTCCAAGTTGTTATTGTCACCTTTGAAGCCACCAAACATTGTTGCTCTCTCGCACTTGAACGCATCATTTGCAATGGCACCACACCAGATTGGTGTTGTTTGTTTACATATAGCAAAGAAAATATTTTGGTATAATATTAAATTACTAAGGAAATGATTGAAGAAGAAGAAATGATCACATGTTTATAAAAGCTGAAAGTTGATTGTCAGAGTGTATACTACGTAAATGGCTTAGAGATTGAAAAATTCGTATCTCATCCCATTACTTACACCAGTTATATAAAAAGTTCACGGACTGCCTTTTCGTTTGATACCTGATATCAAAATAAATTTTAGAACTTAATTACATAAGCTGTAAAAAGATAAGATCCATTTATTAAAACGTTAGACCAAAGGACAAAAATATATGACCATAAAATTATAAACCGTCTGAGCATATTATGCTCATTGAATTGAGTAGTAATGGGAAACAAAAGAGAAAATCTGTCAAAAGACCATTTTTACATTAATACGGAATTAACAGCTCCTTGAAAATGAAAAAATAATGATAGATGAATAGTGATTATAATAATTTTTTCTTTAAGAAGAAATGATATGTGTCATAGTAGAAGTGATTATAGTAGTATTTTCTTTTCTTAAAAAAAAAAAAGAAAAAAGAAATTTCAGTTAACTTATGGTGGTAGTGCAAAAGACCACCTTGTATCCTATGCTATTTACATTAAAACTAACACTCAATGTTGAAAGGAGCTTTGAAAACATTGAAAGGAGTTTTGAATATAGACAATAGAGTTTATGGTAAAATGTAGTGCATCATGTTGGCCACAAAGAATTAATTTTGCAATGGAAAATTAATAGAGTTGGTAAACCAAAAAAAAAAAAAAATAGTGACGTGGTCGATGATGTGGCTCAACAGGAGCGTAACAACAATAATTGCTATGCTTCAGCTTTTAGATATATATAGATAAGAAGTTCAAAACTGAATTTTGCCTCTCTTTCTCTTCTTTCTTGCACACACTCATTCTCTCTCACGCAGTGACAACAGACTTCACAGTAGAGTAGAGTAGAGAAAATCTTAAGTACACAGAGAATTTGATAACAGATTTCACACTTTTGCTGATTTGGCAGTCTGTAATTGGTGTGTGCGCCTGTAAGATGACAATGGTGTTGCCACCAATTATATTCTCCCAACTTAACAAGATGTGAAAAAAATAAAAGTTGCAAATTTTTTTTTTTTTTTGGTTAAAAAAATAAGAATGGGTAGTGGCCCTAGTGGGGGGTAGCAAAATTTGTTGTGCATGTAGCATTGCACATTCTTTCTCACAAACCAATCCTCATAAAAACACTACCTTTCCTACTCTCTCTCTCTCTCTCTCTCTCTCTCTCTCATATTTCCAAGAAAGGATACTTTCCTTTTTCACTACACTTTGCCCCATTCCCAAGAAAGTGAAAAATCCATGGCTTCCTTACAAAAGATGTTATGGGAAAGGGTTGAGATCCAGAACCAAGCGGGTGGACCAGGGGCTAGAGCGGGTCACACATGCAATGTTGTTGGTAATTTCCTTTATGTTTTTGGGGCTATGACGCTAATAGGAACTTCACCAACAGTGTATTCATCTTTGATACTGGTAGGTCTTTTCGTAATCTTTCTTCAAAATTCCCGTTCTTGTTTGACACTGCTTGTTTAACATCTATGTTTAATTTCTGTTACCCTTCTTTCTGTATTCAATTATGACATTGTTGTGTATCTTGCAAACTTCTATTTTACTTTGCTTTCTTATCAAATTTGTGGAATATTCATGGTTTCACATTGATTAATCTTTGTTTGGATGCCTTTTTTTTTGTATACCCATTTTATCAAACTTCTATTTTTCTTTGTTTTCTTGTAAAATTTGTGGAATATGCATGGTTTGACATTGATTAATCTATGTTGTGATGTTTTTTTTTTTTTTTTGTTTAAGGGTTTCTTTTCGTTAAATTTTTATGCCAGTGTTGTGCATCTTGTTGTTGTTGTTTTTTTTTTTTTTTTTTTTGTACCTATTTAATTTTATTAATCTCTGCAAACTTCTATTTTTCTTTGTTTTCTCGTAAAACTTGTTGAATATGCATGGTTTTAACCCAAAAAAGATGAACTAATGGATTGAATTGATTTAGGCTAGTGTGTAATTAGTGCGAGAACAAAATAAAACCATAATTTTGCATGAAAATTGTGCTACTAACTTTTTCTTTTGAACTTTTAAGAGAGATTGATTTTCCCCCCTCTTACTATAGAAAAGATGAAACCCTATTCTGGTTTATTTCTTATTTGCAATTTGCATTTATCTTTGTGCACCACATATTTTACAACCAAGCTATTATCCTGACAATTTTATTTAGTTTTACAATACTTGGGGTAGAACTTTTTTTCCCACTTTGGTAGTTTTTCCCTTAACTGGTGTTTTATTCTCATATAGTATGATATGAAATGATTTGTGAACAAGATAGGCCTATTAACTTTCTGTTAGGTTTGTGCTATGATGTATACAGTATACATGCAATAACCTCTGGATTGATAATTTGGATTTGGGTCATATTATTGTTGCACACTGACTTGTGAACTCTTGGATTAGCTGGCCCCTCTCTAACCCATGAACCAACCTAGAGTCCCAGACATGTTGAGTAATTTAATTGAATCCAAACTGACCCATAGTTCTTAGAAACCCATCCAGGACCTGTCTTGTCTTTTTGAATGTAAGTCGCATAAAACCATATGAACCATTCTCTCTCTCTCTAAAAACAGTTGTGGGATGGGGATAATCTCCATCTACACTTGGTTTCAACCTCTAAATGAAACTGTTATATTCATATGTCTAAACTTTATGGAGTTGTCATGGCTAACACCTTTTTTCCATATCAAGATATGACTAACATGTCTGTTTCCCCTTATTAAATTGCCACATTTGCTCTGGTAGATGTAAGAATGAACTCGTGAATTGAAAACGTTTAGGCTAGCGTGTAATTAATGCATAGGCACAATAAAAATTTAATCTTGCCTGAGAATTGTGTTTCCTTGTTTGTAAACTTGTAAGATAAATTAATTTCTTGTTTCTTTTTTTTTTTTAATGGGAAAGATGAAACCTTGCTCCTTTGTGAGGTTTTTATATATTTATTTTGCACTGCATAATCCAAAAAAGCTACTATGTTGGGGATACTAAAGGCTTCAAAACCTGCTAAGTGTTGATAATTTTATTTTGTCTTACAATGCCTAAGGTAGACTTATTTTTCCCACTTTGATGGTTTTACTGTGAATTAGCTGGTTATGTATTTTTATGTAGAATGATAGGATATATGACTTGTGAAGAAAGTAGGCCTATGATCTCCTTATTTTGTTTGTCTTAGTTTGTATATTTGCAATAACATCTGGGTTGATATTGATAATTTGGATTTGGGTCAAGTATTTTCAATCTGACATTATGGTAAGGTTGAACATACTCATGGCAATATGATTTTTGCTTCTACCTGCTAGCTGATGCTGCTTTTGCTGTACTCCAGAGCTTTCCATTAGGAAAGAATAGTGGAAAGCTTTTTTTAGGTTTAACTACTGGTTAAAGCAGTTAATTTCTTTACTTACATCCATCTTGCCTAGAATCCGGATTATTGTGGTAATGTGGTATCCCACTTGCACAGAATATGTTATGATAGGATTAGTCCTTTGCAGCTCATTTTGTTGCTAAAACCCCTAAAGGAAGTTTCAATTTAGAATCCATACAAATTCATTATGATACTTAGATTATTTAACCCATGCATATTGGTTGGATCATTGATACAACGATTTAACTTATTTTTCATGGGACACCTAGATGGCATATTGCCTAGTGTTAGATTCATATTTTGGGTGATGATACCATTGCTTGTCATACTTTTTGTTAGTATTGATTGTTTATATTCTCTCTTTGACTTCTTGTCTTTGAACAACCATGTGATGTTAACCCTTTCCTTGTGCAGTTCAAAGACTTAGGCAAGCCTAGGAAAGAGAAAATGGAGTATTTTTTTAAAGGGTTTCTTTTCGTTAAATTTTTATGCCATTGTTGTGTATCTTGTTTCATTTTTTAGTTCTGTTTTTTTTTTTTTTTTTTTTTTTTGTATACCTATTTAAATTTATTAATCTCTGCAAACTTCTATTTTACTTTGTTTTCTTGTAAAATTTGTGGAATATGCATGGTTTTACATTGATTAATCTTTGTTGGGATGCTCTTCTTTTATTCTTTTTGGGGTAAATTTTCGTTAAATTTTTATGCCACTGTTGTGTATCTTGGCATTATTGTTCTTTTTTCTCCATTTCTCTTATCTCATTTCTTCTTCTCCTTCTCTCGGTAACTTTTTCGGATATTGTTAATAGAACTCTGTAAATTTCTTTCTGTCCTTCCTTACTAGCCAAAGTCAAATCCTTCCTCATCTTTTGAAACCCTTAAACTTTACCTACTTATTCTATCAAATAGGCATAAAAAATTACCAAACTAAAGCCTATTTTGTGTCGTAAAACTTTATTCTATAAATTTAAACCCTATATCCACAAGCATATGTAGGCAAATTCTCCAACCTCTCTTGCGTTGCTGTTAAAGAAGTTAATTAGATTACTTGCATCTAGCTTTCCGAAATTCTGGATTGTGGTTTGTAGAATTTAGAAAAGAGTGGAAATGTGGTATAGTGTCCCAAAAAATAAAGATTTCAGTTTATCTATAGATATCTCTCTCCCCTGAAAATAGGCCACATCCTTTTCGTATGAATGCACCACATCAATCTTAGAAGAGCTGCCTTCCATACTTCAATGCCATCTTGTTTACTGAACTTTTCCTTCCAACATGCTCAATAACTCTGCCACTGTCTTTGGGATCACCCAATTTAACCCAAAATAAATGAACTTATGAATTGAATTGATGTAGGCTAGCGTGTAATTAGTGCAAGGACGCAATAAAACCATAATTTTTCATGACAAATGTGTTCCTAACTTTTTCTTTTGAACTTTTAAGAGAGATTGATTCCTCCCACCCCTCCCCCCTCTTTTATTATAGAAAAGATGAAACCCTCTTCTGTCTTATTTCTTATTTGCAACTAGTCGCAAACCCGCGCATTGCACGTGATAACATTTTAGATAAAATACTATTTTAGTCCCTAGAATTTACAAAGACTTTTTTTTTTTTAAATAGTTGTATCACATTTTTCATAATATTGTCTGTAACATTTTTTTCCATTATCATATATTTATTGGTTGATGATTTGCATAACATAGACATTTTTAAATAAGAGGTAGAACTATTCATTAAATTTTTTTAAGCCATGGTATATGAAGATAATGATTATCTATATATATATATATAATTTCCCTAGTTAGAGTTTGATTAGTTTTAAGTTTATTTTTTGTATTATTATATTTAATTGTTGATTATTTATTTAATTAAGTGATTGTAATGGTTGATTTTATTGCACTATAAAGTTTTCAATGTCCTCTATATGGCCATCTTTATTTTATTTCTTACTCCTCATGACCACCTTTTCATTTTCTAAATAATGGTTATTAATTGACGTTTAACTTCATTTCTTTTCTTTTTTTTCCTCCATTTATTCTTTATTACTTTGATGTTCCCCTGCTAGTTGTAAATTTTATGGTTATGAATAAGAAATAGATGTCATGGATGGTTTAAATAGTTATAGATGTAGTTATGTTAGTGGTATGTCAAAGGTTTTTTTTTTTTTTTTTTTCCTTCTAAATTTTCAAAGAAATATGAAAGGCATTTCTCTAGTTTGATCTCAATCAATTAAGATATCCATAATATATTAATGGAAGTAATAATGAGCCTTAAATTTTTTTTTTAATGTATGAAGTGGTTAGGTTAGCGATATGTCAAAGGTTTTATAAAAAAGAAATTTAAAAATGATTCCATGGAAATGTAAAAGGTCTTTTTTTGATAAAAAGAAATTGTGACTTTTTGAATTGTAGAAATATGATTGTTTTAATTACCTTATTTATAGATTTCATTATTAAGTTATAAACATCTAAATTAAAGTAGATGAATATATAAATGCAAAATTATATGTAAAGTTACAACCGCACAAGAGAAATATGTATAGATAATTTTTTATTTATTTTATTCATGAATCATTATTTCATTGTTTACTTATAAATATCTAAATTAAAGTTTTTTTTTTTTTTTGAAAAAAATATCTAAATTAAAATAGATGAATATGTAAAGGTAAAATTATATGAAAAGTTAAAACTACCCAAGATGAACGTTTAACCACTTGTAGATGTGTGTTTTTTGAAGATTAAAAGTATATACAATTGTTTTAACTGGAACTATATAACTATGCAAATATTGTTGCGAGTGGTTCCATCATTAGCAAATTATCAAGTTTGGTGGCCTTACAAAACAGATATTTCATTTTGCGGAAAACTTTACATGAACTCATCTTTTGTGACAACTTTTTTTTTCCTTTTTGCCAAAACAACTTAATAATATTAAGACTTTAGTTAACACATGTGATAATTGTAAAACATGTCAGTGGTATGAAAAATAGAAATGTTTAATATTTAAAAAAAAAACATTTTTAGTAGATTGTAATATAAAACATTTCTTTTCTCAATATTTTACATAGCTTTTCTCATATGATCAATATTGTTGGCATCTTTAAAAGATGACACATAATATTTTTTAGAAGAAGAAAAAGGCAGAGACAATGCTAACACATAATATAAAATTATTAAGTTTGTGTGATTTAAATTTGTGGCAAAAAAAAAATATTAACGTATCTATGATAAAAGTTTTTGTCTAAATGATATAGTAGTTCATATTTTTTTAGACTTGATTCAAAAAGTTCATTCTCAATAGCCTTTTTAGTCTACAAATTGCTCAATCTATGGGTCTAGACACATTCAAAAGGTACTATCTAAATTATAAATTATATAACATCACACAAATATATTGATTCTCCCAATGTATGGTAAAGGAATGCAGGTTTGCATATAGCCATTTTCTTGATTTGTGCTGCATAATTTAATAGTTTAAAGGATGTGACAGGATTTAAATGTTGAATCGAGGAAAAAAAGTAAAAATAAAATATATAGCAATAAACATCAAATTTTCCAAGCCATTCTATGTAATACAATAACATTATATTATTATATACTATATGTATAATGCAATATAATATTTAATCAAAGAGAATGTAAAAGATAACAACTGAAAACACAAAACTAAATTGCATCAACCCAAAGTAGAATTCTAATTAACACAAAAATTCATCAACCTAAAAAATTGATGCAATAAAAATAAAAAAATCAATCAAAAAATGAAAAACAAATTGAGAGAGAGAGAGAGAGAGAGAGAGAGAGACGTAATATTTTTTGTGTGAGAAAACTATGAATAGAATGAAAAAGAAAATGTCAAATTTATAATAAGATTTGAGAATATGAAGAGTCAAAATAAAGGAAGATAAAAAGGTAGAAAAAGAATGATACGAAGGTAGAAAGGAGTGGGGAGATGAAGAGGTAAAAGGGAGTGAGAGTTTTGGAAAATTAATAATAAAAATAATGGTTAAAAGATATTTTAATTTTTAAATAATGGAGTTTTTAAGTCATCTTAAATGAGAAAATGTTTAAAAAATATATAAAAAATTTGGAAACAAAAAATGATGACGTGGCTGCTGATGTGGCTCAACGTGAACGTAGCAACATTAAATGCTACGCTTCAGCTTTTAGTAATCTATAGATTTGCATTTATCTTTGTGCACCACATATTCCACAAGCAAACTATTATCCTGGGATCTCCTTTATGGGGGCATCAAACCCTACTGAATGCTGATAATTTTATTTAGTCTTACAATACTTGGGGTAGAACTTTTCTTCCCACTTTGGTAGTTTTTCCTTGAAACTGGTGTTGTATTCTCATATAGTATGCTTCTTTTTTTCTTTTTTTTGAAGGGTTTGTTTTTGTTAAATTGTTATGCCATTGCTTTGTATCTTGTTTCAATTATTGTTATTTTTGTACACCCATTTTATTTTATTAATCTTTGCTGGATTTCCTTGAACTTCTTATAGGATTTGTTTTTGTTAGATTGTTATGGGTCTTGTTTTTAATTGATTTCTCTTGACACCAGCGTCAGAGTAGCTACCCAAACTTATAATTATATTTCAATAAGCCCTAGATAAAATGTACCTTGACCCCTCAAAAATATTTAAATAATTAAGTTCTGGTTAGTGTAAGCATATTCATAGATCATATTCAAAAAAATTCTGGTTAGTGTTAAGTGTATATAAGAAAAAAAGTTAAATAAAATTCCAGATGTGCCTGACAACTCCACTGTCTATGCATTTTTTCGCTATAAGAACTGAACCCAGAATTTGCCGCTTATATAATTGGGAAAGCACTTTCCCTAACACCTCCTTCAATATATTTGCTAAAATTTTAGACAATATCCTGTACACACTTCCTATCAAACTTATAGGTCTGAAATTGTTGAGATCTGAGGCTCCTACCTTCTAAGGAATAAGAGACACAAAAGTCTCATTCAAGCTCTTTTTTGAAAACACTACACTCATGAAAAGGCTGCAAAGTGGCTAATACCTCCACTCTAACCACCACCCAACAGTGATTGAAGAAAGCAATCATAAAACCATCAAAACCTGGAGCTTTATCCCCACATGATGCCTGAACCACTTCCTCCTTTGTAAACTGCACTTCTAGCCAGATGGCATCACCACTGTCCAAGGTCTTAAAAGAAATGCCTTCCACCTTAGTGGTCCAAAATTATGTTTCTGCATTAAGTCCCTTATAAAAATTTACAACACCCTCTTGGATTGCATCTTGAGTATCCTAGTTGCTCTCCATATTTGTCATATTTGCAATAAAATTACTGCAATGATGACAATTAGGAAACCAGGGGAAAAACTCGTTTTTTTATCACCATCTTTTAGCCACAAAGCTCTTGATTTTTTTTCTCCAAGCGATCTCCTCCAATACATCTTTTTTTCCAAGGTTGCCTTCACCTCCACCTTTTTTGATCTATCTTCCTCAGACAAATAAAATACCCACTGTTCTTTTTCTCCTCCAGCAACCTAAGATCATTTAGTAGGTTTATCTTCCTAATCCCCACATTTCCAAACACTTCATTGTTCCATAACGTCAAATCTTGTTTCAGAGTTTGCAATTTGCTAGTTAGAACAAAACTAGGAGTAACCTGGAAACTATAACTCTGCCAACAGCCTCTAATCTGTCCACAAAACCATCCTCTCGAAGCCACGAGTTCTTGAATTTAGAAATGAGATTTATTTTCTGTTACACTTCTTCTTATTAAATTATGCCATTGTTGTGTATCTTGTTTCAATTTTTCTTTGTTTTCGTGTTAAATTTGTGGAATTATCATGGTTTGACATTGATTAATATATATATATATATATTTTGGGTATACTTATTTTATTTTAGTAGTCTTTTTTGGGATGGCCTTGAATATCTTTTTGTTAGATTGTTATCGGTGTTATTTTTCATTGATTTCTCTTGGCACCAGTGGCAGAGTGGCTCCCCAAACTTTTAATTATATTTCAATGAGCTCTAGATAAAATGTGACTTGACCCCTCAAAAAATTTTAAATGTTTAAATTCTGGTTAGTTTAAGTGTATCCTTAGATAATACCTCAAACAATTAAGCCTTTATCCTCCCTAAATATTTTAATTGTTATTGATCATCTGTCTCTGATTTTGTGATTTATAATTGACTCAATTACAATCAGATAATCGTACATGGAGCCAATCCGTAATTAGAGGCAGATGACCCTATCCACGGGCCTTCCACAACTGCACCACTGTTGGTGATGAACCATTTGTGTTTGGGGTATAAATTCAAACAACCATCTCAACGATATGCATATTTTCAACACTTGTAAGTTGTTTCTTTGAATCATTAGCCACTTTGCACAGACAATTGATATACTCATTAAGTTAGTGCTAATAGAAGTTTTACTGAATTCCACTGCATACTTGCTAACATGTTTAACATATTTATAGCTTCTCATAGATGGAGATTCCGTGTGTCGTCATTAATATACCTGAGCGACGAAGATTGCACAGTGCAACTCTTTATTGTCGAAGTCTGTACATATTTGGTGGCAGTGGGAGATCTATTGATAATAATGATGAGACACTATAGAAATGTCTACATGTTCCATACAGGTTATTTTTTAACATAACAGGTTACCGATCCAAAAATAAAAGTAGACACTGATCTTTTTTTTCTTTTTATCTTTACTTGCAATAGTTCGTTTGGTATGGAACCGTATTGCTACATTTGGCAGTCTACCATCTCCTCGCAACAGCCATGTCTGTTCATATCAACTAGACAATATGATTGGGGTTGGTGGTAAAGATGGGCATGATTCTTTTTGTTCCGATGTCTATATGATGCAAGGTTATATAATTTTCTTTGTTTCCAAATTTAATTGCAACTAGCCAAAGGATAATGTTGTAAGCTACTATATGAGAAAGTTAGATAAAATGTTTAACATATTTTTAAGTAATAATATGAAGTAACACCTTTTTCCCAATTCTAATAATTGCAGTTAAATATTTAATTAGAATTGCTTACTATACCAGTGACATTAGCTAATTAAACATTATATAAGAAGTTCACTTGATCTTGGTGATGTAGAGATATAGAACCAAAAGAGGGTGAGTTAGACTCATTTATTTTGAAGAAGCCAGAGGGAGGAGCTTTCCATTTGAGGGCAAGGAGGGAATGGGTAGTGGGGGTTGGGAACAAGCATCCTTAAAATCAATGAGGGTTCTATTGGCCATTTCCCAACTTCGGCTTGGAGGAGAACTTGAGTCATTATGCACTACTTGATTACGATTCCACCAAATAGACCAGGCTGTTGCAAAGAAAATCTCCATGTCATGCGAGGTGCCCCTCACAATGATGTCTAGGATGATGTTAACAGGTTCACGGATTGGGCGTGAAAGGTTTATAGGGCAGTCAGACTAGCGTGCCCACATTAGCTTGGCATGATCACAGTGAAAAAGAGCATGGGCCGCAGTCTCTATTGCTTTGTCATAGATAGGACAGAAACTAGAATGCACTATGCCTCTGTGACTTAAGTTTTCCATGGTGGGAAGGCCATTAACACAGATTCTCCAAGCAAAGACTTTGAGTTTTGGGGGGACTTTTTGGTGCCAAATTATTTTCCAAATCAGAGAGTGAGAGCTGTTTGATGAGCATTCACCGTAACATTATCGAATGTCATATTCCAATCTTGGAGAGCCACTAGACTTCCTCTTTAAGCTAGAAGCAACTAAATATTGTAATAATAGTTTAACAAAATTGCAGCGTCTTCTCAGCTGCTTTTCACGTGCTACACTTAAGGGTCTTCCTTAGAACGACGCCGTTGCACTGTTTTGTTTTCTTTCATTAAGCAAAACGACTTCGTAGGAACTCTTTCTTTCTTCTGCTTAACTCCATGTCCTTTACTTTTTCTCTTTAACCCTTTAATCCTTTTTCTTTTTCATCTGTCTTCTTGTTTCTTTAGTTCTTTATTTTTTTTTCCTTCATTTTCATATAGTTTTATGTTTTCCTCTTATTTTCTTAATCATGACCGAATCTATCTTCCATCTTTTACTTTACTTTATCATTTTTCCTTTTTCCTTTTTCTTTCTGACAACCATATGTTTATATTAATTTTATTGGGTAGCAATTCCAAGTTTAATTCATAGATATCTCCAAGTCTTAAACCTAATTTCACTTTTTATATCCTTTATCTTATAAATTGCATGAAAGTTGCTAAAATTTTGTAATTCAGTGGCATAAAAATTTACATTTCAAATTAAAAAATTTACATCTCAGCTACTTTTCACGTGCTACACTTAAGGGTCTTTCTTAGAACGACGCCAATGCACTGTTTTGCTTTCTTTCTTTAAGCAAAACGACTTCGTAGGAACTCTTTCTTTCTTCTGCTTAACTCCATGTCTTTTACTTTTTCCCTTTAACCCTTTAATCCTTTTTCTTTTTCATCTGTTTTCTTGTTCTTTAGTTCTTTATTTTTTTTCCTTCATTTTTATATATTTTTATGTTTTCCTCTTATTTTCTTAATCATAACCGAATCTCTCTTCCATCTTTTACTTTACTTTATCATTTTTCCTTTTTCTTTCTGACAACCATATGTTTATATTAATTTTATTGAGTAGCAGTTCCAAATTTAATTCATAGATATCTCCAAGTCTTAAACCTAATTTCACTTTTTATATCCTTTATCTTATAAATTGCATGAAAGTTGCTAAAATTTTGTAATTCAGTGGCATAAAAATTTACATTTCAAATTAAAAAATTTACTATCTCAAAAAAAAAAAATTAAAAAATTTACATCTCAGCGGCTTTTCACGTGCTACACTTAAGGGTCTTTCTTAGAAAGACGCCGTTGCACTGTTTTGCTTTCTTTCATTAGGCAAAACGACTTCGGAGGAACTCTTTCTTTCTTCTACTTAACTCCATGTCCTTTACTTTTTCTCTTTAACCCTTTAATCCTTTTTCTTTTTCATCTGTTTTCTTGTTCTTTAGGTCTTTTTTTTTTTTCCCCTTCATTTTCTTATATTTTTATGTTTTCCTCCTATTTTCTTAATCATGAACGAATCTCTCTTCTATCTTTTACTTTACTTTATCATTTTTCCTTTTTCTTTTGGACAACCATATGTTTGTATTAATTTTATTGAGTAGCAATTCCAAATTTAATTCATAGATATCTCCAAGTCTTAAACCTAATTTCACTTTTTATATCCTTTATCTTATAAATTGCATGAAAGTTGCTAAAATTTTGTAATTCAGTGACATAAAAATTTACATTTCAAATTTAAAAAAAAAAAAAAAACGGAATAAGTTTGAGTCTCTTATCGTCTTTTTTTTTTAATTATTTAATTATCAAAAAACATGGTATGAGAGTTGATTTTGTCTAGAGAAATGCTACATTAACTATTTTTATAACACTTTCACAATAAGTCTTAAATGGTAGGTTATTATTGGTTGTTATGGTTGGACAAAAAAATAATTTAAGTTGTGTATTCAAATTAAAATCAATAACAACTTTTCATCTATGATTTGTTATTAAAGTGTTGTGAAAATATTGTAATAAGTAGATATATTATCTTAGCTTTGCCTGATATGTCAAATGTTTTTGATGCTTGTTGAATGGATGCTTAGTGGCTTCACCTTGGGAGACTGTTGGTGGGTCGTGGGAGGAGACTCCTTTCCTATCTTGGTGGATACATTTGTGAAATCAAGTCATGGAATTCAATCATGAGAGAATATGACAAGTCAATCCATACGTGTACAGAACTTTTACAATCCCATGTACAAATTAATAAAATTGTTATCTCTCACCATAGGTGCTAACCATAACAATAATGCTAAAAACAAGTATATGGTAAAATCATGTGTCCAAAAATCAAGCAATTAAAATAATGAGCGCAATGAATTTACCAACTTATAGTGCACTAGTATGAAAATCCTAATATATGGCCACCTTGAGTGCATTGGTCTGCTCACGTCTGCCATTGCTTTGCAATCCGCTTCTACCATTTCCAACCTGCTCTTACACTTCGCAGTGCACTTTCTCTCACATTTCAAATACAGCGGTTGCCATCTCCTTAAGCATTATTTGCATCGCCACACCCAAAACTCATCTTATGGTTGCAATTTCTAGAAATTGTGCGTGAATTTGAGAATAACGTGCTACAAAACCTTAGGGAGAGAAGACTGAGCTTCAACATAGGCTTCGAAACTTGGACAAAAAAAATTTCGCACTTTCAAGGGTTTTTTTTTTTTTTTGGGAAAAATAATAGGCAAAACTATACTGTTGATCCCTAAAATTTATCTTATGAGCGCAATTGATCCCTTAAATTTAAAAAATATTCTTTAAATTTTTTTTTTTTTAAATGAGTGGTATTGGTCTTTCTATTAGCCTTCTTCACCAACTCACAATCCCCAAACAACCCAAATCCCTTTAAGCAGAAGCTCCATACCAACCTCCATAGCAATTCCAAATATCAAGCCACAATTGCGGAAGACTTCATTGCAAAATCCAAATCCCATTGCTAAATGCCACAACTCCAAACAAAAGCTATGTCAACCCCATGATGATACTTTACTAGCAACATAAAATATCCATATCTATATAAAAGAATGGATCGGCTTCAAAAAGCTCTAATATTACATAAAAGATCCAAAACTATACGAAAGAAATCATTTTTTCCAATTTCAAATTTTGATTTGAAACTTGGCTGTCGTTATTGCAATGGAGGTTGACATTGAGGTTTTGGTGAAAGGGATTTGGCTTATTTGGGTATTGGGCTAAGTCTAATCTGTTAAAAAAATTTTAACAACTCAGATTGTGAGATGGTGGTCATGTGTGATTTTTTAATAATAAAAAATGTCACATTATTGTTTTGTTAGACACGTAGGCAAGAAAACTAACGAAAAGACCAACAACAGTCTTCTTTTTTTTAACCTAAGAGACTAATAGAACTCTCTTAAAACTTGAGGGACTAATTACCCTCATAGGGTAACTTTAGAGACTAACAATAGAATTTTGCCAAAATAATATTATTCGTTTGTTATTAATAATTAAAAATAGCTTTGTGATAAAATTACTTGAAAGAATAACCTCTTTAAAAGTTCAAATTTCGCACGCACACGATTTCAATTATGATACATTTTGCACTGAAATTGTGTTTCAAAAATACAATTTTGTGCAAAATTTTAAATTTTAATACTTAAAATCATATTTTTAAAACACAATTTTCTAAAAGAAATTAAACTATTCTTAGGAATAGTTTCTTCCCAGTGTTATTTTTAATAATTATACATGATGAGATTATTTTTCTAAGAAACCCCCCACTTTCAAGTCATATAGGCTTAATTATAACTTAGTTAGGCCTAAAACCCAACAAAGTGGGATTGTCAGCAGATATATTAAAACATAGTTGGGCCATATCCAAGTAATAAAATACGGACTCTCCACTGGTAATAATAATTATAAAAGTTTACGTTTTAGCCACAATTGTTTCATAGGAAATCAAGGATATATCACAATAGAACTTTAGCTTTCGTTCTTGACACCCCTAGTAGCTATGACTTCAAGAAAAAAAAATAATAATAAAAAAGGGAAATGTTAGTTTGAAGTTTAGACATGGATATATGAAAATAAAAGAGAAAGATATGTGATGATGTGCTGAAATCGTCAGTGAGTTGTAGGCTTTAAGTCACCCCAATGGATACCTGTAGAACAAGAACGAAAAGACCAAACAGAAGGCATCGGTGTGGCACAAGCCAAAGAACCTCCAAAAGTCAAGTTAGTGAGTGAGAAATTTCTAAGAACTCTATAGTGAGAGAGCTAGGGACTTTCTGCATACCTGAGAAAAGTGGAGGTCTAGTGCTTATATAGTGGTGAGTAGCGAATTGAAATTCCTTCAGAGTAGGGATTTTTCCTAGTCAAAAGGGTCCAATATTTAGGGTTTCCAAGATTTTAGGCTGTCTTTCCATATGAGAGAGATGTGGGTGAGCAATGGGGTTCATCTTGTGTTTTACGCAAGAAATTTCCATGTATAGGTATTCGTGGGGGCCAAGCCAGAACATGTTGGGCCCATCGGCCTTTCCGCACCGTCGGCCCTTTCAACCCGTCGGGTTTTATTGTGGCGTCATCGCTTTTACCGTTGCCATTCTGGGCCTTTCATCTATTTTCGTGGAGCTAATGGACCTGTAGGCGCCGTCAACTTTCCTACGTGGTGCTTTTAGGATCATTAAACCTTTGTCAAAAATACCCCTATCGTATATAAAAACTTATAATCACTTAGAAGAAAGGCTAACCATCTAAAATCTAAGAATATCACAAAAAACCACCACAGTGTAGCAAATTGCTAATTTTGTAATATAACTTGGTTGCTTTCTATTGAACTTATAAGTAGAAAATAGTGTAATAAGTTTTTCATAAATTATCATTTTTTTTTATCCCAAAAACTAGATTTCAAATTTTTAATTTTAAAAGAATGATAACTCCATGGTATAACACAATCGGTTAGAAACCACTCCTATATGAAGCAACTCAAGTCAAAAGTGGAGGGAAAAAGTGAATTTAATGACTTAATCAAAATTGAATATGTTCATGTGGCAATTTAACCCGTCAGTGAGCATTTTAAAGTTGATGTAATCATAGTTGTCAAATCGTGAAACGTATTGTGAATTGATTGTAATACCCCGAAAAAAAAAATGATTAAAAGAAAGGTTATTTAAGTAAATTTGCTTATGGGTCAATTTTCTAATTAATTTTTCTAATGGGTTTTTAGAAAATAAGGTTGAAACCCTAGCTATATAAGCTTATTATATCAATGTATATGGAGAGATATTTTGAGAGAGGAGACTACTCAAATGATTGAAGTAGAGAAGGATTAACTATACGATTGAGGTAAGAGCCTAAGAATCTCTTTCTTGTCAAATCTAAATTTTATTTGAAGTTAGAGTATTTTTTTTTTTTATGTGGGTATTTTGGCCAGTAGTAAAACTATTTAAATATTCAAGAGTTTGAACAATGCATACAAATAAAAGTTTAGTTTTATTTTTCAATACACTGAACGATCAACCTACAAATTTTTCTAGGTTTTGAGATTTAATCTTTTTCTATAGTTTTGTTGCATTATGCGAATATAGAGGCTATAAACTTTTGGGCTTAATGGTTAGGGTTTTTGCACGGTTTTCTTTGATAAATAGTACCTGATGTGGACATCTTAGGGTATATGGCTGAACCAAAGTGGCATTGGGGGAAATTCAGAGATCTAGTAGTCTAGGCATGCTTGGAGGTCTGACATAGAGTCATGTGTGTTAAAAAAAAAAAACATTAAAACAAAGCAGAGCTCTACGTCTTTCTTTCTTAGTATTATTATTGTTGATCTTGGTTGATGTGAATAGGAAGTCAATGAGGTCTGACCAGATATTAAAAAAAAAAAAAAAAGAAAGAAAGAAGAGAAACAAACAAAGGAGTTTAACAAAGGAGCACACGAAATTGAAGATGGCCCACGTGCCAGTATAGTAATAGGAGTTATGGTCTTCTTTTTGGGGCTTTAGTTGTGGCAGAAGAAAAAAAAAATATATATATATATATATATACATATAAAGAAAAATATTATGATATGAAGAAATTTTGGAGTGAGATTATAGTAGATAGTTATTGGATATTTTTAGTATTCTCTTTATCTTGTCGGGTATCATTATAAGTCTTTAAATTATTTGATTATTGAGTAAGAATATTTGAAAATCGTTTTAGGTGATATCTAAAGATATTAGAGAAATTGTTAAGGAAAAAGTTTCTTTTGGAATAACTTTTGAAGGTAAGTAACCTTATCCTAATTGGTTTTATTTTGCGTATTTTAATTACTGAAAATTGTTTACAGTTATTACAATTTTATTGTATTACTGATTTCAAGTAAAAAATTATTACAAATTTATCTGATTACTGAATATATGATGTATTTTATGTAACTGTTTCTAGCTATACTGATTCAAAGTAAAGGATTAAAAAAAAATTTCACAAATACATGTGAGCATTGAATATAAGGTTTATTTTATTTAATTGTTTTATAGCTATAATGATTTAAAGTAAATAATATAGAAATATCACAAATAGATTTGAATATTGAATATATGATTATATAAATGTGTTTGAATAAGATATATTTTTGTTAGAAACTATGATTTTATATATATGATTATGAACAATTTGACTATGAATTTATTCTGATACCCAGCCAATGGGGGTTATTTATTGGTATTCTGATACCCAAACCAATGGGGGTTATTTATTGGTATTCTAATATCCAAACCAATGGGGGTTATTCATTGGTACACTGATACCTAGCCAATGGGGGTTATTCATTGGTACTCTGATGCCCAGTCACGAGGATATAGCGTGACCATAGTCATAAGATTGTTAAGAATATGAATTACGTTTTAATATTTGAACTATTTTGAGTCCTTAAAACTACATATGTGTTTTGGAAATGTTTGAGTATTTGAACTACTTTGAGTTACTAAAACTGCTTATGTGTTTTTAGAACTTATTGTAAAGTATAACTTTGATATATATGAAAATTGATTATTTTCTAATCCATCTACAATATATTGTAAGATTTAAAATACTTGATCTATATACAAATTATTATTTTATAGATCGATTTGGTTAATAGAACTCTTTGGGATTTTTGGTTACTTATTGAGTTGTCAATTCACCCCCCCTTTTTTCCCTCCAGTTTCAGATTGTGAAGAATATCAAGATTTGAGAGTTTTGATGTTATGTTGTGAGCAGGAAAAGAAGCTTTGTGATATTGGGATTGGATGGTCTTCTAATAGTTTTATATTTATTGGCCAATTGACATTATGTACATAAGGTTTGGATTTTGTTCCTATTAAATTATTAGAGATCTATTCATAATGAAATTATTGAGGTATTTTGGATTTATTTAATTTACTTTTTGAGGATAAGTTTTAGTTGCTAAAAAGGCCTTGCACACTTGTAGGGTGCTTACTTTACAAGCGTGTGGCGATTGTCACGTGCCTATCTTTTTAGTTGGGTTTGGGGCATGACAGATTTTTTATTTTTTTGTATCGTGTATCGTAAAATATACAAACACCTAATAAAATTATAAAATAATTATAGATATACATATATAAAAGGTATATTCATTATAAATTCGAAATATATTCAACTAATGACCAATTTAATCATTACTTTTGTAATAAAATTTAACAAAGCTAACTAAATAAATCAAATTAATGTATGTTTATTACATGTACATTCAAATTGATTAAACTCAGAAGTAATACATGATATATAAATCAACTCCATCTAAGTCAATGTTATCATCATGTTCAGCATCTTGCAAAATTATTTTTTCATAGACATTTTCTTCATTATTATCAATATTTAGGTTTTTTTTTTTTTGGTTTTTTTATTCTAATAATTTTTCTTTATATTTTTTCTTGGCATTCTAGCTTTTTAGACTCAAAATAATAATAACAAAACAAAAGATAATTATATTTTCATTTAATACATTATTAATAGCATAGAAAATAAATATGCATTTATGAAAGTGAGTGTTATGAGTATAGTCTAAATTTTGTAGGAGAAAAAGAAGGGAGGAAAAAAACTCATGAACTTGTTATTTTATTAGACTCAAATAAGTTTCTCAATAATTTTGTGTTAAAAAAGTCAAACAACTTGTTTAAATCAAATAAAACCACAAATTTTAACAAAAAAAAAAAAAAAAACTCATTTTTAACTCACATGTCTATGTATCGTACGATACATATAATTCACCGATACGATACAATTCATATGATACACACCTATGTATCAGACAATTCATGAGTACTAACGATACGCCTTTACAATACGAAACTTTTTGTACACAATAAGTTGTAATAGGACTTTTTCAAAGCCATCTCATGAGTTAGGGATAGCAACAAAGGCTAGACACTAGATAGGCTGCCTCAATTGCAAATTGGAGTAGAGCAAATTAGGGAACGCTGAAGTTTTTTTTTTTTTGAGAGAACGCTGAAGTTAAATGTATAATATGGGCTGTCCAATTAGACTAGAGGTTTAGACTTTAGAGCATTGACATCCGGACTTGTAAATGACAAAATATGGTATATTTTAACATTAAAGCACAAATGACATGCATTACCCGATCTTTTAATTGCAATAAATTTTGCAATAGTGCTACAGTATCGTCTTACTTATACTATAGTACTATAGCATATGGAACAAATATTATATTATTTTTTCGGTCCTTCTTTACCTCTTTACATTTCTTTTCTCTGAGTCTTCCCTTTCATTCAGCTCTCAATCGTCACTTCCTCTCTCACATCTGTCTCTCTCGTTCAAAGCTGGCCACTGGAGCTGGGTTGGAGATCGGAGTGGTCCCGGCATGGCAATCGGCGTGGTGAGATCGGCGACCGAGTCCTACTACAACCCCTTGTTGGAGGACGTCGTTTTTCCTCCTTTTGATATTATCGAGCCCCACCATGTTGGTCCGACCATTCAGTCCCTCTTGAACAACTTGTATGTCAACCCACCCTCCATTTCTGTTACTTTCTATTCTGGTTGCTAAAGACAAATAGAACCATGTATTGCCTTTTCGATTTTCTTTGCAATATTTGTATACAAGAACTGATCATGTGAGTTTGAAAGCAAAAAAGAAAAAGCTGATTGAATTAATGGGTCTATTCTATTTTCTAGGATGATCAAACACAGTAACACACCCTATGAATTTCTCAGCAACCAAGTAGAGTACTAGTGATTGCACGTGTGATAAATTATTTGGATTGGATTTGGATTTGGATTGCTGGGTTTTTGATGGGTATTTGCTTGGTTTTGTTAATTTTAATTTGAGTTTTTGGTTTCGGTAGGATTTTGGTGGACAGTGGGCAGTAGTGGCATGGTGGTAGTGACTGGGTTGTGAGTTTTATGTGTGGTGGTGACTAGTGGTTAAACAGAGATGGGGGAGAAGAGAGATTGAATTATATTATTTTATTGGGTAGTGAAAATTATTTTAACGTATGAAATAATAAATTTTTAGATTGTAAAATAAGAATTTGTTAGAAACCGAAATTAAGAGTATGTTTACATCCAACTTATTTTATTGAAAATTAAAAATTTATTACTAAAAATAAACAAAATAATTTTTAAAACGGAATCTGTATAACACTTTAGCTGCTTTTTTTCTTGGCTGGTTGGTCTGTAAACAGTGTCACCGTGGGACCCGGGATTCAAAACGCAAAATGCAGATTAATTTCTATGCAAACGCGAGCTGAAAAAAAAAAAAAAAAAACAAAACAGAGGATATTCCTCACACAAATATTTTTAATTCTTCAATTTTTAACTCTTTATTTTTAAAATTTTTTTATTCAAGCACCTACATTATTATTATTATTATTATTATTATTATTATTATTTTTTTTTTTTTTTTTGAGAAAGAGCACCTACATGATATGAAGAAACTACTGGCACTTTATCTCAATCTGTAATAAAGAGGACAAGGACAAAGATAGCATCACATCCAAGAATAAAATTAAATAAATACCGACAAAAGTCACAAAAGTGTTTTCAATGATGAACTCCACGTGGGTCCCCCCTCAACACTTCATCTCCACTCTCTCTAACTCAATATCTCTATCCGTCAAACTCAGAAACTCCACTCTTCTTCGTCTCTTCCTCTCTTTGTGTTTGACACACAAATTGAAGTTTTAATTCATGCTTTTGTACATACCATTTCTTTGCCATCCAAAGAGATGGGCAGAGAAAGCATTGAAGAAGGAGAGCTATCAACACCTCTAGTTGCCAAAGAAGAGCACCATCAACTATATGGCAGTGGTACTAGTAGTGGTGACCATGCTTGTGCCAACACAATTGGTTGTGATGATGGTGGTGAGAGTCAGAGTGGATCTTCCTCAGCCACAGGTGTGGTTGTGCTTAGCACTTTGATTTCTGTCTCTGGTTCCTATGTTTTTGGAACAGCTGTAAGTCATCTTACTTTAGTTTAGCATAGAGTGGTCCGCACTCTCTCTAATCCACATAGTCCATTGATATTGTCTGCAAAGACTTTGATGTGTTTATGATGAGTGCCAAATTTTGCAAATCTGTAGAGAACTCAAATTCTATAAAATCTAACTAGACACATATGAAATGGACAGAAACTTTTGTAACTCAAATCATTGGAATTAATTAATGCTTGAAAAAGTTTTAATTTCTGAACCTTCACTTCAGTTTGAAGTGTCACAATGTTTTCTATGCTATTAGGCCTTGATAGAAAATATATTAGTTGAACTAAATTAGACTAATGGGATGGGTATCTCTATGTGGGATGCCTAGACGTTGATTTGCTGACTATAGAACTGAAAATCGTGTATAATTGATTTTGTAGGTGGGATATTCATCACCTGCTCAGTCTGGAATCATGGATGACCTGAGTCTTACTGTGGCAGAGGTGGGTGTAAAGCTATAAAGTACATTTTTACTTTTGGCAAACGATATTATTACATTAGAACACTTTTAAGCACTTCAACCATCTTGCTCTGGAAACATCTTCTGCTATGAATATAACATTTGTATCATTTTAACCATTTTTCCATTTCTATATTAATTTCATTGAAATTTTGTATAACTTTCAGTATTTATGCTTCTGTTGTCTGGGATTATGGTGATTTATGACAACAAATTTTCATGTGAAGATACCAATGTTTGAGCTCTACTACATGGAAAACGAAGAAACGTTATGTTTGGAAAATCATGTCCACATGGCAAGATCACAGAAACAGTTCATCAACAAGCTTGTGTTTTTCTGGTCAGAGAATTGGAATAAAGTTCAACTATGATTTAGAGAAATGTTAAATACAATTAAAAGGCATACAACATTTAGGATGAATGACATTTCAAAGTTTGAATCTAGAGAATAATTTTAGTTGGTAGTAAGGACTATATGACTTGGAGATATCTGATCTTCATAGAGAAGTCACTGTTTGAGCTTTCAAAATGAAGTGAAATGTTGTATCGTGTTGGTTTATGCAAAATCCATTTTGTTTTATTACTTCGTGAACTATCTTTTGCTTGCCTTACACATTTTTGTATATGATTTTCTCAACATCTTTTGGTTATACTGCAGTACTCACTTTTTGGTACAATATTGACAACTGGAGCAATGATAGGTGCAATAGTGAGTGGCAAAATAGCTGATTACTTAGATAGATGAGGTGTAAGTACTTCACCCTGGAATCTTCGCTGGTGGTATTATTAAGGTTCAAACTCCACAGCTCACCAGTTTTTCAATTTGTTGGTTGTTTTGCAAGGCAGACAATGGGTTTTTCAGAGATATTCTGCCTGGCAGGGTGGATAGCCATAGCATTCTCAAAGGTTTTGAATCCCATCTCTCTGTTTTATGCAGTTCCAAACATCAATGTTAATGTTACATGCATGACAACCCCTACAATTTATCTAAAAAGATGTTTACACAAGGATAACGGAAATCATTGAGGCAGCATCATAATTTTGTAGTTGCTGTTACATAAAACTAAAGTTTAGATGATCATACATGATCAGAAACAACTATGTCACAAAATTGTTTCAGGAATTAATTTGTAGTAAGTAGATATGTTATCTTAGCTACTTCATAATGTCAAATGTTTGGTGCTTGTTGAAAGGGTGCTTGGTGGCTAGACCTTGGGAGACTGTTGGTAGGTTGTGGGATGGGACTCCTTTCCTATGTGGTAAGTTGTTAAATTGCAATTTCAATGATTTTTCTTTCATGTAAACAGTAAAATTAATTGTGTTCCCGATAGCAATCAGGTACCTATATATATAGCAAAAATAATACCTAAGAATCTTCAGGGAGGGTTTACAACTGTTCATCAGGTAAGGCAAAAGTCTCATGAATATGGGAACTGTGTGAGTCATTGCCCTGTTCACCTACTAATTGCCACTCATCCAGTTGATTTGTTGTGGGGTATCGTTAACATATCTAATTGGAGCTTTTGTGAACTGGCAAACTTTGGCTCTGATTGGTAATCTTCCCTGCTCTTGTCCTGTAATCTTGTCATTTGAAGGTAGTTTCATAAAAAGGCTTTTTTTTTTTTCTTTTTTTTTTTTTAAATTCAGGAACTATACCATGTCTAGTACAACTTTTTGGCCTATTCTTCATTCCAGAATCTCCAAGATGGCTGGTGAGTTATTCAAAATTTTATTAGAAGATTTTTTTGGAAGGTGTTGGGGAGATAACACATTGGGAAGACTCCAATTGAGGAGTTAATATAACATATCGCGACACCACTTAACCCAAAAGCTTGAGGCAATGGGTCTAGGCTCAATTATGTTATATTTAATCACTCACATTTGTCATTATTATCCAATGTGGGACTTCACTGCCTTCAACTAAACAACTTCCAACTAACCACACCACTCACACATAAATATTCTAACAAAAGGTGCTCTTTGGATAATGCATTTGAAAACTAGAAAAAAAAAAAAAAAAACAACGAGTTAAAGTTTTGCTAATCATTGCCTCTTCCATTATTCTTCTTTTTAGCCAAGTACATGTGATTTGACTAAGATGTCTAAATGCTATAAAGTGGCAAAACAAATTCAAGCATTGACTGACATGCTCATATGATTTTTTTAGGCAAAAATTGGTCGAAAGAAAGAGTGTGAAGCTGCTCTACAGCACCTTAGGGGGCAGAATACTGATATCACTCCAGAAGCTACTGAGATTAGAATAAATTTTGGACTTCAAATGTCAATGAGAATATAACTCTTTGTTTCCTCTTTAACTAAAAAGTTACATACTTCAACATAGTCTTGAATATTTTCCAACAATTTTGCTTAGAAACAAGTATTGACATGGTTTTTGAATCATTTTATAGGAGTACACAGAAACCCTTCAACAGCTTTCTGAAGCTAGAATTCTTGACTTATTTCAATGGAAATATGCTCATTCACTTATTTTAAGCTTTTGTATCATAATCTTTGTAGCTCGTTTTTTAATTTTTTAGACAGGTTTGATCTTTTTGGCTAACATAAAAGTGGGTTAGGTTGGAGGTGGCCTGATGGTACTACAGCAATTTGGAGGAGAGGAGTCAATGGAATTGCATTTTATGCAAGTGCTATATTCATAATAGCCGGTAGAAAAAGGATTGTCTTTTTTCTTTCTCTTATTTTTTTTCCCTTATTTAATGCTACTTATAGTTAACAAGAAATGGAAGTTGAATATAGGAATACTTTGTCAATGACAGGGTTTTCAGTTAGTTTTGGGACCATAGCAATGGTCATTGTTCAGCTTCTTGACTCTCTTTGCGGAATTCCAACATTTGCCTCTACTTAATACTTTTTAAGTGATATACATGATTTTGTACAAATTCCAATGATGGCATTAGGGGTAATTTTGATGGATAAATCTGGAAGGTGGCCACTTCTATTGGTAAGAAGGTTAAGAAATCTCTACTGTGTAATGGAGTTGAATGAAAATAATTATGAATCCCACTATATTCACAGGTTTCTACGGCAGGAACATGCTTAGGTTGCTTGCTTGTGGGATTGTCATTCTTCTTGCAGGTATTTTCTACAGAAAAATCTATTTTTCTTGAAAACTAGTTTCATCAGTTTTGTTGATATTTTTTAATAGAATAAAGATTCAATTATGTAGGATCTTCAAACATGGACCAAGACAACGCCAATTTTAGCACTTCTTGGTGTACTGGTATTGCAATTATCCCAAGGACAGTTTTTTTCTTATAATACATCCAAAGAAAAAACAGCCTGTGAAAAATCTTATTTTGCTTTTATCTCCAACTTTCGTTATTTTATCCATGGTCTGAGTATTTTGAGTGCGGAAATCCTATTAAGTTTAAAAGCTCATAAAATGAACAATGTTTAATACCATTACAATTGGTTGTATTTAACCAGTTAGTAGCTATCTGTAAATAGTTTTTGCTGCTTTGAAAGCATGAGTATTTCAGAAAGTCTTGCATAAAGTTGTGGGTTTTTATGATTTGATTTTGGTCATCTATTACAGCTCCCAATCTATATTCATGGTGCAATTGGCTTGAGGGTCACAATTCCAACATTGTAGACCAGTTGATGTTAACTGTTGGTTTGAGCCAAATTCTTAGTGGTTTAAAAATTGGTTAAGTTGAATTTATCTGTTTGGTTCTGCAATCAGGTGTACACAGGATCTTTCTCATTAGGCATAAGAGGAATTCCTTGGGTTATAATGTCAGAGGTAGATTTACCTTATCATACTTGAAACACCATCTTTTATTATCAAAATAATTGCCATGAAGGCCTAAGGTTGGTTGAAATAGAGTTGATTCTGTCTTAAATATTTCCCATAAACATGTAGGGCTCAGCTGGAAGCCTTGTTACATTGGTTAGGTTCTTGGATTGTATCATATGCTTTTAACTTTCTAATGGATTGTAGCTCAACAGGTAATGCCAAGCTAGTCTTATCTCGCAAAATTGTTGTTATATTGGATGCAAACTGCAATATGATCACTTTAGCTTTTAATTTATGTTTACCTTTTGTCAAGAACATTCTTCACATTCTCAAGCATATGTGGCTTAACTATTTTGTTCATAGTAAAGTTGGTACTAGAGACCAAGGGGCGAACACTTGAAGAAATTCAAGCATCATTGAATCCATTTTCAACAAAAAAATGAATTTTGCATGCCTGTACGACAACACCAATCCGTGTTCGAATAAGCAAAATAATTTATAAAACATCAATTCCATAAAATTGTGGCACTGAGTGCTAGACTAATTGGTGACTGGTTGTCACATTAAGCAAGGGTTTTTTTTTTTTTTTTTTTTTTTTTCCAAAAAGTCCAAGATATCTTTTCAGCTTAGATCATCCAAGAATTATTTTCTAAAACTGTTGTGGGATTGATAACCATAGCTTGAAACTCTTCATTGCACTTGGAGAGAAACTACCTCTTCACCACCTAATTGAGGGAATGTGAAAGGTAAATCTTGAATTTTCAAACATTTAGAGACCATTTGGCTTGTGGAATTTTCCATTCTTGAAATCAAATTCATGGAAATATAGAATTATCAAGTTCAGTTTGTTAGATGCAATCCTATCAAATTCGTGAGAATATAACATTTATGTTTTTAGTTAAATCATAATTTTGCGTCAAAAGTCTTATAGTTCAATTGACGCCAACTGGTGTTTCCAACAACAATGTTTAGAGTTCAATACATATTAAAAACATAAAGAACATGTAATCTAATATCATGTATTTTTAAATTTTTAATTTTATTAAGTGGTATGACATTATTTAGAGTTACACCAGGTGTTGATAAACTAGAATATAAAGGACTAATTGATATTTTATGCTTATTAGAGGTACTAGATATTAATGGCAACGTTTGACATGATTAAGTCACACTAAAGTTAACATTCAAGTTTGGAATCATCAATATAATTTGACATGTTTTAAGTCACACTAAAGATAACATTCAAGCTTAAAATCATCAATTTTTTAAAATGATTGATTAGAATTTGTGCAAAGATAAAGAAGTGAAAGTTACACAAGATATAACATTAAAGCTTGGAATAATCAATTTTTTAAAATGATTTGAGTAGAATCAAAGCAAAGATAAAGAAGTTCATTTCTTCAAAGTATTTTTGTCTTTATTCTTTTTCTTTTTCAATCTTCTTTCATTTATTCTTTTACGCCAATCTAATGTTTGGGTTTTTCTTTTTGTGACATCAATGTTTATGTTTTTCAAAAACAAAGAAAATGGATAGAGGAAACACACAAACAAAAAAGAAAGCAATCTGTTACACTTTTGAAGCAAAAGTGTTAAATGTACTAGAACCCAAGTTACATATTTTTATTACAGTTACTAATCTACTTATCTAAAAGAAATCAATTATACATTAATTAATATAAAAGATAACAAAATAAATTTAATTAGTTAAGTCATATGAATAATGCTAGGGACACAATAGATTCACAACAGATTATAAACTGTTAATAGTTGGTAAAAAAATGATGACTTTGATGGTCCAAATTAGAGCCACTAACAGATTATCATCTATGTTTTAATATAGTTACACATATAATTAATAAAATATAATACAATATATGATGCTTCTTTTGGGTGTTGAATATATGACATAATTAGGATTGATCTATCATCATCAAATTACTATCTTATCACCAAAAGGTGTGCCCCTCAACTGGCACATCTTGATGTTTAGATTGTTTTCAAAGATCTAAGGAACAAAGAGATAGAGTTTCATGTGTGCGTGTATAACCTAGATAGAGATGCACAAAGAAATATAATAAATGAATGAGAAATAAATTGATTGTATAGACATGTTTACAAAAAAAAGAAAGAGGAAATGCTAGTATGAAGTCTAGTTATAATAATAATAATAATAATAATAATAATAAGAGAAAATGAGAAGGATAAGTATAAACATCTAAACAAGTAAGCATCAAATTCCTTGCCCAATTTCTTCTCATGTTCTTTCTTTTGTGTTGGAGAATGTTTTTATGTGCCAAAGGCAAAATAAGCCTATATATAGAAGAAGTTATGACCTCCACATCAACATATATTTGACAAAATTGATATTGAAACTAACTTGGAAGCTTTCCTAGGTGCGTTTTGAAGTCAATATTGGATTATTCTTATAGTAAGTAATGACGGTTGTTTTTGCAAATTTATTTATATGCATGTGTGTTTTTCTATTACTTTTTGTAAATAATATGTTGATTTGATTGCTTAAATTTTATTGTATAGATGTTAAATAAAGTAAAATTTTTGGCTTATTTAGTACTTGAACTAACATTATATTTTTGTGAGATATATATTATTGCTAAATGGGTTTGGTTCATGCTATATTTGAATTTGCTTTCATAAAAATTACATCAATAAGTTACTTTTTTTAAATCACTATTTTCTTGAATGCACATTCTTATTAAATGTCTATTATAGGTTAATGACATGCAAAAATTCACAACAATCAGTTGCCATCCATCGTTAAATCTATATGGTTATTTTTTTAATATATTTAATTATTCAAAAAACTATAAGATCTCTTTTTAAATTAATGAGTTTCTAATGCCTAATTTGCTTCAATATTTAGAAAGAATGATAGACCATAATAATATTTGGTAAACCTAATAGTTTGAAAATAAAATTATTCCAACTGTGAGTTAAGCAGAAAATTTTTAATATTCCAAAAGTAACAATCCCTCCTTTCATATAAATGTAGATCTTTACCAAGAATTTAATTAGTGTGATCTACTATTATGTGGGAGGAAGGAACATTAATCTCAGTGTAAAGAATTTGACATGAGGTCGCTAATAAAATCTCATTCCTTTTGTAATGTAAAGAATAACTTATACATAGTGCCTATTGACATTCATTTTATCTTTTATTAATAATCTTAGTCGAAAATTCATAATTTTTTTTAATACTCAATTTAAAGAACTTTTATCTATCTCAATATTTAAAACTTTTCAACATTGTCTTCCACATTTTACATTGGGAAAAAAAAAAGCAATAAACATGTACTTTTGGGAACTAAATCACTGGCTTTATTTAATATTTATTAACAGGTGACAGAATATTAAATATACACCTCCACCCAGTTCACCCCCAATTTGACAAACCATGATTTTTATTTTTAATTAATCACTTCTTCCGAATCCAACAACTTTATGTTTACAAAACTCCAACAAAGCCCAAATACTGAGCATCCACCTCCAAATGAACCCAAATGCCTCCCATCTTACTTATGCAAAGAAATTTATTTTAACATTAGATTTGATGAAAAATATTGAATACTTCTAGAGCAATAATCATTTCCCTAAAAAATGGTAGGTTCCTACCATGAATTTAAATAGTAGTACCCTCTATTATATGAGAGGAAAGAGCATTACTCTCAACATGTAGAATATTTACTTAGGCTTAGAAAAACTAGCTTTATTTAATATTTATTAATAGGTGACAAAATATTAAAAATACACCTCCACCCGGTTCACCCCCAATTTGACAAACTATGAGTTTTATTTTAATTAATCACTTCTTCCAAATCCAACAACTTTAGGTTTACAAAGCTCCAACAAAGCCCAAATACTGAGCATCCACCTCCAAATGAACCCAAATGCCTCCCATCTTACTTATGCAAAGAAATTTATTTTAACATTAGATTTGATGAAAAATATTGAATTCTTCTAGAGCAATAATCATTTCCCTAAAAAATGGTAGGTTCCTACCATGAATTTAAATAGTACCCTCTATTATATGAGAGGAAAGAGCATTACTCTCAACATGTAGAATATTTACTTAGGCTTAGAAAACTATTATTATAAAATAAAGTTATTTAGTAGAACAATTTTTGTAAAATTACCCAAAGTCTAACTTTATTAACTATAATGAATATTTATTGACATAAACAAGAGAAACTAAAACAAATTCTACTTCTCTAACATAATAATAATAATTGTGGTATCAATTAAAGACATGATTGGAACTTGTATTGTGCAAGAATAATGTCTCTATTTTTTTTTCCTCAGAATTAATGTCTTATTATTTATCCCTAACCTTTAGGCACCTTTTCTTTAATTCCATAATTTTATATTGGAGTGTGAGACCACCAAAATTAGGGGATATTTGGTTCAGAACTTTTAGATGGAAACCCAAATTAAATCCAAATTCTTTTTTTTAAGGGTTACTTAAACCCATTATGTCTATCAAATATTCATGTTATACTTTTATTTTTTTTAACGAAAATATTCATGTTATACACTTATACTAATACCTAGTTTTCTATCTTTTAATTATTAAAAAAAAAAAACCGTTATAAGTAAGCATTTTATTTTATTTGTTGGTAACTTCTATTTTCTATTTTTATATTTAAAAAAAAAACTGTTGCACTAGTGTCCCAAACAAATAATTTTCAGTATAAAAGAATGGGTCAAAAACTATTGTGATTATTTTTAGGAGATGACATGTGTCCCATCACATGTATTGCGCATAACTCAATTGATCGGGTTAATTAAGTTATGTGCATTGCACATAGTAAGGACTAATGTGATTTTCCTAGAGGTGGTAGAAGCCAAACTTTGTAACCCAAATGTGTATGGAGAGAGAGAGAGAGAGAGAGAGAGAGAGCAATAGTGAGTGTCAGTGTGATGTGCAGTGTGAGAAGGAAATAAGAGATTTGATTGTGCCATCTCTCTTGCTAGAGTGATGAGTTCCTCTGAGGGCCTGCCGTACGTCCAGCATAACAAAAAAAATGATTTGGAAGCCAATGGAAGCCACTCCAATGTCGACTCAAACAAAGATGAAGAGGAGTTGTCCTCCCCTGATTCCAATACTGAGGTTGAGAATGCAACTATTTCGGATAAAAATGATTTGGAAGCCAAAGGAAGCCACTCTCATGTCGACTCAAACAAAGATGAAGATGAGTCGTCCTCCTCTAATTCCAAAACTGAGATTGAGAATGCATCTATTTTGGATACGGTACGTCTCCTCTCTCTATTTCTCTTTCTATCTCTATTTTTTACTACTAGTACCAAACTTAAATCAATACTCATTTTAAAGAAAATAAATCTTATCTATCTTAATATTTAAAACTTTTCTACCTTTTACAATGCAAAACTGAAAAAAAATAACAATAAAATAAAATTTAAGGAAACTAAATTACAAGATATGTTTATTAACCGACAAAATATGCCACCAGCTGGTCCAACCCCAATTTGACAAACCGCCCAAGGCCTCGATGCTTATTATTTTTAGTTGATTACTTTTTCCAAATCCAGCAACTTTACTTACTCCCAAATCAAACACTTGATGTGCGTGACTGGTGTGAGTGCAACACTCACTTGACTCACGCCTCCAAAACTCCAACCAATATGAAGCCCAAATACTGAGCATCCACCTCCATTTTTTTTCTTTTTTGATAAATAACGGAGAGCATCCTCCTCCAAATGAATGGAAATGGATCAGATTTTTGTTAAAATCCCACAATTATATGAGATGATGGAACATTGCCAAAGTTTTGAATTACTCGGGTATAGAAAACTTGAAGTATTATATATATAAATAAAGGTATTAAGGAGTACAACTTTTGTAAAATTACTGAAAGTTTGAATTTTTTTAATTTTAATGAATAATGAAAATGACATTAACAAAAGAAAATGAAACAAATTCATACTTTTTTAGTCACAAAAATTGGGGGATCAATTAAAGACATAATTAAAACTTTTGTGCAAGCATAATGTCTTATTGTTTATTTCTACCTTCTTCCATTTTTATTTATTTATTCCTATCATTTTCATTGAGAGTAGAGGCATTCAAAACAAGATGTTCTTACATTCAAATATTTGAAAGAAGGACGCTAATAAAATCAAATTCCTTTTAATGTAAAGAACAACTTATACATAGTGCCTACTGCCTACCAAATATTCATTGAAAATTCATAATATGTTTTTCTTACTCATTTAGAAAAACTCTTATCTATCTCAATAATTAAAACTTTATCTATCTCAATATTTAAAACTTTTCAACATTGTCTTTGACATTTAAAACTTTTCAACATTGTCTTTGACATTTTACATTGAAAAAAAACTAGTAAACATTACTTTAGGGAAACTAATAAATCACATTTGGTATTTATTAAGTATTAACAGCCTTTTATTTGTAATTATTTTTTTTATAAACTTTATTTTTAATTAATTACTTCTTCCAAATCCAACATCTTTACTTTTACAAGACCCAAATCAAACACCTGATGTGCGTGCAAGTGCAACACTCACTTGAACCCAAATGCTGAGCATCCCCCTCCGAATGAACCAAGGTAATCAATACCGTACCGGTGTGTATACCGGTATCGAAACATCAACGTTTCGTACCGGTTTAAATAATGGCCATATCGGCCAATTTCGGACAATACTGACCAGTACCGGGCATACCGGCCGGTACATAAATTTTTTTTTTTTAGTTTTTTAATTTTGGTACAGAATTTTTTTTATTTTTATTTTAGTTTTGTAATTTTTGAATTTTTGTTAGAGCAGAATGGTAACTTATTTACATTAACTTATTCGTATTATTTGTTTTATTAGTATGCAATGAACAATTAAGCTTTCGATTTTTTATATTATGTTTTTTTTTCTTTTAATTGATGCTAAAGTCTAAAACTTTGAATAATTTGTTCTGAATTGAGGAAATGTTTTATGGTAAACTTTTATATTTTTTATAATACATATATATACACACACACACACACACATATATATATATATATATATATATATAAAATAACGGTAAACCCGAAACGGTATACCGGTATTGACCGGTACTAAAATATATCGTTCCACTGGTTAAATCGGTACAGCCTCCGGTACGAGATTGACTCCCTTGTAATGAACCCAAATGTCTCCTATCTTTCTTAAAATCCCAGAATCCTCACCTCTAATCTCACAAGCTGACATTAAAAATTGGATTTCCAAATCAAATTTGAGCAAGCCCAGCCAGCAAGAGCATTAGCATCTAAGCTTAATGGAGACGTGCGCGATTGTCTATTTGGTATTGGTCTTTACTCTTTATACAAAACTTTACTAATTGTTCCATGTGACGATGATAATCAGTGAGAAAACAAATGCTGCCTGACTTCAATGAAGCATCTCATGTGCATCTCTCTCTTTCTCAGTTTGTTTTGCACTGTGATTATTTTCTAACCAAATTTGATGTTGTCCAGACGGAGCTTCAACATTGGTGGCATTGGCAGCATCCGTTGGTCTTTAATGAAGATGAAAGAAGTGGACAACCTTGTAATGGGTGCTTCGAACCAGTATTTGGTCCTAGCTACAGTTGTAAAGAATGCGATGGATACTTTCATCATAAATGGTGTGCAGAACTACCCCTCGGGTTGCACCATCCCTCACACACAAATCATCCTCTTATTCTCATTGGCATATATAAATATAGTGACAACGAAGAAGAATATGACAAATTTAGCAAATGCGACGTCTGCGGAGAAATGAGTAATGAATACAGTTATTGTTGTTACCGTTGCAACTTCAACATTCACATCAGATGTTCTTCTTTATCACTCACCATCCAAACTGAATTCCATGACCACCAATTGACCCGCATTTGGTATCTGACGAAGTTCACTTGCGACTTCTGTGGCAAAGAAGGCAATCTGCCCTATTTTTGTGTCCAATGCGATTTCGTTATACATTCACGTTGTGCTGCTTGCCCACGCATACTGAAAGTTTATAGTCACAATCACCCTCTCCACCTCACCCCTTCTTTTCAAGTCCATCAATCCGACTCTCCAATTTGTCTACTCTGTGTTCGAAAAGTGGATACACTCTGGCTTTACTATTGCTCAATATGCGATTTTGCTGCCCACCTTTATTGTGCTATGCTCCCCTCGGACCGGGAGTACATAAATTTGCAGGAACTTAAAGGGGAGCAATCCACCGAGTCAAAATCTGAAGATCCAGAATCTTTTGACTCAGAAATTTGCAAAGTCATAAATACTACTGTGGGGGAAGACGGAGCTGAAATAGTCACAAAAATCAAACACTTTAGCCACCAACATGATTTGAAGCTTTCTAATGAGATTCCGAATAACACAAAATGCAACGGGTGCGTACAATCCATTTTCTCTCCATTTTACAGTTGTACGCAGTGTAGCTTCTTTCTTCATAAATCTTGTTCTAAATTACCCAAAATAAAACGACACCCACTTGATCAACACCCTCTCACCCTCAGTTATCAGGAAGATTCTTTTTTTTGTAATGATTGTGTCCAGTTGTGCAATGGCTTAAAATACAATTGTCAGATATGCAATTATAATCACAATGTTCAATGTATTTTATTATCAGACAACCTCACTCTTGCCTGTCATGAGCATCGTCTTTACCTTACCAACCGAAACTATAAACAAAAGTGTAGCAGTTGTAATTCTGAAGATTATAATGTATTACGTTGTTCCACTTGTGAATTTGTTCTAGACTTAAAATGCGCTACATTGCCACTAACCACATGGTACAACCAACATGAACATCCATTCACTCTCTGTTATACTCCTGAAGATGACTCTGGTGAATATTACTGTGATATTTGTGAAGAGGAACGAGATCCCAAGCAATGGTTCTACAACTGTACAGAGTGCAGCTTTCCTGCTCATCGAGACTGTATTCTTGGGAAAACCCCAAATGTCAAGAAACACATATAATAACTACCTGTTGGGAGGTGCTACACATTAATTTGGCTGTCACCCACACACAATTACTTTCATTGAAGAAATATAGACCACCGGCAATGTCAAAAGTGATCTATCAATGTGCTCAATGTAATTTCAACATTCACAATAATTGTTTATAGAAAGACCACTGCTGTTTTAATTTTTATGTTTATTTTTCATTTAGATTTGAGCCCTTAATTCTTTATTTTTGAATCTATTGTATTATTATGGTTGTCTATTGGTGTAGTTTTAGGGAACTTTGTTTTTTAGATGAAGCTTATTAGGCTGTTTATTGGTTTGTGGCTAATTTATGTGTAACTTGAGTTGGTTGGGGGTTAGGACATTGGTCGGTTGCTGATGATGTGACCATTTTGGGCCAATGGGTGGTGTTTGGACTATATCCTACCTATTTAACAAAAGATCTTAGTAACCTCAGGACTCAAGTTGCATCGATTACATGATATACAAGCAAGTCAGGCTCAAAATTTTAAAAATTCAATGTTTTTTTTTCTTTTTTTGGTGAATTTGCATATTATTTGTTACAACCATAGTTATTAGGTATATCTAAATTACAAATTCTCTTAAGATATATGAAATTTCTTTGAAGTAATAGTTAATAAAAATGTGAAGTTGGACTTTTCTTCTAGCATCTACTATTTTACTTAAATAATACCTAAATACTAAAAATGTCAACTTTACTGCATTCTAAGTACAGAAAAATCATCTTAAATTAGGGGGAAAGTTGTGCTCATCAAAATAGCCCCTGAAATAAGAAAATTATTTTCAAAGTTACTTGTGAATTGGACAGCTGTTTATGGTGATATGATGTACTATTTCATTCATTCCTTGTTTCTATATGATTTTTATTCTGCTGAAGTATATTTAAATGGGCACAAAAAGGCCATTCCAAAAGGGATGTTTTGGAGGCGTTCTCTTAATATCATTGATATTCTCCACCTTGAAGCTTAAAACTTGCTTGTTGTTTTTGTTCACCTACCAGATCATCATGGGAGAAAACCTCCTGGGGGGTGAGGGGAGGTGAATGTTTATAGCTAAATCCAAAAACTATGCAATTTATATATATTTTATTTTAGATTTACAATTATAATTTAGGATCCCATGCAAGTGGAATGATTGAGTAACGAAATAAACTTTGACATGCTTGGAAAACTCGCAATCTAACAATAATTTGTTTTCATGGTAGATTGGAAAAGATGTTGCCACACAATACATTCAAGATGGGGGTTTGGGATGGCTCATATAAGGTGACCATGTTACCTTTGGATCTTATTATTATTATTATTATTTGCCCATAATGATACTGTTTCCTCTAGTTTCTTGTTGGAGAATGAGAGAGAGACAGTAGATGCATATTGATAAAAACAGAAAATTCTTGTAACAGCCAAGCAGACAACCATAAGAACTGAAAATTCCTTTAACAACTAAGCAGACAACCATAAGAATAGAAAATTCCTGTCACAACCAAGCATATAATGGGCCACCTGTTGGGAGGTGCTATACATTAATTTGACTGTCACCCACACACAATTACTTTCATTGAAGAAATAAAGACCACCGGCAATGTCAAAAGTGATCTACTAATGTGCCCAATGTAATTTCAACATTCACAATAATTGTTTATAAAAAGACCAAGGTTGTTTTAATTTTTATTTGTATATTTTTCATTTGGGTTGAGCCTTTAGTTCTTTATTTTTGAATCTATTGCATTATTACGGTTGTCTATTGGTGTAGTTTTGGGGAACTTCTTCTCTTCTTTTTTTAGAATAAGCTTTTTAGGCTATTTATTGGGTTGTGGCTAATCTGTGTGTAATTTGAGTTGGTTGTGGGTGTGCATGTGTAAAACCTACAATATAACAATAATTTGTTTTCATGGTAGATTGGAAAAGATGTTGCCACACAATACGGTTGGGGGTTGGATGGCTCCTATAATGTGACTATGTTACCTTTGGATCCTATTATTATTACTTTTTGGCCATAATGATATTCTTGCTAGAGTATGAAAGACAACAGATGCATATTGATAAGAACTGAAAATTCCTGTAAAAACCAAGCAGACAACCATAAGAATAAAAAATTCTTGTCGCAACCAAAATGAGACAAGTTATTGTCTATGGGTGTTTGAAACATTTTCTAGTGAATGGTATTAGTGTGATAATTCATTGTGTGATATGTTGTATGGTCTAGAATTGTTTGGTTGAAAATGGGTGGCACATAAGAATAAAGCATATGAGTTTATGCAGCTCATTCATGACAGTTCTACATTTGAGAGAAAAAGAGGAATCACAAGAACAAGTGTAAGGGTGTCTTGGTAACGAAAATGGACCAATGCATTGGGTGAACTTCTGAAGGTATGTTTAGAGATTAGATATGAACATGGTTGGACTTACTAATCAGGAATTTTATGTTTAATTGGAGGCATAAGAACACAGAGTGTTAACTAAGTTTTGCCTTGAAGAACAGATTAAAGAAATGAAATACAGAGGATTTATTAAATATAGCTAATATTTTTTCTTTCAAAGCTCTAAGCATTCTTAGATCCCATAAATGGATATCATATTCAGGACATGCTTCCATTTCTATTTTACGGAAATGCTTGATCTTTTTAATTATTGTTAATAGTTTTTGGTATAGCTCTTGTGTACTTCTCATGTGCATGGGTTCCACACCACTGCTTTTTAATGAATTAAATACTTTTTTTTATTTATAAAAAAGGACTTGAACAGGAAAATCACATGATGTCCACGGACATTCATTGCTTGTGTTTTTTGGGTTCTCAGATTCTGTTTTCATTCTATTTTAACCTATCCGTAGGATCTCCTGTCAGTTGAGAGGAGCCTTACATTTATAGAACAAAATAATTTTGTGGGAATGAGGTATTTGAGAATGGGAAGTCATGATGAAAGTAATAGTGCTAGAACTAATTATGTTAACAGTGAAGTCAAGAAAATCTTGTGGAAAGTTAAAATTTCTGCAAAGTTTCACTTTTTATCTGGAAAATACTACATGATGCTATACTAGTTAAGACAGTCTTATTAGATAGAAAGCTTAGCTGTGATGTTGCTTGTGAAATCAGACTTCAGAACAGAAGGTAGGCCCATCAAGGATTGACAAATTATTTTAATCCCAGATGGAATTGGAAGAGAGATAACAAATGGAGTGGTAGGCTTTTGTTGCAAAGTCTAGAGAAGGAAGAAGACTCTTTGTTGGATGTTTTAACAACACATGCTTCAACAGGATGGTGGCCAGATCTAATACTGCATGAAAAGCAAATTTTCAAAACTCAAATATGGCACTAGATTTACAAATAATAACTCTTGATATCAGGTCCATTACTAGATGATTTGGACAATGGCTCTAAAAAAAGATTTGAGGGTTTAATTTGGGAATTAAGTTTCTATAATTTCTACTCTTATTTATACCACTCCTTTCTCTACTAGCATATTTGAGGTTAAAGTGTTCCTAGAATCTGTGTTAAAACCACAAGGCATCTCATGTTCTGTAAACTTATTTGTGAGTTGGGTATGTTAATTATTACAACATTTAGCTTGGTACTTCAAAAGATATTATGATTTCCTGTCCTGATCCCTGTAGATTGTGTCTTTCTAGTGTGATACATCTTCTAAATTAATTTTGATTTTTTTTACTCTCTGTTTGATACTCAGTTAGTCACTATATAATGTATTTGTTTAGAAGTATTCTCTTCTTCTTATGCTTCTTTAGTTCTATTCTTATTGTTAAATTGTTATTTATCATTTCTTGGTATGTAATTTAATTAATTTCAAAATGGGAATGGAGCTTTAGAACATTCTTGTTTTTCTACCTTGCTCTTTATCAGTTGTATTCAATATATTTCACTTAGTTATAATAATGCATTTACGAGTGTGTTTTTCTCAAGACGATCGAGTTAATGCCTTGTATTCTACACCATCTATCTGTACTAAGGCAAAAAAATGCAGCAAATGAATTATGGCCAGTAAACACTGATGATTATTTCCCATAAGCTTTACTGTCTTTCCTTCTACCTTTAGTTGACTAAGCAAAATTTATTGAAATATACTACCATTAATAAGCTTGACCAATGCTTCCTAGAAGGTATGCAGACAGGGCAAATGTTTATTGCTAGAAGGTATGAAGCAATATGTCCAAATTCTGTGTGGATGTTATTTGGTATGACATCAGTGTCACTTATGTTGAATCAGAATAGATAGGGAATAGCAATTTCCTCCATTCCTCTACACTTGATTTGTTGGATGAAAATGACCTAGCATCTCATGCTGCCATCCTGGAAATTCCTAGTAATTTATTCTTGGTATTTGGTCACAAAAGTTATCTACTTTATATTCCAAGAACTCTGCAAGGAACGCAAAGATGTGTTCTATGCAGAGAAAGGATGATGTTTTTCGGTCATCAATAGGGTGGAGTTTTCTCATCATTTATTTGGGTTATAAACATAAATGAAGGAAATTTCCTTTTTTTTTTTTTTTTGATAAGTAAGAATGATATATAAATAAAGGGCTACTCTATGCAAAAAAAGCATAGGGCAAACCCAGAGAATACAAGAACAGAAAACAAAGAGAAAACAAAGGAACCAGAAAGCAAACAAAGAAACTACAAAAGAGAAAGAGAACAAAGAAAAAAAGGGAGAGAATCACTAGACGTGAGTCCCCAAGCCCGAGACCAATCAAAGAGAGTCCCACAAAAAGAAGCAAGAATCTGATCTTCAGAACTATCCAAATCCTCAAAAGTCCGCCGGTTCCGCTCCTTCCAAATACACCATAAGATGCACAACGGAACTAAGTTCCAAATCTGGGACGAGTGCTTTCCCAACCAATTCCACCAACTGAAAAACAAGTCTGGGATTGATCTAGGTGCTACCCAAGTCACACCAAAAGTTATCAAGGCAAAGCTCCACAACCGGTGTGCCATCTCACAGTGGAGGAGTAGATGGTCTACCGTCTCTCCACTCCAACGGCACATAATGCACCAGTCTACAAAGACCAATCTCCTTAACCTCAAGTTATCACCTATTAGGATCTTATTCCAAACTACGGACCAAATGGAAAAAGAAACCCGTCTAGGTGCCTTAACTCTCCATATACCTTTCCAAGGAAAGACAATCGAGGGAGGGTCCCGCAATTTGTTATAGAACGACCGGGTGTCAAACTCCCCATTAGATTTCAACTTCCACCTCATTCGGTCTCCAACATCCAGAGGAGGGGTAATAGCTCCCAGAGTGCTAAGGAAATGCAGCCCTTCATCCAACTCCCACTCATTAAGATCACGAATGAGACGAACATCCCAAATTCTCCTGTCTTCCGTCCCTTGCCTCGACAGAGAGGCGTCAACCGATGCTTCCTTATCAAGGGCAATGCCATACATCCTTGGGAAAGCCAGACAGAAAGGTTGATCCCCATACCACTCATCCTGCCAAAATCTAACTTTATTCCCCAACCCAACAACAAACTGACAATTTTTGCTAAAATCCTCCCAACCCATTCGAATACCTCTCCATAAACCACAACCATGAGTTCCCCTGCCTAGCTTAGAGGTCCATCCTCCCCATTCTTCTCCATATTTTGAAGCTATCACCCTCCTCCATAACCGATCCTCTTCTTTCCCAAACCGCCACAACCATTTCCCCAATAGGGCCTTATTGTTTCCTTATTTTAAAAATACGCAAGATGACAACTTGAATATTTGGCTCGAAAGAGATCCGATGGTGCCAACTCTGTCTGCCTGGAAGATGCTTTAGGGATTGCACAGCACCATGATGCCATCATTGGCAGTGCTAAACAACATACAACCAATGACTACGCAAAACACGTGGCATTTGGAGCCTCTGAGGTAGGAAGCTAATCTTCATTTGAATTTGACATTCTGAGTCTTGTTTTATATTCTTTGCACCATTGTTATTGTATGATACAACTCTGTAAGCTATCCTTTAAAATGCAACAAATTTTCATAAGCAGAAGCTGTTGTAAATGCTGCCCTGTCATGCTTCACTAATAAGAAATCAAGAGATCAATATGGTTCTATGAACCTATTATGGTCTTGTGTAAACTATCCTTGTAAGCTATCCTTGCAAAGTTAGCTTCATGATTCTATGAACCTATATGGTCTTTGCACCATTCTGATATTTTTTGTTCTTGCTATTCTTCATTGCTTATTACCAAAAACAAAATAAAAAACAACTGAGAGATAGATAAAAATAATAATTAGGTGGGAAGTAGGCATCCCAACTTCTCACTTATTGTGCAATGCCGCCAATCAAATCATTTGCATGAATTTTTATACTGTACAACTAAGCCAGCATTTGAAAGCCTCCAAATTGCGCATACAAATAGAACAACTTCAGTTTGGTTTTTTTTTTTTTTTTTTTCCTTCGAGATTCTTAAATGCCCTAAGAAATTATCACTCAAATCATGCAGAATTAATCCAAAGAAGAATTTAATGCATGTTACATCATGTTAAAGCTCTCGCTGAAATGATGATTTCTGATTTCAGAGTTATTAAAAAACATAAATCACTAGCAGATTTCTAAAAAATGACAATTTTCCTTAAATGAAAAACAAATTGATCACTAAAATGAAGTTGAACTAGCTGACCAGCCCTGTTGCAAATTTTGTCAACTAAGATGAATGTTCTCCAGCATAATGAATCCAAGAACTCTCATAAAGAAATAAGGCTGAAAAAAATGAAGCAATCAATCTAGCATGTATATCAAGTGAGAAAACATGGTAGTTGCTTTAAGAATAAAACCAAGAAAAATATGGTGGCGGTTAGAAACACTACAACTTCATGCCATTATCTTTGCAGACCTAACAAAGAGGCTATCCACAACTTTGCTGGTATTTGTAACGGTTTCCAGTACTGCCATATTGCATCTGTCAAGCATCCGCTGACATGTTCAAATGATGAATTTCTTTTTTTGTAGGCAAAGATTGGTCAAAAGAAAGAGTGTGAAGCAGCTCTACAAAACCTTAGAAGGGAGATTGCTGATATCTCTCAAGAAGCCACTGAGATTAGAGAAATGTTTTGGCTTCAGATGCCAATTAGAAATCTCTTTGTTTCCATTTTAAGTAGCAAAATTTAAACAATCTTGAATTTTTCCCAACATTTTTTATTAGAAACAAATATAGACATGGTTTTTGAATAATTTTACAGTAGTACACAGAAACCCTTCAGCGGCTTTTTGGAGCTAGTATTCTTGACTTATTCCAATGGAATTAGGCTCATTCACTCATTGTAAGCTTTCTGTGCTAATCTTTGTAGCATGTTTTGTTTGTGTGACTTATTTGATCTTTTGTGGCTAACATGAGGGTGACTTAGGTAGGAGTTGGCCTGATGGTACTACAACATGTTGGAGGGGTCAATAGCATTGCATTTTATTCAACTATATTCATATTAGCTGGTAGAAAAATACTTTTTCTTTTCTTTTTTGTTCCTTTTTAATTCAACCAACAGTTGACAAGGAATTTCGAAGCTGAATAGAGGAATACTTTGTCTATGACAGGGTTTTCGGTAGTGTTGGGACCGTGGCAATGGTTGCGGTTCAGGTTTTTGACTCTTTTCATGTAATTCCAACCTTTGGTTCTGCTTAATGCTTTTAAGTAATTTAGATGATTTTGTACAGATTCCAATGACAGCATTAGGGGTAATTTTTATGGATAAATCTGGACAACAACTACTTCTATTGGTAAGAAAGTTGAGAAATCTGTACTTTGTAATGGAGTTGAATAAAAATAATTTTGAATCCTGCATCAGGAACATGCTTAGGCTGCTTTCTTGTGGGATTGTCATTGTTCTTACTATTTTTTTCTAGAGAAAAATCTATTTCTCTTGAATCCTTTCTTCATTGTTTCAGTTGAATATTTCTTAAAAGGATGAACTTCAATTATGCAAGATCTTCAAACATGGACCAAGATCACTCCAAATTTAGTGCTTGTTGGTGTATTGGTATTGCAATCATCCCAAGGACAGTTCTTGCTTCTTTATACTACATCTACCAAAGGAAAAACAGAAACTGGAAAAAACGAAAGTTTCTTTTTTGCTTTTATCTCCAACTTTTAAATTTTTGTTCATGGTCATCCTATTACAATGAGTGTGTAAGTCCTATGAAGTTTAATGCTCATTAAATGGAAGCCTGTTTACTACCATTACCTGTGGTTGTATTCTACCTGTTAGAAGCAATTCAGAAATACTATTTGCCCCTTTGAAAGAATGAATATTGCCCTCCACGGAATGAGTATTTCTGAAACACTATCAAGTTTGTAGGTTCTTTCATAAATTTCTGCATTTTTATATCTGATTTTAGCTATCCATTATAGCTCCCAATCTATGTTCATGGTGCAATTGCCTTTAACATTAGCATGCTGTCTTGAAGGTCATAATTCCATCATCATACACCAGATAATGTTAACCATTGGTTTGAGCCAAATCCTTAAGAGGTTTAAAGATTAATAAGTTGAATTTTGTGGATCGGTTTAGTTCTATAATTAGGTATACACAGGATTTGTGTAGTTCTGCAATCAGGTGTGCTAACCTGTTTTCTTGTGCAGTTCTGACTTAGAGAAGCATATGAAAGATGTAAGGTTGAAATTTATCAACCATTTTGTTGGCTTTATTCCGTACCAATTTGCTTATATTTCAACACTTAGAAACCCTGCATTTAAGTGGGAATCATGTAAGGGTAGTGTGTGAGAGAGTGTGAAGCAATGCTCAAGTTTGTGCAGTGAAGCAGGGACTCGCGACTGGACTCGTAGGTAGCTCGCTACTGGCAAGCCGCCAAAAGATGCACACGAGTGAAGTGTGCGGAGAAGCTGAACCGTCTGCCAGCACTGCACGACAAAATATCCAACCTGGCCATTCAGTTAGCTCACGGCTTGAACTTGCGACTCAATCAAGTCGCAAGGTCAAGTTGCCAGCCAGCTCTGTTTTAGAAAAACTGACTCGTCGCATTCCTTTCTCACCCCAGTATAAATACCCCTTATACCTACGAAATGTAGAAATCTTTCAGAGAGAATTTTGAGAGAAAAACCCTAGAGAAAAACAAAATTGACTCATCCACAATCTTCACATAATGACTCTTCGAATTCTTCTACTCTCATCTTCTCCATTGTTAGATCCTTGAGAGATACATTACCCAAAACCTTTTCTCACCATACCCATATCTGTGAGATGGCTTTTTGGTGGTTTGGAAAGCAGTTAGGAAGGGACCAATTGATATTGGTTGATATTATGGGCTATAGCGGAATCCGGTAAGCTAAAGAAGAAATAGGTTCGGCGTAACCTTGTTGGAGTAGGAGCTTGGAGGGGTTAGGTACACTGGGTAGATTAGGCTTGGACAGTCTATTGCTGTCCATGTATCCCAACTACATTCTTTAGTGGATTATTGACCGCTTGGAGGGCGGCGGAGAGGTTTTACGCCGAGGGCTTCAGTTTCCTCTTCGATAACATATCGTTGTGTTGTCCTTGTGTTTTCATCTCTCTTCCCTTAATCTTTGCCATTTAATTTCTGCTGTGAATGTGATTTTATTTGGTTTAGATTGTTTATCAATTCTGTTATAAGCTTATGTTCATTTTTCGCACTTAATTTGTTTGATATTAAGCTTGAATTGGTAATTTGTAAATTGGGGGTCTAAACGTTCATAGTGTTTTTCACACTATTTGAACATTCAAAAGATAAAATGGAGATAAAAAAGTCTAAACATCAACATAAATGCCTCAAGGTGGTTGAATTAATTGGCTTTGTTGGGTGTGGAGTTGATATGGAGATTGCAAGGTACATATTGAGTCATACCATGTCACTTGAAAAGATAATTATCAATCCCTGCTATCCATTTATAGTAACAACTGAGGATACTGATGAGCATCTAAAGGCAACAAGTTGTGCCAGGCAGCACCTTGAACATAGATTACCCCCAGGAACACAATTAGCGGTACTCTAAATATGATCAACTTCTGATGGTAAAGTTAGGATGGAGCTTCTGAAGTGCACTTTGTTTTTTGGTATTTGCAATGGATTTTGATTCGAATCTTGTTCTTCTCGCTCTAGTTATTATAGTAAGTCAAAGACTTACCCCAACCCTTTCTTATATCTATCCCTTCAACTTTTGTACCCTCTCCTTTTGGGTCAAAGTTGGTATCACTGCTGGTTGTATTCGTTCCTCCATCCTGAGGCATGTATCACTAGTGGCTTCAACTTAGTTAAAAGCAAAACTTATATTGCTCAATTGCAATGAAGAGATAAGTTTAACTGAGAAATTTTCTGTCAAAACAACTGCCACCATAAGAAGGGAAAAATATCAAATATGTTTAACAGAAAGTTCCAAATAGGTAATGCCAAAGACAGTGCCTAAGGGTCTGTTCGTTTGGAGTAAAAATAGGAAGAATGGAAAACAAAGAGAGGAAAATAGGGTGGAAAATATTGTTTTTCACTGTTCGTTTGAGGAAGGAAAATAGGAAGAAGAGAAAACCCGAGAGAAAGTTTTCTCTCCAGGCCCATATTTTTTTTTCCTTCCAAATCGGAAGGAAAATCTGGGGAGAAAAGTACTATAACAGCACTTTTACAAAAATGCTCTATTCTCACCTTTTTTTTTTTAACGTTCTCTTCTCTTCTTTCTTTTTTTTTTTTTCTTTTTTTTTTTTTTCAACGTGACCTGAACAAGTTCTTTTTTTTCTTTTTTTAATGTGACCTGAATGTCTCTTTCTTTTTCTTTTCTTTTTTTTTTTCTTTTTTTGTTAGGTTCTAAAAGTTTAGAACAATTGGCAAATCGTGAGCACACAAGAACATACAAGCTGCAGAAAGAAGATTTCAGAATTTGCCTGATTCAACTGATCGAAAAACAGGCTCGATCGATCGAAAGTCATATCTGCAGAATTTTAAGTTGGCCCAAACAGTAATTCAAGCCCATTAAGGATTAGGGTTTCAGATATACTTCTCCCACTATATAAAGGAAACCCTAAGCACGTTTTTACAAGGCTTTTTAGAGTGAAAAAAGTGTGCCTCTTTTGTATTTAGGATTTTGTTCCTAAAAAGCTCTCTCATATCTTCTACCGGTGTTATTGCTTGAAGAATCTCAAGATCCGGTATTGTTGAAGTTGCTACCTTCTCTAGTCATCAAAGGTGCTGGTGATCAAAACCTTCAAGGGTGGTCTTGGAGTCACAAACAGGAGAGTTTGTGTTGCTAAACCTTTGAGTGGGATCTCAAAGTCACAAATGTGGGTGTTTATGTTTTGCAAAGGCCAAGAAAGAAGTAGTCCATGGACTCGGAGCTGTCACGTGGTCGTGGTAGTAAGTTTTCTACTCGAGGTAGCAATAGGATGTTAGTGGTCTAAGTCGCTATTGTACAAACTTCAATTCTTTCTAGTGGATTTGTTGTTTTACCTTGAGGATAGCTAGGTTAAATCCTCCCCAGGTTTTTTACTGGTTTGGTTTTCCTAGGTCATCATATCATTGTGTTCTTTATATTTCCGCTGCTTTTCATGATATGATTGTTTTGTTTTAACCTAGATTTGAATAATAAACCTAAGTATTCACTTGGTTAATCAATTAGGTTAAACAATCTAGTTTATAGGGGTCTAAACAAACTTTAACCTAGATCTGAATAATAAACCTAAGTATTCACTTGGTTAATCAATTAGGTTAAAAAATCTAGTTTACAGGGGTCTAAACAAACTTACAAGTGGTATCAGAGCGGGTAGCTCTTTTGTGTTAGATCTTTTGATCTAAGAGTTGATCCTTGATCCCTGTTATCATGGATAATTTGAAGTGTCTTTCTGCTCATGTTTGTGATGATTTGAATAAAAATGACACTGTTGTTTCTGTTGATCTTATTGATGCCTGTGAAATTCTACGTAAGGAATTATTGAAATATATGAAAATTGCTAAGAAATTCAAAGAAGAGTTAAAATTGGCTAATCTTGAAAAAGAGGAATTGGTTGTTAGATTAGATGAATCTAATAAGAAGAATGAATTTTTGAGAAATCAAATTTCCTCTCAAGATGAGAAGATGAGAAGCTTGGAACAAGAATTAGTTGAATCTAAAGCTAAAATTGAAAATTTGACTAGTACCAAGCCTGCTGTTGATAACAGAAGTGTTTCTATTTCTCTTAAGCCTAAAACTGAGAAAGTTTATATCCCTCATTTCAAGAGGAATAATAAAGAAAAGACTTATTTTGCTAAGTTAGACAAAGGTAAAAGTTCTGATGTAGACGTTGAAGTTTCTAAACCTATGTCTAAACCTACTGCTAGTGTGCAAAAGAAATCTGTTTTTGTGCTTACCTGTCACCTTTGTGGTGTTGTTGGTCATATTAGACCAAATTTTTCTTTGTTGAGGCAAAAACCAAAATCTGAGACTAGATTTGTTGTTAGGAATACTGATGTTCCTAAATTTGTTCCTGTTTGTCACTTTTGTGGTGTCTCCGGTCACATTCGTCCTAATTGTCATAAATTTAAATTTAAAAATTCTGTGTTTCAATCTAGGATATGTGATGATATTTCTTCTGCCATAAGTCCATATAAATTGTTTCATTGGCTTTTGAAAAATTTAAGCTTGTTGGCTTGTGAAAGGAATTTGCAGGATTTTAGTCTTTCTCAAAAGATTGGTATAATTCCTCAAATACACTCTGCTTCACATGGATTTTCACCTACAAAGCCGAAGACTCGTGCTATATGGGTGAGAAAAGATTCTCTAAGGTGAGTGTTGTTTACTTGTCCCTGATTTAATTCTTTCAATTGTTTGTGGACATGTTTTGTTTCTGTTTTTGATTGTTTTGTTTTTTAGGTTGTTTTTATTTAAAAAAATCTAAAAACATTGAAAAATTTCAAAAAGACAAAAATATTTTATTTTGTGTCTAGTTTTATTTTTCTTGAGGATTACATGAATTATGATATCTCTCTCTTGATTTAGAACATGCTTGATATTGTGGAGAAACTTGAATAGCATGTGTTATATACGTGCTAAGCTTATTCTGATTTTGTGTGAGTATGTACTAGTTTGTACATGTACTCAAGGGTTAATTAAGAAATTTATATTTCTTATTTGTGTACCCTCTATAGCTTAGTTAAGCACTGTCATGCATTGCATTTGCATTTTTAATCATTTAGCATAATGTGTGCTTTTAGTTTTGGTCATAAAATTTTTTTTAACCAAAAAATATTTTTATGTGTTTTGTATTATATATCTTGGATTTATAATCAAGGTTGGCCATATTATTTTTACATAACATGTTTTTGTACCTTGTTTAGCTTAGATAAGCTTATTTATTGCACTTTACTAGCTGAAGTCTTTGTAGTGCATGTTGTGTGGGAAGATGTTTATAATTTTTGATCACATGATCTTGATATTGAAATCACATGCTTTTGATTGTCGGACTTGAACTTATTGAGAAAGGCATAAATAGCCATCTCACCGTTGTTTACTAGCCAATCATGAACACCTTAGTGCATATCGTAAGATTTTGTGCTCGAGAAAGTGTAGCATATGCACAAAAAGAACATAAGGTGTAGCCTCGGTTTAAATGCTAAAATTGGTGTGTACATTATTGGACTATAATAACTTCACAATTTAATTAAAATTGGTGTGTACATTATGAGGCAAAAATAAGAAACTTACATGGTTGCAAGCTTTTATTTTAGGAGATGTGAGAGTTATATAATATAACTCTTTGAGTGATAGTCTCTTTCAAATTCATGTGATGAATTTTGTAGAAATTGTGATTGATTTCTGTTCACATATCACCTCACATGCATGTTTCTCAAGCTTTTGCTAGTTGCACACACTACACAAGTTACTCTTTGCTAAACTTTGTACATGTTATTGTGTGTGATTTTGTTTTGGCCATCCAAGATTATATGTTCCTTGATTTTGATGCAAAATTTGAGTTTTGAGGACAAATTGGTTGATAAACTTGTTTTTGAGAGATCTGGGTTGAATTTATGTGTTTTTGAAAAACTTTTAGTCTCAGACTCATGCATTTCATTCATGAAATACTATGCTTTGAGGAGTTTCAGCATAAAATTGTTCTGTTTTTCAAAAATTAATTTTTTCAGATTTTCGATCGATCGAATCTGTCTCTCAACCGATCGAAATTGCGATAAAATTTTTGGTTTGAATCTGTCTGACTCGATTGGTATTCGATCGATTCTCGATCGATCGAAACTGAAAAATTTTCAGTTTCTAAGTTTTTGACCAAATTTTTTTTCATGCATCATTTATGTTTAGGATTCACATGCATTGCATTATTTTTTTGTATCCATCTTGCAGTTTTGCAGTCATATTTCTCATTGTTTTCATACATAACATGGATACACTTTGCTAAATTGGGTACTCAACTTGAATTAAAAATTGATTGATTAATTTTTGAGTTATGTACTTTTCTAGTATATGCTATTTTTATGTGTGAACTGCAGAAAATATTTTTCTTAAGGGATATGATGGATAATAATGTGCAAATATTTTCTCTACTCATGCAACTGTTTATGGGTCACATAGTGTCAACTTTGCATTTTTATGAAAGAGAGAATATTTTTCTTCATGTGTATCCTCAACTTAATTTTTTTTAAGTTTATGTGTTTTTATTTATCCCTACCTCCTAAATTTTCCCAACAACTGTTTTTCCCAAAACTTGTTTTGTTTTTCCTATTTTTATATGGGGAGAAAAGTTTTTTTTTAACCTTTGTTGTTCATAGGGAGAGTTCTCTCTATTTTCTATAGAGCTACTCTGTTTTATGTTCCTTTGGTTCTCTTTTTTCTCTCATGTTTACTGTCACTCTACTCTTTGTTTGAGTTGTCTTTGTCAATACGTGACAAAAATGAGGAGAAATAGATGAAATGTGGGAATCCTGTTTGTTTGTCTTGTTTAAGGGGAGATAAAATTGTTTTTGAAAGGGGGAGAATATAAAAACTTTTTGATGTATCTAACTTAGGGGGAGAGTTAGAATTTATTTTTGTTTTTATATTTCTGTTTCATATTATTGTTTATATGTCCTTCTTTCCACACATGCGGTGATATGTTTGTTGAGTGTTTCAGGAAAGACAGGTGCATTCTGATCAAGACCTTCTACCTCTTCTTGCAACTTCTAGGTTAAGAGTCTTAGATTGGGATTTGTGATGTAATTACGCATTTTATTGTATTGGGTTGTTCTTGTATTTTAACATTTCATTTTGTATGAAAGTTTTGTCACGAATTGCCAAAGGGGGAGATTGTTAGGTTCTAAATTTAGAACAATTGGCAAATCGTGAGCACACAAGAACATACAAGCTGCAGAAAGAAGATTTCAGAATTTGCCTGATTCGACCGATCGAAAAACAAGCTTGATCGATCGAAAGTCATATCTGCAGAATTTTAAGTTGGCCCAAACAGTAATTTAAACCCATTAAGGATTAGGGTTTCAGATCTACTTCTCCCACTATATAAAGGAAACCCTAAGCATGTTTTTACAAGGCTTTTTAGAGTGAGAAGAGTGTGCCTCTTTTGTATTTAGGGTTTTGTTCCTAAAAAGCTCTCTCATATCTTCTATCGGTGTTATTGCTTGAAGAATCTCAAGATCCGGTATTGTTGAAGTTGCTGCCTTCTCTAGTCATCAAAGGTGTTGGTGATCTAAACCTTAAAGGGTGGTCTTGGAGTCACAAACAGGAGAGTTTGTGTTGCTAAACTTTTGAGTGAGATCTCAAAGTCACAAACGTGGGTGTTTGTGTTTTGCAAAGGCCAAGAAAGAAGTAGTCCGTGGACTCGGAGCTGTCACGTGGTCGTGGTAGTAAGTTTTCTATTCGAGGTAGCAATAGGATGTTAGTGGTTTAAGTCGCTATTGTACAAACTTCAATTCTTTCTAGTGGATTTGCTGTTTTACCTTGAGGATAGCTAGGTTAAATCCTCCCCAAGTTTTTTACCGGTTTGGTTTTCCTAGGTCATCATATCATTGTGTTCTTTATATTTCCGCTGCTTTGCATGATATGATTGTTTTGTTTTAATCTAGATCTGAATAATAAACCTAAGTATTCACTTGGTTAATCAATTAGGTTAAACAATCTAGTTTACAGGGGTCTAAACAAACTTACATTTTTTTTTTCAACGTGACCTGAACGTTCTCTTCTCTCTTCTTTTTTTTTTTTTTTTTCAACGTGACCTGATCTAATTTTTACATTATAATAATAAAAATTTATATATATGATGTGATAAATTTTATATTATTTAATGAGTACAAATAAATCTATTTCTTACATATTATGTAACAAGGGTATAATAGTCAATTTATATAAATTACATTTTCCATCCTTCCCTTTTTCTCTCCAACCAAACAAAAAAGTTTTCCACCCTCTCACTTTTCCACTTCTCCAATTGAACACACAAGAGGGAAAACTAAATATTTTCCATCCTCCCACAATTTTCCATCCTCCCACTTTTCCACTCTTCTAACCGAACGAACCCTATGTCATTGGCATGTATACATGCAAACACAAATATAACAAAAAGTTACCCTGTTCTCAATTCATATTTCCTACCATACTATAAAAGAACAATACCTACTAATTCAGGGAAAAAACCGTCCAACTATCCAAGTGAGAGGAACAAGTCTATCCCATGTATTGCAAGACAAAACAAAATTGTCAACACTCAGCAGCATTTGATGCCCCTTAGTGCAGATTTCATGGATTATTTGGTGCAAAAGATAAATGCAAATACATACATACAAATATATATATATATATATATATATTGAAAGGTTTAAAGATATATTATATGAGTGAATGTAGGCTGCCGGTTCACCTTCCACAAATTTCTAAGGAATCTTTTGACATTATATTTCACATATAAAAAAAAAAATTGAATTGGGATTAGGGAAGTTTATGAGTCAAGTGAAAATGAATATGAAAATCCTAAATAAAAGTGGGCAGAATTGAACTTAACTGAACCTATCACATAATTTAGCAAAATTCAACTTATTTGGATTTTTTACTACATGGAATATTTTTTTTTTCAAATTTTAAAATAATTTACATTTTTTTACATGCAACATGGCATGACATTTTAGAACACTTATATAGAGAACCAAATGTGCCTTAAGTTTTTCAGGCCTATAAAATCACTAGTATGGATAAATTTAACTGCATTTACCGCAAGAGATGTTATGAGCTTTTTTTGCAGATAGAATATTCATCACCTACTGAGTCTGCAATTATGGAAGACTTCGAACTCTCTTTGGTAGAGGTAGGTATTGAACATTGTGAATATTAGCAGACTCATGAAAAAAAAAACTAATGACAATTTTACTTTTGTAACATCTTCATGTTTTCTTTCTACAAAAGAAGAAAAAAAAAACTTGAGGGGTGTTTTCTTATTGTAAGTACAAGACCTATTAGTAACTATACCATTGGACTCTTTGTACAACTCTGTTTGACAGTTTGAATTGTATAACACTGCTTAACGTTCATATAGTAGTGCTTGTTGTGCAAACAATATCCATGTATTATCATTCATAATATTTTTTTTTTATTGGATTTCAAAAGTCGAGTTTCCTTTGGATTCATGTTTGGGGGATGATATTTTACTGTGACATTCAAGTATGTTGAAGGTCTTTTAATTTTCTAGCAAACTAGAGGCTTGACATGTAATGAAGGCTTTAATTTATAGGTTGTTGAAAATGATGTCTTCCCTTGTCTATGTTTATAATGTTGAGCTTTGTGGAGCCTAGTTGTGTTTGATCCGATTGACGACCTGACTCGACTCAAAATAATGTTGTGTGCGTGTGAAATCCCTGCAACTCCATGGACCTAGGCAAATTGCCAAACCATGTAAATATTGTCTTGTGCGTGTGATTGTTTTTTTTTTTTTCTTTTTCTTTAGCGTGTGTTTTCTCTATTTTTTTGCTTCTCACAGGTTGGAAATTTCGGCTTAATTCCCTACATGTAATACTCCAATATGAATAGATACTCTAAATTCTAAAGTATACAATTTTGTTTCATAATATTATGAATAAAATTAATTGAGGTAGTGTTCTTTCAAAGAAATGCCATTGCTGACTCCTTAAATTTTAAGATGCACTTTTTAGTGCTTTACGGCAATAAATAGCCATGATTCATCACTTTGAAATTAACTGTTGCAATTTGTTTGTTGGTATTTTGAAATTGTACAAATGAGTATGTTTATGATTCATGTGCATAATTTTTGATTATTGTGCAGTTCATGATTTCTTTTGGGTCAGCAGTTACATATTTTGTTGGAACTGTTGTCAGCTGGCGCACCTTGGCTCTGATAGCAGGTATCTTCAGTTCACTTTTCCTGTTGTATAAACTGAATATAATTGCTTTATCAACTGGATTTTAATTTATTTCATTTGCAGGAACTATTCCATGTCTTGCACAGCTTATGGGTTTATTCTTTATTCCCGAATCTCAATGATGGCTGGTGAGTCAATTGGTTTAGAACTTATTGTTTACTCTGTAATTGAATGTAAATTTATAATGACAAAAAATAAAAGGGTTTATCCAGCAACATTTTTCCTGTTACTCTTGCAACCTTCAGATTGTGAGATGATGGTCATGTGTAATTTGTTAATAATAATAAAAAAAATGTCATGTTATTGTTTTGTTATATACATAGGCAAGAAAATTAACGGAAGAATCAACAGGTAACAACACTCATTTTTTAAACTTAAGAGACCAATAACACTCACTTGAAACTTGAGGGACTATTTACTCTTATAAGGTAAACTTTAGGGACCAACAATGTAATTTTGCCAAAATAATATTATTATTTATTAATAATTAAAAATAGCTTTGTGATAAAAATAACTCTTTAAAATTTCAAATTTTGCACATACACATTTCAATTATAATACATTTTGCACTAAAATCAGTTTTGAAAACACAATTTCAATGTAAATACATTTACACTGAAATCGTGTTTCAAAAATACAATTTTGTCCAAATTTTAAATTTTTAATACTTAAAATCATGTTTTCAAAAACACAATTTTCAAAAAAATACTATTCTTGAGAATAGTTTCTTCCCAATGTTTTTTTTTTTTAAGTGTTACATCCACAACATTTTCACAATATTCTTATAACAAATCTTAGGTGGTTAGTTGTTATTAGTTCAAATTTAAACTTACCACTGAGATTATTTTTTTGCCCCAACAATAACAACTAATAACAACCTGTTATTTAATATTTGTTGTGAAAATATTGTGTACGTAACGTTCCTATTCTAAAAGTTATACATCATAATATTATTTTTCTAAGAAACCCCACTTTCAAGTCATACAGGCTTACTTTTCTCAAAAAAAAAAAAAAAAAAAAAAAAAAAAAAAAAAAAAAGTCATCCAGGCTTACTTATAACTTGGTTAGGCTTAAAACCCAACAAAGTTGGATTATCTGCGGACTTATTAAAACAAGCGGGCCTAAGATGTGGGTTGGCATGGTTTACAAAGTTGACTCATATGGGCCATATCCATATCCAAGTAGTAAAATACGGGCTCTCTATTGGCAATAATAAAAATTTAAGTTTTAGCCACAGGTCTTTCATAGGCAATCAAGGATATATCACAATAAAACTTCCGCTTTCACTCTTAACACCCCTAGTAGCCGTGACTTCAAGAGAAAAAAAAAAAAAAAAAAAAGGGAAATTTAAGTATGAATTCTATACACTGATATATAAAAAATAAAAAGAAAAAGAAAAGAAAAAAGAGAAAGATAGGTATATAAATCTAAGCAAGTATAAATTCATTTCATTATCTACTTGCTTGTTCTCATGATTTTTCTTTGATTCACTTTCTTTTGTGTTGGAGAAAGTTTTTATGTTTTGGCACAATGACATAATAATCCTATATATCTTAGGTGTGTTTCAAACCAAAATTGAATTCTTATTATTGTAACTATTGATGGTTGCTTTTGCAAATCGATTTAAATGCATGTATGTTTTTCTTTTACCGTTCGTAAACAGTGGGTTGATTTGGACATGTTTAGAAGGGACAAAGAAGGTGGGGGGGGGGGGGATGTTAGTATGAAGTCTAGATATAAGTAATAATAGAAAAAAGATAAAAGAAAAGAGAAAGATTAGTATATAAATCTAAACAAGCAAGCATAAATGCTTGCTTGTGCTTATTTCTCATGCTTTTTGTTTGTTTCACTTTCTTTTGTGGTGGAGAAGATTTTTCTTTTTTGGCATAAGGACATAATAATTCTATATATAGTAGAAGTTATAGATGAGCTCTACATGAACTTAATTTTAATAAAACTAAAATTAAGGCTAACTTGGAAAATTCCCTAGGTATGTGTTTCAAGCCAAAATTGGATTCTTCTTGCTGAAGGTATTGATAATATATTTTTTTGAAATATAATATTGCTAAATGAGTTTAGTTCTTGGTGCATTTAATGTAACTTTGATAATAATTACATCACTTGACCTGTTACTTTTTATATATAATTATTTTCTTGAATTCACTTTATTATTAAATCCTTGTTATAGGTTAATCACAAGCAAAAATTTCACAACAATTAATTGCTAGTTATTGTTATATTTAAAGTTTATTTATTTAGTATATCTAAGAACACCAAAAAAAAAAAAAAAAAAAACTATTGAACGTGGGAATGAAGGGAGGTGGGTCGCTCCCTTTTTTAAGGTTCATGAGGTGGGCCCGATTCTTCTTAAGCCCAATAGAGAAAAGGAGGCGCAGTTTTAAATCTTAGTTGTTAAATGAAAACGGGTCAAGGCACGAAGCCCGTGATGCTTGGAAGCCCAAGATTATAACTCTAGTTAGGCCTAAAAAACTTATGCTTCAAAAGTCTTATACGCAACCATTCGCTTTAGTTTTTTATATATATATATATATATAAAAGACAGAAATTCTACGTTAGAATAATCTAAATTATATACGAGTGTGAATCTTCATTCTAGAGACTTGAACCCTGACTTTTGCTACTCACACCCTATGAGCATTTAGGGCACGTTTGGTAGACTGTAATAGATACTGTAATGTAATAGATATTCTTATAGCATAACTATTCGATTGTTTGGTTATGTTTTTATTACAATGAATAGTTATTCCTTATGAATCTATTCTTCAAAATGAGGAATAATTATTCCTTATCAAAAGTACTGAATATCTATTCCTTCACCTTATGTAATAACTTTTTTAAAAAAATTCCTAAAAAATCATTAGTTGCCACATCTTAAAAAAGAAAGAAAATAAATTTTCCTTATTGTTAATTATTAGCTCTATTTTGAACACCCTAAAATAAGTGTATTTTAGGAAATTTGACTTAAAAATGATTTAATTACATCTTCTTTTTGTACTCTACTAAATTGTGGATGCATATTAAGGATTCTATTCCTAAAAGGTCATCAAACTAATGAATAGTAATACTTATTACATTCTAACTTAATGTATTCCTAGTAATACTTACTCCTATTCCCATATAATAATCATTACAGTGTACCAAATGTGCCCTTATACTTATAGAGTGACCATCACACTAAAACGTACAACGATAAAAGAGGAAAACAAAACCAAAAAAATTGGGCCACGACACAAAATACACCCTGGTGTTAGCCAGGCCCCAGGCCATTGCGCTTGATAATATTTTTATGGTGGTCTCTTTCTTCTTCTTTTTCTTTTTTTCAATTATTTTATTTTTCAATTTGGACTAAGGTTTTTTTTTTTTTTTAAAGAAATAAAAATGGATATGCATCGTATTTATTAACTTAAATCATACACTGCACTACATTTAATATCCTAAGCAAATTATAAATTACAACGTATATGGGCCAAATCCATCGGACAACTACACAATCAATAAATGAACAATAACATGAGTTACCATTTGAAAGACTGCTTGAAATTTTCACAATTGTTAGAAGAGCTCAAATTCAAATAAATAAAATTGTCTTGATAAAATGTCCTCATAAAACATTACAATGCATAAAAGGAAAACCAATTGTTACTTCATCTTGATTATCTTTTTTATTGTATTCGCTAGTTCATATTATACCTATAATATTTTCTGATGTAAAATATTTTAAAATACAAAGATTATATGATTGATTGAATTAATGGTGAGTTGGATTTAGTGAGTCTAGAATGTGTAAAGTTGCACTATTTATTTATATATTAATATCATTTTAAAAAATGAACAAAAAAAATGTGACATGACCTATAATGTGGCTCAACTTGAGCTTAATAATAAAAAATACCAAGTTTCAACTTTTAGATATGTATAGATTTTTTGATATGTAATTTAATTTATTTCAAAATGAGACAAGTTTTATGACATTCTTGTTTCTCTACCTTTCTCTTTTTCAGTTGTTCAATATGTTTTACTTGGTTTTAATAATGCATTTACAAGTGTGTTTAATTTTATCAGGACGATCGACTTAATGCCTTGTATACTACACCATCTATCTCTAAGGCGAAAAGACAGCAAATGAATCATGGCCACCGAAAACTGATGATTATTTCCCTTAAGCATTACTGTTTTCCCATCTACCTTTGGTTGGCTAAGCAAAATTTATTGAAATTTACTGCCATTAATAAGCAAATTTTCATAGGCAGAAGCTGTTGTAAATGCTGCCCTGTCACTCATGCTTCCCTAACAAGAAATCAAGAGATCAATATACGCTGTCTGCAATTAGAGATTTGTGATGGCTTTTCAACATACTCTGCTTTTCATACAAACAGCAGAGCATAACAAATCAAAGTGTGCTAGAACCTTTCAAAAAAGTGTGCTAGAATAAATTCCATAATTACCGCTTTGCTTAACACGTGTCTCTAACGAAACTCGCTCTCTTATGCTCAAGCCGATCCGACTTGGCATTCATTAAACAAAAACTTCGGTGTTTCTTCTCAGCTGCTTGTCACGTGCTCTTCACTTAATTATAGGTCTTTTATTAGAACGATACCGTTGCACTATATTGCTTATTTTCATTAAGCAAAACGACGGCGTAGCGTGGGAACTCCTTTCTTTCTTCTGTTTTAACACCATGTCCTTCACTTTTTTTCTCTTTAACCCTTTATTTAATTCTTTTTCGTTTTCATCTACTTTCTTATTCTTTAGTTCTTTTTTTATTTACTATATTTTGCCTCATTTACTTACATTTTGACTCATTTATCTAAAGTGCTAACTAGAATATATGTGGAGCTTTAAAAGGCTTTAGTATATTCTAAGTTCTGAGCTTATTTTGGATGAAAATTGATTCAAAGTTGTAGTATTCTAGGACTCAAAGCCCTCTTATCACCTATAAGCAGGGGAAAATAAGCAATTTCTTATGTTTGTTTTCCACTTGATCTTTAGAAGCAACAGGGAAGTGTTCGTTGATCTTTTTCTTTAATTATTAGCCAAGTTGTCATGTACTGGTAGATCAGAATGAGATGTATTTATTTGACCAGTTAACAATTTGGGCAGGTATTTAGTATGGCTCAAACAATAGGCATGGCAGGATTACCCCACCCCTCACACACCTTCACTTTTACTTTCCAATTTCTTGGTTTCTTTATGGTAACTAATCATGATTATTTTGGCTATGACACTTCAGGAGCATTTTTCATATTCTCAATCACTTGTGGTTTAGGCGTTTAGCTGCTGTATTTATTGCAAAGCTGGTATCAGAGACCAAGGGACAAGCATTGGAAGAAATACATGCATCATTTACCAATCCTCAGCGCAAAAACTCAAACCCTTTAGACATATAAGAAAATTTGTTTATCTTAGTTCAACTAAAATCTAAAAACCCTATAAAACAAACTTCCACATGTGAATATATACTATTTAAGTATGTTCAGTTGTGGGGTTCTATTATGCATAATGATCCTCTATTCAGTTATCTATTCTACCCAATAAATCACTTCACATTTCTTCATGGCAAAGAAAAATGTTATTGGAAGCATTTTGGGAGAAATCAACTTATTAGACTGGTGTGGAAGATCATCTTTCCATTCTCAAGTACTGTGAAATTTATGCACACCTTTCTCAAGGTTATTGTAAACATCCTATTATCATCAAAAAGTTTTGTTTCTGTTATTTTCATGAATCATGATATCAATCATCAATTTTCCCTAACTGATTCTGTAATTTTATAGCTTATATGAAACTAAAAAAAGTACTGCAATTGATAATACAAGATTGGAACACAATTTTCCCAGCACTTTGGCAGCCTAAGAGCATCCGCAGCCCAGATGGCATATGCCATATGCTTAAACATTTGACCATCCAACCTTCCAAATCTTGCTCCAGCCGGACCTGCTAAAAATGCTAATTGTAAAATTTTTTACAATACTGCTACAGTACCATCTTATTAATAAGATGGTACTGTAGCAACATTGTATAATTTATATTATTATTATATTATCTCAAGTTTCTTCTCTCTCTTCCGTTTCTCTTTATCCTTTCTACTCTCTCTGATTCTCTTCCGTTTCTCTTTTTCTTGCTCTCTCTGATTCTATCTTCACTCTCTCCGGCAACTCGCGCGGTTGGGATTTATTGGCGAGATCGACGTGGGGGGACATATTGGCGAGATCGGTGGTGGGTCTCCGCGGTTGGGATTTATTCCCAGCGGCGCAGTTGTGGGTTTCAAGCTTCCCAGCGGCGCGGTTGTGGGTTTCAAGCTTCCCATCGGCGCGGTTGAGTTGGAGATCGGCGCGGTTGTGGGTTTCAAGCTTCCCAGCGGCGCGGTTGAGTTGGGTTTCAAGCTTCCCAGTGAGATCGGTTGAGTTGGAGATCGGCGCGGTTGTGGGTTTCAAGCTTCCCAGCGGCGAATCGACTTCCTTCGAGCTTCGGCGGTGGTGGGTCTGGTTTTTGACCGAGGGTTGCTGTGTTTTTTTTTTTTTTTTTTTGTGGTGTTGATGGGCGGAGAGGGTGGTGGTGGTTGTGTTGATGGTCGGAAGGCAGTAGGTGCAGCGGCGTGGTTTCTGGATTTTTTTTTTTTTTGTTGACAGTAGATTATGGGTTGCCGGTTGCCGGTCGTGGTGGTGTGGAGCGGCGGTGGTGATTGTAGTTGTTGAACAGAAAGAAAGAAAAAAAAGAATAAATAATGTGATGTATTGTATGATGATAATTGTAAGAAATATTATTTTATTGTGTAAAAATATTATTTTAATGAATAGAATAGAAAAATAAAAGATGGGATGTTGGAGTATTGTAAAATTGAATGGTATAATGGATAAAGTTACTTTTTGAGATGGTAAAATAAGATGAGATAGGAAAACCGGATGGAGATGCTCTAATGTTTATGTGGGCAAATCATAACCAGCAATTTTCCTAGCACATTGACAATAGTTAAGTTGGCATTCCTAAGCTATTTGCTTTTAAGTCTATTATACAAACTCATAATCACTTAGAAGAAAGATTAACCATCCGAAGTTAAAAATCTAAAATTTAAGAATATCACAAACAACCACCACGGTGTAGAAAATTGCTAATTTTGTAATATAACTTGGTGTTGCTTTCTATTGAACTTGTAAACTAGAAATAGTATAATAATTTTTTCATAAATTAACATTTATCCCAATAACTTGATTTTAATTTTAAAAGAATGATAACTCTAAGGGATTACACAATTGGTTAGGAACCATGCCTTATGAAGCAGCTCAAAGTCTATGGGGAAAAGTGAATTTTCATCACTTAATCAATATTTTTTATATGTTCATGCGGCAAGTTAATGTTGTGGGCATCTGACATCAGTGAGCATTTGAAGGTTCATGTAATAAGTTGTAACAAAACTCTTTGAAAGCCATCTCATGAGTTGGGGGGTAGCAACAAAGGGTAGAAACTAAGACAGGCAACCTCAATTGCAAATTTGGATTTTGTAGTAAACCAGTTCAGGGAGTGTTGAAGTTGAATGTATAATATTGATGGTGACTAAAGCTCTTGGCATTCAATGAACAACAACAACAACAAAAAAGAAGATCAGAGGGATATTCTTAAACTCAAACCATCATTGAACATAACTCCAAAAGAGTTTATAAATGCTTTGAAGAAAAGTGGGGTGCATGTGGGTTGGCTTCTATCAACTTTAATGGAAGATGGATTTCCCAGGTTGTTGAGTTGAGTTTTTTTTTTTTTTGGTTGTTGTTGTGGGATCTCCTTTGATTGAGTTAGAGGGCATGTTAAATAGTGTTGACAAAAATAAAAATTATGAAAATTTATATGTCCGACTCTCAGAATTCCACTTTATATTCTATTCATAGCACCATATCATGTGTTTGATTTGATTTTTTTTTTCATTTTAAAAATATAAAAATGATATGTTCACAATATTTTCATAATATTTTTACAACAAATCTTAAGTGGCAGGTTATTACTAGTTGTTATTATTGGGGCAACAAAGTAATTTTAGTATTAAGTTTAAATTTGAACCAATAACAACTAACCACCTATTATTTATTATAAAAATATTATAGACATAATACCTCTCTTAAAAAAAAAAAAAAAAAAACAACAACTTTTGTTGTTTGTACGTCGTCAACGACGTCTAGGGCTTTTCTTGTTGATTTATGTAAAGCCTTGGCGGCTGATGACTATATTCCTTCCTCTTCTTTCTGTTTTTATTTTTTTATTTTTTTTATTATTAAATATTAAGAGAAAAAAAAAATCAAAAAGAGAAACTCTCGAGTCCTTATTAATCTTACTACTTTTAACATATAAATCAATCCTTAAAATATCATCTTTCTATTAGGGATTGAAATCTAAAGTTCTAATTATATTTGGAGTCCTCTACCAAAAAAAAAAAAAAATTATATTTGGAGTCAAATTCATTTTTTTTAAAAAGAAAAAGGTTGTATGTCATTTTTTTCTTTTTTAATATACTCAAAAAAGGTTAATTTTTTTAATAGATATATTAAAATTAGTATTTTCTCTCAAAAATATTTTTACTTCTTCAATTTTTAAACTTTATTTTTTTCTCAATAATTGAAGATAGCATGATGCAAATATCTCAATAATAAAGAGGACAAAGACAAAGATAGCATCACATCCTAGAAAAAATTTAATAAGTACCGACAAAAGTGTCCCTTGATGAACCCAAAGTGTGTCTCCCCTCAACGCTTCATCTCTCCACTTTCTCTAAAACTCGTATCTCTATCCGACAAACTCAGATACTCCACTCTTCGTCTCTTACTCTTAATTCATACATACATACTATTTCTTTGCCATCCAAAGAGAATTACGATACGGGCAGAGAAAGCATTGAAGAAGGAGAGCTATCAACTCCTCTAGTTGCCAGTGGTACTAGTAGTGGTGACCATGTTTGTGCCAACACTACTGGTTGTGATGATGGTGGTGAGAATCAGAGTGGATCTTCCTCAGCCACAAGTGTGGTTGTGATTAGCACTTTGGTTGCTGTGTCTGGTTCCTATGTTTTTGGCACAGCTGTAAGTCATCTTACTTTAGCATAGAGTGGTCCACACTCTCTCTAGTCCACATCGTCCATGGTCCATGGATATTGTCTGCAAAGATTTTAATGTATTATTAATGATGAGTGCCAAATTTTGCAAATCTGTAGAGAACTCAAATTCTATGATATCTAACTATATGCATTTGAAACGGAGAGAAACTATTGTAACTCAAATCATTGGAATTAGTAATGCTTGAACAATTGTTAATTTCTGAATCTTCACTACAGTTTGAAGTGTCACAATGTTTTCTATGCTACTACAGTCTACAGTTAGCCATGATAGAACGTATATTAGTTGAACACCAAATTTTTGTAGGGATTTTACATAGAAATGTATCTAAATGATTGGGGTGTAGATTTGTCAATGGATTGCAAGCAGAGTCTTTTGTGACATTGGAGAGAATAACTGAATAAGACAATAATGGGATGGGTATGTCAATGTCGGATGCCTAGACGTTTGATATGCTGACTACTGAACTGAAAATGGTGTATAATTGATTTTGTAGGTGGGATATTCATCACCTGCTCAGTCTGGAATCGTGGATGACCTGGGTCTTACTGTGGCAGAGGTGGGTTTAAAACTATAAAGTGCATTTTTACTTTTGGCAAATGATATTATCACTTTAGAACACTTTTAAGCACTTTGAACTATCTTGCTCTGGAAACATGTTCTGCTATGAATATAACATTTCTACTATTTTAACCATTTTTCCATTTCTATATTAATTTCATTGAAATTTTGTATAAATTTCAGTATTTACGCTTCTATTGTCTGGGATTATGGTGATTTATGACAACAAATCTTCATGTGAAGATACTAATATTTGAGCGCTACTACATGGAAAAAGAAGAAAGGTTGTGTTTGGAAAATCATGTCTGCATGGCAAAATCACAGACACAGTTCATCACCTAGCTTGTGTTTTTCTGATTGGAGAATTTGAATAAAGTTCAACTATGATTTAGAGAAATGTTAAATACAATTAAATACAACATTTAGGATTAATGACATTTCAAAGTTTGAATGCAGAGAATAATTTTAGTTGGTAGTAAGGAGTATATGACTTGGAGATACTGATCTGATCTTCATATAGAAGTCACTGTTTCAGCTTTCAAAATGAAGTGAAATGTTGTATCGTATTGCTTTATGCAAAATTCATTTTTATTGCATTGCTTCATAAACTATCTTTTGCTTGCCTTATACATTTTTGTATATGATTTTGTCAACATCTTTTGGTTATACTGCAGTACTCACTTTTTGGTTCAATATTGACAATTGGAGCAATGATAGGTGCAATAGTGAGTGGCCAAATAGCAGCTTACATAGGTAGAAGAGGTGTAAGTACTTCACCCTAGAATGATTGCCGGTGGTATTATTAAGGTTAAAACTCCACAGCTCGCCAGTTTTTCAATTTTTTGGTTGTTTTGCAAGGCAGACAATGGGATTTTCAGAGATATTCTGCCTGGCAGGGTGCCTAGCCATAGCATTCTCAAAGGTTTTGTGACATATTCTCGGACTATGTCACAAAATTGTTTCAGGATTTAATTTGTAGTAAGTAGATATGTTATCTTAGCTACTTCATAATATCAAATGTTTGGTGTTTGTTGAAAGGGTGTTTGGTGGCTTGACCTTGGGAGACTGTTGGTAGGTTGTGGGTTGGGACTCCTTTCCTATGTGGTAAGTTGTTAGATTGCAATTTCAATGATTTATCTTTCATATAAACAGTAAAATTAATTGTGTTCCCAATAGCAATCAGGTACCTATATATTTAGCAGAAATAGCACCTAAGAATCTTTGGGGAGGGTTTACAACTGTTCATTAGGTAAGGCAAAAGTCTCATGAATATGAAAACCATGTAAGTCATTGCCCTGTTCACCTATTAATTGCCACTCGTACAATTAATGATTTGTTGTGGCGTATCGTTAACATATCTAATTGGAGCTTTTGTGAACTGGCGAACTTTGGCTCTGATTGGTAAGCTTCCCTGCTCTTGTCCTGTATTCTTGTCATTTGAAGGTAGTTTCAAGTAAGGCTTCTTTTTTTTTCTTTAATTCAGGAACTATACCATGTCTAGTACAACTTTTTGGTCTATTCTTCATTCCAGAATCTCCAAGATGGTTGGTGAGTTATTTAAAATTTTATTAGAAGATTTTTTTGGAAGGTGTTGGGGAGACTCCAATTGAGGAGTTAATATAACATATCACAACACCACTTAACTCAAAAGCTTGAACAAATGGGTTCGTGCTCAATTATGTTATATTTAATCACTCACTTTTGTCATTATTATCCAATGTGAGACTTCACTACTTATAACTAAATAACTTACAACTAACCACACCACTCACACGTAAATATTCTAACAAAAGGTGCTCTTTGGATAATGCATTTGAAAACTACAAAAAAAAAAAAAAAAAAGAAAAGAAAAGAGTTAAATGTTTTTCTAATCATTTCTTTTTCCATTATTCTTCTTTTTAGCCAAGTACATGTGATTTGACAAAGATGTCTAATTGCTATAAAGTGGAAAAGAAAATTCAAGTATTGACTGACAAGCTCATATGATTTTTTTTTAGGCAAAAATTGGTCGAAAGAAAGAGTGTGAAGCTGCTCTACAGCACCTTAGGGGGTAGAATGCTGATATCACTCCAAAAGCTACTGAGATTAGAGTAACTTTTGGACTTCAGATGTCAATGAGAAAATAACTCTTCGTTTCCTCTTTAACTAGAAAAATTATTTACTTCGACATAGTCTTAAATATTTTCAAACAATTTTGCTTAGAAACAAGTATTGACATGGTTTTAGAATCATTTTACAGGAGTACACAGAAACCCTTCCACGACTTTCTGAAGCTAGTATTCTTGACTTATTTCAATGGAAATATGCTCACTCACTTATTGTAAGCTTTTGTTTCATAATCTTTGTAGCACGTTTTTTAATTTTTTAGACAAGTTTGATCTTTTGGACAACATAAAAGTGGGTTAGGTTGGAGTTGGCCTGATGGTACTACAACAATTTGGAGGAGTCAATGGAATTGCATTTTATGCAAGTGCTATATTCATATCAGCTGGTAGAAAAAGGATTGTCTTTTTTCTTTTTCTTATTTTTTTTCCCCTTATTTAATGCTACTTATAGTTAACAAGAAATGGAAGTTGAATAGAGGAATACTTTGTCAATGACAGGGTTTTCGGGTAGGATTGGGACCATAGCAATGATCATTGTTCAGGTTCTTGAATCTGTTTGCAGGATTCCAACATTTGCATCTGCTTAATACTTTTTAAGTGATTTACGTGATTTGTTCAGATTCAAATGACGGCATTAGGGGTAATTTTGATGGATAAATCTGGAAGGCGGCCACTTCTGTTGGAAGAAGGTTAAGAAATCTTTACTGTGTAATGGAGTTGAATGAAAATAATTTTGAATCCCACTATATTCATAGGTTTCGGCAGCAGGAACTTGCTTAGGTTGCTTGCTTGTGGGATTGTCATTCTTCTTGCAGATATTTTCTACAGAAAAATCTATTTTTCTTGAAAACTAGTTTCATCAGTTTTGTTGAATATTTCTTAATAGAATAAAGATTCAATTATGCAGGATCTTCAAACATGGACCAAGACAATGCCAATTTTAGCACTTGTTGGTGTACTGGTATTGCAATTATCCCAAGGACATTTTTCTTTTTCTTATAAAACATCCAAAGAAAGAACAGCCTGTGAAAAATGTTATTTTGCTTTTATTTCCAACTTTCATCATTTTATCATGGTCTTTGTGTACTTTTGAGTGTGGAAATCCTATTAAGTTTGAAAGCTTATAAAATGAATGTTGTTTAATACCATTACCATTGGTTGTATTCAACCAGTTAGTAGCAATCTGGAAATAGTTTTTGCTGCTTTGAAAGCATGAGTATTTCAGAAGGTCTTGCATAAAGTTGTGGATTTTTATGATCTGATTTTGGTCATCTATTACAGCTCTTAATCTATATTCATGTTGCAATTGGCTTGAGGGTCACAATTCCAACATTGTAGACCAGTTGATGTTAACTATTGGTTTGAGCCAAATTCTTAGTGGTTTAAAGATTAGTTAAGTTGAATTTATCTGTTTGGTTCTGCAATCAGGTGTACACAGGATCTTTCATTAGGCATGGGAGGAATTCCTTGGGTTATAATATTAGAGGTAGATTTACCTTATCATACTTGAAACACCATCTTTTATTATCAAAATAATTGCCATGAAGGCCTATGGTTGGCTGAAATAGAGTTGATTCTGTCTCAGATATTTCCCATAAACATGAAGGGCTCAACTGGAAGCCTTGTTACATTGGTTAGTTGGTTAGGTTCTTGGATTGTATCATATGCTTTTAACTTTCTAATGGATTGGAGCTCAGCAGGTAATGCCAAGCTAGTCTTATATCTCCATCTTGTTCTTATATTGGATGCATACTGCAATATGATCACTTAGTTTTTAATTTATGTTTACCTTTCGTCAGGAACATTCTTCACATTCTCATGCATATGTGGCTTGACTGTTTTGTTCGTAGCAAAGTTGGTACCAGAGACCAAGGGGCGAACTCTTGAAGAAATTCAAGCATCATTGAATCCATTTTCAGCAAAAAAATGAATTTTGCATGTCTGTATGACAACACCAATCTGTGTTCGAATATGCAAAACAATTTCTAAACATCGAACTCCATTTAATTGTGGCACTGAGTGCTAGACTAATTGGTGACTAGTTGTCACAATAAGCAAGGTTTTTTTTCAAAAGTCAAGATATCTTTGCAGCTTAGATCATCCAAGAATTATTTTCTAAAACTGTTGTGGGATTGATAACCATAGCTTGAAACTCTGCATTGCACTTGGAGAGAAACTACCTATTCGCCACCTAATTTAGGGAATGTGAAAGGTAAATATTGAATTTTTAAACATTTAGAGACCATTTGGCTTGTGGAATCTTCCATTCTTGAAATCATATCCATGGAAATATAGAATTATCAAGTTTGGTTTGTTAGATGCATTCCTATCAAATTTGTAGAATATAACATTTATGTTTCTAGTTAAATCATAATTTTGTGTCAAGAGTCTTATAGTTCAATTAACACCAGCTAGTGTTTCTAACAAAAATGTTCAGAGTTCAATGCATATTAAAAACATAAAGAACATGCAATATAACACTGGGTATTTTCAAATTTTTAATTTTATTAAGTGGTATAACATTACTTAGAGTTATACTAGGTGTCCATAAATTAGAATATAATGGACTAACTGACATTTTATGCTTATTAGGGGTACTAGATATTAATGGCAACGTTTGACGTGATTAAGTCACACTAAAGATAACATTCAAGTTTGGAATCATCAAATTTTTAAAATGATTGAGTAGAATTTATGCAAAGATAAAGAAGTGAAAGTTACACAAGATATAGCATTCAAGATTGGAATAATAAATTTCTTAAAATGATTGAGTAGAATCAAATCAAAGATAAAGAAGTTCATTTCCTTAAAGTATTTTTGTCTCTATATTTTTTCTTATTTTCTTGATTATTAGGAAAGAATATATGAAGAGATGGTAAGAATTCTTATAGACCATAATTTCTTTTTCTTTTTTCAATCTTCTTTACTTTTCTCTTTTACGTGAATCTAATGTTTGTGTTTTTCTTTTTCTTTTTTTGACCTCAATGTTTATGCTTTTCAAAAACAAAGAAAATGGAAAGAGGAAACTCACACAAAAAAGAAAACAATCTGTTTCACTTTTGAAGCAAAAGCATTAAATGTACTAGAACCCAAGTTACATATTTATTACAGTTACTAATCTACTTATCTAAAAGAAATCAATTATACATTAATTAATATAAAAGATAACAAAATAAATTCATGAATAAAGCTAGGGACACAATATATTTACAACAAGTGGTAAACTATTAATAGTTGGTGAAAAAATGATGTCTTTGATGGCCCAGATTAGAACCACCAACAGATTGTCATCTATGTTTTTATATAGTTACACATATAATTAATAAAATATAATACAATATATGATGCTTCTTTTGGTTGTTGAATATATGACATAATTAGGATTGATCTATCATCATCAAATTACTATCTTATCGCCAAAAGGTGTGCATCTCAACCGGCACATCTTGATGTTTTCAAAGAATATATCTAAGGAACAAAAAGATAGAGTTTCATGTGTGCATGTATAACCTAGATAGAGATGCATAAAGAAATATAATAAATGAATGAGAAATAAATTGATTGTATGGACATGTTTACAAAAAACTAAAGAGGAAATGTTAGTATGAAGTCTAGATATGATAAAGAAAATATGATAATAATAATAATAATAATAAAAATGATTAGAGAAAATGAGAAAGATAAGTATAAACATCTAAACAAGTAAGCATCAAATTCCTTGCCCAATTTCTTCTCATGTTCTTTCTTTTGTGTTGGAGAATGTTTTTATGTGCCAAAGGCAAAATAAGCCTATATATAGAAGAAGTTATGGATGACCTCCACATGAACATATATTTGACAAAATTGATATTGAGACTAGCTTGGAAGCTTTCCTAGGTGTATTTTGAAGTCAATATTGGATTATTCTTTCAATAAGTAATGATGGTTGTTTTTGCAAATTTATTTATATGCATGTGTATTTTTCTATTACTTTTCATAAATAATATGTTAATTTGATTGCTTAAATTTTGTTGTATAGATGTTAAATAAAGTAAAATTTTTGGCATATTTAGTACTTGAATTAACATTATATTTTTTTGAGATATATATTATTGCTAAATGGGTTTGTTCATGCTACATTTGACTTTCCTTTCATAAAAATTACATCAATTAGTTATTTTTTTAATTACTATTTTCTTGAATTTACATTCTTATTAAATATCTATTATAGGTTAATCACATGCAAAAATTCACAACAATAAGTTGCGATCTATTGTTAAATCTATATGGTTATTTGTTTAATATATTTAATAATTCAAAAAACTATAAGATCTCTTTATAAATTAATGAGTTTCTAATGCTTAATTGCTTCAATATTCAGAAAGAATAATAAATCCTAATAATATTTAGTAAACTTGATAGTTCAGAAAGAAATTTATTCCAATTGTGAGTTAAGCAGGAAATTTTTGAATATTCCAAAAGTAACAATCACTCCTCTCATATAAATGTAGATTCTCACCATGAATTTAATTGGTGTGATCTACTATTATATGGGGGAAAGAAACATTAATCTTAGTGTAAAGAATTTGACATGAGGTCCCTAATAATATCTCATTCCTTTTGTTATTAATGTAAAGAATAATTTATACATAGTGCCTATTAATATTCATTTTATCTTTTATTAATAATCTTAGTAGAAAATTCATAATTTCTTTTAATACTAATTTTAAAGAACTTTTATCTATCTCAATATTTAAAACTTTTCAACATTGTCTTCCACACTTTACATTAGTTCAGAACTTTTAGATAGAGACCCAAATCAAATCCAAATTCTTTTGTAAAGGGTTACTTAAACCCGTTATGTCTATCAAATATTCATGTTATACTTTTATTTTTTTTTAATGAAAATATTCATGTTATACACTTATACTAATACCTTTAGTTTTCTATCTTTTAATTATTAAAAAAAAAACCTTTAGATTGTAAGTAAGCATTTTATTTTATTTGTTGCTATCTTCTATTTTCTATTTTTGTATTTAAAAAAAAAAAAACTGTTGCACTTGTCCCAAACAAATCATTTTCGAGAATTTTTTTTCCAATTAACCTTAAATATCAAACAATTTCATTAGTTGTCACGTTTCAAAACAATTTGGGAAACTAGCATCTCGAGTGTCTAAAACTCGAGTTCCAAGATAAAACTCAAGTTTCTAAGTCTAGATTTGTAAATGGTGGCATCTAATGTGGAAAAAAATCTACGTGAAAGTTGAGTTTTTAAGACTCGAGTTCCACCATTTTATTTACCTTCTTCTTCCTCACATTTGTTGGTGTTCTTCTTCGTCATTGCAGATCTGAAGACCAGATCGTCCACCCAGCGTTCTTCGCCAGCCTAATCGCCCACCCAGCGTCTCTTCGTTCTTCTTCAGTGCTACAGATCTAAAGACCAGATTGTCCACCCAGTATTTGTTCTTCTCCAACCAGATCGTCTTCCTTTGTTCTTCGGAGCTCCAGATCGTTTTCCTCTCCCTTTGTTCTTCTTCAAGTCTTATAAACCGAGTCTTCAGAAATTTCCCCAACAAAAAATCGAGTCTTAAAGACTCGGTTTTGTTTTTTAGAACTTGAGTCTGCAAAGCTCGAGATTTATATGGCATCATACTTCCAACTCAGCAAGTGAGAATCGAGTCTTTAAGCCTCAAGTTTTAAACTAAAATCGAGCCTATAAAACTCGAGATGCTAGGTTACAAAATTATTTCAAACGCATGTTAACTTATTATATTCTTTCCCCTCACTATGCTAGCCTGCAAATTACCTCTAATTTTCGGTATAAAACAATGAGTTGGAGCCAAAATTTGTAACCCAAATGTGTATTGAGAGAGAGAGAGAGAGAGGGTGAGAGAGTGAGTGTGATGGCAATATTGTCTTCGACATTACATTGAAAAAAAAAAAAAAAAAACCCAGCAAACATTACTCTAGCTTTATTTAATATTTATTAACAACCTTTTATTTGTAATTAATTTTTTTGGCAAAAATGCAAAAATGACCCTCTAACTTTTAGTCTTTTTCATATCAGTCCTCTAATTTTCAGCTTTGTTATTTCAGTCCTCTAACTTTCAATTGTTATCAATTTAGTACTCCGTTAAACTCTAGTTATATCCTGTCGTTAATTGAGCCAAAACGACGTCGTTTTGGCTCTTTTAAAAAAAATCAGAATTAAAATAAAATTAAAAAAAATCTGATATTAAAAAAAAAAAAAAAAACATTCACTCGGTCAAAACTGAAGAATCATTCTACACCCAAATCCCTAACTTAAAGAAATTGGGGAAACGATTACACTGGGACTCACTTTTTTCATTTCTCTCATTCCTAAACAAAACTTCTACTTCTTCTTCTTCTTCTTTACTGTTTCAAAACACTTAATAATTATCTAATCGATCTGAACACCACCGAGGAGGACGAAATGTTGTCGTTGGGCTCGTCTTCAACATCTTCATCGTCATTCTCTGTAGCCGAGTTGAATACCAGTGGTGGGTCGGGTTCAAATTTGGTGGTGGGTGTATCAGCATCAGCTTCCTCTTCCGCTTCGTCTTCGGTGTGTTTGGAGCTATGGCCTACTGATATCTCCACCGAAGAAAGGTAGTGAATTTGAAAAAATGGATAGGAATTTGAGAAAAACACAGAACCTGAATCGGCAACGAAACGAAATGGAAAAATAATCGAGGTGATTATTACGACGGCGAGAAAAACCTTAGTGTTTTTTTGGGGACAACTGCAATCGACGGCGGAGAACGAAGTCTATGTTTTGCTTTTGGTATCAAATTCTTGCAGAAAAAGCAAAAAGCTTTTGTGGGCTTTTTTTTTTTTTTTTTTTTTGATAAATTTTTTTTTTTTGGGTTTGGGAGGAATTGAAATTAGAGAGGGATGGAGAGATTTTAGGGTTTTGTTTCTCTAGTTGGAATTCGATCCGAGCGCTGTCGATCTTGCTGTCAAGGAGAGAGAGAGAGAGAGAGAGAGAGAAATATAATAAAAGAAATTTTTTTAATATCAGTTTTTTTTTTAATTTTCTTTTAATTCTGAAATTTATTATAAAAAAAAAAGCCAAAACGATGTCGTTTTGGCTTAATTAACGGCAAGACATAACTGAGGTTTAACAGAGTACTAAATTGATAACAATTGAAAGTTAAAGGACTGAAATGACAAAACTGAAAGTTAGAGGACTGAAATGAAAAAGACTGAAAGTTAGAGGGTCAATTTTACATTTTTGCCTAATTTTTTTTTTATAAACTTTAATTTTTATTAACCACTTCTTCCATAATCCAAATCCAACAACTTTACTTTTACTAACCTCATCACACACACTTCGTGCGTGCGATGAGTTTTTTTTTTTTTTTTTTTGTCAGTGGTCCTATTTTGTAAAAAAAAAAAATTAAAAACTGTGTTTTTATTTCATTTTATATATATATATATATATATATAATTTTTATTTTGGAAATCTAATTTATAAGTGAATAAATCAATTTGAAAATTAATAGAAGAGTGGTCCTATTTTTTAGGCAATGTTTTAGTGGGAGTTAAAGTTGCATTTTTATCGAATTGTCCTTTAGTTTTGTCTCTACTTAAATATAGGGGTGTAAGGGCATTTTTAAACTAATAAATGAGAAATCCAAACAGAAGAAGACCTTAAATAATAGAACAGTCAAGTCCCAAATCAAACACGATGTGCGTCCAAGTGCAACACTCACTTGAACCCAAATGCTAAGCATCCACCTCCGAATGAACCCAAATGTCTCCTATCTTTCTTAAAATCCCAGAATCCTCACCTCTAATCTCACAAGCTGACATCAAAAATTGGATTTCCAAATCAAATTTGAGCAAGCCCAGCCAGCGAGAGCATTAGCGTCTAAGCTTAGCGGAGAAGTGCGAGATTGTCTATTTGGTATTGGTCTTTACTCTTTATACAAAACTTTACTTATTTTTTTTGATAAGTATACAAAACTTTACTTATTGTTCCATGTTAGATGATAATTAATGAGAAAACAAGTGCTAGTAGACTTCAATCAAGCATCTCGTGTGCATCTCTCTCTTTCTCAGTTTGTTTGGCACTGTGATTATTTTCTAACCAAATTTGATGTTATCCAGACGATGGAGCGTCAACATTGGGGGCATTGGCAGCATCCGTTGGTCTTTAATGAAGACGAGAGAAGTGGACGTCCTTGTTATGGGTGCAAGGAACCAGTATTTGGTCCTAGCTACAATTGTAAAGAATGCAGAGGGGAGTACGTTCATCATAAATCATGTGCAGAACTACCCATTGGGTTGCACCATCCCTCACACCCAAATCATCCTCTTATTCTCTTCGACCCATATACATATCGTGATAACAACAGAGAAGAATATGACAAATTTAGCAATTGCGACGCCTGCGGAGAAAAGAATCATGAATACAGTTATTGTTGTTACTGTTGCAACTTCAACATTCACATCAGATGTTCTTCTTTATCACTCACCATCCAAACTGAAGTCCATGGCCACCAATTGACCCGCATTTGGAAGCTGATGAAGTTCACATACGACTTCTGTGGCAAAGAAGGCAATCTGCCCTATTGTTGTGTCCAATGCGATTTCGCTCTACATTCACGTTGTGCTGCTTGCCCACGCAGGCTGAAAGTTTTCCGTCACAACCACCCTCTCCACCTCACCCCTTCTCTTGAATTCCATCAATCCCACTCTCCAATTTGTCGACTCTGTGTTCGAAAAGTGGATACACTCTGGCTTTACTATTGCTCAAGATGCGATTTTGCTACCCACCTCTATTGTGCTATGCTCTCCTGGAATTGGGAGCACATAAATTTGCAGGAACTTGAAGAGGAGCAATCCACCGAGTCAAAAGTTGAAGATCCAGAATTCTTCGACTCAGAAATTTGCAAAGTCATAAAAACTATTGTGGGAGAAGATGGAACTGAAACAGTCACAGAAATCGAACACTTCAGCCACCAACATGATTTGAAGCTTACTAATGACATTCCAAAAAACAAAAAATGCAACGGGTGCGTACAATACATTCTCCCTCCATTTTACAGTTGTACCCAGTGTAACTTCTTTCTTCATAAATCTTGTTCTAAATTACCCAAAATAAAACAACACCCACTTCATTATCACCCTCTCACCCTCAATTATCAGCAAGCTTCTTTTTACTGTATTGCCTGTGGCCAGAGTTGCAATGGCTTAAAATACAACTGTCAGATATGCAAACGTAGTTACAGTGTTCAATGTATTTTATTATCAGACACTCTTACTCATGCTTGTCATGAGCATCGTCTTTACCTCTCCAAATCAAAATTTAAACAAAAGTGTAGTAGTTGTAATTCTGAAAGGCGTAATGTATTCCGTTGTTCTACTTGTGAATTTGTTCTAGACTTTAACTGTGCTACACTACCACAAACCACATGGTACAACCAACATGAACATCCCTTCACTCTCTGTTATAATCTTGAAGATGACTCCGGTGAATATTATTGTGAAATCTGTGAAGAAGAACGAGATCCCAAGCAATGGTTCTACTACTGTGCAGAGTGCAGCTTTCCCGCTCATCGTGACTGTATTCTTGGGAAAAATCCAAAGGTCAAGCAATACATATAATGGCCACCAGTTGGGAGGTGCTACACAGTAATTTCACTTTCACCCACACACAATGTAATTTCAACATTCGCAATAATTGTTTATAGAAAGACCACTGTTGTTTTAATTTTTATGTATATTTTTCATTTAGGTTGAGCCTTTAATTCTTTATTTTTGAATCTATTGTATTATTATGGTTGTCTATTGGTGTAGTTTTGGGGAACTTTGTTTTTTAAATGAAGCTTATTAGGCTATTTATTGGTTTTGTGGCTAATTTGAGTTGGTTGGGGGTTGGGACATTGATCGGTTGTTGATGATGTGACCATTTTGGGTCTATGGGTGGTGTTTGGGCTATATCCTACCTATTTAACAAAAAATCTTAGTAACCTCAAGACTCAAGTTGCATCGATTACATGATATGCAAGTAGGTGAAGCTCAAAATTTTAAAAATTCAATGTTTTTTTTTTCTTTTTTTGGTGAATTTGCATATTATTTTTTACAACCATAGTTATTAGGTATATCTAAATTACAAATTCTCTTAAGATATATGAAATTTCTTTGAAGTAATAGTTAATAAAAATGTGAAGTTGGACTTTTCTTCTAGCGTCTACTATTTTACTTAAATAATACCTAAGTGCTAAAAATATCAACTTTACTGCATTCTAAGCACAGAAAAATCATCTTAAATGAGGGGGAAAGTTGTGGTCATCAAAATAGCCCCTGAAATAGGAAAATAATTTTCAAAGTTACTTGTGAATTGGACGGCTGTTTATGGTGATATGATGTACAATTTCATTCATTCATTTTCTCTATATGATTTTTATTCTGCTGAAGTATATTTAAATGGGCACAAAAAGGCCATTCCAAAAGGGATGTTTTGGAGGCGTTCTCTTAATATCACTGATATTCTCCACCTTGAAGCTTAAAACTTGCTCGCTGTTCTTGTTCACCTACCAGATCATCATGGGAGAAAAGTCAGAAAACCTCCTGGGGGGTGAGGGGAGGTGAGTGTTTATAGCTAAATCCAAAACCTATGCAATTTATATATTTTATTTCAGATTTACAATTATAATTCTGGATCCCATGCGAGTGGAATGATTGAGTAACGAAATAAACTTTGACATGCTTGGAAAACCTGCAATCTAACAATAATTTGTTTTTATGGTAGACTGGAAAAGATGTTGCCACACAATACGTTCAAGGTGGGGTGTTTGGGATGGCTCCTATAAGGTGACCATGTTACCTTTGGATCTTATTATTATTATTATTATTACTTTTTGCCCATAATGGTACTGTTTCCTATAGATGCATATTGATAAAAACAGAAAATTCTTGCTACAGCCAAGTAGACAACCATAAGAACAGAAAATTCCTGTAACAACCAAGCAGACAACCATAAGAATAGAAAATTCCTGTCACAACCAAGCAGACAACCAAAACGAGACAAGTAATTGTCTGTGGGTGCTTGAAACATTTTTTACTGAATAGTATTAGTGTGTTAATTCATTGAGCGATATGTATATAGTCTAGAATTGTTATATTGAAAATGGGTGGCACATAAGAATGGAGCTTATGAGTTTATGCAGCTCATTCACGACAGTTCTGTATTTGACAGAAAAAGAGGAATCCCAAGAACAAGTGTAAGGCGTCTTGGTAACGAAAATGGACCAATGCACTGGGTGAACTTCTGAAGTTATGTTTAGAGATTAGATGTGAACATGGTTGGGCTTACTAGTCAAGAATTCTATGTTTAATTGGTGGCAAAAGAACACTAAGAGCGTTAACCAAGTTTGGCCTGAAAGAAGAAAATATAGAAATGAAATACAGAGGATTTGTTAAATACAACTAAGGTTTTGTCTTTCAAAACTCTAAGCATTTTCCATTTCTGATTTACTTGAGATGCTTGATCCTTGTAATTATCGTTAATAGTTGTTGATATATCTCTTGTATACTTCCGATGTACATGGGTTGCACACCACTGCTTTTTGATGAATTATTTCTGGACATTCACTGCCTCTAGTGTTTTTTGCTTTTATGATTCTGTTTTCATTCTATTTTAACCTATCCATAGGGTCTCCTGCCAGTTGAAGGGAGCCATACATTTATCGAACGTATCAAAGCAAAATAAAACTGTTTCTAAAGCACTTGACCTTTTTACTATTACAAGGATAGTGTTTTGGTACGTGGGAATGAGGTATTTAAGAATGGGAAGTGATGATGACAGTGACAGTACTGGAACTAGTAATGTTAACAGTGGAGTCTAGAAAATCTTGGGGAAAGTTAAAATTTCTGCAAAGTTTCACTTTTATCTGGAAAATATTGCATGATGCTATACCAGTTAAGGCAGTCTAATTAGATAGAAAGCTTAGCTGTGATGCTGATTGTAACCTTTGTCAAAGAGAAACTAAAATAATGGACATCCTATTTGTGTTCTACACCTTTTCCAGAGCTATCTGGTTTGGGTCAGATTTATCCATAAAGAGAGCAGAGTTTCAGCCTAATTTACTAAAATGAACTTTTAAAATAGCTCGTCCAACAGATTTGCTATAGAAACCTTTAACTTCATTTTCCAAACTCTACTTACTACTCTCTAGGCCATATGGCTTCACAGAAATCAAGTGCTAATGCCTATAATGTTCTCCTTATGTCTAAGGCTTTGGTTTGCATGTATCAACAAGCTTATGCAGACAATCAATAGGAACAAGTTAACTGAAGACACTCAGACTTCATAACAGAAGGTAGGCCCATCAAGGATTGACAAATTATTTTAATCCTAGATGGAATTTGGAAGAGTGATACCAAATGGAGTGGCATGCTTTTTTTGCAAAGTCTAGAAAAGGAAGAAGACTCTTTGTTGGATGTTTTAACATCACATGCTTCAACAGTAAGGTGGCTAGATATAATGCAGCATGAAAAGCAAATTTTCAAAACTCAAATATAGCACTAGATTTACAAATAATGACTCTTGATATCAGGTCCATTACTAGATAATTTGGATAATGGCTCTCAAAAAAGATTGAGGGTTTAAGTTGGGAATTAAGTTTCTGTAATTTCTCCATGTATTTATACCACTCCTTTCTCTACTAGCAAATTTGAGGTGAAAGTGTTCTTAGAATCTGTGTAAAAACCATGCTGCATCTCATGTTCTCTAAACTTATTTTTGAGTTGGGTATTTTAATTATTAAAACATTTAGCTTTGTATTTCGAAAGATATTATGATTTCCTGTCCTGATCCCTGTAGATTGGGTCTTTCAAGTGTGGTACATCTTCTTTGTTTGATACTCTCAGTTAGCCACTATATAATGTACTTGTTTAGAGGTATTTGCTTCTTCTTTTTCTTTTTTCTTTTTAGTACTATTCTTTTTGTTAAATTGTTATGTATCTTTTCTTGGTATGTAATTTAATTAATTTCAAAATGGGAATGGAGCATTATAACATGCTTGTTTTTCTACCGTTCTCTTTATCAGTTGTTCAGTATGTTTCACTTAGTCTTAGTAATACATTTACGAGTGTGTTTAATTTTCTCAGGACTGTTGACTTAATGTCTTGTATTCTACACCATCTATCTGTATCACAGCAAAATATGCAGCAAATGAATCATGGCCACTGAAAACAGATGATTATTTCCTGTAAGCATTATTATTTTTCCTTCTACCTTTTGTTGACTAAGCAAAATTTATTGAAATTTACTGCATTAATAATCAAGGCCTGTGCTTGTCCAATGCTTGCTAGAAGGTATGCAGACACGGTAAATGCTTATTGGACTGGCTTTTTCACTAGTCGCCCAGCTAGCCTTGAAGCAATATGTTCAAACTTCAAACTCTGCCTTGGTGGTTATGTTGAATCGGAATAGATAGGGAATAACTATTTCCTCGATTCCTCTACATTCTCTCTCTCTCTCTCTCTCTCTCTCTCTCTCTCTCTCTCTCACCGAGGACCCAATTTCTGTTTTCTGTTGCTGTTGCTGACATGTATCATGTTATTATTATTGTTGTCTTAATAGTGTATTAACTTAATACCTCTTCTGGCTCATTCATAGTAAATCCAATGTATTAGATAAAGGTCTATCACACTCATAATATCTGATTCTTAGAGATAAAGAGGAAAAATGTCTCACCTTTATTTACCCTAGAGGATTTATTCTCTGTTTTTTTTTTTAATTTCTGATTATTTCAATTTTTATTTGAATTTGAGCTCAAGTTTGGTTTTTGACTGTTTGCCTATTTTTGCAGACTGTAATAATTTGAAGCTAAATTGAAGAGAAAGTTCCAACATGGAAGGGATCTCAAGCAAGAGAAGGAAAATAGGGCAGCCTGATTCAAAATTTCCTCTACTCAAGGTGACACTTTCACACTTTGTTTCTATGCATTTAATCTAATACTATTGAAACTCCAAAATATCCTTTAAGGTTGCACAATTTATTTATTTTATGTGCTTGTTGCTAACATGTGTCAAATTGTCTTTTCTTTGAAATTTTTTAATGTCAAAAGACTCAAAATTACCTGGAGGATTGGATTGGCATTGATAAACTGCCAGATGAAATACTTGTTTCCATTTTGTCTCTCTTACCTACAAAAGAAGTAATAAGAACTAGCATCCTCGCCTGCAGATGGCTTTACTTGTGGATTTTCACTACTCATTTAGAGTTAGATGATGTGAGCATAGTGAATCTTTTAAATGCTCAACCTCCCACTTCCACTCTCTTTGATTTGTCTCAATTCGTACCTACATACCACCATTTCTTGTTCAAAGGAAGAGATTTTTTGATGGGGTAAATTTCTATGTATGGTGATCATTTTAAAAGTGGTATTGATAGTTGGATCAACTTTTTATTTCAAAAGGGAGCTAAAAGGCTTCATTTGATTTTCACATGTAACTGGGCTTCATTTGATAGTTGGGAAGTCTAGATATTTATGCAGAAAATCGTGTGTCATTTAAATATCTTCATTTGATTGTTGGAAAAGACTTCATTCAAGTGCACACCCCAGCCTTTTGCAAGGCCTTATGCCTGCTATATCATCAAGAGTCTTTTCCAGCCTCCAAGCTATATCTTTCAGCTAGAGACACTTGTATTGGACATAGGTACCGAGGTTAGTACATAAATCCAATTTTTTGCTTCCCCCTCCCCCCCTCCAACCCCTCTCTTTATTTTTTGAAAGAAAAAACATAGATACAAAAGAAGAAAGCTTATCAATTTTTGTTGTGATTTAAATTTTTCAGAAGTTAACACGGTTCCCAAAATTGCCCAAGTTAAGGAATCTCAAATAATTGGAAATTGTACTGAATTTCCCGCTTGTTCTGCTCCTCCTTTGCACATCCCTACCATGCGCAGCTCCTGCATTAAATAGTTTTACAATTAAGGTGAATACTCTTACTTCAAAGCAATAGTTGTGGATTGGATGTTGTTTCTTTTTGGGTGAATTTTACTTTACCACCCACCCTAAAGTATTACTGATTTTGCAATGTTACCTTAAAATATTGATGTGTGCATTTCACACCCCATTTTAAGAAATTCTAGCAATGTACCCCTAAATGTGAAAAATGCATAAATTACCCATAACAAAAAGAATGAGATGGCAGTTTAGTACACTTGGCATTGCAACTAAAAATTAAGAAATTGTTTATTTTCTTAGTTTTCTAATTAAATCTATTGTATTTTTTCTTATTTTTTAATGTAAATGCCGGATATGGCATATGCCACATGTACTAACTGCCATGTCACCAAATGTATTAGGCATAGCTTTTGTTTATTTTTTCCTGATTTATGGGGTGCGTGAAACAATTCTTTGAAATTGGATGTTAATTGAAAAATTGATTATCTGAGGGGGTCACAAAAGGGGTGTTAGTTTTGGAAGGTAAAGTGTATGTTTCCTTCATTACTGTGCATTTTACATATTTGTTTTATGCTTATTATAAAGCTCTCCTTTCCCACCAGTTATTTTGAGGTTGGTAGTTGGTCAAGTGTACTATTCTTTTTCATAGTATGAGTTTTTTTTAATCTATTATCTTCATTTACATTCTGAATGTCACTAAACAACACAGCTACATCTTGTTTTAACTTCTAAAATTATTTTTTGTTTTTTTGGACCTGATATGCTCATATTAAACATAGCATTAATTGATTAGCTTTATTTATCATGAAGTTTGTGTTACTCATTAATGTTTTTATCTTCATTATAGTTCAATGTTTTGAATCCAAGTCAACTACTGCTGCGCAATAACATAATAAAGAGTTTACTCTCTTTTCTAGACTTTCATGTACATCACAACACAAGTCTATAAGAGACTTCTCTCCTATCATAAGATTATCATTATTTGAATTTTCCATGTGGTTTACTGATGGAAAATTCAGTTCAAATGGAATGTATCACCTTGAGTAATGTAAGATTAATGTTTGAAGCATCCAATGGTTTAGGATTATGAAACTAGTTTAAAATAACCTAATTCTTGAATTAGCTGTGCCTCTCTAACCCATGAGCCAACCTGAACATGTTGGATCATTATTTTGAATCCAAACTGACATGATAATTCTCTGAAACATGATCACAACTTATTGGGTTGGGTTGCAGTGAAGGATTGTTGAGGTCCTTTGATTTCGCATATATTTCTTGCACCAAAAAATCCACAAGCAAGCAACTATTCTGCAGATCTGCATTGAGGGGCATCAAACCCTGTTGAGTGTATCTTGTTTTGTCTTCCAATACCTGGGGTAGACATTTTCCTTACACCTGGATAGGTTTGTACAGGTTGTACTTGAAGATTATGTGGATTGATTACTAAAAATATTGAGTGTGTTTAGGATTGAGACATGGCCTATAAAAAAAAGTATGGAGACATGTTGGCATTTTTGTTCTTTTTTCTCCATTTCTTTTATCTCTTTTTTTCCTCTACTTCTCGTGGTACTTTTCACAGATAGTGTTAATAGAACTCTATAAATTTTGTCCCTTCATCCTTACTAGCCAAAGTCAAATCCTTCCTCATCTTTGGAAACCCTTAAACTTCACATACTTATTCTATCAAATAGGCATGAAAAACTTACCAAACTAAAGCCAATTTTGTGTTGTAAAACTTTCTTCTACAAATCTAAACCCTATTTTCACAAATCGTGATAAACCTGAACCCACCACAAGCATATGTAGGCAAATTCTCCAATTTTGGTTGTGTCACTGTCAAAGAAGTTTATTAGATTACTTGCATCTAGCTTTCCTAAATTCTGGATCGTAGTTTGTAGAATGTAGAAAAGAGTGGAAACATGGCATTTCACTTGCACGGAATGTGGTTTGATGGGTCTAGACCATTTTGCAGCTCAGATAAATTGCTCATTAGAAGGTAAAAGCCCTTAAGGAAAAACTTATAATAAACAAGAAGTGTGTGGTTTAAAGTTTGACTATTGAATCCAAAAATACAATTTCCATGCTCTTGCTGGACTTGTTTATTCTGTGCTTTAGATGCTCCTCTTAGAATGTTGACCGCAAAAGTAGCAATGAATTTGTTTGTAATCTTTTAATAAGTAATAATTAATTTCAGTAGAAGAAGCGCATAAGGGGCGCAACCCTTGTACACAAGGCATATACAAGAGGAGGACCCAAAAAAAAAAAAATCTAAAAGTTGTGGGATGGGGATAATCTCTATCTACACTTGGTTTCAACCTCTAAATGAAATTGTTATATTCTTATGTCTAAATTTTATGAAGTTGTCATTGCTAGCACCTTTTGTCCATATCAAGATATGACTCACATGTCAGTTTCCTCTTATTAAAGGGTCACATTTGCTCTGGTAGATGTAACAATGAACTTGTGAATTGAAAACATTTAGGCTAGTGTGTAATTAATGCAAAGGCACAGTAAAACTTTAATTTTGCCTGAGAATTGTGTTTACTTGTTTGTCAACTTGTAAGATAAATTGATTTCTTGTTTTTTTCTTTTATTTTTTAATGGGAAAGATGAAACCTTGCTCCTTTGTGGGGATTTTTATTTTGCACTGCATATTCCAAAAACACGCCACTATGTTGGGGATATTGAGGGCTTCAGAACCTGCTGAGTGCTGATGATTAGGGATATTGAGGGCTTCAATTTGAAATCCTTACAAGCTACTATATTGGCTAGACTTATTTTTCCCACTTTGACGGTTTTACTCTGAATTAGTTGGTTATGTATTTTTACGTAGAATAACAGGGTATATGACTTGTGAAGAAAGTAGTTCTATGATCACTTTATTTTTTTTGTCTTAGCTTGTATATGTGCAATAACATCTAGGTTGATGTTGATAATTTGGATTTGGATCAAGTATTATCTATCTGACATTATGTTAAGGTTGAACATATTCATAACAATAGGAGTTTTGCTTCTACCTCCTTGCTGAAGCTGCTTTAGCTGTACTAAAGAGGGTTCGATTAGGAAAGAATAATGGAAAGCTTTTTTTAGGTTCAAATACTAGTTAAAGCAGTTAATTTCCATCTTGCCTAGAATCTGGATTATTGTGGGAATGTGGTACTTGCACAGAATGTGGTATGATGGGATTAAATGGCTCATTAATACTTAGATTATTTAACCCATGCATATTGGTTGGATTACATGTAGAAAGTGCTACAGAGATTTAACTTATTTTTCATGGGGCAACTAGATGGCATATTGCCTAGTGATTCATATTTTGGGTGATGATACCATTGCTTTTTATACTTTTTGTTAGTATTGATTGTTTACATTCTCTCTTTGACTTCTTGTCTTTGAACAACCATGTGATGTTAACATTTTCCTTGTGCTGTTCAAAGACTTAGCAAGCCTACGAAAGAGAAAGCGGAGGTAAAAAATTCTAAACGTAGACATAAATGCCTCGAGGTGGTTGAATTAATTGGATTTGTTGGGTGTGGAGTTGATCTGCTGATTGAGACATACATAGTGTGAGTCATAATGTGTCACTTGAAAAGATAATGATCGATCCCCGCCATCCATATAGATGGACACCCAAGAATTCTGACAAGCAAGTCTAGAAGTCGTGCCAGGCAGCACCTTGAAACAAGATTACCTCTAGGAACACAATTAGTGGTACTATAAAATTATCAACTTCTGATGGTAAGGTGGGGGTGGAGCTTCTAAAATATGCTTGGCTTTTTGACATCTTCAAACAGTGAGGAGAGAATGAGAAAACCTCATATTAATTTTGAATTTGAGATGGATGTGTATTATGAAGTTATAAGATTCAATATTTATTTATATTATTTGGTTTTTATTTCTTTGTTTGAATTTGATCCTCCTCCCGTCCCTTTTTTTTTTATACAGGGTGTTAAATATATTTATCCTATTGGAGATTGAAACCTCTCTTCTTAAGGCTCCCTTTTAATTACCCCAAATCTTGTTGAGCATTATTCCAGTTCGTTTTTCTATTTAAGGGTTTTAAATTTTGAACTCTTCTCCCTCTACTTTTTGTTCCCTTTCTAATTTCTATCCTTCGAATCTGTATTGGCTCCTTTTGAGTCAAATTTGTTTTCACCAGTGGTTGTATTCGTTCCTTCGATCTGGGTTTGGGGGAAATTGGGTTCACGTTTTTTTTTTTTGTGATAATTAATTACTGATGAGAAGATCTTGTGTATGCGGCATATAGCGTTATAAATTATCCAAGCCAATTCAAGTATTTAAAGTATTATAGTTAAATTTAAAAAGAAGAAAACATTATTCGTGCATGAATTTTTTGATTAGTTTATAAAATAGAGTCAAATTTGTTAGTTAGGACTCGCCATTTGAGGCCAAATTTGTGTAAGTGGACTGGAGAGATTCTGGTAGTGCACCATTCTAAAGGCTGTTAGTAGAACCATAATTGGATTGATAAATTGACACCTTTTGGATCAATTGTGAATATGTTTGCAGGCTACATTGCACTAATTTTTATGGTTACTAAATGGGTTTATTAGGGATTTTGTTGTTAGAACAAGGAGGACTACCCCTGTTTTTTCTTTTTCTTTTTTGGATCTGGCAAGGAGGACTACCTTGATGCTGAACCAAAGGGGTTAAGTTTTTCAATACTGTCGACTAGTATCATTTTACAAAGAACAATGTTAACTTTGGACTTTCTCTTATTAAGAGGGTTAATCCGAAACTTAGATAAAGGACAAGAAATGGAAATATACTATGAATCAGTAAATTTTTTTGTTTAAAAAAAGAGAGGTGCTACGTCCATAATATTTTCACAACAAATCATAGGTAGTTAGTTGTTACTAGTTCAAATTTAAATCTAACACTAAAATTATTTTTTTGTCCAAACAATAACAACCCGTAATAACCTGCCATTTAGAATTTGTTGTAAAAATATTGTGAAAATGTTGTGAACATATCATTTCTCTTAAAAAAAAAAAAAAAAAAAAAAAGTAGCCTTGTCCGTCTAGTTGTTGGTTAGCTTAGAAACTTGGAAGACACTGTTAAGTCCTAAAGCTAAACTAGTTCACAAATTCAGCAAAAAAAAAAAAAAAAAAAAAAAAAACAATCAAGTCCTTGTATTGCATGGATATAGTTGTGAATTTACAGAATTTAGAATTTTATTGGGAAATAATGAATTAGATTGAATACAGGCGATATGCATGGTAATCAGGCAAGGTATCCACTTAGCACAATTTTCATGTCCTTATAAGGCTATTTCGGGTTTAAAGATGAATTTGGGAAAATTGGAATTGGCACCGGTTGTACAGGAGTCGGACATAGAGGCTTGGCGTTTGTATCTCCTGTTTGGACCGGATTTTTTTTTCCCCCCAAAATACTCCTATTTTCCTAAATTTAAGTAAAGACAGAATTAAAGGACAACAAAATAAAAATACATCTTTAACTCCCACTAAAACATTGCCTACAAAATAGGATCACTCTCTCACTAACCCACTTATTCAGAAACTTCACATTTAAACTTTTCTCTTTCTCAAAGCCCGTAAGGTGATTTTGTTAGGTGCTCGATGGCGGATAGGTGATGGGTCCTCGGTTAGGATTTTTAAAGATTCTTGGCTCCCCAATGCCCACTCTAGTAGAGTTCTTTCTCCTGTTTCTGTCTTGTCTGAAGAAGCCACGGTGGATCAGCTGATTGATAGAGATTCTCGATGGTGGAACACAGCTCTGGTAGATGCAATTTTCATACCCTCTGAAGCACAGTTGATTAAATCCATCCCGATTTGCCACTCTGTTCAGAGGGATTTTTTGGCTTGGCCTTATTCTCGGACTGGTATGTATCAGGTGCGTTCCGGGTACCATTTACTTTGTGAGTCACTTAATAATGAGGTGGCTTCATCTTCGGATACAGCTGGGCAGAAAAAGTTTTGGAACAGCCTTTGGAAGTTAAACATTCCAAACAAGGTGAAATTTTTCCTTTGGCGGGCGTGTACAAATTCTATCCCAACCATGCTTAATTTATATAAGCGAAAAATTGTTTCATCCTCGATTTGTAACCATTGTCATGTAGGGGAGGAATCAGTTCTTCATGCTCTATGGTCTTGCGAGGCTATCTGTTCGGTGTGGGGCACCTGTTTTATGTCTTTACCATCTGAATTTTCCAGAGTCAGTTCGTTCAAGGACTTGCTTGAGTTGGTGTTTTGTTCTTCACTCAATTCTGAAGTTTTTGCGATGGTTTGCTGGAATCTATGGAATCGTCGAAACAAGATGCGGGTTGAAGAGGTGGTCTGGTCGTTGAACAAGATAGCTGGTGTAGCGCGTCGTCATTTACAGGAGTTTCAGTTAGTTCGGCGATGTCCCAGCAAGAAGGTTTGTGCACAGCGACCTCGGTGGAAACCTCCTGATTCGGGTTTTGTGAAGGCAAACTTTGATGGGGCAATTTTTGAGGATCTAAGTGCAGCGGGTATTGGAGTGGCTGTTCGGAACGAGCATGAAGAGGTGGTTGCAACTTTGGCTGAGAAAATTCCTATTCCAAATTCTATTTTTACTCTTGAAACTTTGGCAGCTAGGCGTGCGGTTCTTTTTGTTCAGGAACTTGGTCTTCGCAATGTTGTCTTCGAGGGTGATTCAGAGTCTTCCATTCAAGCTATTAGTAATAGACTTCTTTCTCATTCGTCTTGTGGTCATATTATTCACGACATTTTATTTTTTGCAAGCTCATTTCTGAGTTTTTCTTTCTCTCATGTGTGTAGGCAAGGTAATGCTCTAGCAGATGCCTTGGCTAAGAGAGCTAGGTTATCTTGTCCATTATTGGTTTGGAAGAATTCTGTTCCTCCGGATCTGTATAACTGTTATTTGTCGGATTTTCCTTTATTTATTTAAAGTAGCCTTCTTGGCTGCTTTCTCAAAAAAAAAAAAAAAAACTTTTCTCTTTCTTTATTTTTTTTTAATTGGCTGAATTTTTTTTTTAAAACCCACCTTAAAAAGTTTGTTTTTTTAATTTTAGAAACCCACATCAAAAAGTTACTATTGTTTTGGGCAAATTTTAATAATTTGCATCAATTATAATTTGGGAATACTATATTTTTCAATTACAAAAAAACTTAAGAGTGTGATGAGTGTTCTGCACTTGTACCAAATATTAAAATTATAATTAATGCAAATTATAAAATTTTACCCCAAAAAAAATCACGCGTGTGCTCAGAGGCTAGTTATTATTTATTGGGCTGTAAAACATCTAGGTTACCAATGAATTAGATTGAATATAAGTGGTACATGTGGTAATAAGATAACAAGATATATGACTTGCTTTCTTTTCTATTCTTACTTCTAAATTATTCTCTCCCTCAGGTTGTGGCATGGAATAATCTCTACACTTTGGTTTGAACTTTGAACCATAAATGAAATAGTTGCATTCTTACTTCTAAATTTTCTGTATTTGCCATGGTTAATACCTTGTGTGAGTTGTGTCCCTATCAAAGCATGAGAGTCGTTAGTTTCCACTTACTTAAATGCCACATTTTGTTCGACTAGATGTAGGTATAATTTTGTGAGTTGAAAAAATTTAGGCCAGCGTGTATTCATGCAACGGCGCAATAAAGCTGTTTTCTTGCTTGAGAATTGTTTTTCCTTACTTGTTTGGGATCCCAATTGAAATCTTCAAAATTGCTAAATTCTGACAACTTCATTTTGTCCAATAGTGCCTAGAGACTTAGCCTTCCCACTTTGGTACTCCTAGAATGTAGTGATGTTGTGCTCTTTCTTCTCATATTTATGATGGAGTCCAGAAATTAAATTCATTGTAAAGTCCACCATTAATGTGGGAAGAAAGGGCACAATTTCGCCGAACTATAACCTAATAATTTTCCCCACTTTGATTCTTTCCTTAATCAAGGGGTTATTATTTTTATGCAATAATGAGATATATGACTTGTGAAGAAGATAAAACTATGAACAATTTTTTTTTTTTTTTTTAATGTTTGTGTTAGCATGTAATGAATACATGCAATAACATAAATGTTGATAATTTGGATATGGATCAGGTGCCATCGTTGCAATCTGATATTTACATATTTGGTTTCTTTCCCTTGATATATATATATATATATATATATATAAAATTCAATAGTTGAGAGGTGAAGAATTTAACTGGATGTCTCTATTAGAAAGACCAAGAAGTGTCAACCAATTAAGTTACAAGTCATGTTAGCTTTTGTGCTTCAAAACATAGGAGCTTTGTTGGGAGTAATATTTGAGAAGACATGATGAATGGTACTTATGCTTGTTTTTACCTCTTTTTTTTTTTGGTATCCTTTTTCCATTTTCCTTCTTTTTGGAAAGCTTAAATATTAGATTGGGGGAGAGGGAAAAAAAAATGAAAGGGAATTACTTTCATTATAATGATGCTCTTTCATAAAATTATAAGACCACGATTATTTATGTATATAGAAACGCAAAAAAAAAAAAAGAAAAAAAAAGAAAAAAAAAAAAGAAAGAAGAAGAAAGAAAGAAAGAAAGGCAAAAGGAAAAAAGAATTTATAGTCTATAAAAAATCTTACAATATCTTCATATTCTTTTCTAATAACCAAGTAAATAAGAAACAACATCAAGACAAAGATATTTTGAAGAAGTACTCTTCTGTTTTTCTCTTCTTTTATCTTTTAAGGTAGAATCTACTGAATCAAATTTAGAAAATTAAGTATATTTTGCTTGTTTGTTTAAAAAAGTATATTGTATTTTCTTTTGTAAGGGGGTTTTCATAATTCTACTGCCAAGCAAAGTATAAAGATTTTCAATGTCTTTTTTGTAAAAAATAAAAATAAAAATAAAAATTTGTTGTACTTAGTTGAAACTAGAAACACAAAAGAATCAGTTTAATTGCTTGATGATAACAATGGGTCTCAAAATGCTGTCGGTTTTATGTCATTAGTTTATTACCTAACTGGAATCAAAACGACACAGTTTTGCTTGTTGTAACTAGAGCTTTTATATAGATAAGGGTTGTTTACCAGTTTGTAACAATTCTAGTGTTGTGCCTTGTGTCAATTGAATTTTCATGTTGAGGTTCTGTTAATGAAATGAATCTTCTTGCTTTTGTACGTCCAATGGGACTTCTTTTGATATCTTGTTTTAATCAAATTAAATTGAAAGGGTGATAGATTGTATGGTGAACGGACATAATGTAGACGGGTTTGAGGTACACATGTCAACTCCTTATAAATGGAAACAACTTGCGTCTCACGCACAGCTAGGGTATGTAGAATCTCAATGAAAGTAGAATCCAAATATAAAGGGAATTTCACGATATTTGCCCAATTAAAAGAAAGTCCTATGAGAAAAAGACTTCTTATACAAGAAAAGGAGGTCGGTCCTGGACCACTATAAAAACCCCAAGGGCTCTCACAAGTAAAGGTACGCATACTATTCTCCAACTCTTGCACTCTAGAGTTAAGAGCATCTTCTAACTTAACCTTCGGAGGGTTTTTCGCCGGTACCACACCGGTACCCTTTTAAGGTGTTTCTTGCTTTGTGTTTTGCAGGTTGCATCGAGTGTGGGTGAGAGAACCTTGTAGCTTGCTGACTATATTTTGACCATCATTAGTTGGCGCCGTTTGTGGGAACAACGCAAGGAAAAGCCATTCTTTGAGATCTCTAGACGAAAAGTTGCATGGTACTCACGCGCTCGACGGCAACCATGACGAACGATCAGGGCGAACCACACACCACGGCTCTCAAGAGGCAAGTTCAAACTAGGAGTGTGCAAACTATCACCGGAGCCGACAACACTGACCGGCACCGACCCTCCTGCACCACCATTGGCACCGACCAATGGAGCCGATGCCGGAGATCGGAATGCGAACGGAGCTCCGATGCCGGGGCGGTGAGCACATCGGAGACGCGCACACCCATACTAAGTAGCGCCGAACCGAACCGATACCTATTTATTTTAATTTAAAAAAAAAAAAAAAACGCCGTCGTATTGGTTTCATGGTTGGGTTATTATAAAAAAAAAAAAAAAAAAACACACACACACACACACACACACAAAATGGCATCATTTTATCTAGGTTTTCAGACACATTCCCAGACGGCCAAACTCCAGTTCCTCACTATAAATTCCTTCTATTCACATAGCTGGGCCCTTAACTCTCTCTCTCGCTCTCGCGCCAGCCGCCTCGCCTCTAGCCTCTCGCTCGTGGTCTCGCCGGCCTGAGTCGCGCCTCGCAGCAGCAGCAGCTCCCCGCGGTAAATCACGGTAAGCCTAAGCCATCAGCCCCTTTCTTTTGGTTTTAATGGAAACGGAGTGAGAGAGATTGTGTTTGAGTCTTGACTGTTTGTAGTTGTGCATGTGAGTGCGACTGTGTGAGTTGTGGGCTTGATGAGTTGATTTTGTTCAATGTTCAGTAGGGAAGTGAGTTAGAGTTAGAGATGGAGATTGGAGTTACAGTGTCAGCGTGTGAGTTGTGGACTATTTGAGACTTTAAGTGTGCTGTGCGTGTGAGTGTTGTGATGATAAACTTATAAAGTGATATTATGTGCGTGTGAGTGTCACCGTGTGTGAGTGTGTTGTGTGTGTGAGTGTTGTGATGAACTGATGATAAAGTGGTAACTGGTGAAGGAAAGTGGGTGATAATGAATTAATGATATTATGTGCGTGTGACTGTGTGTGTTACTGTGTGAGTGTGAGTTGTTGACTGAGTCACTCAGTTAATTTATTTAGTTATTTATGCATGTGAGTGTGAGTTACGCGTGTGACTGTGTGAGTGTGAGTTGTTTCATGTTTGTAGTTATTTATTTAGTGAGTTTTTAGTTAGTTAGTTATTTATTTATTTAATTTAGTTTTTGGTGTGTTGACTCAGTTTAGTTAATTTATTTAGTTAGTTTTTAGTTATTTATTTATTTAGATAGTTGATTAAGTTTAGTTAATTTATTTAGTTATTTTTTAGTTATTTATTTATTTAGTCAGTTGACTCAGTCTACTAAGTAGCACTAACATTTTTTTTTTCAACATTTTAATTTTTGAGGGAGACGAGATTGAGAGAGTTCGCGCTTTCAATCTTTCACCGAGAGGTAATCACTAAACACTCACTATATTCAACATTATGATTTTAAATTTTTTGTACTTAGTAACAATTGCTTTAAGTTTATATATAATTATGTATAAAATTAGCTTTTATTTTATATTTATTCAATATAAATATAAAATAAAGCTAATTCTCTAGTTCTGAATTGTTTTTAATATTAGTGACATGAATTGTTGAGTAATAACTAATGATTAATAATTGTTAGTCTGTTATTGTATTAATTGAGAGTGAGCTATTTGATACTACATTTGTTGAAAAAATTATAATTTGATATTGTTGTGGAAACTTTGTTTTTTGTTGTTTGGAAATTTTTTTATTAGATGGATGTCGATGCTCCACCTGGATCTAGTGCACCTGGGGACCCTAACCCACCTCCTCCTATACCTGGTAGTGCTAACCCTAATCCACTTGAACCTGCAGCACCAATTGGACTTGGTGCATCACTTCCCCCACTATCACCTAAACAAGGTGGTAAGGACCCGTCTATAGTATGGCAACACTTCATTAAGTTGGCTGGTTCTGATCTCAACAATCCTAAATCTCAATGCAAGTATTGTAAAAATCAATATAAATGTCATGGTAAGAAAAATGGTACTTCGGGCATGTTGCAACATATGAAGGTATGTAAGAAGTGGCCTTTTTCCCGTGATGATAAGCAAAAAACTTTGTCTTTCCAAGCGAAGAGAGAAGGGGAAAGTAGTTCAAATGTGTTAGTGGTTGCAAACTATAGTGAAGAGAGGATAAGGTTGGCGTTGGTAAGGATGATCATCATTGATGAATTGCCTTTTAAATTTGTGGAACGTCAAGGCTTTCAAGAATTTATGGAAATAGTTGAGCCTAGGTTTCCTATTCCCCATCACACTACAATTGCAAGGGCTTGTATGAAGATTTATTCTAGTGAGGTGGATATTTTGAGAAGGGCTTTTGTTGGGCAACGAGTTTGTGTGACAACGGATACTTGGACATCCATGCAAAACTTGAATTACATGGTAGTCACCGCACACTTCATTGATGGGGATTGGACTTACCAAAAGAAAATCTTGAACTTTTGTCCTATAGCTAATCACAAAGGGGACACCATAGGTAGAGCGGTTGAGTCATGTTTGTTGAAGTGGGGTATAGACCGCTTGTTTACAATCACCACGGACAATGCTAGTTCTAATGATGTGGCAATTGATTATGTGAAGAAGAAAACAAAAGAAAGAGATAGTAGCATATTGGGTGGTGAGTTCATGCATATGCGTTGTTGTGCGCATATCTTGAATTTGATAGTGCAAAGTGGGTTGAAGTCCATTCATGAATCAATTGCCAAAGTTAGGAATGCGGTGCGATATGTGAGAGCCTCTCCCGCAAGGTTTGAGAAGTTTCAAGAATGTGTTGAAAATGAGAAAATCAAAGCCATATGTTTGTTGTCCCTTGATGTTCCAACAAGGTGGAATTCCACTTATCTCATGTTAGATTGTGCTTTAAAATTTGTAAGAGCATTTGATAGGTTGGAAGAGGAGGATGAGCATTACAAACTTTATTTTTGTGAATTGGATGGGAATGGGAAAAAGCCCATTGGTCCTCCTAACTATCTTGATTGAGAAAATATCAAGACTTTTGTGAAATTTCTTGGCATATTTTATGAGGCAACACTTAGATTTTCTGGGTCCTTATTTGTCACTTCTAATACATACTTCCATGAGCTAATTAGCATTGAAGATCAATTGCAACAGTTGTGTAGTGTTGATGAGGATCCACTTTTGAAAAGTATGGCGGTAGAGATGAAAAACAAATATGATAAGTATTGGGGAAGTATGGATAATATCAATTTGATGCTTTTTGCTGCTGTTGTTCTTGACCCAAGGTATAAATTAAAGTATGTAAAGTTTTGGTTTAGGGAGTGGTATGGAAAGGACAAGGGGGATGTGATGAGCTCTAAGGTTCAGGATGCATTGAAGAGGTTGTATGTGGAGAGAGTGGGTCAAAATGGAGCTTCGAGTTCTAGTGGTAGTGGTGCTTCATTGTCTAGGGACTCCATGCCAAGTGTTGGCAATACTTCATTATCTGATCGCATTAAAAGTTATAATAATAGGTTTAAGCAACACTTGGCGGATGAGGATAGTGTGGAAAGCAAATCTAAGTTGTATAGTTATTTGTTGGAATCTTCTGAGGACCCTGATGTGGAAGATTTTGACATCTTGATGTGGTGGAAAATGAATTCTTCTAGATACCGAGTCCTCTCCCAAATTGCCCTTGATGTGTTGGCTATTCCTGTCTCTACAGTTGCATCCGAGTCTGCTTTGAGTACCGGGGGGCGTGTTTTGGATTCGTTTCGTAATTCACTATCTCCTAATACAGTTGAAGCCCTTATTTGCACCCAAAATTGGTTGAAGGATGCAAAGAAAAAAAGATCAATAAAGCTTCGGGAGTGCATGTATAATGTGGAGGATATGGATGGTTTTGAGATTGACACTGGTAAATATATGTTTATTTTGTTTGTTGTATATATCAATTGTTTGTTTATTTGCTCAATGCTTACAAATCATTTTATTTTGAATGGGATTGTAGAAATTGCATCGGTTTGCCCAATGCCTATGGAGGAGGATCCAAGCACCGTTGTGTTAAATGATGATGAGTGATGTGCTACTCTTTGCTTGGAGTTAATTAGTAGTTTGCATTATGTAAGTATACTTGCTATTCTCATTCGTTTGTGTTAATTATAAATATTCTATTGTTCACAAACATTTTATTGTTATTAACACGTGTTTATTTTGTTTTGTTTAGTATTTTGTAGGTATTCTAGAATGATGCATAGTGCACAGACTTACTAGACAAAGGACTTACAAAAATTAGCATTCTTTTGCCTATATGCTAATTATATCTGTACATGTTATTGGCAGTGGACTTTTCACTAATGGTAGTTATTTAGGTATTCATGGGTGGGATTATTATTGGGGATACAAGTAATTAGCATTCTTTTGCCTAAATGCAAATTTAATTTGTATATCTTTCTTTTGGCATTTGTGGACAGTGACAAATGGTTCTGTAATACGTTATTAAGTAGATACATTAACGCTTATTGTTATTGACACTGACACACACACAGTGACACTAATGATATTATATGCTACATGATAGTAATTTGGGAGTTGAACTCTTATTGAGGCAATTTCAAAATATTTTTGCATGGTGAATGAAATAAAAAAATTTGGATCATTATGTGAACATATTTTTTGCTTAGGTTTTGCACAGGTTTGAAATGAAAAATACAGTTTTGAAATTTTGGATCATAATGTGATCATTATGGATCATTATGTGAAATTTTGCACAGGTTTGAAATTTTGGATCATTATGTGATCATTATGAAATGAAAAATACATTAACGCTTTTGCTTTTGTTTATGTTTGACTAAGTTGACACAGGTTTCATGAATTATTTGGCACAGGTTTTTTGAACAGGTTGATATATTGATATTGGGCTTGAAAGCCCAATTTTTTTTATTATTAAAAAAATAGTTTTTTTTTAATATTTCAAACCGACCAAACCGACTAAACTGCACCGTAAAAACCGCACCGCTATAGGTCGGAAAACCGATCCTAGGCGGTGTGCATCGGTTCCAATTATGAAAAAACCGATCTCTATCGGTTTGGTAATAAATTTGAAAAAAAACCGCCTTTACCGAACCGCGCACACCCCTAGTTCAAACCCTCGCAGCAACGATAAAACGCCTTACGAAGCGTAACCACGACCTAGAGGAGCAATTACGCCAGAAGGAAGCAGCGCTCCACACCCAGGAAGAAGAGCAGGAGGCCAGCAGTGTCGAAAGGAGAAATCAGGAAAGGTTGGAAGGGAGCAATGCCCAAAGCAGACCCGAACGGCAGGATACAAATCGACCGTTATCGGCGGACCATGTCCCGTCCCATGTAGTTGCGGAGATGCAGATGATGAAGAAGCGTATGGATTTTATGATGAACGCTCTGAAAGGACGAGCATCTAACGACCTTGACAACCTGGTTCATCGAACGGACTCACCATTCACAGTGTCCGTCAATTCGTACCCTCTTCCTTTGAAATTCTGCATGCCTCAGATCGAAAGCTACAACGGATCCAAAGACCCGTTGGATCATCTGGAGACCTTCAAGACGTTGATGCATCTACAAGGAGTAGCAGATGAAATAATGTGTAGGGCATTCCTTACGACATTGAGAGGCTCCGCAAGGGTCTAGTTCAGCAAGTTGACGCCAGACTCTATCAGTACTTTCAAGGAGCTAAGTGCTCAATTTGCGTCACATTTCATCGGAGGGCACAGGTCCAAAAAGTCCATCGCATGCTTGATGAACATTAAACAACGGGAGGATGAAACATTGAGGTCATACATCGCCCGCTTTAATAAGGAGGCACTTTCAATAGATGAAGCGGATGATAAAATACTGGTACCCGCATTCACGAACGGACTAAGGAAGGGTAAGTTTCTATTCTCCTTATATAAGAATGACCCAAAGACCATGTCCGATGTACTTTACAGGGCGACCAAGTGCATAAACGTGGAAGATGCACTCTTGGCCCATTAAGAAAAGCCCTCCAGGATGAGAGAAAGGTAGGACGAAGTACATTAAGACAGGGGGCGGAAGACTGCAAGGACGGGAGACAAAAGAGAAGAAAGGCACTTTAAACCCCTAGCTGGAAGGTTCACCAACTTCACCCCACTTACAGCCCCAATAGACCAAGTCTTGATGCAAATCAAAGATGAGGGGGCCCTTACTTTTCCAGGCAAGCTGAAAGGAGACCCCAATAAAAGGTCTCAGGACAAATACTGCCGCTTTCATAGAGATCACGGCCATGACACTACAAACTGCTATAACTTGAAGCAGCAGATAGAAGCACTAATAAGACAAGGAAAGTTGTAAAGGTTCATTAGCAAGGGAAGAACGGACCCTTCACAGGAGCAGATTCCCCGTCAAGAGAACGAGTGCCCAAGACCGCCGATAGGGGATATAAGGATGATCGTTGGGGGCACAGCGACCTCCGGTTCGTCCAAAAAGGCTCGAAAGACTTACCTCAGAACTGTCCAAAACATCCAACTAACAGGCCTCGTCCCAAGGATAGCACAGGCCAAAACCCCCATCATTGGGTTCTCGGAGAACAACGCTCGGCGCCTTCACCATCCGCATGATGCCACACTTGTCGTTAGCATACAGGTGAGAGATTACAACATGCACCGGATCCTGATTGACAACGGAAGCTCCGCTGATATCCTTTACTACCCAGCATTCCAGCAGATGAGGATTGATAGAGGGCGACTGATCCCAACAAATGCTTCCCTCGTCGGGTTCGGAGGAACCAGGGTATACCCCCTCGACGTAGTTACTCTACCAGTCACGATTGGTGATTATCCCCAGCAAGTTACTAAAGACGTCACGTTCCTTGTGGTCGATTGCTCGTCTGCATACAATGCCATAATCGGGTGACCAATTCTTAATTCATGGAAGGCCGTAACTTCGACCTACCATTTAATGGTCAAATTTCCTACTGAATACGGAATAGGGGAACTATAAGGAGACCAGGTTGCAGCGTGAAAATGTTATGTGGCGATGATGGAAATGGATGACCAGATGCAGACAATGAGCATCGAAGAACAACGAATGGTGGCAGAACCCATTGAGAAGCTTAGGGAAATACCACTAGATGACTCTGTGCTAGAGCGAATGACTCGGATTGGTACCCTTGCAAGTTCGACGACCCTGCAAGCACTCGTAACATTTCTAAAAGCTAACCAGGACGTTTTTGCATGGAGCCATGAAGATATGCCCGGGATCGACCCCTCGGTCATGATCCACAGGTTGAATGTATCTCCCGCCTTTTCATCAGTTCGCCAGAAGAAGCGTGTTTTCGCGCAAGAGAGAGAGCAAGCTATAGCGGAGGAAGTCCGCAAGTTACAGGAAGCAAACTTTATTAGGGAGGTCTACTATCTCGATTGGCTGGCAAATGTAGTGATAGTTAGGAAAGCTAACTGGAAATGGAGGATGTGTGTAGACTTCACGGACTTGAATAAAGCATGTCCCAAAGACAGCTACCCCCTCCCCAGGATTGACGTCCTAGTAGATTCAAAAGCCCAACATCAGTTGCTAAGTTTCATGGATGCCTTTTCTGGATACAACCAGATCAAGATGGATAAGGCAGATCAGGAAAAGACCTCGTTCATTACAAGTCAAGGCCTCTTTTGTTACAAGGTGATGCCGTTTGGCCTTAAAAATGCCGGCGCAACATATCAGAGGCTTATGAACAAGATGTTTGCAAAACAGATTGGAAGGAACGTCTAGGTGTACATAGACGATATGCTGGTGAAAAGCCGAAAGGAGAACGACCACTTGGATGACCTCAAGGAAACTTTCGACACCCTTCGATCGTACAACATGAAGCTCGATCCAAGCAAATGCGCATTTGGGGTGACAGCAGGAAAGTTCTTGGGGTTCATGGTGTCCCAAAGGGGGATCGAAGCCAACCCAGATAAGATCCGCGCAGTATTGAAGATGACGCCCCCTAAAAATAGGAAAGAAGTACAAAACCTCAACGGCAAGGTTGCTGCATTGAATAGATTTGTAGCAAGAGCGACGGATAAATGCCTACCATTCTTCCGCACGTTGAAGAAATCCTTTGAGTGGACGGCCGAATGTCAGCAGGCGTTCGGTGATCTGAAAACCTATCTTCTTCCCCACCACTGTTGAGCCCAACCAAAGAAGGAGAAGAATTATTTTTATACTTGGTCGTGTCACCGGCTGCAGTCAGTGCAGCCTTAATCCGGGAGGAAGACAAAGTTCAGAAGCCCGTGTACTATACCAGCCAAGCATTTCGTGGCACAGAAGAAAGATACCCGCCAATGGAAAAGCTCGCCTTTGCCCTGATTACAGCGGCTTGCAAACTCAAGCCCTACTTCCAAGCCCACATAATAGTCGTACTGACAAACAAGCCACTAAGACGAGCCTTGAGCAATCCTGAAGCTGCCGGACGGGTGGCACTTTGGGCAATTGAGTTAAGCAAATTCGACATACAGTACCGCCTGTATAAAGCCATGAAGGGACAAATAGTCGCCGATTTTATTGTGGAATTTACTTGTTTGGAAGACCAGGGGGCAGATCAGCATCCTCCATGGAGTGTTTATACGAACGGCTCATCCAATAAGCAAGCGAACGGAGCAGGCATCGTACTTCGATCTCAGGAAGGCGACGAGGTGGAATGTATGGTTCGCATCAATTTCCCTACGACTGATAATGAGGTGGAGTATGAAGTTTTAGTCGCAGGTTTGGACCTGGCGAAAGCACAGGAGCCACCAATGCGGTTATCTACTGTGATTCTCAGATCGTCACCAATCAGGTGAGCGGCGAGTATGAATGCAGGAGCGCGAAGATGAGGACATACCTGGAACAGGCGAAAAGGAAGATGGACGACTTGCGAGCTAAGATTGTACAGATCCCGCGAGGAGAAAACAAGCATGCTGACCGTCTAGCAAAAGCCGCATCGGCAAACCACATGATCATCCCTGATAAGGTATTTTCCTTTGTTCAACCCTCGTCCACTATTGATATCAACAACATACAGGATATAGGTTCTGAGAGAAACTAGACCACACCAATAGTCGCCTACTTAAAGGAAGGCATGCTACCCGACACGAAAGAAGCCGCTAGAAAGCTGAAGGTCCAAGTGGCACGATTCATCCTGATCAATGGTGTCCTATACAAAAGAGGATTTTCGCGGCCGTACTTAAGATGCCTGGGCCCCGAGGAAGCTGATTACATCATGGGAGAAGTACATGAAGGGGTTTGGGGGAACCATTCAGGGTCGCAGTCGTTGGTTCACAAGCTGATCCGAGCTGGATACTACTGGCCCACCATGCAAAAGGACGCCCAAGTATACGTCAGAGCTTGTGACAAATGCTAGAGATTTGGTAATTACATAAGACAACCAACGGAAGAACTGACACCGATGACGGCCCCATGGCCGTTCGCCCAATTGGGTTTGGATATAATGGGCCCCTTCCCCATTGCAGCCAGACAATTGAAGTTCCTAGTTGTCGGCATTGATTACTTTACCAAATGGGTAGAAGCAGAAGCACTGACTACCATCACAGAAAAGAACGTGCGCAACTTTGTATAGAAGAATATCAATTACAGGTACGGCATACCTAAAGTCTTGGTCTCGGACAACGGGAAGCAATTCGACAACGACTCCTTTAGAAACTTTTGTTCAGAACTTGGGATCAAGAACCATTTCTCATCCTCCACACACCCTCAAGCCAATGGGCAAGTTGAAGTCACGAACCGATCTTTACTAAAGATTATCAAAACTCGGCTAGAGGGGGCAAAGGGTATATGGCCGGACGAACTTCCTAGCGTACTATGGGCATACAGGACGATAGCAAGAACACCCACAGGTAAGACATCGTTCTGGTTGGCATTTGGAAGCAAAGCAGTCATCCCAGCAGAGATCAGACTCACCAGTTATAGGATAAACAACCACGATGAAAGGAGAAACGACGAAGCCATTCATCTCTAGCTTGACCTAATAGACAAAGTCAGGGTAACAGCTGAACAAAGGCTCGCAAGATATCAGGATCTCATGGCCAAGCACTACAACTCCAGGATCAAACATAGAGACTTCGAGGTCGGGGACCTCGTTTTAAGAAAGGTGATAGGCAGTACTAGAGATCCTACTTAGGGTAAACTCGGTCCAAATTGGGAAGGCCCCTACAGAGTCACCTCATGGGTAAGAAAAGGCACCTACCACCTGAAGACCTTAGACGGACGAAGATTGCTCCACCCGTGGAACACTGAGCACCTCAAGAAATACTACCAGTAGAAGAGTAAACAGATGGAGCGATGCTCCGTGGTCTACTTTTTCCTAGTTTTTAAAATTCGACAGTCATTTAAGGTTTATTTGCTACAAAGCTTTTTTAAGCCCAAAGGGCAGTTATTCTACCCATGCATAAAAGAATTTATTCAGACATTATTACTTGTGTAATTTTCTACAAAGTCCTTAAGAGGACAGATACATCCCATGAGGGTGTAAAAAGTTATTAAGTCCAAGGATGGATACATCTCATAAGGGTGTAAAAAGTTATTAAGTCCTTAAGGGGATGGATACATCCCATAAGAGTGTAAAAGTTATTAAGTCCTTAAGGGGATGGATACATCCTATGAGGGTGTAAAAGCTATTAAGTCTTTAAGAGGACAGATACATCCCATGAGGGTGAAAAAAGTTATTAAGTCCTTAAGGGGACGGATACATCCCATGAGGGTGTAAAAGCTTAAGAGGACGAATACATCCCATGAGGGTATAAAATGTTATTAAGTCCTTAAGAAGACGATTACATCCCATGAGGGAGTAAAAGTTATTAAGTCCTTAAGGGGACTGATATATCCCATGACGGTGTAAAAATTATTAAGTCCTTAAAAGGACGGATGCATTCCAAGACGGATGTAGAAATTCTAGAATCCATATAAATATGGACGGATACATCCCACGAGTATAAAAAGTATCAAGTCCATACAAAATGTACGGGTCAATCCTAAGAGGATATACAACATAGTTCGTAAAGTTGACAAATCCGTCCTATATGGATGAAACTTACAAAAACCCAAAATGGTACACGTATGCATCCAAAATATGTCCGATGGATGAAACATCAAAAAGAACGACCTAAACATTGTTTAGGACTGTTCCCGTTCAGATACAACAATGGGTAAATTGTTCATGACGATAAATGGATACACTGTCTAAAAATTCAAATAAAGTAGACGGATTCAAGCAAACAAATACTTCTAAACTTCAGTGAAAGTTTAACAGTAAACAAATAAGTACATAAATAAAAGAAATGCCACAAAGGGCAGATTGTTCATGGCGATCCAAAGATAACTGTTGAATTTTTACAAGTTAAAAATAAAATAAAGACTAAGGGGCGGGGGAACTAGGCTTTTTTACAGCTTCATCTCTGTCTTGACGGGGACCCACCAACGGTTCCTAGATCTGGCCAGATTCAACATCACCACCGTCGCCACGTGTTCCGTGGGCCTCGTCAAATAGATCTTTGGTGTTGTCTGAAAGGGCAGGTAGGATAGAGGTTTGAGCTTGGGCTTCGTCTATGCTGATGTTGGATAGGTCTAGCTCGAGAAAAGAAGTCTTCACTTGACGGATGGCGTCATCAAACCCATCGGCGAAGGTGCCACCCAACTCCGTCAAGTACGCCTCGGAGTCGCTATATTCTTTTACAGCGTCTTCCTTAGCCTGACGGAGTTGGTCCTTGACGGCTTCAATTTCTTTCTCCTTGTCTTCAAGGACTTGCCGTAGCACCTCCGTCTGTTTTTCAAGTTTGCCCCTTTCCCGCCCCGACAAGGCTAGCTTCTTTTCTTGAACAAACCTCCAAGCATGAAGCTGAGCCAACTCATCCTCTGTCGACGCAGCTTTAGCCCTTATAGGTCCAAGGCCGTCTCATGGTTAAGACAACGGCCCATTAATCCCTTCATCATCAGCATGGCCTAAAAACAATACAATCATTAAAGGCATGAAGTTGACGGAGGTAAAGTAGAAAATAGACTGATGTAGGGATACCTGGGCAATATCGAATAAACCGGTCTCCCCCATCGCCTCTGTCGCGTGGTTTCCAAGGTCTTCATAGTCGTCGAAAGTTAAAATCGATGAAAGCTTTTCCAGAGCATACCTAGAATCTTCACGAAGGAGGACAGGCGGTTTCTTTGCCGGAAGCACCTGGCCACCCATCATTAGGCCTTTTCCTTTCCTATGTTTAGGAGGGACTGTCTTTTTTCACTTCGGCCTGAAGACCCATGACGGTCTCAGTTGCACCTTTTGGTTTTTTAGACTGACAGTCAGTCTCCATAAAAGGCTTTCTCTTGGTTCCAGACAGCTTGGAAGTATCCATCCCACCCGTCTGACCACCTTTCTTTTTTGCAGCGACTTGCTGCTTAATGAACGCTCTCCTCCTCGCGTTGTCCATTTCTGCAAGGAGATGATGGTTTAAAAGCTAAAAGCATGGAAGGAAAGAATTAACCAAGCATAATTTTAATAAAATTACGTTGATAGACTTGCTTTTTGTATCGAATCGCCGCCTTTGTCGGTTCTGGGCCGTTACAATGCCAGTGAATGGTCTTTGGATTCACCAATTTAGCCCAAGTTCTTTCTTCTAATTTTGTTTTTTTGAAAAATCTTCTCTAGAAAACTCCACTCCTCAAATGTAACTTATGGATGGTCTTGAGTTGCAAGAGGTAGACGGTTAAAAATCGACGGTGCATATAATCTGAAACAACATACTGAACGGATACATACCAGACGGGGGTAATATGCCCCATGTTGTGTCAACCGGCATGAACTCCGTGTCACCAGGTTGACACATCCACTCATTACCGTCCATAAAGAAATACCTAGACTTCTAGTCCCTGTTGGAATCTGGAGTATCACTTACAAGCCGCAGCAACGGACTCCTTGCCACGAAGCTATACATTCCCTTAGACTTCGTAATCTCAACAGGACGGTAATAGTGAAAGAACTCTTCCACCGTCAGCTTTCGCTTCCCGCCGAACATGACGCCATACAAGACCTCTACGCCAAGGAAAACCCTCCATGCGTTTGGGAAAATTTGGTTGACGGACAAACCCAGGTATTGGAGGAGTCGACGGTGAAATGGACTCAAAGGGAATCTTAACCCAGCCTTGAGCATCTGCTCGTAAATCCTGACACCCTCGACGCCGTCATAATAACATTTCTCCGATTTAAAAGGCAGACGGAGGGGTATATTGTCAGGTATCTAATACTTATCTCTTAAAGTTCTAAAATGTGCTTCCTTCATCGAGGATATAAAATCGTTTACCATCCATATTGGAAGCATTATAAACTTCCTCATCCCGTCAGGACCAATGACGGATTGGATCGGAGGATCACTTCCACCTAGGCCGTCACTAAGGTTACTCTCAATTCTATCCTCAGTCCTTGAGGAAGAGGAGGTAGCAGATGAACTCCTCTCTTCACTTGAAGTGTCAAAATCTTTTTGACCTGATGGGTATACTTCATCGTAGCCCGCTCCGTCGCAGACAAACGATTGGTTACTCGATGCACTAGACATCTGTCACCTACACGTGACTGTAAATCCTAAGACGGACGAATCTAAATATATTCGATGGTGATAAAAAAAAAAAAAAAAAAAGGTGCTTACCAGTCGTAGATACGAACTTAGGAAATTATGACGGATGAACAAACGTGACGGATCGAGCATTTGACAAGGTGAACGGATGTGCTTTGATCGTTTGATTTCTGTGAAAAGTGAGAAATGAGGAAGAAAAAGGCAAGCTTATATAGGAGGAACGGCACGGAAGACGAAAGGACGCTTCATTCCTAGCAAACAGCCACTAAATAAGTGACACGTGCTCGATAGTGTTAATTACCCAGCTTTAATTACCCTATGCCCATATGTTAGGCTAGGTCTACTTGAGCCGTCACTCCATAAGTCCGTCCCCTAAGAGGTCACGGACCCATGGAGTGAGGGGGCAGCTGAAGAGGGTAAAATTTGGATCCTAGTTGAGATGACGGGAGAAAATGTATATATCTGATGTGGACGGATCCATGGTGAACGAATATAATGTAGACGGGTTTGAGATACACGTGTTAACTCCTTATAAATGGAAACAACTTGTGTCTCACGCATAGTTAAGGTATGTAGAATCCCAATGAAAGTATAATCCAAATATAAAGGGAATTCCGCGATATTCGCCCAATTAAAAGAAAGTCCTATGAGGAAAAGACTTCTTATACAAGAAAAAGAGGTCGGTTCTGGACCACTATAAAAACCCCAAGGGCTCTCACAAGTAAAGGTACGCATACTATTCCCCAACTCTACCACTCTAGAGTTAAGAGTATCTTCTAACTTAACCTTCGGAGGGTCTTTGGCCGGTACCACACCGGTACCCTTTTAAGGTGTTTCTTGCTTTGTGTTTTGCAGGTTACGTCGAGTGTGGGTGAGAGAACCTTGTAGCTTACTGACGATATTTTGACCATCATCAAAGTATATTTTGTTTGTTTGTTTAAAAAAGTATATTGTATTTTCTTTTTTAAGGGGGTTTTCATAATTCTACTACCAAGCAAAGTATAAAGATTTTCAATGTCTTTTTTGTAAAAAATAAAAATAAAAATAAAAAGTTGTTGTACTTAGTTGAAACTAGAAACACAAAAGAATCAGTTTAATTGCTTGATGATAACAATGGGTCTCAAAATGCTGTCGGTTTTATGTCATTAGTTTATTACCTAACTGGAATCAAAACGACACAGTTTTGCTTGTTGTACCTAGTGCTTTTATATAGATAGGGGCTGTTTACCCGTTTGTAACAATTCTAGTGTTGTGTCTTGTGTCAAGTGAATTTTCATGTTGAGGTTCTATTAATGAAATGAATCTTCTTGCTTTTTGCACGTCCAATGGGACTTCTTTTGATATCTTGTTTTAATCAAATTAAATTGAAAGGGTGATAGATTGTATGGTGTTGCTAGTATCTACAGGACAGAATGGTAAATTGATACTTCTGTGAAGATGGTTCTGGTGGAATTTGGCATTCTCTGCAACGCATTAACGTCTTTCTTTTTTTTCGTTGAAACGCATTAACATCTTTCATTAGATGATCATTGTGTTATTACACTTTTGATATTGATTATGACCTCTGGGTGTTTCAGTTAAGTATAAGAGCTAGCCTGGTACGTGTTATTGTATTTTTTTTTTTTTATTATACAAGATAGAATTCTTACTCTAGCCTAATCTAATCTAAATGTATATGTGTGCAAAGCTTTCTTCTGAAGTAACCACCGCACCAAGCATTTATAAGTGTATTGTACTTTTAATACAAATTAGCTTGTGACCCCATGCATATCCATTGATACATTTAAAGATTTATAATAAGACGTATAATATAATTCCTATATATATAATTTAAATACTATTGATAGTCATTTTTATATTTTGTTAACTCTTTATAAAATTTTGTATAGATATTATTAAATATAAAATGTAAATTATCCATTTTTTTAAAAAAATTATTGTGAAACACTTTTTTTTTTTTTTTACGATTCATTTATTCTAAACTTTTTGGTTTTTGTACTTAATAACTCACTTGGATAAATATTTATGATGTGGTCCCACATTTAATTCTAAAATTAAGAAATAAAACTCTTTAAGAATAAATAATTTAGGACACATGGCATAAAATTGGAACTCTAATTTGGAATTATAATTTGAGTTTCTCTCAACTTCACCTATTATTATATAAGAGATAATTTATACCACTTTTTGTGTTCTATTTAATACTTTAATAATTATGGTTGTGAATCATGTTAAAAAAAAATATATATTATGGTTGTTGTAGGGTTAAGGGCCCAAATCACATATTGGGCCTCGAGCCTTGGCTGAGAACATGAATGGTCCGAGGAGAAATGTCTCCTCGGATAGGTTAAGCACGGCTCAAATGAGTATCCTAAGGTTCAAGGTAACCTTCCAGGAAGCTCCAATGATAGGGACGTACATCTCGAGTGTACCAAAGAGTGGAAGCTAGGAAATACCTAAGGAAAAGATACTACCACCGCATTGAATACCCTGCAGCTAACTTTCTAGCCGCATTTATGTGGAGAAGACCCCTGAACAGTGCTGCATTAGCTACCACAACTCACAGAAAGCCAAAGAAGGTATCTGATGGGACATGCACTCAAGTAATGGCTTGGATGATCAACAAATGGAGGGCCAAAATCATTAGGAGTGAGATATATAATGTAAGAGACCCATGGAGAGAGAGGGATCAGAAACTCAAGAAAGAAATACTGTAGCAATCTAGAACCAGACTTGCAACCATATCTAAGGGCATTATATAAGAATTAGTCTCCTCAGATTTTGCCAAAGACCTTTTTCCTTAGTGTAAATTTGTTATCTTCCTTTCTTCACCATCAAGATCTGTGTACTTATTGCTTAATTCACTAAAGCTTAGTCTTCCAACCCATTCTCTACAAATTTATTGTTTTGGACTTTTTGGGCTTAAGTCCATATACCCTTTGGGCTAAGAGTTCAAAAAAGGTCCTTACAGTTGTGAATGTCTTTTTTTTTTTTTTTTTTAACTTCAATTTTTTTTATAAGAAAAATAAAAAGATTACATAGTAAGTTGTAATTAGGGGAACGTAAACTATAATCATTCTAATATTTATAATAATAAGGATAATGATAATAATGATAATTATTATTAATTTATTTATTTTTATTGACATTCATTTTTAGATTAAGGTTGACTCTTGACTTATAGTTATCCATGGCTGGACTTAGTGGATTGTGGATAATCCTATGTTTTTGGAGCTGCCAGGAGTTATATATATATATATATATATAGAGAGAGAGAGAGAGAGAGAGAGAGAGAGAGAGAGAGAGAGAGAGTTTATTGACTTCATAAGCCACATAAATTTTGAAAACTCAACAATTTTACACCTCACTATTATCTTTATTCATTCATTTAAAAAAAAAATTAAATAACAAGATCCAAAAGGTCTCTAATAACTCAAAAACTCTTTTCTTCATCTAAACTAAATTATATTTGTACTAGTCTCAGCACACGCGTTTTAAGCTTATGATGAAACTTTTTTTTTTTTTTTTTGTGTCTAGTGTCATAATTTTCATTTTTTTTTAATAAGTTTGTTTTAAAAACAAGAATTAGTAGGAGAGTGTCCTATTTTGTAAGAATTTTAAGTGGAGTTAGAAATATATTTTTATCGAGTTATTCTTAAGTTTTTTTCGGTTAAACCTAAGGTCTAAGGGTATTTCTAAACTATATAAAAGTCCAGTTCAAAGAGGAGAATTCTCTATAGATAATATATATATATATATATATATATATATATTTAAGAGTTCTCTTATAGATAATATAGATATATTTTTCTAATTTACATTAATTATTATTTTTGATTTGATAGTTGGTGAGTGTCGATTAAACTACAAGTTACTTAGACAATTAAAATTTTAATAATATAAAAAGTAATTACACTCCCCTCTTTTGAGTTTTGAGAAAATGACACTTTACCACAAACTTGTATAAAAAAAACACTTTCCCACGTTAACATCCAATTGATCAAAATTTATTAAATTAATACTGTATCAAATTTTGTTGTTGTTGTTGGTGTATAAAATTTAAAATATTTAAAAAAAAATTATTAACCTACCCTTTGCTAAGGGTATGCTTCCAAAATTATCTTATTTTATAATTAAAACTTATTATTTGAAATTTTTAATTAAAGTGTATTTTAAAATATTAATTACAAATTTTGCTTTTTTTTTTTTTTTTATGGATTATGAAGAGATTTTTCATTGCAAGTGTTTTTGGTTACTTGAAAAATTTTGTATTTTATTCTGAACTTATTGATTATTTTTTTACTAACAATGATTAAATATTTTTTAAAGAGATTCTAATAAACAAAAGGGGCGGCTTAATCTCTTTCTCAAAAAAAAAAAAAAAAAAAAGGAGTCAATTTCTTAAAAAAAAAAAAAAAGAAAAAAAAAAGAAAAGAAAGGGTATTGTTCTTTTCTCTTCTGATTTATTCACTCCGTGCACCGGCATAAGTCTGAAAAGGCTCAGACCGACGAGACCTAATTCAATATTTAGACGTCCAGAAGTCTAAACAGCGTTCTCTCTCTCTCTCTCTCTCTCTCTCTCTCCTCATTCGGCCCAGGTATTCTCTCTATATCTCTCTCTTTCGCCAGGGACCCAATTTCGGTTTTCTGTTTCTGTTGCCGACCTTCATCATCTGTATGTATAATGTTGTTGTTTTGATACATCTTCTAGCTCATGTATAATAAATCCAATGTATTAGATTAAAAAGGTTTGTCACACTTATAATTTCTGATTCTCGGAGATAAAAGAGGAAAAGGGTTTTTTTTTTTTTAATTTCAGATTGTTTCAATTTTTTATTTGAATTTGTGCTCAAAATTTTGGTTTTTGCCTGTTTGCCTTGTAGAGTGTAATATTTTGAAGCTAAAGTGAAAGAAAATTCCAACACCATGGCGGGGTTCTCAAGTAAGAGAAGGAAAATAAGGCAGCCTGATTCAGAGTTTCCTCTGCTCAAGGTGACACCTTCACATTTTGTTTCTAATTTCTATGCATTTAATACTATTGCTACTTCAAAATATTATCTTCAAAGGTTGCACAATTTTTATTTTTATGTGCTTGTTGCTAACATGTGTCAAATTGTCTTTTCTTCAAATTTTTTTAGTGTCACAAGACTCAAAATGACCTGGAGGATTGGATTGGTATTGGTAAATTGCCAGATGAAATACTTGTTTCCATTTTGTCTCTCTTACCTATGAAACAAGCAATTAGAACTAGTGTCCTCGCCCGTAGATGGCGGTATTTGTGGACTTCCATTACTCATTTAGAGTTTGATGATCTCCGCGTAAACTTTCTATTGTTTTCTCGACCTCGATCGCCCTCTCCCACTCCCTTTGATATGTGTGCACCCTTAGAACCTACATACCCACCATTTCTTGTTAAAAGGAGGAGATTTGTTGATTGGGTCAATCAAGTATTGAATTTACATAAGGGTTCGCATGTAGATGAATTCAGCCTTGAGTTTTCCGTGTATGGTCATTATTTTAAAAGTGATATTGATAGCTGGATAAACTTCGCTTTTCAAAAGAGAGTTAAAAGGCTTCATTTGATATTCACATGCACATGGGCTTCCACAAACAGGTCATACACTCTTACGCCTCCAATGCTTCGTAATTACAGACTCGATTCGTTAGTACAACTTCGTCTGTGCTATGTGGAGGTGACTGGAGAAGTTCTCGAATGCTTTTTGTCTGCTTGCCCACTTCTTGAATTCTTATCTGTATCAGACTCGCATGTGATGAATTTTAAAATTTCCGGACCATCACTCAAGCTAAAGCAATTAGAGATAACTTACTGCACGTTGACGAGTCTTGATATTTATGCTGTGAATCTTATGTCATTTAAATATGTGGGAAACCATGAATGCATTTCTTTGAAGCACACACCCCCTCTTGTTAATGCACATTTTGGTGGGACTTATGCCAGCTATATTATCAAGAGCTTTTTCCAGTTTCAAAGCTATCTGTCTCAGCTAGAGACACTGGTGTTGGACTTATGGTTTCAGGTCAGTATGTAAAAATCCACTTTTTTGTTCCAAAGTACAAACAAAATAAGATGCTTATCCATTTTTTTGTGATTGAATTTTTCAGAAGTTAACCTGCTTTCCCAAACTGCCCAAATTAAGGAATCTTAAGCAATTGGAATTGAGACTGCATCGCCGAGTGTTCTGCCTCCTCCTTTGCACATCCCTACTACGTGCGTCTCCTTCATTAAATAGATTTAAAATTAAGGTGAATATTCTTACTTTTGAGAGCTTTAATTGTGGATTTTATGATATTGTTTATTTTTGGGTAAATTTCACTCTTACCACCCTAGATTATTATTGATTTTGCAATCTTCCCCTAAGATAATGATTTGTGCATTTCACAGCCCAATTTAAAGAAAAAAAAAAGGATTAGCAATTCACCCCTAAAGAAAAAATATGCCTAAATTACCCTTAACTCAAATAGTGGGATGGCAGTTTAGTACACTTGGCATGTCAACTGAAAATAAGAAATTTTATTTTCTAGATTTCTAATTAAATCTATTAGAATTTTTTCTTTTTTGACGCAAATGTCTGATGTGCCATATGCTGCCATGTCACTAGATGTGTCAGGCATAGCTTTTGTAATTTTTTCCCCTTGATTTATGGGGTATATTGATACAATTCTTTCAAATTGGGTGTTAATTGAAAATTTGATAATCTAGGGGAGAATGCAAAAGGGGTGTGAGGAAGTATGGCTCTTTTGGGGGCACTTGTGTGGGGGGGGGGGAACCTTTGGACATTTATATTCGGAGGGGCTGGGAAAAGTCTTCAAGGTTTATTGCTTTTGAAGTGGGAGATGGTACTAGATTTAGTTTTTAGAGTGATTTATGGTGTGTTGAATACAAGAGAAGAACCCTAAACAATATTAACATCTATGAGTTAAAAGATCTAGAACTGCATTTATCTTTTGCTCCACATAATCCCATGTGAGCTGTTATCCTGGGGATCTCCCTTAAGGGGCATATTGCTGACAATTTTTTTTTGTCTTACACGACCTAGGGTAGACCATTTCTTCCCATTTTTATAGTTTGTTATTGAATTAGCTAATTTTGTATTGTTGTATGTTATGATTTCAATATGACTTGTGAACAAGGTAGGCCTATGAACTTTCTGTTAGTTTTGTGTTATCATGTATAATCAAATATAGTATATGTGTAATAACTATCTAGATTGATAGTTGGATGTGGGACATATTATTGTGCACTTTGAGTCTCTGACTCACTATTGGATTTGCTGCCCCTCTCTAACCAAGAAACAAACCATACAATATGTTCAGTAATTTAATTTGAATCCAAACTGACCCTTAGTTCTCAGAAACCCAAGCAGAACCTGTTAGGTTGGGTTGCCTGCAATTGTTGTTGAGGTCCTCGTGTGTGTTTTAAATTTATAAAGGACTTGCTTTCTTTTCTTTTTGAATGTTAGTTGCATGGTTTCTTACAAACTATTCTCTTTCATTGAAAAAAGGTTGTGGCATGGGATAATCTCTACACTTAATTTGAACCCCTAAATGGAATAGTTGTATTATTATTTCTAAATTTTCTGTAGTTGCCATGAATAATACTATGTGTCCCTATCAAAGCATGACTCTCATGTTAATTTCCACTTATTAAAACGCCACATTTTGTTCCACTAGAAGTAGAGATATATTTGTGTGTTGAAAAAATTTAGGCTAAGGTGTAATTAATGCAAAGGCGCAATGAAACCATAATCTTACTTGAAAATTTTGTTTTCTTGCTTGTTTGTAAAATTGTGAGATAAATTGATTTCTTGTTTCTCTTTGTACCAGAAAAAAGATGAAACTCTACTTTTTTATGGTTAATTCGTTTCATTTTGCCTTTATTTTATTTTTTATTTTTGAATGCACCAAACAATCTAGAAACAAGTTATGATTTTGGGGATCCCCATTGAGGACTTCAGAACCTACTGAGTTTTGACAACTTTATTTTATCTTATAGTGCCTAGGGTAGACTTAACATTCCCACTTTGATGGCTTTTTCCTTACTTAGCAGGTTATATATTCTTACATAGGTTAACAAGATATAGAAATTCTGAAAAAGATAGGCCTATGAACAATTTTTTTTATTTAAGGTTTGTGTTAGCGTGTAATGTATACATGCAATAACGTCCAGTTGATGATTTGGATATGGGTCAAGCACTATCAGCATTCTGACCTTATGGTAAGGTTGAACATATTTGGTTTTCTTTCCCTTGATATGGTGGCAGTAACCAGTAGGTTGGCCCGAAAATTTCTCTGTTGAACCTATCTCTTCATAGCAATATGAGATTTGGTTTTAACTGACAGTAGAAGATGCTTTTGCTGCACTAAAGAACTGTCCATTTGGAAGGAATGGTGGAAAACTGTTTTTTAGTTTTAACTGCCATCCATCTTGCGTAGAATCTGGATTATTGTGGAATGCAGGATTTGAAATGGGAATATTTTATCCCACTTGCACAGAATGTGGTATGTTGGGGTTAGGCCTTTGCAGCTCATATAAATTGCTCATGTAGTCACTAAAATCCATAAGGAAGTTTCAATTCGAAATCCTTATAAATTTATTATGATGGCTTCTTGTTGTCAGAAAACCTCGACAATCTTAATCACTTTCCTTTTATGTTAATTTTTATGCTTGAAAAGAAAATGTATGATGCCAAGTGTTTTTGAATTGAAGTGTATACCATTTTGGATTTGCACCTAAGAGGGATATGTTATGACAGGCTTGCAGCTTAGTGTGCAAGGAAATCAGGTACTTTGGTTTCAAAACATACCACTCCCCCAATGGGCCCGCGAGCCCACATGGGGGCCCAATTTTTGTAGGCAAGAAGTGGGCATAAGGCAGCATTGTTGATGCTCTAGCTGGACTTGTTTATTCTGTCTGTATTGCTTTTGATGTGGTAACCTTTTGTTATGTGCTACAGCGATTTCCTTTACTTCTTTTAAATGGGACAACTAGATGGTTTATTCCCTATTAGAAATCACTTCTTCATGTTAGGTTCATATTTTGGAGTGAGAGCACTATTGCCTTTTCTACTTATTATGAGTATTGATGGCTTATATTCTCTCTTTAACTTCCAGTCTTTGAATAACCATGGGGTGCTAACCTTTTTTCTTATGCAGTTCTTTGACTTGGAGAAGCGTACAAAAGATAAAATGGAGATAAAAAAGTCTAAATGTAAACATAAATGCCTCAAGGTGGTTAAATTAATTGGCTTTGTTGGGTGTGGAGTTGATCTGGAGATTGCAAGGTACATATTGAGTCATACTTTGTGACTAGAAAAGATAATTATCAATCCCCACCATCCATTTATAGTGACAACTGAGGATACCGATGAGCATCTAAAGGCAAGAAGTCGTGCTAGGCAACACCTTGAACATAGATTACCTCCAGGAACACAATTAGTGTTACTCTAAATATGATCAACTTCTGATGGTGAGGCTGTGATGATGCTTCTGAAGTGCGCTTTGTTTTTTGGTAGCAGCAATGGATTTTGAATCGTATCATGTGTATTATTATGTTATAGAGCTTAGTATTTTTTTTATTTATTATTATTTGGTTTTTATTTATTGTTATAATCTGAGCTTCTTTCTTCTTTCTTCTACTTTTATTTTTTCCACAATTAGGCAGAGAACAATTTTTGTGTTAAAAGATATTATTTGCCCTAATGGATGTTGAAACCCTTTATCTACCGCAAGGTCCCCATTGTTGAACATTATTCTCCCTCTAGTTTGTTCCCTTTATTATAGTAAGACTTATCCCAACCCGTTCTTATATCTATCCCTATAACTTTTATTTTGGCCATATGTTATGTCAGCAATTTCCATCGAAAAAGTAACAGTAGGGACTATATATGAGTGGTTGCAGGCTGCAACTTACCTTTCACAAATCTCTACAATTCACCTCCCACACTATGGAATATTTTGACGTTATAACTTGCAGGATGCAGTTCTTTTATTCTATACACCATGTGTAACAGGGTTACTTCCCTTTTGCACTTTCTTTCATGAATGAAATCCATTACTTATTAAAATAAATTAAAAAAAAAAAAAACAAGTTTGTTACTACATTTAAGAGAGCAAAATGCGGCATTTGAAATAAACAACAAATATAATTTAACTAACTCTCATGCAATGATTAGTCAAAATAGATATATGAGTCATGTTTTGTTATGGACATGCAGTGTTAGATGTGGAAACTTTAGAACATTTAGAAGTAAGAATACAAAATTTTCACATCAAGTGTTGAAATTTAAGATCATCCATGTACCACTGCTTGTATTAAAAAAGGTCAAAGTGAAAATAAAAGAAAGAATGTACTTTCTAATTTCCCCCCTTTATTGTTACGTAACCCACTATGCGAAATTTGGAAGAGAGCTTGTTCCTTTAGTAGAAAGTAGGCTTGTTGAAGAATCAACCACTAAACTGCTCCGTTGTTTTTTGTTACAAAAAGAAGCTAATAATTATTTATTCTCAAAAGGTTTTGATATTTTTCAAACAAAGAGATGTATGAGGGTTTTTTTTTTTTTTTTTTTTTTTTTTGGCTTTTAAAAAATTTTTAGTTATGAAAACCTAAGCTGGTGAATTTGAACTTTGAACATTTTCGTCAAAAACATCGAAAAATGCCGGTTAGCATATACAACTAAAATTAAAAAAAAATTAATATAATTAATATTTTTATAGATTTATTGTATATACAATAAAATCTATAAATTTATTTCCCTAAATTTTGAGATTATATGTTTGTTTATGAAATTATTCCACATTTCTTATTTGTGGAATAATTTATCAATAAAATAAATAAAGTTTTGTTATATATATATATATAGTTTAACTCATGTAATATGTTTAAAAATTACTTAAATTTTAGCAGATACTTTTTTAATCAAGGTCATAAAATTTTAGATTAAAATACAAAACACCCTTTCCATGGCTGAAGCTTCAGATTTGAGAGGGAGAGAGAGAGATTAGAGAGAGGGAGATAGAATTTTGTTGAATGAAAATTGAAAAAAAAAAAAAAAAAGACATAGAGAAATAAATCCAGTTTAAATATTATGAATAGACCAAAACAAACTCATTTTAAGGGAAGTTGACAGATAAGTTTAACGGAAGAATAACAGAGGCCTTAATTTAACATTTTTGAAACTTAGAAGACTGAATTGAACGAAAGAAAAGTTATAGGACTAAAATGAATTTTAGTGAAATTTAGAGGGTGGGTTTTGCATTCCATCCCAATTCAAAAACATACCCATGTCTTCTCTCAAAATACACTTTCTCTCTTCTAAACCACTTATTTATAACATTACACCCAAACATTTAACAAAAGATGCAACTTGTAGAGTGAGTGGTTGTCTAAATTTAATAAAGATGAGTTTTCTCCTCAAAAAGTAGCTACAAGGAGGACATGGTCCGATCATGGTTTTCAAACCCAAACTGTTTAAAAAACCAAAAAAATGAGAGGTTCAAGGTTTTTATGGTCTGATCGAGATTGAATCATAATGATTGTATAATTAATTAAAATACAAATAAAGGTATATGAAATTTATAAATATTAGCAAATTTAACTAAAAATATCTTAAAAAATTAAAACGGAATTTCAAATAAAATTTCATAATATTGTTAATAGAAAATAGTACAACATAAATAAGCATGAAAAAAAATCATATAATAATCCTTCCTTGGTATTGATAAATTGCCAGATGAAATACTTGTTTCCATTTTGTCTCTCTTACCTATAGAAGAAGTAATAAGAACCAGTGTCCTTGCCCGCAGATGATATTACCTATGGACTTTCGCTACTCATTTAGAGTTAGATGATGTGAGCATAGTAAATCTTTTAAAAGGTCAACCTCCTAGTCCCACTCTCTTTGATTTGTCTCAATTCATACCTACATACCACCGTTTCTTGTTCAAAGGAAGAGATTTGTCGATTGGGTAAATCAAGTACTGAATTTACATAAGGGTACACTTTAGATGAATTTTGCCTTCACTTTTCTATGTATGGTGATCATTTTGAAAGTGATATTGATAGTTGGATCAGCTTTGCATTTCAAAAGGGAGTTAAAAGGCTTCATTTGATTTTCACATGTAACTGGGCTTTAAATAACCGGCCATACACTCTTACGCCTTCAATGCTTCGTAATTAAAGACTTTATTTGTCAACTGAACTTCGCCTGTGCTCTGTCAAGGTGACTGGAGAAGCTCTTGAATACATTTTATTTGCTTGCCCTTTTCTTGAATCCTTTTATATATATATCAATGTTACATGTGATGAATTGCAAAATTTCTAGCCCATCACTCAAGCTAAAGCACTTGGAGATATTCTCTTGTGTCTTGGAAAGCCTTTATATTTATGCAGAAAATCTTGTGTCATTTAAATATCTAGGAGCAGTGGAAAAGATTTCATTCAAGTACACACCCTAGCCTTTTGCAAGGCCTCATGCCTGCTATATCATCAAGAGTCTTTTCTAGCCTCCAAGTTATATCTTTCAGCTAGAGACAATTGTATTGGATATAGGTACCGAGGTTTATATATAAATCCAATTTTTGGCTCCCCCCCACCCCTCTCTTTATTTTTGAAAGAAAGAACATATAAACAAAAGAAGAAATTAAAGCTTATCAATTTTTGTGGTGGTTTAAATTTTCCAAAAGTTAACACGGTTCCCCAAATTGTCCAAGTTAAGTTCAAATAATTCGAATTTGTATTGAACTTCCCGCTTGTTTTGCCTCCTCCTTTGCACATCCCTACTATGTGCAGCACCTTCATTAAATAGATTTACAATTAAGGTGAATATTCTTACTTCAAAGCTTTAGTTGTGGATTGGATGTTGTTTCTTTTTGGGTGAATTTTACTTTACCACCCACTATAAAGTATTACTAATTTTGCAATGTTAACTTAAAATTTTGATGTGTGCAATTCACACCTCATTTTAAGAAATTGTAGCAATGTACCCCTAAATGTGAAAAATGCATAAATTACCCATAATAAAAATGATGAGATGTGTAGACACCTCATTTTACAACTTGCATTTAACCAACCGGTAGGTCTTCAAATTTGTGATACAAAACAAATCTTGATGCTCTAACGATCATAATGGTATGTCATGGGTTTTGATCGGACCACTTGATCAAAAGTTATCATACAAACAATTTTCAATGATCATAGGTTACTTACACAATGGGCCTGATCACATCCTATCTTAAACACTTAATTTTGATTGGTTCCAAAGAGAATTAATTTAAAATTAATTAAGTGTGAATTTTGATCGGATTTCATTTTATTTATTTATTTATTTTTTGAATAAAAAATGTTTTCCTTTGTGGCATCTTATCTGCTTTTTTGAAAAAAACAATTTGGAGAGAGAAAGATATGATCCATGAAAAAATTAAAAAAAATTAAAAAAAAAAAAGAAAAGAAAAAAAAAAGAGAAAAATGCTCGAAAAACGATATTATCTTCAGCAGAAACTTGATTCGCATTTTTGGTCTGGAAATTGTTGAAATTTGATTTTCTCTATTTCTTGGAAAGTTGTAGAGAATTAAATTTTCTTTCAAAAAACATCAATCTCTAATCAATTGGATTTTTGAGCAGAAAGTTATGGCCAAAATACGAAACAGGTGCTGAAGATAACACAAAATCAGCATCATCTTCAGTTTTCTTTCAAAATTTCAAAAGAGGATCAACACCCAATCTGATCAATCTTATCTAATAGGCTTATCCCCTCCCTGAGCTTCAGAATAAATCTTTTGAAAAACAAGTTGGATAAAGATACAGATAAATCCTGTGAAAATTTTCAAAAATGCTCAAAAACGTTACTATTTTCAGCAGAAATTTGAAACACATTTTTGGCCTAGAAAACGTTGGAATTTGGTTTTCTCTATTTCAGAAAAAGTTGTAGATAATTGAATTTCCTTTCAAAAAACACCAATCATGAATCAATTGGGATTTTGAGCAGAAAGTTAGAGCCAAAATACGAAGCAGGTGCAGCATCGTCTTCAACTTCTTTTCAAAATTCAAATGGAGATCGACACCAAATCTGTTCCAGCTCATTTAAACAGGTTATCTCCACCCTTAGCTTCAGAAGAAAGCTAATAACTTAGCTTTAAAGCTAAGCCATCCCTTCTCCTATAAATAGAGGAGACCTCTTCCATTTTCGGGACCCCCGAATTCCCTCGAGAGAGCTAGTGAGAAAGCAAAAAAGAAAAGCTGTTGAGCAGCCATTGTTCTTACTTTGGTTGTAGTTTAGTATTTCCTTGCTTTCTCCCTAGCCCTTTATGTGATCACTTCCCCCTTTTAATTTATGTTCTATGTTGGTAAGTACTTAATTTTGTTCTCAACTTTCTTCACATGCTTGAATAAATGTTTAACAAGTTATTATTTGTTTCTTTTATGATATGCTTGGATGAACATGCCTATATGTCTCAATTGATATTCCTTTTACATGCTTAGATGAACACTTCTAGGCTAAATCACAATTTTCTCTTACATGCTTAGATGAACACTTCTAGGCTAAATCACAATTTTCTCTTGAATGCTTAGATGAACACTTCTAGGCTAAAGAACAATTTTCCCTTGAATGCTTAGATAAACATGTCTAGGTTGTTCTTTTATTTTTATTTTTTGAATGAACATGTCTAAGTATTTTGATTGTCTCTAGATGAACATGTCTAAGGGATTTTTCTTCTATTTTTTCATAATTGCTTGGATGATAAAAAAAAATGCTTAAATGTTTTATTTTATTTTATTTTCTTTGCAATTATGTTGATGACAAATAACATGACAACTTTTTCTTTCCTTCACATGCTTAGATGAACATGTCTAGGCTAGAGATTCTTTGTTTACATTGATTTCCTGGATGAACATGCCATTACCTACATGCTTTCTTTACATTAAAATTGTCATCTAACAAATTTCATTTTTTTTTTTGTTTCTCTTTATGTCAGATTCCTCTAATACATATTTGCTTACATTCTTGCAAATTAATATGTTTGTATGGCGTATTGTTTGTATTTGTTTGACATGACATGATATTGGCCACCTTAACCTAAGAGACCGGTTTTACCGGGCGAGATGGGTGCTTAATCCCTTCCCATCTCGTAAATTAGCCTCCGAACCAAGATCAAGGGTTCTAGACTGTGTACTTGTATATGTAATTTTACTTTTTTTAGAATGTAACTAGGAAATAAAGCAATGTAATTTACTTTTCTTAGATTGTATCTAGGACAAAAAGCATTGTAAATTTTTGTTACAAATTGATGTAAATTTTCATATACATTAATACAAAAGAAGTATTTTTATTGAAGGTTTTCTTATTTTTCCGTTCAAATTAAATAAGTGGCAACTCCATGTAAAACCCTCGATCTAGGGGGGAGTACATTTCACAGTGGCGACTCCACTGGGGATGTTGAAGGCTAGACTCTAGTTTAGGTTATGGTGGCCAACCATGTCATTTGTTTGTTTATTGCTTTTAATAATATGTCATATTTGTTTGCCATAACATCATTTGCATGATTGGAATTGGATATGAATTGTGTATGTTGCCCGGAAACCACGGTAATTGTAGCCATGGATCGCGGTCCTCTTGGATTCGTGTACCCAGTGGTGAACCTACCACCCCATCGCCTAAGACTCGCTTGATCTTTCTTGTGTTTCGTAAAGGACAAACTCTACCGTTTGGACCAACGCGGCGTTCATACGTCACAAGTTGGGAGGTACAACGTCCTAGCTTTTGGGGAACCTTTTTAGCCTACCTTTAACCTTCATGTAAGAAGCCATAGAACCAATCTCTAAGTCAATCCCATAAAATGCATTACATCCTATGTATGTGTTTGGCCGTTGTTTGTTTATTCCCAATAAGGCCCGAACTTAATAATGAGAAACTAAAAATTATCCAACTTTTGGGTATAGGAGAGGACTTGGTCTAGAGATGGTGAAGGTCGATTGAAAAGATTATCATGGTCCAAGAGAACAGTTGAAAGCCCAGCTCAAGAAATCTCAGCACAAGGAAGTTCAATACAGAGAAGTTTGGATTCAGCAAATTCAAACCAAGGTTCCAGTCCTATAGTAATTCTTGAACCCATAAGCCCAAACACAAGCCCGCACCTACAATTCTCAAATGCACTCTTCCACTATAATTCCCTATATACTCCTCCAAGCCCTTCTCAAAGCTTATTTCCTAATCCTCCTACAAGTCCATTCCAAAGTTCCCTTACAAGTTCAACTCAAAAGGACATAATCATTCCTTCACCAAATTCATTCACTTCAGAAATGGCCCACGAGAACAACAACCATGAGGATCAAAACATGAATGATCATGAACAACCACCTCCCACCACTCAAGATTTACTCAACATCATGGTAGCTGGACAAGCCCAACTCCAAAAAGACATCCAAACATTGATCCAACAGATAGGGAACAAGAACTCTCATGAACCTTCTAGTGCCCTGAATGAATCGCTGAATTCTGAAGAAAGCCATGGCTTGGGGTTGACTGAAAATGAGAAGAAGATGATTGAACGAATGGACCAAATGGAAAAACTCCTCCTGAGATCTAGAAGGGTTGAAGAAGCTATGGACCTACATTCACTTTCGCTCTTTCCACAAGCAAGGGCCCCACCAAAGTTTAAAATGCCAACATTGGACAAGTTTGATGGCACAGGCTGCCCAAAAGCCCATCTGAAAATGTATATGAGAGCATTGCAACCCTTAGGGGCTAGTGAAGAGCTAATGGCCCAGATGTTTCAAAACACACTCACAGGGGCTGCTTTGCGTTGGTTCCTAAATTTGGATGATTCTCGAACTCGTAATTGGGAAGATATTGGTCGTGAGTTTTATAAACAGTACAAGTACAATACTGAAGTGGATGTTACTCGAAGAGACCTTGAGACAACTAAGCAAGACTCTAAGGAGTCTTTTTCTGCATTCATCACAGGGTGGAGGGCTAAGGCAGCCCAAATGACTGTTAGGCCCACCGAGGAGGAGCAATTGAACATGGTTGTGAAGAATCTCCTCCCAACCTACAACAAGTATCTTTTTGCCCAGTATTTCCCTAGTTTCAAGGCTTTGATTACTGCTGGGACTCAGATTGAAGATGCTATTAACACTGGCACAATTAAGGGAGAAGAAGTAACAAGGCCTAAGAGGTCATTTGGTCCATCAAGCTCAAAAGTGCCAGAGATATCTGCTATAAGCAAACAGTCCCCTTATCAGTTAGTAGCTTCACCCCCATTGGCCCAAGCTCCACAAGGAAGGCCCAGGAGACAGTACCATGAATTGTATATGTCGCTCAGTAAAGTTTTTGAGAAACTTAGAGAGAAGGACCTCCTCAAACCTCTCGATCCAAAGCCAATACCAAATCCCTTGCCAAAGTGGTTCGATAATAATAAGAGGTGTGCATTTCACCAGACACAAGGTCATGCTACTGATCAATGCTTTGCGCTCAAAAACTCCATCCAAGATTTGATTGATCAAGAGATTATATCTCCGCCAGCTTGACCCAATATCACTACAAACCCACTCCCTAATCATGTTGTTGGGCAAGGACCAAAGATTAATTGCTTAATTGAAGAAGAAAGCAAGACACAAGAGGAGCTATCGGCCATGATTTAAGACATCCCAAGTTGCAACACCTTGATATGGGAAGAACTTATGATCAAAGAACTACCACTTCCTAAACCCAGAATTGATATTTGGAATGAACAAGAAAAGCCCACATTGTCAAATCAAGCCTCACCAAAATCCTCACCAAAAGAATCAATCTCTTTCCCTGAAAACGCCACTTCCCCACAAAAAGAGCCCACCTCATTCTTCAGACTCGCTTCACAAAAGCCCACATTCCCAGAAAGACAAACACATACGCCCCATAAAAAGCCCAACCTTTACAAAGCCACTGGAATAGCTCACCTTACTCGAGGGGGTAGACACTTTAAGCCATCTTACTTGGAAGCGGATGATCCGGTGGAAGCATTGAACAGGCCATCTAGGCCTGCCCAGTTGCAGCTAGAAGATGATCTTGTTCTCAAACAGTTACAGAAGACTCAAGCTAATATTTCTCTATGGGGTTTACTCACCGCCTCTTATCATCATCGTCAAGCTTTGTTGAACCTCCTAAACAAGATTCAAGTTCCAACTACCATAACTCCTGAAGCCCTTAATGCGATGATTGGAGTAATAAGGACTGAGCCTACTATTTCTTTTTCTGATAAGGATATTTCAGATAAGGGGTATTCACACAATGACCCCCTTCACATTACAATTGACACTCATGGCAAGAGGGTGCCAATGGTACTGGTTGATGATGGTAGCGCATTAAATGTTTGCCCCCTAAGGACCGCAAGTTGCTTGGGCCTAAATATGGAGGATTTTGGGCCATCCAATCAATATGTGAGGGCCTATGACAATACTCGAAGAGAAGTACTGGGGAATGTTACACTTGAAATAACGATTGGCCCTGCAGTTCAGAAAGTACATTTTCAAGTTTTGGACATCTCAGCTTGTTTCAACTTGTTGTTGGGCCGGCCATGGATTCACACTGCAAAAGCTGTACCCTCCTCATTATATCAGAAAGTTAGATTCCCATACAAAGAGTCAATCATTACCATACATGGGGATAAATCCGATACTCAGGGTCTGATGCATGGAATCCAAGTAGAAGAAGACCTAGCTTTGTCTGGATTTGACTTGGAAGAAGTTCAAACCGTATCGTGGTTGAAGGAAGCTACAGAAGAATGCTTTCCTATGGATTTTGATCCATATAGCAATGACAAAGTGATATCCATGATGAGGAAGATGGATTATTTCCCAGGTTTGGGCCTAGGAAGGAATAATCAGGGTTTACCTAATTTCACAAGCTATGCTACTACTATACCACCATTTGGGTTAGGATACAAGCCCACTGATGAAGATTTATTAGAAGAAGAATTGAAGAAAATAGCCCGTTCTAAAGCAAAGGCGAAAGGGTTATCATACGAGTCTCTTACTATGACGCCATACACTCCTACTCTTAATGGAAAGTTTATCAAGGAAGGGGAGGTCCAACTTTACTCCATGTTTCCAGAACTTGGTATGATCAAAGGACCGCAACAAAGCTTCCTGGAATAGAAATCTTTGCAAACTGTGAAATTGAGGCACCTAAAGCAGAAGATAAGAAGATAGAAGACTGGGCCTCACATCTAGATCCCAATGCTATGGCAACTTTATTGGGTGACATTGTTCTCAACATAAGGGAAGGAAATGGGGATGATGAAGTACCATTGATTTGGACTCCCACGACTGCGATGAATAATTGGGAAGTCTCTCAGAACGATTATGCAGATCTTGAAGAACTTGTGGAAGATGATGCCAGGTCATGGGGAGATTTAGACTTCGAACTGATAAACATTAGAGAAGATATGGGATCGTTGGAGATAGGAAGAACCACTCTTGATGAAATTCACATGGTTTATGAGAATAGGATTATTCTTGGAGAAGGAGAGTTAAATATGTTCCTCGATGTTCCTACATCGCTTCCGGAAAACACTACTCCTTATACCCATTATCTTGAAGATGAAGACTACGAAGGGGATGATGATGAAGATTATTTCTCTGAAGAACCTTGTTTGACAGAGGATGAAGATCATGATTTCTTTAATAATGAAGAAGTTTCAGTACACAATGAAGACTGGGAGCATGCTGGCATGAAAATAAGAATTGTTGAGGATGATGACTCGATTTATTCTGAGGGGGATAATTTATTGTATGGATTTCCACATTCTGAATTTGGGTCATTAACCCCATACACAGATGAAGAAGACAATCCTCGTGATAGATGTGCACTGTTGGAGAAGCAGATCATGTTTCATGATTTTAAGAAACTCACCATCCATGACTCAGAGGAAGAAGAACCTGTTAATCCACATCAGGAGGAGGATGTAGACTATATGGATATATCCAGTGAGGATTCTAGGGATGACCCGATGGAGATAGATGAAATTTATATGCTGCGATCTGGAGAAGCTTATAAAGAAGTTCCTGCCATAACCACTATCATCTCAGAGCTGAAGAATTGGACTTGGGAAGGAAGCTGCCCAGTTGAAGATCACCAAAAAGAGACCAAGTTCTTTGAGTCCACTAAAATCATTGTCCCTATTGAGTCTGTTTCAACTAGTACTCCTATTCCTGTCAATTTCTCTATTGTCAACTCTTTCAATGATAATAAGATGATCTTTGATTCAGCTTACTTGCTTGCTTTAAATATTTTTATTTCTGAAATAAATAATGAAATGTCAAATAAAGGCTTCGAAAAAAATGAAGAACAAGGGCATGTAAAGCCTATCAAGGAAGAAATTCAATCCATTAATTTAGGGTCTGAAGATGAACAAAAAATGGTGCAAATTGGTAACACTTTAAATCTTAAAGAAAAGAATGAGTTGGTTATCCTTCTTCAAGAATATGAGGAAATTTTTGCATGGTCATACAAAGACATGCCTGGCATCGACACCAACATTGTGCAACATCATATTCCGACTGACCCCACTATCAAGCCAGTCAAGCAAAAGTTAAGAAGAATGAAACCAGAATGGACATTGAAGATCAAAGAAGAAGTGGAAAAACAATATAATGCCGGTTTCCTCTAAGTCATTAATTATCCAGAATGGCTAGCTAATGTCGTCCCAGTGCCTAAGAAGGATGGCAAGGTAAGAATGTGTGTCGACTTCAGGGACCTTAACAAAGCCAGCCCGAAAGATGACTTCCCCTTACCTCATATAGACATCCTTGTGGACAATACTGCAGGACATGCACTCTTATCCTTCATGGATGGTTTCTCTGGATATAATCAGATTAAGATGGCACCAGAAGATATGGAGAAGACTTCGTTCATCACCCCTTGGGGAACATACTGCTACAAAGTCATGCCATTCGGCCTTAAGAATGCTGGGGCCACCTACCAACATGCTGCTACCACATTGTTGCATGATATGATACATAAAGAGGTAGAAGTTTATGTGGATGATATGATAGTCAAGTCTAAAAATCGTGGGGACCACATGTCAGCCTTGAGGAAGTTTTTTGAAAGGATCAAGCATTACAAGCTTCGACTGAACCCTAAGAAGTGTACTTTTGGAGTAACTTCAGGAAAGCTGCTCGGATTTATGGTTAGCAACAGAGGGATAGAAGTAGATCCCGATAAAGTTAAAGCAATTACAGAAATGAAACCGCCAAAGACCGAGAAAGAAATTCGAGGATTCTTGGGAAGAATACAATACATCAGTCGATTTATAGCTCAATTGACTACTATCTGCGAGCCCATTTTCAAATTGCTCAAGAAGGATGTACCCATTAAATGGAACGAACAGTGTCAAGAAGCTTTCGAAAAGATTAAGGAATATTTGCTGAAAACTCCCATATTGATGCCACCCATGCAAGGCAAGCCTTTGTTGCTTTATTTAAGCACTACAGATACAGCAATGGGAGCTTTACTAGCTCAGTACTTGGAAGAATCTAGAAAAGAGAATGCTATTTATTACATCAGCAAAAAAATGACTACATATGAAGTGAAATACTCAGTTTTGGAGAAGACGTGTGTTGCTTTAGTGTGGGCTGCTCAGAAACTCAGACACTACATGTTATCTTTTCAAATCCTCTTGATAGCTCGCATGGATCCACTTAAGTATTTGATGGAAAAGCCGGTCCAGGATGGAAGAATTGCAAAATGGGTCCTATTGTTGTCAGAATTCGACATTAAATATGTCACTCAGAAATCTATTAAAGGACGAGCCATTGCTGATCATCTTGCTAATTGTCCCCCTCTTGAAGCAGAAGTGACTAGGGATGAATTCCCAGATGAAGATATTTTAGCGATGGAGCTTGCCAGGTGGAGAATGTACTTTGATGGAGCTGCTAATCGAAATGGGAGTGGAATAGGGGTACTCTTAGTTTCACCAATGGAGACCCAATACCAATCTCTATTAAGCTCAATTTCTCAACAACCAACAATGCTACTGAATACGAGGCATGCATACAAGGTCTTGAGGCCGCTATCAGTTTGGGTATCAAAGAAATAGAAGTTTATGGAGACTCCGCTTTAATAATCAGGCAAATCCAAAACAAGTGGAAGATTAAAGAAGAAAGGTTGCAACCTTATTATGAGCATCTTCAAGAATTATCCAAGAAGTTCGAAAAAATTGAGTATCACTACATCCCCCGCACACAAAATCAATTTGCTGATGCATTGGCTACATTGGCTTCCATGATTGACATTTCAGATGGAACTGATGTCCATCCATTGATCATTGAGCAAAGGGATGAACCATCATATTGTTGTGCCTTGGAGGAAGAAATGGAAGAAGAAGAAGAATGGTATGCAGATATATTTCAGTTCCTCAAGCGTGGGACTTACCCAGACACTGCTGACAAGAATGACAGAATGGCGATTCGACGCATGGCAACTAATTACATAATTTGTGCAGAAAGGTTGTATAGAAGATCATATGAAGGAATCCATCTCCTTTGTGTAACAAAAAAGGAAGCCCAACGTATCATAGAAGAAGTGCATGAATCTGAGTATGGACCACATATGAATGCCCACATGTTATCAAGGAAAATTCTACGTCTGGGATACTATTGGACCACCATGGAAGCTGATTATGCAGCTCATGTTAGAAAATGCCATGAATGTCAAATACATGGAGATTTGAAGCACATGCCACCAGTTCAGTTACATTGCTTAAGCTCTCCCTGGCCCTTTTCTACGTGGGGCATTGATATAATTGGAAAAATTAATCCAAAGGCTAGTAATGGTCATGAATACATCTTGGTAGCCATTGATTATTTCACAAAATGGGTAGAAGCTGCATCTTATAAAGTTTTGAATTCCAAGAAGGTTGCGCAATTTATCAGAACAAACATCATATGCCGGTATGGAGTACCTTGTGAGATCATCTCCGATAATGGATCACACTTTCGAGATGAGACCTCCAAATTATTGACAGAATATGGCATTAAACATCACAAATCTTCCCCGTATCACCCACAAACAAATGGAGCGGTTGAAGCTGCTAATAAAAACATTGGGAAGATATTGAAGAAGAATGCCCAAAACCACAAGGATTGGCACCTCAGGCTACCCTTTGCATTGTGGGGATATCGTACATCAATACGTACGTCTACAGGATCGACCCCATATTCCTTGGTATACGGCATGGAAGCAGTGCTACCTATAGAATTGGCGGTACAGTCACTTCGAGTTGTTATGGAAGAAAAAATCCCAGAAGCTGAATGGATGCAAAACCGGTATGATCAATTGTGCATGATTGATGAAAAGCGTCTAAGAGCAATATATCATCATCAAGGTTATCAAAGAAGAGCAAGAAGGTCTTTTAACAAAAGAGTCCGTCCTCGTGAACTCAAGGTTGGAGATTTGGTGCTCAAAGAAATACGGGCCCCAGTACATGACCCAAGAGGGAAGTTCAAACCCAATTGGTCTGGGCCCTTCATGATTAAAGAAATCTACCCTGGAGGTGGGACAAGACTGGTGGACTTAGACGGAAACTCGTTTGTGGAACCAACCAATTTGGATCAGCTGAAGAAATATCATGTGTAAAAAAAAAAAAAAAAAAAAAAAAAGAGATAGATTGAAAACCCGAAAGGGCGATCTATGCAAAAGGAGAGATAAAAAAAAAAACTTAGAGTGTGAGAGAGTCTGCTAGGTTGAAAACCTGAAAAGGCGGCCTAGGCAAAAGTTAAGACAAAAAAAAAAAAAAAAAAAAAAAAAAAAACTATTGAACTACGTGATGACCTGATCCTTCTTCAAGAGGGTACGTAGGCAACCACATTGGTTCGGTCAAAATAATAAATCATTCATTCATTTTTCAAAGAAAATAAAGCAAAAGCCAAAATGCAACATTTTTATTCATCAAAGAGTCCTAATACATTGGAAAAGAAAAACAATCCTAAATCAAAGCCTAAATTGACATATCTTTATTCAAGATAAATTTATTTGAAAGCAAGACAAATCCTAATCAGTTTGGAGTTTAGTTGTTTCTCTTTCTCTTCCTTGATCCTTCCCTAGAAGTTTTCAAAAAAGCCCGCCTTTTCTTCCTCAAAATTTCTTCTTGGTCATACACTTCTTCAGCCAACCAAGCTAAATAAGCATGGTTATTCTTCAAAAGTCCAGCCCGCCTATAAGAATTCCCAGCTCTGTCTGCATTTATCAGCCCCCTCTCATAAATGGTAATTGTAGTTGGTGTTGCATTTACCATTCCAAACTCACGAGCTTCTCCAGGAACCTTTGGTTCTAAGTCGAACTGTCTTAATAACCTGTCGCCTTTATAAAAAGAAGCCTTTCTTAGACCCATCAGAAACAAATGATCCCATCCAGATGATCGTATCCTCGGGTTTTGGCACCCCCACCAAGAGCAATGCCAAAGAATAGATGCACTGGACCTCTCTTTCAGGTGCTTAATCCAATCTTGTTCAGTGACACAGCCAGTTCTCTTCAAAGAACGGCCACGGTAATGCTCTGGTCCGTAGGGAGACATTGTGGGAGGCAACACCAAAGATAAGTGATCCATAAGCCAAATCTGAAGGAGTAGAGGGCTTCCATGGAATAGCAAAGTTTCTTGGTTGGATAGAGCATCCAGACCATGAAAAGTTTCAGCAAGAACAATGGGAATAATATTCTTCTCATTTTCTGCCTCATGAACTATATCAGCCACTCTTACATCAGCAAAACCATGATCACCAGAAAATAGCAAGAACTCACTCAAAAGACAAAAAGCCAATGCGAAGCATTTGCTTCGGCTTTGTCGGAGAGTCTTGACCTCCATTGGCATGAACTTATCAATCATTTTCTAAACGTCTACCCATTGACCATCCAGGAGTGGAACTACTTCTTTCAAAGGAATCCTCAACAATGAAGAAAGCCTAGCTTGGTATTTGGGATCGCAAGATGGTACTGCTGGATGTGCGTCTATGTCACAACCCAAGATTGCTGTGACTTCTTCAACTGTAGGACACAATTCAGCGAGGTGGAATCAGAACACATGGTCTTTCGCATCCCAGAATCGGCTGGCAGCCATGAGAAATCCCCAATCAAGTTTCACACGCTTCAAGACTAAGAGACCTTTCAACCCAAAGGCTTGGAAATTTATACGATCAGTTTTGTCCATGCCATCCACCCATTTATTCAAAAGGGTGAGGATTGAATCAGACCGATGCCATGTATTGGAATGTAAAGAAAAAGGGACAGTTCGGGCCATTGTTGGAGCTGATTGTTTGTTTGATCTTGTTGGTAGAGTATTATATAATCTTTAGAAGTCTAAGTCTTGTGTTGTGATAATTACTTTTGAAAGTTGTTGAATCATATATCCAATAAGGGTAAGTGGTTATCTTAAAGTTTGGAGTTGCAAGTTTCAGTGCCAATAGAAGATAAGCAAAGTTTTGTCGCCAAAATAAAAAATAAAAAAAGAAAGAAAAGAAAAAGAAAAAAGAGAAGAGAAAAAGAGATATATTAGTGCGTTGGCCCATTTGATTTTTGTTTTAAACTAAGGTCATTGCAATTGTTTTTGAAAATTTTTTTACGTAACCGGGGGCATTGGCTCATTTGCTTTTTGTTTTCAATGGTCCATTGGTTTTCATGCATGCATGCTTATATTAGGGGCATTGGTTCAAATTAACTAGTTTCTAACAAGCTTGAGAAAGGACAATTTTCCTCTTTGCAGGCATTAAGCAAGGATCTCTCATTCATTTTGGCATTCAACAACTGCTTCAGCTCTACATCACACAAGACTCAGCTGAGAAGTCTCTTGCATCTTAGGCTCTAGGGTTCGACAAAGTGTTTTTGAAAGTCACAAAAACGTTTTCATAAAGTCCAATAAGATTTTCAGAAAATTCAAAACCTTTTTTGCAAGGAAACCTGAAATTTTTCATTTTTAACAAAACCTAACAAGGTTTTTATCAAATTTCCAAAAAGACATGATAAGATCATTCTTAGAATACCCAACATATTTTCACAAGCACAAATTTTGATAAGAATATCAAAATTTTCAAGAGAAAATTCAACAAAATTTTCAAGGGAAAATTCAATAAAATTTTCAACAAAGTTTCAGGTTCAAAAATTTTCAAAAAAAAATAGACAAGTTTTTAGAAAATTTGCCAAGATCTTCATAAGAAAACCCAACAAGGTTTCAAAAGACATGACAAGATCATTTCAAGAATGCCCAACATGTTTCCACAAATAAAAAAATTTTTGCAAGAGAAAATTCAACAAAATTTTCAACAAGTTTCAGGTTCAAAAATTTTCAAGAAACAGACAAGTTTTTAGAAAATTTGCCAAGATTTTTCATAAGAAAACCCAACAAGGTTTTCACAAACACAAATTTTCATGAGAAAATTTAACAAGATTTTCAACAAATTTCAGGTTCAAAATTTTCAAAAAATGGACGAGTTTTTAGAAAATTTGCCAAGATTTTTCATAAGAAAATCCAACAAGGTTTTCACAAACACAAATTTTCATGAGAAAATTCAACAAGATTTTCAACAAATTTCAGGATCAAAATTTTCAAAAAATGGACGAGTTTTTAGAAAATTTGCCAGGATCTTTACATAATTTACAGGTTCAAAATTTTCGACAAAAAATAACAAGTTTTTTTGAGAAAATTGCCAACACATTTTGGGTCAAAATTTTTTGGAAAACCAACAAGTTTCCAAAACTTCAACAAATTTCCATCACATCGGTTAAATTTCAAGTTGCAAAATTTGGTGTCTTTCTTTTACATTGACATTCGCTTTTCAAGCTCTGTCAATGAGGGGCATTTTGTAGACACCTCATTTTACAACTTGCATTTAACCAACCGGTAGGTCTTCAAATTTGTGATACAAAACAAATCTTGATGCTCTAACGATCATAATGGTATGTCATGGGTTTTGATCGGACCACCTGATCAAAAGTTATCATACAAACAATTTTCAATGATCATAGGTTACTTACACAATGGGCCTGATCACATCCTATCTTAAACACTTAATTTTGATTGGTTCCAAAGAGAATTAATTTAAAATTAATTAAGTGTGAATTTTGATTGGATTTCATTTTATTTATTTATTTATTTTTTTAATAAAAAATGTTTTCCTTTGTGGCATCTTATCTGCTTTTTTGAAAAAAACAATTTGGAGAGAGAAAGATATGATCCATGAAAAAATTAAAAAAAATTAAAAAAAAAAAAGAAAAGAAAAAAAAAAGAGAAAAATGCTCAAAAAACGATATTATCTTCAGCAGAAACTTGATTCGCATTTTTGGTCTGGAAATTGTTGAAATTTGATTTTCTCTATTTCTTGGAAAGTTGTAGAGAATTAAATTTTCTTTCAAAAAACATCAATCTCTAATCAATTGAATTTTTGAGCAGAAAGTTATGGCCAAAATACGAAACAGGTGCTGAAGATAACACAAAATCAGCATCATCTTCAGTTTTCTTTCAAAATTTCAAAAGAGGATCAACACCCAATCTGATCAATCTTATCTAATAGGCTTATCCCCTCCCTGAGCTTCAGAATAAATCTTTTGAAAAACAAGTTGGATAAAGATACAGATAAATCCTGTGAAAATTTTCAAAAATGCTCAAAAACGTTACTATTTTCAGCAGAAATTTGAAACACATTTTTGGCCTAGAAATCGTTGGAATTTAGTTTTCTCTATTTCAGAAAAAGTTGTAGATAATTGAATTTCCTTTCAAAAAACACCAATCATGAATCAATTGGGATTTTGAGCAGAAAGTTAGAGCCAAAATACGAAGCAGGTGCAGCATCGTCTTCAACTTCTTTTCAAAATTCAAATGGAGATCGACACCAAATCTGTTCCAGCTCATTTAAACAGGTTATCTCCACCCTTAGCTTCAGAAGAAAGCTAATAACTTAGCTTTAAAGCTAAGCCATCCCTTCTCCTATAAATAGAGGAGACCTCTTCCATTTTCGGGACCACCGAATTCCCTCGAGAGAGCTAGTGAGAAAGCAAAAAAGAAAAGCTGTTGAGCAGCCATTGTTCTTACTTTGGTTGTAGTTTAGTATTTCCTTGCTTTCTCCCTAGCCCTTTATGTGATCACTTCCCCCTTTTAATTTATGTTCTATGTTGGTAAGTACTTAATTTTGTTCTCAACTTTCTTCACATGCTTGAATAAATGTTTAACAAGTTATTATTTGTTTCTTTTATGATATGCTTGGATGAACATGCCTATATGTCTCAATTGATATTCCTTTTACATGCTTAGATGAACACTTCTAGGCTAAATCACAATTTTCTTTTGAATGCTTAGATGAACACTTCTAGGCTAAAGCACAATTTTCCCTTGAATGCTTAGATAAACATGTCTAGGTTGTTCTTTTATTTTTATTTTTTGAATGAACATGTCTAAGTATTTTGATTGTCTCTAGATGAACATGTCTAAGGGATTTTTCTTCTATTTTTTCATAATTGCTTGGATGATAAAAAAAAATGCTTAAATGTTTTATTTTATTTTATTTTCTTTGCAATTATGTTGATGACAAATAACATGACAACTTTGTCTTTCCTTCACATGCTTAGATGAACATGTCTAGGCTAGAGATTCTTTGTTTACATTGATTTCCTGGATGAACATGCCATTACCTACATGCTTTCTTTACATTAAAATTGTCATCTAACAAATTTCTTTTTTTTTTTTGTTTCTCTTTATGTCAGATTCCTCTAATACATATTTGCTTACATTCTTGCAAATTAATATGTTTGTATGACGTATTGTTTGTATTTGTTTGACATGACATGATATTGGCCACCTTAACCTAAGAGACCGGTTTTACCGGGCGAGATGGGTGCTTAATCTCTTCCCATCTCCTAAATTAGCCTCCGAACCAAGATCAAGGGTTCTAGACTGTGTACTTGTATATGTAATTTTACTTTTTTTAGAATGTAACTAGGAAATAAAGCAATGTAATTTACTTTTCTTAGATTGTATCTAGGACAAAAAGCATTGTAAATTTTTGTTACAAATTGATGTAAATTTTCATATACATTAATACAAAAGAAGTATTTTTATTGAAGGTTTTCTTATTTTTCCGTTCAAATTAAATAAGTGGCGACTCCATGTAAAACCCTCGATCTAGGGGGGAGTACATTTCACAAGATGGCAGTTTAGTACACTTGCCATGTCAACTAAAAATAAGAAATTGTTTATTTTCTTAGTTTTCTAATTAAATCTATTGTATTTTTTTTTTTTTTTAATTTAACATAAATGTCTGATATGGCATATGCTACATGTACTAAACTGCCATGTCACCAAATGTATTAGGTGTAATACAGTTCCTTGAAATTGGGTGTTAATTGAAAAATTGATTATTTGGGGGGGGGGGGGGGGTCACAAAAGGGGTGTTAGTTTTTCCTTTACTTGCACGGAATGTGGTTTGATGGGTCTAGACCATTTTGTTTGATTAGATGTAGATATAATTTTGTGAGCTGAAAAAATTTAGGCCAAGGCACAATAAAACCATTTTCTGCTTGAGAATTGTTTTTCCTTACTTGTTTGGGGATCCCTGTTGAAATCTTCAGAATTGCTGAGTTTTGACAACTTCATTTTGTCTAATTGTACCTAACGACTTAGCCTTCCCACTTTGGTACTCTTAGAATATAGTGATGTTGTGCTCTTCTTCTCATATATTTATGATGGAGTCCACAAATTAAATTCATTATAAGGTCCACCATAAATGTGAGAGGAAATGACACAATTTCATCGTACTATAACCTAATAATTTCCCCCACTTTGATTCTTTCCTTAATCAAGGGGTTATTTATTTTTATACAAATAATAAGATATATGACTTGTGAAGATTGAAGAAGATAAGACTATGAACAATTTTTTTTTTTTTTTTTTAATGTTTGTGTTAGCATGTAATGTATACATGCAATAACATCCATGTTGATAATTTGGAAATGGATCAACTACCATCATTGCAATCTAACATTAACATATTTGGTTTCTTTCCCTTGATACGGTGGTGGTATGTCGACCAACAAATTTCTTAGTTGAACCCTACTCTCTCTCTCTCTCTCTCTCTCTCTCTCTCTATATATATATATATATATATATAATTCGATAATTGGGTGGAAGATTTGAACTCTGAATGTCTCTATTAGAAATACCAAGCAGTGTCAACTAATTAAGTTATAAGTCATGTTAGCTTTTGTAATTCAAAACACAAGAGCTTTGTTGGGAGTAATATTCAAGAAGACATGATGAATAGTACTTATGCTCATTTTTCACTCTCTCTCTCTTTGTGTGTGCGCGCGTGTGTGTGTCTTATCCATTTTCCTTCTTTTTGGAAAACTTAAATATTAGATAAGGGGAGGAAAAAAAATGAAAGAGGATTACTTTCATTATAGTTGGGCTGGTTTGGGGGTAAAAAAAAACCCCTTTAGTTAACAGGGTTCAGGGATAAAGAAATTCGTAAAAAAAGATGCATTTGAATTTGTTTTTTGCTGTCAGAACTCAAAACTGTCTGTTCTTGTAATGTAAGCACCTGAATGGCTGAATTATCTGTGCTTACCCCAATGTCTAATTTTTCGTTATGAAAGCTGCAGTTGTTTATAGAGTTGGGTTGAGATTAGCTAAATTAGGATCAATTTTAAAAGCATGATACTAAAATTCTTATAAGTTGATCTCAAATCTCATATTAAGGATTTATAAATAATAATGCTTCCCTTTGTTTTACAAGAAAATGGGATTAAATCGACATAATTATGGTGGAAGGAAAATGCTAAGCCAATTTGACTTGCTGAAATGCACAATTCCGGTTTGGTAGTCTGAAGAAGTTGAAGCAGAACAATCATTTCATTAATTTACCATGCGTTGCATATATGTCCATAATATGTTCATATTGCTCTACCTTCATTAATTTTTCGGTCGAATCGGCAGCGTATTTGGTTGGTGGGATTTGCATGAGTTTGGTGAAGCAGTTTCCGAGCGACGATGGATAGTAGTTATGCATGCACAATTCATTCACCACCTCGTACAATGGCGGAAGCAGTGGTGGTGGAAGAGGAGGAGGAGGAGGTGGTTTCACAACCACTAGGAGATGATGATAAGGGTTGTAGATGAAAGGATAAGACAGGTAAAAGGTACAAGCAGTAGCTAACATGACGAAGATTAGAGTGGGGGGTCTCATGGTTATAGTTATACTTATAGATGGGTTAGGCCCTGTTTGGTTTTTTTTTTTTTTTTTTCATCACTCATCAATCCTCACTCAATTTTCGTCACTCATTACTCATCACTCATCACTTAAAATACCCTCAACTTCCCCAAACCCACCCAAACACACTCATCACTCAGTTCTTTTGTTTCAAAAAAAAAATAAAAAATAAAAGGAAAAGTCAAAGATTGCGGCAAATTGTGGCAACAGAGGTGTTTCAAAATAATAATAATAATAAAAATTTAAAAAGTCAAACATTGCTTCTAAAACGTTAAAAATTGTGGGTGTAATTACGAAAATGCTATTGAAAAATGAGTTATGGAAACTGAAAACACCTAAAATGTGTTTTCAGTTTCCATAACTCATCACTCAAAAATCAGAGAATTGAGTGATGGAAACAGAGTTATGGTGCTCTCAAATGGACTTTTCGCTATGGGTCCCACCATTTTTGAGTTATGAGCTATGAAAACTAAAAATCCAAACACCCCCTTAGTGTTTGACTAAAACTCGACGAGGAACGACTGGTAATGCTAGCTTGCAAAATTGCCAATTTATACGTATCTTGGGGCATGGTCTCTTGTTGAGCTACAAACCCAGTGGGCCCATTGACAGATATCTCTTACTTGGACTATGGACCAGTAGATTTCACATTGAGAAATGATGACCATCTCAAGCCTAGATCAAAGGCTAATACCTCTTACGTACACAAACTTTTTGAACTGAAATGGTGGAACCATATAAAAATGCGTGTGTAATAGAATGTACCTAGCTCTTTTTCTTTCTTAAACAGAAGAATCACACCATGCAATTGAACATAATGCCTTTTTTTTGCAAATTTGGTTTTAACAATATATCACATTGTAAAATATATTCTCTTATCCATTTTCCTTCTTTTTGGAAAACTTAAATATTAGATTGGGGGAGGAAAAAAATGAAAGAGGATTACTTTCATTATAGTTTGGCTAGTTTGGGGGTAAAAAAAAAAAAAAAACCCTTTTAGTTAACAGGGTTCAGGGATAAAGAAATCTGTTCTAAACTCAATCCATTGCCATTCCTGTTAGAAACACTAATATATATATATATATATATATATATGCAAAAGGAAAAAAAGAAAAAGGAATCTATAGTCTATAAGAAATCTTAAAATATCTTCATATTCTTTTCTAATAACCAAGTATGTAAGAAAAAACATCAAGACAAAGATATTTGAAAAAGAGCTCCTTTGTTTTTATTTTTATTTTTTTTAAAATAGGTAAAATGTACTTAATTTAAAAAAAAATTGAAAGAGGATTACTTTCATTATAATGATGCTCTTTCATAAAATGCTGAGGAGGCATTTTTTATTATTATTTTAATGCCACATCAGCTTCAAGTATGCCAATTGTGTACATCATTTGCCACGTGGATATTTTTCGTTAGTAAGTTAACGGTAGAGATCAAATTAATTATAAATTGAAAAATAATAGAAATAAAATTGATTGTTACAAAAATGTAGAAACCAAATTGATTGTGCTCCAAAATGTAAGGACCAAAAAAAAAAAAAAAAAAAAGAAAAAAGAAGAAAGGAATTACTTTCATTATAATGATGCTCTTTCATAAAATTATAAGACCACGATTATTTATGTATTTAGAAACACTAAAAAAGAGAAAGGCAAAAGAAAAAAAGAATTTATAGTCTATAAAAAATTCTTACAATATCTTTATATTCTTTTTTGATAACCAAGTAAATAAGAAACAACAACAAGACAAAAGATATTTTGAAGAAGAGCCACTCTGTTTTTTTTTTTTTTTTTCCTTTTTCTTTTTTAAATAGGTAGAATCTACTGAATAGAAAATGGAGTATATTTTGTTTTTTTTTTTGTTTAAAGGAGTATACTGTATGGGCCTCAAAGCGCGGTCGTTTTATGTCATTAGTTTATTACCTAACTGGAATAAAAACGACACAGTTTTGCGGGACTTCTACTCTAAATTGTAAATTGCAAATTCTAATTCTACAACGTGCAGAGTTCAGTCGAGAGAGAGAGAGAGAGAGAGAGAGATGGGGAAAACGAGATGTAGATGTACGCGTAACGATCAGGTTCGAGTACCGAAATTCAAGAAGCGATTGTTCGTTGCAGATCAGATCAGATTAGTTTCTGAAGTGATTTTGCAGGTAAATGAAAATCTACGCTTCCATGTTCTCTTAATTTGATTTGGATTTTCTATACTTTTGCTCTGCTGCTGTGCTAGTATTATTTGATTTGGAATAATATACACATATAGGTTTCATGCTTCAAAGTAATATAGTTGCTTTCAACACCACTACCACTACCACCGCCACCGGAGATGGTGGATGGTGGTGGCGTGAGCTTTTTTTGGTTTAGGGCTGAGCTCTCAGTGGAACTGAAACTAGGTTTCGGGTCGGGTCGACCACATTTGAACCAACCCCGATTTCTCCCTTTTGACCCGCCCGTTCACTTGAATATTGTTTTATTTAAGCCCATTCTCACTAGCGTACTGCAAGCCCAGGCCCATACAACAATGAAATATAATAGTAATAGTAATGAAAAACTTGGGCCTGAAATAATGGGGTCCGTTTGAGAACTTATATATAATAAGAAGTTCAAAACTGAATTTTGCCTCTCTTTCTCTTCTTTCTTGCACACACTCATTCTCTCTCACACAGTGACAACAGACTTCACAGTAGAGTAGAGTAGAGTAGAGAAAATCTAAGTACACAGAGAATTTGATAACAGATTTCACACTTTTGCTGATTTGGCAGTCTATAATTGGTGTGTGCGCCTGTAAGATGACAATGGTGTTGCCACCAACTATATTCTCCCAACTTACCTATCAAAAAAAAAAACCAATTATATTCTCCCAACTTAACAAGATGTGAAAAAAATAAAAGTTGCAAATTTTTTTTTTTTTGGTTAAAAAAATAAGAATGGGTAGTGGCCCTAGTGGAGGGTTGCAAAATTTGTTGTGCATATAGCATTGCACATTCTTTTTCACAAACCAATCCTCATAAAAAGACTACCTTTCCTACTCTCTCTCTCTCTCTCTCTCTCTCTCTCTCTCTCTCTCTCTCTCTCTCTCTCTCTCATATTTCCAAGAAAGATACTTTCCTTTTTCAGTAAACTTTGCCCCATTCCCAAGAAAGTGAAAAATCCATGGCTTCCTTACAAAAGATGTTATGGGAAAGGGTTGAGATCCAGAACCAAGCGGGTGGACCAGGGGCTAGAGCGGGTCACACATGCAATGCTGTTGGTAATTTCCTTTATGTTTTTGGGGGCTATGACGCTAATAGGAACTTCACCAACAGTGTATTCATCTTTGATACTGGTAGGTCTTTTCGTAATCTTTCTTCAAAATTCCCATTCTTGTTTGACACTGCTTGTTTAACATCTATGTTTACTTTCTGTTACCCTTCTTTCTGTATTCAATTATGACATTGTTGTGTATCTTGCAAACTTCTATTTTACATTGCTTTCTTATCAAATTTTTGGAATATTCATGGTTTCACATTGATTAATCTTTGTTTGGATGCTTCTTTTTTTTTTTTTTTTTTTTTTTTTTTTTTTTTTATTTGCATTCCCATTTTATCAAAATTCTATTTTTCTTTGTTTTCTTGTAAAACTTGTGGAATATGCATGGTTTTAACCCAAAAAAGATGAACTAATGGATTGAATTGATTTAGGCTAGCGTGTAATTAGTGCGAGAACAAAAAAAAAACCATAATTTTGCATGAAAATTGTGCTCCTAACTTTTTCTTTTGAACTTTTAAGAGAGATTGATTTTCCCCCCTTTTACTATAGAAAAGATGAAGCCCTATTCTGGTTTATTTCTTATTTGCAATTTGCATTTATCTTTGTGCACTACATATTTTACAGCCAAGCTATTTTCCTGACAATTTTATTTAGTTTTACAATACTTGGGGTAGAACTTTTTTTCCCACTTTGGTAGTTTTTCCCTGAACTGGTGTTTTATTCTCATATAGTATGATATGAAATGATTTGTGAACAAGATAGGCCTATTAAGCCGCGAACCCACGCGTTGCGTGTGATAATTATTTTTATGGTGGTTTTATTAATTTTTTTTACAATTTAAATTAATTTAATAATGAGTAATTTATTTCGATATTATATTTTTATTTATTATAGGAACAATCGTAAATGTAATATAAGAACAATCCAAAACACCTAAAAAACGTAAACTAAAAAAAATTAATACAACTTAACAAAGATCAATTGAACCAATATTAGGATAAAATTTTGTTTTTGATAATCTATTAAGGTTATTTTCTTTGTAGAAATTATAATTTCGGCCACCCAAAACATATTATGAAATAAACAATTATTAGCAAAATTTAATAATTTAATTTCTATACATGCATTGTTATAAAATAATAATAATTAAAATAAAATTGCAAAAGTTAAAATTTGTCACTTATCCTATTATTTTCGTTTGGCTAACCTGTTCTTTTCTTTAAATAAATAGCATTATAGAGTACTTCTAATACAACCATTAAGAGTACTTTGTCCACCATAAAAGATTAGAAAATAAACAAAAATTAATAAAGTCTCATAGTTTAACATCTAAATTGAGCACTATAAAAAATCATGATATGTAATAGAATAAATACCAAATTATCCAAATCATGTTATGTAATAGAATAATATTACATATGCTATATTTAATTCTTTAAAACGCAATAGGATAACATTTACCAATCAAAGAGAATTAAAAAAAAAAAACCAACAATAATTTAAAAAACAAAACTAAATCGCATTAAACCAAAATAAAGTTTTAAAAAATATAAAAAATTATCAACTTAAAGTAGAGATGCAAGAAAATAAAAAAAAATCCACCAAAAAATTGAGAGAGAGAGAGAGAGAGAGAGAGAGAGAGAGAGAGCCATTTTTTTTGTGAGGGAGCACTATGCATAGAATAGAAGAGATAGTGACAAATTTATACTAAGAGGGTGTGAATAAGAAGAGAGAAAAATAAAGGAAGATGAAGGGAAAGAGAAAGAATGATATTAATGTAGAGAGTAGTGGGAAGATGAAAATGTAAGGGAGGGAGAAAGATTGAAGAAGTAGTGGGAAGAAGAAATGGTAAGGGAGAGAAAAAGATTAGAGAAGTGTAAATATTAAAAAAAATAAATGTTAAAAACAATTATAGGAAAATTGAAAAAAAAAAAAAAAAAAAAAAACAACAACTGAAAAGACTCACACAAAAAAATGTTTTTTTTTTTTTTAAAAAGCTGAAAAGGCTCACACAAAACCCTAAAGTTGAACTGAGAAGGCTTTGGGTTGGGCTTAATAGTAGAAATAAGAAGTGGGCTAGATTAATTATACAGATTTATTATAGAGTGATAGTGGAAGTAAATAAATAAATAGTGAGCTAGATTTATTATAAGGTGATAGTGGAAGTAAATAAATAAATAGTGGGCTGCATTTATAGGGCTAAAAATTCTAGGACAATATATTTAAAAAAAAGAAGAAGATGTGATAGCTGATGTGGCTCAACGTGAGAGCAACAACATTAAACGCTATGTTTCAGCTTTTAGTAATATATAGTTGACAGGATATATGACTTGTGAAGAAAGTAGGCCTATGATCTCCTTATTTTGTTTGTCTTAGTTTGTATATGTGCAATAACATCTGGGTTGATATTGATAATTTGGATTTGGGTCAAGTATTCTCAATTTGACATTATGGCAAGGTTGAACATACTCATGGCAATATGAGTTTTGCTTCTACCTGCTAGCTGATGCTGCTTTTGCTGTACTCCAGAGCTTTCCATTAGGAAAGAATAGTGAAAGCTTTTTTTAGGTTTAAGTACTGGTTAAAGCAGTTATTTTCTTTACTTACATCCATCTTGCCTAGAATCCGGATTATTGTGGTAATGTGGTATCCCACTTGCACAGAATATGGTATGATAGGATTAGTCCTCTGCAGCTCATTTAGTCGCTAAAACCCCTTAAGGAAGTTTCAATTTAGAATCCTTACGAATTCATTATGATACTTAGATTATTTAACCCATGCATATTGGTTGGATTAGTGATACAGCTATTTAACTTATATTTCATGGGACACCCAGAGGGCATATTGCCTAGTGTTAGATTCATATTTTGGGTGATGATACCATTGCTTGTCATACCTTTTTGTAGTATTGATTGTTTATATTCTCTCCTTGACTTCTTGTCTTTGAAAAACCATGTGATGTTAACCCTTTCCTTGTTATTGATCATCTGTCTCTGATTTTGTGATTTATAATTGACTCAATTACAATCAGATAATCGTACATGGAGCCAACCCGTAATTAGAGGCAGATGACCCTCTCCGCAGGCCTTCCACAGCTGCACCACTGTTGGTGATGAACCATTTGTGTTTGGGGTATAAATTCAAACAACCATCTCAACGATATGCACATTTTCAACACTTGTAAGTTGTTTCTTTGAATCATTAGCCACTTTGCACAGACAGGTGATATACTCATTAAGTTAGTGCTAATAGAAGTTTTACTGAAATCTATATATTTTATCTATTAATTGTGAATTCCACTGCATACTTGCTAACATGTTTAACATATTTAAAACTTCTCATAGATGGAGATTCCGTGTGTCATCGGTAATATACCTGAGCGACGAAGATGGCACAGTGCAACTCTTTTTTGTCGAAGTCTATACATATTTGGTGGCAGTGGGAGATCTATTGATAATAATGATGAGACATACTATAGAAATGTCTACATGTTCCATACAGGTTATTTTTTAACATAACTGGTTACCGATCCAAAAATAAAAGTGGACACTGATCTTTTTTTTCTTTTTATCTTTACTTGTAGTTCGTTTGGTATGGAACCGTATTGCTACATTTTTGGCAGTCTACCATCTCCTCGCAACAGGCATGTCTGTTCGTATCAACTAGACAATATGATTGTGGTTGGTGGTAAAGATGGGCATGATTCTTTTTTCTCCGATGTCTATATGATGCACGGTTATATAAATTTCTTTGTTTCCAAATTTAATTGCAATTGTGATTTTCTCAAAAATATTTCATCGTATAAAACTTATGCGGCATAGCTTGGGGCTATCAATTATGCGTTTTTTAGGAGCTGACATTCGCTGCAAGAGTAAATTCAAGAATTGACTGACATGCTTATATGATTTTTTTTTTTTTTTTTTTTTACAGGGAAAAATTGGTTGAAATAAAGAGTGTGAAGTTGCTCTACAGCACCTTAGGGGGCAAAAACACTGATATCTCTCAAGAAGCTGCTGAGATTAGAGTAACTTTTGGACTTTAGACATCAACTAGTCGCAGACTCACGCGCGTTGCGCGTGATAATTTTTTTTTATGATAGCGTTATTATTTTGAATATTTTTCAATGTATTACTACTTAAGTTGCATTATATCTGAATGACCAATGTATTGTAGGATTCATGATGATAGGAGGTTTTGGTCTTAGAATTAGATATGGAAAGTTTCGGCAATGATGTCCTAAGTTGTAAATACTAGAATCCTAAATTACACCATACTATTTGAGTCTAGATTTTTACTACTTAATATAAGGTATTAGATGAGCCTAAATATAGATTTATATCTTGCATATGTACTTGCAAATTTGTTTATTACAGAATGTTATTAAAAGCGGTCTTTGGAGTTCAAAGAATACAACTATAATTTATTCATTTCAATTCGGCAGGCTCTTAACCATAGCCCTTACTTAGTTGCCTTACTTGGCCTTGTAGTTACTCCAGAGCGGATCAACTGTCTTCCCAACCTAGTAAAATTTAATTCACTTCAAAATAGATAGAGAGGATTTTATAAATTTCAAGTTAGAGTTAGGCTAAAAACTTTAGAGGACTTTGATTAAGTCCTTGCAAGTCTTTTTAAATAAATAATGATTAAAAAAAAAAAGATCTATTCTTATTGCTCCATAATTGATTTTTCAATTGTTATAATTGCAGTTAACACCTTCCCTTTGAATGAGAACAATAGACAAAAAACTCAAAGCAATACTAGTTTTTTTTTTTTTTTTTTTTTTTCCTGTAATTCAAAATGTATTATGTATATAACCATGTTTTAAAGTTTGGCCTTTGGTAGCAATTATTTCACAGAATGGACCTCAAAAGAAGACTAAGGGCCTGTTTGGTTTAGAGGAATTTTGAGTGATATGATCCAAAACTTATAACTGAGTTATCAAAACACATGGGGCCTACACAAATTTTTTTGTTTGGCTTAGTTTTCAACCCTTGCTTCCTTCACTCAATTCTCTGATTTTTGAGTAATGAGTTATAGAAACTGAAAACACATTTTAAATGTTTTCAAGTTATGGAAACAGAGTTATAATGGAATCTTCGTAATTAAATCCACATCCCAGCCGCAATGTTTGACAAACTTTGGGAATTTTTTTTTTTTTTTGCTTTTTTGAAACCCAGTCGCATCTGTTGAAGTTGAAAACTGGGTCTGAGTTAAGGTGCTAAACAGGGGGTTTGGAAAATTGGGGTATTTTAAGTGATGAGTAATGAGTGATGAGTGATGAAAATTGAGTGATGAAAACTGAGTGATGACAAATTACAAACCAAACGGGCCCAAATTACTGAACTTTTTTTTAAGAATCAACTAAATTATTGAACTTAATGAGATATAAAAGGCTTCATTTAGGAAATAATTAATTAACCATGTTCTAAGGCATCGATATGGTTGCTGAAAAATGTGCTAGACATTAATCTCAATGTTGATTTCTTTTGCTTTAGCTCATTGTGCTTAAATAGTAGTCACGTGACAAATGAGGCATAGATTTAAAAAAAGTCTGCAGTTAATTACAACTTCTCAATTTGAGGAAAATATTGCACCTACAATAGTTTAGGACGTGCCCATTAGAAACAAATATCACAAAAGATCCAAAGAATTTTCCAAACAGCCCAATAAATAATTTGGGATACATCTCAAGGCTAAAAATGACTAAGACAGACAGTTTACTGCTCAAGGCACCGTTTGAGGGACTTTGCTGGAGACATATAGCTACATAGGGCTAATAGAACATTTGAGAGAAGAGGAGTCAAACAACAAAGTAAAAACTTTAATCCAATTACCGTGGATATCAATCTACACTAACACTGAACACTTGATAGAAGTGGAGACAAACAACAAAGTCAAAACTTTAATCCCACAATCACAAAGGAAAGCTTCTACAATATTCAAAACTCCAATTGACTTACCTTCGGCATCAATCTACAATGATACTGATATTTGATACAGTTTTTTAAAATTGGAAGACATACACAGATTTCTCATTACACTATCACAAAGGAGATCTGCTATAATATTGAAAACTCTAATCGAATGGCCTTGGGTACATAGATTTCTCATCCCACAACCACAAAGCAAAGCTACTACAATATTCAAACTCCAATCGAATTACCTTTGGTACCAATCTAAAATGACACGAATATTTAATACAGTTTGTTTAAATTGAAATACATACACAGAGGAGATCTGCTACAATATTGAAAACTCCAATTGAATGACATTGGCTATCAATCTACACTGACACAAATATTTGGCATTGTAATAAATACACAGAAAATTGTTTCAGCTGCAACAATATTGCCTTATTTTGCATAGACAGCACGAACTAATTTGAGTCACATCACAACACTTAAGAGGTAGTAGGCTGTAGGTAGTAACAGAGTGTAAGAAGGGAGTAAAAAACATCAAGCAATCAAGCAAAAAGAATAGAGCAGAAAACAGACTGGGATTTAGAGATACCTGAACTAAAGTATCCAGCTTGTGTCAGTTCTTATATACTGTGAGGAAAGGAGTAACGAAGACTGATAGGCTACCGTTAGAAGGTGGGGAAGGGGAAGGAACACATGAGAAACAAAAGGGAAGGAAATCCAGAGGTTGTAGCCGTGATTTTCAAAGGGTTTTCAATTTAGAAGGCTTGGATTTGGGCTTTAAGTTAGAATTAAATATAGAAGATGTGGGCTGGTGGACTTAAATTTAAAAGAATTGGGCTTTATGGTGGAGATAGACTGGAAATAATTTTAGTTTTATAGGGTGGAAATAATTTTAGTTTTATTAATATTTTAAAATTGATAAAAACTATTCTAAAATTGTAGAACAAATTTAGGAAAGATGATAAGAATGACATTGCTGTTGGTGTGGCTTAATGTGAGCGTAGCAATATTAAATACTACGCTTCAACTTTTAGTAATACTAGTCGCTAACCTATGCGATGCACGAGAAAGTTATTGTGAATGAAAATTTAAGCAATTCTTTGTTTCTTCCTCTTTGATTGTATATTGAATTCTAGTCTCAAAAATTCCTACTTTCGATACAAAACATTAATTTACTAAATCAAAAATATCAATGAAACTTAAATTACAATTAACAAAAACACAATCCATAAACTTAAATTAAATCCAAACACAAACAAACGAACAAAAAAGAAGTCTCATATTTACAATGACAATTCAAATATATTATGAATTGAATTTTTATAGAATAACACTAATCTTTTAATTAGGGAATTGAATTTTTGTTATTGAGTATAAAGCTTGATTGGTATTGGTTACTAAGCAATTAATATTGAAAATGGTGCTCGTTCAGCTATCACAAAAATATCATATTCCTTGATAATGAATATAAGATAACCAAAAAATTAAATAAAAACTTATTCTTCACCATTACACCAAACCCCCTCGCCCCAATCATGGTTCTCGCAATTTAATTCCCATTGTCCATGACAAAGTATCCCCATTACTCACTCACCTATATTAGTGCGTTCATATTCTCTTTTCATTAATAACTTACAACTGCTCCATGTTGCCTTAACAGGTGAACTTTAAAGTTTGAAAAAATGATAACTTCAACATGTGGCATTTTGCTAGGCCACACATTTATTTAGCTGCTGTTATTAATCAATACAAAGGCAAGGAAATGAACAATTTTATGGTACAAACAGCTTTACAACACAGCCTGAGTCCTCAGACAAAGCATACAATATTGATAGACATTATAATGAGTAGAAACTGCACTTGATGTGGCTCACTACATAAGTAACAACATATTAACGCCTGTCCAAATCAAGCTTCAATGTTGTTTCTTCTGCTTGCTTAAACTGAAAATCATATCCATTTGCAATCAGTTGGTCTTAGCACATAAAAACTTTGTAGAAAGTCCATAAATAAGCTAGACAAAAAAAAGAAAAAAAAAAGAAAAAAAAAAAGAAAGAATCTTAATTGCTCTAGAGTTTCAATCTTGTCTCTCCCACTACAGATCATATCAAATCCTCCCTAATAAAAAGAAAATGTGAGCAAATTAAAAAAAAAAAAACTTGAAATAGAACTTATATTTGAAATGACATATATAAAGAGACAAATTAGTGGGCGGAATATTGTAAAATACCTAAGGTGGTGTGCCACATAGGAGGTAAAAGCAATGGTATTTTCTTTTAGAATTGGTAATCTAGCAAACAGGCAGACTTTCTAGCAGATTCGTTCTAATTTCTGCCCAACTATGTCTACATAATAATGTCACTATGACGTTTTCCATAAAAAAACAAAAAATGTCACTATGACATGAAAGAGACATTATAATGAGAAGTTCAAACAGATATACCTAAAACATATGCATAATTAAGAAATATATATGCAGTATGTATAATTGAAATGAAAGAAATAAAAGTGTAAAGATAGTCTTCATTGAAAAGCAAACCATGGAAAACTAATAAAAACCTTGAGTTGTTGTTTCGAATTGTTTTGGCATTGCCAAAGGCCTCAAGAATTGGGTTGGACTATGATATTAAAGGTCAATGTAGACATAAACCTTGATTCTTACTTAATTCTTTTGATAATATGCCAAGCATATACTCATTTAGGAAAATTTGAAATCCAACTGTGCATCCTTCTACTCCAGATTGCCTGCCTAAGTGTGCAAGATATCTCATGAGCTTCTTTGTTGTCTCAATTTTACCAGCACCTCTATCTCCACTAACCAAAATTGAATTTTCTTTTCCTTCACTAATCATTGCCCTATTTTCTTAAACAACACATCAAATAAGAAACTACCACCAGGAAGTGATATGAATTGCAAACATTTGAAATGTAATTAATTTGACTTAGATATTAAGAAAAGATGCGAGCCATTAATAGGAGTATGAGGTCTATGAATGGCTACATATAATTGATGTAATTTTTTGTTTCACTTTACCGCAATTAATTTATAAAAAATGCCTATCTAGATGATCTCAATCAAATTTAAAGGTGTAGCTGTTTAGTTATATACATATATTCATAAAGAAGGTATAGTCCAGAATTGATTCCTATTTTAGAAGATTATTAAATTTTCTAATGTTGCTACTTGGGTTTTGATGATGGAAGTTCTAGTGTACATAGTACTAAATTGCCACTTATGTTGATGACATAGTATGCCTAAATGCACGTTAGAAAAAATGCAATGACCAATGGCAACTAAAACCAACAAGCATAAACCATGAAGTGGATATAAACTAATGCAAGAGTAAGTAAGACATTTTGTCAAACACATGGTGTGCACAAAATTTCAACATTAGAATGTACCATAAAACTAATAATGAACAATCCTAAGTGGGGGATGAGCACATCAAATAGTTCAAACAATCAAAGCCAAGTCAGAAATCCACACCTCATGCATCAATGTCTAAGATATAGGTTTTTTTTTTTCTTTTGAATAATGTCTAAGATATTAACAATTTTTATTATAAATAAAAGAAATTAATAGTTTAAAACAGAAATATACAACTTATTTACACATTGAACAGTTCTTGTATCACAACAAACAACAATAGTAACATAACAAATAGACAGAACAAACAAATTGAAGACTATCAAATATACGAAACTACAAAACTAATTAAATTATTCCATGAACAGTGTAAAGCCAAAAACCCTACTCTTCCATGGCTTTTATATCATAAGAAAGCACATGATATTTGTCTTAATTGATGTTAAACCTTCCAATTCGCAAAATAAAATATAGAACCTAGAATTCAAAATCATACTGTTGGTTTTTAGGGACAGTGAGAAACCAACCAACAAGTGGAAAAATAAGATTAATAAGAAAGATGACAGATTTAATATATAGATTCAATATAGCTAGAAAATCAGAATGAACATACCCAAAAGAAGCAGTGCTCCAATGGCAACTAAAACCAGCAGGCCCAAACCATGAAGTGGATATAAACTAATGCAAGAGTAAGTAAGATATTTTGTCAAACATGTGGTGTGCACAAAATTTCAACATTAAAATGTACCATAAAACTGATAATGAACAATCCTAAGTGTGGCATTGTTCATTATCGGTTTTTTGGGACAATGAGAAACCAACCAGCAGGTGGAAAAATAAGATTAATAAGAAAGATGACAGATTTAATATATAGATTCAATATAGCTAGAAAATCATAATGAACATACCTAAAAGAAGCAGTGCTCCAATTAAGTAACCCAGCAGTAACAAATTCAACACCCTAAGCAGAAACAAACGTAGAAAGGAAAAAAAAACAACCATCAAACAAAAGAATAGAGCACAACAAAAAATAGTAAAAGGTGACAGATTTAATATATAGATTCAATATAGCTAGAAAATCATAATGAACATACCCAATATAATTAGTGCTCCAATTAAATAACACAATAGTAACAAATTCAACACCCTAGGCAGAAACAAACGTCGAAAGGAAAAAAAAAACCATCAAGCAAAAGAATAGAGCACAAAAGAAATTAGAATGTAGGGATACCTCAACTGAACCACCCCGCTTACGTCAGTATTTATATGGATGCGAGGAGAGGAAGGAAGGAAGGAAGACAGAGAGGATGCCGCTAGCAGCCAAAACAGAAGCTGAAACCGTAGATCAGGAAGATGAAACCATGAGTGAAACAGTAGAACGGAAGCTGAAACTGTGAGAATCAAAAAGTGGGGAAGGGGAAGGGAATAAACCTGAAACAATGAAACAAAGCGTGGGATTGGGAGATAGGAAGTTGTAACCGAGAAAAACATCAGGGATTTAGTTGAAAAGGAGGTGTGGGCTTGGGCTTTATAGTAGAATTAAATGTATAAGAAGTGGACTTTAAAGTAGAGACAGGGTTAGAAATAATTTTATTTTTATTAGTATTTTAAAATTGGTAAAATTTTTTTTAAAATTAAATTAAAAATTCTAAAAAGAGGATGGGAATGACGTGGCTGCTGTCGTGGCTCAATGTGAGTGTAGCAACATTAAATGTTACGCTTCAGCTTTTAGTAATAATATAGATATAGATGTAGATATAAGTATAGATGAGAAATAACTCTTTGGTTCCATTTTAACTAGCAAAATTACAACCTTCAACACAGTCTTGAATTTTTCCCAAAAATTTTGCTTAAAAACAAGTATTGACATGTTTTTGAATCATTTTATCAGGAGTATAGAAGCCCTTCAACGGCTTTCTAAAGCTAGTATTCTTGACTTATTCCAATAGAAATATGCACATTCACTCATTGTAAGCTTTTCTAATATAATCTTGGTTGCGTGTTTCATTCTTTAGAAAGGTTTGATCTTTTTGTTGCTAACGTAGAAGTAGGTTAGGTTGGACTTGGCCTGATGGTACTACAACAATTTGGATGAGTCCATGGAATTGCATTTTATGCAAGTGCTGTATTCATATCAACTGGTAAAAAAAGGATTTTCTTTTTATTTTTTTCCCCTTATTTAATGCTACCTATAGTTAACAAGTAATGGAAGTTGAATAGAGGAATACTTTGTCAATGACAGGTTTTCGGGTAATATTGGGACCATGGCAATGGTCATTGTTCAGGATCTTGACTCTCTTCGTGTAATTCAACATTTGTTTTCGCTTAATTCTTTTTAAGTGATTTTTTACAGATTCCAATGACTGCATTGGGGATAATTTTGATAAATAAATCTGGACAACGACCAATTCTATTGGTAAGAAGGTTGAGACATCTCTATAGTGTAATGGAGTTGAATGAAAATAAGTTTGAATCCCACTATCTTCTCAGGTTTCTGTAGCAAGAACATGCTTAGGTTGCTTGCTTGTGGGATTGTCATTCTTCTTGCAGGTCTTTTCTTGAGAAAAATCTATTTCTCTTAAAATCTAGTTTCATCAGTTTATTGGATATTTCTTAAAAGAATAAAGCTTCAATTGCGCAGGATCTTCAATCATGGACCGAGACCACGCCAATTTTAGCACTTACTGGTGTACTGGTATTGCAATTATCACAAGGACAGTTTTTTGTTCTTATAATATAACCAAAGGAAGAACAGCCCAGTAAAAATGTTAATTTTGCTTTTTTCTCCAACTTTTATTTTATTTTATCCATGGTCTTCGAATACTTTTGAGTGTGGAAGTCCTATTAAGCTTAAAGCTAATTAAACTGAAGCCATTTACTACCATTACCTTTGGTTGTATTTAACCTTTTGGTCATTTTTATGTAAGCCAATTGCACCTTGAATATTGATTGAGAGCTGTAATAGATGACTAAAATCACAACATAAAAATGACCAACAGTTAATCAGGCATGGGAGGAATTCCTTGGGTTATAATATCAGAGGCAGATTTGCCTTATCAGACTTGAAACTCCAACTTTTATTGTCAAATAATTTCCATGAAGGTCTATGGTCAACTGAATGGAGTGGTTTCCGTCTCAGATATTTCCCATAAACATGAAAGGCTCAGCAGGTAGCCTTGTGTCATTGGTTAGCTGGTTAGGTTCTTGAATTATATCATATGCTTTGAACTTTCTAACGGATTGGAGCTCAGCAGGTAATGCCAAACCAGTCTTGTCTCTTCATAGAGTTGTTATATTAGGTACAAACTGCAATAAGATCACTTTAGTTTTAAATATATGTCTACTTTTTATTAGGAACATTCTTCATATTCTCAAGCATATGTGGCTTAACTGTTTTGTTCGTAGCAAAGTTGGTACCTGAGACCAAGGGGCAAACACTAGAAGAAATTTAAGCGTCATTGAATCCATTTTCAGCTAAAAATGAATCTCCTATACCATTCAATGGTACCAATCCGTGTTTGAATATGCAAAATAATTTTCAAAACATTGACACCATATGCTTTGAACTTTCTAACGGATTGGAGCTCAGTAGGTAATGCCAAACCAGTCTTGTCTCTTCATAGAGTTGTTATATTAGGTACAAACTGCAATAAGATCACTTTAGTTTTAAATATACGTTTACTTTTTATCAGGAACATTCTTCATATTCTCAAGCATATGTGGCTTAACTGTTTTGTTCGTAGCAAAGTTGGTACTTGAGACCAAGGGGCGAACACTAGAAGAATTCAAGCATCATTGAATCCATTTTCAGCCAAAAAAAAAAGAATCTCCTATACCATTTGATGGTACCAATCCGTGTTTGAATAAGCAAAATAATTTTCAAAACACGACACCATAGAATTGTGGCACCGAGTGTTAGAGACTAATTGGTCATGAAGCAACGTTCTTAACCACATCCAAGAATTATTTAGCAATAATTGGGTGATTTAAACTAATTTAGGTTTTTATATGGTCTTTTTTTTTTTTTGAGAAAATATCTTCTTACACTCATTTACATCTACTGCTTAAAACAAAAAACATGAAAAAAATGTTCAAATTTAAAAAAATGAGAGTGGATAAGAAAAAATGGAAATAAAAAAGTGGATGTGACAGCATCATTGCCTTAATACATCACTGTGTGTTTGTAGTTCTTGTCTTATGAGTTATGAATTGTGTTTTTGTGTGTTTGAATCAACATAAAGGCAGTAGGTATTCATAGGAGACAGGTTATGGCTTTGGGTTAGTAGTTTTGCGGTGGTTTCGGGTCATATGTATAGATTTGGATTTTGGACCATCTGTGTGGTGGTTTTTGTTGAACGATTTAAATTGCCTTTAAGTAATTGTTTGGATTTGAAGGGGTTGGGTGTTGGTTGGGCCTAGTGTGGCTTTGGGTCTTAGACATTTGAAGGGATAGTATCACTCATGACTAATGATGGGGAAGGTGACGTTTTGAAGGTGCCGTCACCCTTTACCTGGGCGACGGCACGGTAAGGGATGACGGTCCCATTCCATTCGTCACCCCCGACCAACTTTCCAGCCTGATCCGACGGCGTAGTCTACACACCGACAGGGTGAATGGGTGACGAGACAAAGCTAAAGGGATCAACATGTCTTGTCACGCACACCACTACCTGGATAGATACCTTGCACTCCACGCAATAGGGAATGGCCCTGGTGAGGAGAGGATTCCGTAAAGAACACGCATTAGGGCATGGCTCCGATCAGAGGTTATCTCCTCGGATACGCCGAAGCCCCAACTCTACACTACTATAAATACCCTCGACCCTCATGAACAAAGGTACGCATGTTTTTACCCCGACTCTGGCACTCTGGAGTTGTGAGCAATACTAACTTAACCGTCAGAGGGTCGTTGGCCGGTACCACACCGCTACTTTCCCTTTGAGGTTCTTTCCACTCGTGCAGATCTACCTGGAACGCGCGAAGACCCTGCGGCTCACTGAGGGTGATTTTCGGCATCATCAACTAATGAAGAAGATCTTCCAACTATCTACAGAAAACATTTTGAGAGATGGACTTCTCGAGTCTGCTGTAAAATAGTAAAGCAAATTTGTATTAAAACACAAATTGTTGATACACTCTATAGTAGAAAATTGATGTATTTATTTGAAAAGTAAGGGTTTTTTTTGAAGGTATCATAATTTATTAGCAAAGATTGAACATATCATTATATATATATATATATATATATATATATTCATGTAAACATGTAGAGCAATTGATTGGGACACATGAAAGATAACTTTAGAATAATCGCTTTTCAATAAGAAAATATATTTTCTTAAATTCACTTGACTTCTTAATGTAATTTATTGTTTTCCTAAAAATCAAGAAATAATTATATATAAAAAATCTCTTCATTGAGGGGAAACATTAATCCAATAAGATATAGAAAGAGAAATGTAATGAGTGAGAGAAGGAAAAGCACATGATTAAGTTTATTTAGTATGTTGGGGTATCATACTTTATCTTTTCCTTTTCTTTCACTCCAATGCCTTTGAATTTTCACATAGTGGTATAAACACGTGGCAGAAATGGGGATGTGGTGGCAGTGGCAAAAGCATTAACAGTGATGATGGTGGTAGTGGTGTTAACAATGGCAGGATGAAGAATAGTTAGCGGTGAAACTATAATGTCAAAATTAAGGGCTCAAAGTAATAACAATTATATAAACAAATTTAGAAGATTCATATAAAATTAAGAAAGTTTGGGAGGTACCGATATAATTGTTGCAAAATTAAATTTGAAACATAAATGTAAATTTTGACAATTTAAAATGTTTGGATCCCCGAGCATATATGTATTTCTTGTCCAAGAGTGTAGTTGTGGCAGGTCGGTTAATAGTATGACAATTGTAATGTTGGTAGAATTTATAAATGATGCATTCCTTCGTAGAGATTGAACTTCAAATTTGGTTTCTTCAAAATCTAAATCATAAAACAACTAAAAAATTTTGAATTACCTTTCTCGTTAACATAAACAAAGGAAATAAATATTAGAAATTTCTAAATTACAATTTTGAGCATCTTCTACCTCAAAAGTCATAATCCAAATATGACAGAAGAGATAGAATAATGTGTGTATATAATCTAGATAGAGATGTGCAAAGAAATCTCATTAATTAACGAATTAGAGAATAAAACATTAGTATGGACAAGTTTAGGAAAAGAAAGGGGGACGGGGGAAAGAGAGGAAAAGTTAGCATAAAGTCTAAACATGGGGAAAAAAAGATAAAATTAAAGAGAAAGGAAGAAATATAAGCAAGCAAGAATCAATGACTTGTCTACGTGTTTGCTTATGTTTTTTCTTTGTTTCACTTTCTTTTGTGTTGAAGAAGGTATTTTTGGCACAATGGCATAATGATCATATGCATAGTAGAAGTTATAAATTAACTACACATGAACTTAGCTTAATGAGATTGAAATTGAGGCTAGCTTGGAAGCTTCCCTAGGTGTGTTTCAAAGCTAGATAAAAGAGAAAGAAAGGTATATAAATCTAATCTAGTAAGCATAAATGCCTTAGGTATATAAATCTAAACAAGCAAGGATCAATACTTGTCTATATGTTTGCTTCTTATGTTTGAACTTCACATGAACTTAGCCTTAACATTGATATTGAGGCTAACTTGAAAGTTTCTCTAGGTGTTTTTTGAAGCCAAATAAAAGAGAAAGAAAGGTATATAAATCCAATCAAGCAAACATAAATGCCTTAGATATATAAATCTGTGCAAGCAAGAATCAATGACATCTTTACGTGTTTGCTTCTTATGTTCTTTCCTTGTTTCACTTTCTTTTGTGTTGGAGAAGGTGTTTTTGGCACAATGGCATAATGATCATATGTATAGTAGAAGTTATAAATTAACTACACATGAACTTAGCTTAACAAAATTGAAATTGAGGCTAGCTTGGAAGCTTCCCTAGGTGTATTTTAAAGCCAAATAAAAGAGAAAGAAAGGTATATAAATTTAATCTATTAAGCATAAATGCCTTAGGTATATAAATCTAAACAAGCAAGGATCAATACTTGTCTATATATTTGCTTCTTATCGTTGAACTCCGCGTGAACTTAGTTTTAACAACATTGAAATTGAGGCAAACTTGAAAGCTTCCCTAGGTGTTTTTTGAAGCCAAATAAAAGATAAAGAAAGGTATACTAATCCAATCAAGCAAACATAAATTCCTTAGGTACATAAATCTATGCAAGCAAGAATCGATGACATCTTTACGTGTTTCCTTCTTACATTCTTTCTTTGCTTCACTTTCTTTTGTGTTGGAGAAGGTATTATTGGTACAATGACATAATGATCCTATATATAGTAGAAGCTATAGATGAACTTTACATGAACTTAGATTTGACAAAGTTGAAGTTGAGGCTAATTTGGAAGCTTCCCTAGGTGTGTTTTGAAGCCAAAGTCAGACTCTTCTTTATGTAAGTACAAATGGTTGCTCTTGCAAATTTGTTTATATGGATGTGTGTTCTTTTATTGCTTTTTATAAATAGAATGTTGATTTGCTTGCTTAAAAATTTTCATATAGATGTTAAATGTAGTAAACTTTTGGGCTTATTTAGTTTTTAATTTGTACTTGAATTAAACAGTATATTTTTGTGAGATATATTCCTGAATCCACATTCTTATTAAATATCTATCATAGGTTTATCACAAGCAAAATTTCACAACACTTAGTTCTCAATACTGTTAAATCTATAAGGTTATTTGTTTAATACATTTATAAGAATACAATTAACTATAAGAGCTCTCTTTATAGATTAGTGAGTTTTAAATGCCTAATTAATTTTATATTTGAATAGTATGACTCATATAACAGATGGGAAGTTAATATATTCTTTATTTTTTATATATTAGATCTCATATCATAGATTGAAAATTTGAACCCTTTTTTTTTCTCATGCCAGTCATATAACCATTGGAATGTTGCCACATGATACACTTCATTATTATTTGTTTCATTATATAAAGTATGAAATATATATATATATATGAAAAAAATAGCGTAATTTGCTTTAATTATATTTATAAAAAAAAAATTGTGTGGTGTTTTAATTCTCCCTCCAATTATTAATTGAACAATATTGTGTTTATTCTTCTTTCACTGCAAGTGAATTGTGTATTTTCTTTTTTAAATGACTGTTCATTTTTCTCAATTTTAGAGTGTAGAATTCATTTGATCTCTCACACACAAATGCTAAAAGAATTCACTAATCTCCTACTAGTAAAAAAATTTATACTCAAATTTTATTTAGAGATATCAAATATATAATTTTACTAAAAATTTCAAACATAATTTTTAACATTTGGTTGCTTCACTCAATAAAAAGTGTTTATTTTATTTGTACAGTCATTGAGTAATATGATAGATTCGTTTTAATTTGTAACTTTGAATCTAAAAAAAAATAGATTTTAAATGAAAAAAAGTTATCAAAAGTTAAATAAATATTTTATTAATATTCAAAATATAAAAATAGGCCCCACTTAAAGTAGTCTCCTTAGGTAGTACATTTAGTCGACCTTGCATATTAAAAACATAAAGAATATGTAATCAAACAATAAGATTTTCAAAATTTTAATTTTATTAAGTAATTTAATATTGCTTAAATTTATATTAGGTGTTAATAAACTAGAATATAATCGACCAATTGATAATTTATGCTTATTAGAGGTACCAGATATTATTAGCAACCACATTTTTATTTTTTTAAGAAGGATATTAGCAACCACTTGACATAATTAAGTCACACTAAATATAACATTCAGGTTTGGAATCATTAATTTTTAAAAACGATTGAGTAGAATTTATGCAAACATAAAGAAGTGATTAACTTACACAAGATATAACATTCAAGTTTGGAATAATCAATTTTTTAAAATGATTAAGTAGAATCAAAGTAGGGACAAAGAAGTTCGTTTCTTTAAAGTATTTTTGTTTTTTTATTGTTTCTTATTTTCTTGATTATTAGTAAAGAATATATGAAGAGATGGTAAGAATTTTTATAGACCATAATTTCTTATATTCTTTTTTCAATCTTCTTTCCTTTTCTTTTCTACGCCAATCTAATGTTTATGTTTTTCAAAAACAAAGAAAATGGAAAGATGAAACACACACAAAAAAGGAAAACAAGCTTGCACATATTACTCCTAACAAAGCCATTACACTTTTGAAGCAAAACCGTTAAAGGTACTAAATGTTCAAGTTACAAATTAATTACAGTTACTAATCTACTTCTCTATAAGAAACTAGTTAAAATAATTATTAAATATCTTTAAAAACTTTTTTACATTAATTAATATAAAAGATAACAAAAGAAATTCCATTAGTTAAGTCATATGAAAAAGGCTAGAGACAATATATTTACAACAACTTTTACGTAGCAAATTGTTAATGTTAGATAAAAAAATAATGTTATTGATGGGTTTAGATTAGAACCATTAACAAATTGTCACTTAAGATTTTATATAGTTACACATATAACTAATAGTATAATATAATACAGTATATGATATATTTTTTTTTCTGGTGTGACGTTAGGATTGATCTATCATCACCCAATTACAATCTTATCGCCAAGAGCTGTACAACTCAATTGGCACCTATTAATGTTTTCAATGAAAATATTCAGGGTTTAAATCCCCCTTCCCATCACCCAATTACTATCTCTTATCACTAGTTTTTTGTTAAGTGGCCATTAGTTCTAGTGAACCCTAGGAATAAAGCTAGTGCTTAATGCGTGTATAACCTAGATAGAAGTCTCATATATAAATGAGAAAATAAATTGATTATTTGGACATGTTTTGGGGAAAAAAGAGAGGAAATGTTAATAAGAAATTAAGATATGGATAAAAAAAGATTTTAATAAAAATAAAAATAATAAAAAGGATAAGAGAAAAGAGAAAGATAAGTATATAAATCTAAGCAAGTAAACATCAAATTCCTTGTCCAATTGCTTCTTATATTCTTTCTTTTGTGTTGGAGAATGTTTTTATGTGCCAAAGGCATTATAAGCATATATATATATATATATATATATATAAGAAGTTATGGAAGGTCTCCACATGAACTTTTATTTGACAAAATTGAAAATTGAGGCTAACTTTTGGATTATTGTTATCGTAAGTAATGATGGTTGCTTTTGCAAATTTGTCTATATGAATGTGTGTTTTTTTATTACTTTACATAAATAATATGTTGATTTGTTTGCTTAAATTTTGTTGTGTAGATGTTAAATGCAATAAAATTTTGGACTTATTTAGTACTTGAATAGTTTTGTGAAATATATATATATATATATATATATATATATTATTGCTAAATGGGTTTGGTTTATGCTACACTAGTATGTAACCCATGCTTACGCACGAGAATGAAGAATCGTAGTGGTACTATTGATATTAGCTTGAGTTGTTAAACATAAAGGACATAGTTTGACCGGTATATTTAGAGGTACTAAAATAGTTTTTTCTTGCAATTTTCATGATATTGGTTATGCAAAACTTCTCATTACATTGCTATTACGTATATAATTTTGAAAATCACTATCAGATCTACATATACAATATCAATTCACAATTATTATATGTGAAAGTCTACTAAATACAACATAGAATAAAATAATAAATTGATTAAATAATATCTCTTAAATTAAATGGAGATAGGTGTATGAGATTGTTCAGCTCAATTACAATTTGTTATGTTCAATATCTTTGTATACAAATATCTAAGTAGAAACTGTATAAAAAAATATATACATTAGTTCAGAGCTAAAAAAAATAATAAGAAAATTCTAAACAATTTAATTTGTTTGGAAAGCTAATAAAAGCAAAATCCAATTTTGATTCTAATTGAGTTTTCTATAAACTATTGTTTAATATTTATATATATAACCTAGTTAGTAATGGATCGTACATAGCCATGGTATATTACATAAATGACTTATAAATTTGAATTATTTTTAATTATATGATTAGGTGTTTTGTGGTTTGTCTATACTAGCTTGTAACCTCATGCATATGCATGGATACACTTAAAAATATACTACAAGATGCATAATATAATTCCTATATATATAATTTAAATACTATTGATAATTATATTTTGTTAACTCTTTAAAAAAATTTGTAAGGATATTATTAGGTATAAAATGTAAATTATCCATATATTTTTTTTAAAAATTATTGTGAAGCATTTTTTTTTAAGATTCATATATTCTAGACTCTTTAGATTTTGTACTTAATAACTCACTTGGATGAATATTTATGATGTCGTCTTACATTTGATTCTAAAATTAAGAAATAAAACTCTTTAAGAATAAATAATTTAAGACATGTGGCATCAAATTGAAACTTTAATTTCGAATTTTAATTTGAGTTTCTCTCAGCTTCACCTATTATTATTATTATTATTATTATTATTATAGATTGGACTCTTCGTTTTCTACACTAAATTAACTTATTTGGTACAAAAATTTAAAAAACTTAGATTAGATGGGACACGTGGCGCAAGATTAAACTCTAATTGAAATCCAATTTTTATACTGAATTAACTCACTTGACACAAAAATTTAAAATTTAGATTAAATGGGACACATGGCACAAAATTAGATTTTAGTTGAATTTCAACTTGAATTCCAATTGAATTTTCTCTCGGCTTTACTTATTAATATATATATATATATATATATTTGATGTAGTTTTCATAAAAATTAGTAAACTAAATCACCTTGTACATTTTATAAATTACTATTTTCTTGAATTCACATTCTTATTAAATGTCTATTATACGTTAATCACATGCAAAAATTCGTAACAATCAGTTGCCATCGACTATTAAATCTATAAGGATATTTGTTTAATATATTTAATAATACAAAAAAACTACAAGATCTCTTTTTAATTAGTGAGATTTTAATGTCTAGCTTCAATATTCGGAAAGAATGGTAGATCATCATAATATTTGGTATACATGATAGTTCAGAATGAAATTTATTCCAATTGTAAGTTTAAAAACAAAATTATTGAATATTTAGAGAGTAATGATTCCTCCTCTCATATAAATGTAAATTCTAGCCATAAATTTAATTAGTGGGTTTTATTACTATGTAGGAGGAAGAAACATTATTCTTGGTGTATTAAATAATTACTCGGGTTTAAAAACTATTATTACAGGAAAATAGTTTTTAAGTAGTATAAATTTTGGAAAATTTCCCTCGTTTAACTTTTTAAATTTTAATGAATGATAAGAACGATAGAAACCAAAGAAAGTGATACAAAATATACTTTTCTAGTCATAGGAATTGGAGATCAATTAAAGACATGTTGAAACTTTTGTTGTGTAAGTGTAATGTCTTATTGTTTATTCCTAGCTTTTTAGGCATTTAATTATTTATTTATAATTTCTATCATTTTCAGGTTGAAAAATTAGACTATTAAAATAAGAGGTTTTTACATTCAGATATTTGAGATGGAGACCCGAATCAAATCCTAATCCTCTTGTAAAAAATAGCTAATACATAGTTCCTATCAAATATTCATTTTATCTTCTATTAATAGCCTTAGTTAAAAATTCTCAATATTTTTAAACTTTCAACAATATATTCTGCATTTCAATTGCAAAAATGAAAAGAAGTAAATAAATAAATAAAATAAAATAAAATAAAATTTAGAGAAACTAAATCACTTGCTATATTTAATATTTGTGTTGGTGAAGGTAAATAAATTTGGGCAAAGCAAGAATCAATGACTTGTCTACGTGTTTGCTTCTTATGTTCTTTGTTTCACTTTCTTTTGTGTTAGAGAAGGTATTTATAGTGCAATGGCATATTGATCCTATATATGGTAGAAATTATAAATGAATTTCACATGAACTTACTTTTAACAAAATTGAAATTGAGGTTAATTTGGAAGCTTCCTTAGGTTAGGTGTATTTTAAAGCCAAAATTGAATTCTTCTTTATGTAGATATAGATGGTTGCTTTTGCAAATTTGTTTATATGGATGTGTGTGTGTTTGTTTTTAATAATTGCTTTTCATAAATAGTATGTTGATTTGCTTGCTTAAAATTTGTCATATAGATGTTCAATGCAGCAAACTTTTGGGCTTAGTTAGTTGTTAATTTGTTCTTAAATTAACATTATATTTTTGTTGAGATATATTCTTGAATCCACATTCTTATTAAATATCTATTGTTGGTTTATCACAGGCAAAATTTTTCAACATTCATTTGCCAATACCATCTACTTTTAAATCTATAAAGTCAAATATTTGACATGAGGACGCTAATCAATTCTCATTCATTTTATAATTTAAATAATAACTTATACATAGGGTCTATCAAATATTCATTTTATCTTCTATTAATAGTCTTGAAAATTCATGATATTTTCAAATACTCACTTAAAAAAATCTTATCTCTTTTCAAAAGATCTTCCACATTTCACTTTGGAAAAAAAAAACCAATAAACAGTACTTTATGGAAAGTATTTAATATTTTCTTAATTGACAAAATAAACCACCACCCGGTCCCACCCCCCAATTTGACAATCACTGCCTTCAATTTTTACTCAAGTGATTCTTCAACATCTTAATTCACAAGACCCAAATCAAACACTTCATGTGCGTGAGTGCCTATTTCACTCACGCCTACAAAACTCCGGCCAATTCCAAGCCCACACACTTCAGCTCCGAATGTACCCGAATGTCTCCTATCTTTCTTAAAATCCCAGTATCCTCACACCTCTAATCTCACAAGCTGACATTAAAAATTGGATTTCCAAATCAAATTTGAGCAAGCCCAGCCAGCGAGAGCATTAGCGTCTAAGCTTAGTGGAGAAGTGCGAGATTGTGTATTTGGTATTGGTCTTTACTCTTTATACAAACTCTACTAATTGTTCCATGTGACTTGATGATAATTAATGAGAAAAAAAATGCTACCAGACTTCAATCAAGCATCTCAAGTGCATCTCTCTCTTTCTCAGTTTGTTTTGCACTCTGATTATTTTCTAACCAAATTTGATGTTGTCCAGACGATGGAGCTTCAACATTGGCGGCATTGGCAGCATCCGTTGGTCTTTAATGAAGACGAGAGAAGTGGACGTCTTTGTTGGGGGTGCATCGAACCAGTATTTGGTCCTAGCTACAGTTGTACAGAAAGCGATTGCGATGGTTACTACTATCATCATAAATCATGTGCTGAACTACCCCTTGGGTTGCACCATCCCTCACACCCAAATCATCCTCTTATTCTCTTTGGCATATATACATATTATGATAACAACGAAGAAGAATGTAGCAGATTTAGCAAATGCGACGTCTGCGGAGAAAAGAGTTTAGAATACAGTTATTGTTGTTACCGTTGCAACTTCAACATTCACATCAGATGTTCTTCTTTATCACTCACCATCCAAACTGAAGTCCATGACCACCAATTGACCCGCATTTGGAAGCTGATGAAGTTCACTTGCGACTTCTGTGGCAAAAAAGGCAATCTGCCCTATTTTTGCGTCCAATGCGATTTCGCTATACATTCACGTTGTGCTGCTTGCCCACGCAGATTGAAAGTTTTCCGTCACAACCACCCTCTCCACCTCACCCCTTCTCTTGAAGTCCATCAATCCGACTCTCTAATTTGTCTACTCTGTGTTCGAAAAGTGGATACACTCTGCCTTTACTATTGCTCAAGATGCGATTTTGCTGCCCACCTCTATTGTGCTATGCTCCCCCATAACAGGGAGTACATAAATTTGCAGGAACTTAAAGAGGAGCAGTCCACCAATTCAAAAACTGAAGATCCAGAGCTCCATCAATCCTTTGACTCTGAAATTTGCGAAGTCAAAAAAACCATTGTGGGGGAAGACGGAACTGAAATAGCCACAGAAATCAAACACTTCAGTCACGAGCATGATTTGAAGCTTACTGATGAGATTCCGAATAACACAAAATGCAACGGGTGCGTACAATCCATTCTCCCTCCATTTTACAGTTGTACCCGATGTAGCTTCTTTCTTCATAAATCTTGTTCAGAATTACCCAAATTAAAACGACACCCACTTGATACACACCCTCTCACCCTCACTTATCAGCAAACTTCCTTTTTCTGTGGTGCTTGTGCCCAGATGTGCAACGGCTTAAAATACAACTGTCAGATATGCAAGTATAATTACAATGTTCAATGTATTTTATTATCAAACACCCTCACTCTTGCCTGTCATGAGCATCGTCTTTACCTCTCCAAAACAAACTATAAAGAAAAGTGTAGTAGTTGTAACTCTGAAAGATATTTAGCATACCGCTGTCCCACTTGTGAATTTTCTCTAGACTTAAAATGCGCTACACTGCCACAAATCGCATGGTACAACCAACATGAACATCCCTTCACTCTCTGTTATACTCCTGAAGATGACTCCGGTGAATATTACTGCGATATCTGTGAAGAAGAACGAGATCCCAAGCAATGGTTCTACTATTGTGAAGATTGCAATTTTCCTGCTCATCGCGACTGTATTCTTGGGGAAGAACCAAATGTCAAATAGCACATATAATGGCCACCTGTTGGGAGGTGCTACACATTAATTTGACTGCCACCCACACAATTACTTTCACTGAAGAAATAAAGACCACCGGCAATGTCAAAAGTGATCTATCAATGTGCCCAATGTAATTTCAAAATTCACAATAATTGTTTATAGAAAGACCACTGTTGTTTTAATTTTTATGTATATTTTTCATTTAGGTTGAGCCTTTAATTTTTTATTTTTGAATCTATTGTATTATTATGGTTGCCTGTTGGTGTAGTTTTGGGGAACTTTGTTTTTTAGATAAAGCTTATTAGGCTGGTCATTGGTTTGTGGCTAATTTGTGTGTAATTTGAGTTGGTTGGGGGTTGGGACATTGGTTGGCTGCTGCTGATGTGACCATTTTGGGTCTATGGGTGGTGTTTGGGCTATATCCTACCTATTTAACAAAAGATCTTAGTAACCTCAAGACTCAAGTTGCATCGATTACATGATATACAAGCAAGGCTCAAAATTTTAAAATTCAATGTTTTTTTTTCTTTTTTGGGTGAATTTGCATATTATTTGTTACAACCATAGATATTAAGTATATCTAAATTACAAATTCTCTTAAGATATATGAAATTTCTTTGAAGTAATTGTTAATAAAAATGTGAAGTTGGACTTTTCTTCTAGTGTATACTATTTAACTTAAATAATACCTAATTACTAAAAATATCAACTTTACTGCATTCTAAGTACAGAAAAATCACCTTAAAGGAGGGGGAAATTTGTGGTAATCAAAATAGCCCCTGAAATAAGAAAATAATTTTCAAAGTTACCTGTGAATTGGACAGCTGTTTATGGTGATATGATGTACTATTTCATTCATTCATTGTCTCTATATGATTTTTATTCTGCTAAAGTATATTTAAATGGGCACAAAAAGGCCATTCCAAAAGGGATGTTTCGGAGGCGTTCTCTTAATATCACTGATATTCTCCACCTTGAAGCTTAAAACTTGCTTGCTATTCTTGTTCACCTACTAGATCATCATGGGAGAAAACCTCCTGGGGGTGAGGGGAGGTGAATGTTTATAGCTAAATCCAAAACCTATGCAATTTATATATTTTATTTCAGATTTACAATTATAATTTTGGATCCCATGCGAGTGGAATGATTGAGTAACGAAATAAACTTTGACATGCTTGGAAAACCTGCAATCTAACAATAATTTGTTTTCATGGTAGACTGGAAAAGATGTTGCCACACAATACATTCAAGGTGGGGGTTTGGGATGGCTCCTATAAGGTGACCATGTTACCTTTGGATCTTATTATTATTATTACTTTTTGCCCATAATGATATTGTTTCCTTTAGTTTCTTGTTGGAGTATGAGAGACGGTAGATGCATATTGATAAAAACAGAGAATTCTTGTAACAGCCAAGTAGACAACCATAAGAACAGAAATTCCTGTAACAACCAAGCAGACAACCATAAGAATATAAAATTCCTGGGTTGCATAGTTTATCTTTTTGAAAAGGTCCAAAGGCTGTTCAATTTCTGAGCTCCTGATATAATCTTTGTAAATTGTTAAAATGAAGAGAAAATTGATTTATTTTTCTGCAGGAAAAACTGTAGCATGAAACTTGCTACCGTATATGAATCCTTTTGGTACAAAATTGAATTTTATTTTCTACTGTGCAATACAGATATATTGTCTTAAATTCTTATAATGAATAAAATTTGTTGAACTTGAATTTGAAGTTTTGCAGGGGATGCAGCTTTCCGGATCCTGGAAACCTTAAACAGTGTCAAACGCAGAGTAATACAAGATGTTCTTGAAGATAATTTACATGAAGAAACCCAGATATTCATATGTGACATCAACCCAAACATGTTAAATGTTGGTAAAAAGCGAGCCATGGAGAGAGGTAAAATAAAAGGAGTGAGTAAACTAACATTATAAAAATTATGTGTTATGTGCAGAGGATTCCATATGGAATTTGTATCAGAAATATTGCATTTTTATTTAAAAATGAACATTTGCTCCTAAAATTTTAGGTCCTGGTGAAGACAAATCCCTAATAAGGGTGGAGGGGGATGCAGAAGCCTTGAACTTTAAACATAATTCATTGGATGGTTACACAATTGCATTTGGGATTAGGAATGTTACACATATAGAGAAACTTCTTGCTGAAGCTTATAGGTAAGCTTATACTCAACCAAAAAAAAAAAAAAAAAAAAAAGCAGCTTATAGGTAAGCTTACACCTTAGCATGGTTGTTGACCATTACTGCCTTTAACATAAAGTATGGATGCACCATAATGTTTCATCATGTCAGACTGGTTAATAGTCTAATTTAAATAGGGTGTAATTCCTTATATTTGGACAACTTAAAAATAATAATAATAAATTAAGTTGTTTTGATATTCATTATTAGTCATGACTTTAAATTATCTCATAGGGATTAATTATGTTTTCAAATTTTAAATCAATATAAACTTATTAAAGTGCTTGTCTTATTTTTTGTTTTAGATTGGTGAGTTACACATGCACTTGGTGGGTTTTTAATATACCTCACCCTTCACCTTGATCTTACAAGGGCAGGTGCCATTTGAGCTAAAGCTCATTGGTGTTAAAGTGCTTGTCTTATTATGGATGAAGAGATGTAATTACCATCATTTAGTTTTTTTTGTTTTTTCAATCAGTTGCATGAGGTATTCTAACTTCTCAGCACAAGTGAGATTACTTGTGACTTACTCAATTAACAGGTCTGGAGTGTGAACTGCGCGGTGCAGTTAACTTGGGAGGAAGCTAATGTATGGACTACTAAAGAAAAACACATTATTATCAGATAAAAAAAGAAGGGGGGAAAAGCACATGCTAGATCAGATGGTTGTCACTAGAGTTGATCTTCTAAAAATATTTTCTTATACCTAAATAACCAATATGCAACTGAAATAATGGACAGTCTAATTAGATAGAAAGCTTAGCTGTGATGCTGATTGTAACCATTGTCACAGAGAAACTGAAATAATGGACATCCTATTTGTGTTCTACACCTTTTCCAGAGCTATCTGGTTTAGGTCAGATTTATCCATAAAGACAGCAGAGTTTCAGCCTAATTCACTAAAATGTCTCGTCTGACAGATTTGATATAGAAACCTTTAACTTCATTTCCCAAACTCTACTTACCACTCTCTGGGTCATATGGCTTCACAGAAATCAAGTGCTAATGCCTATAATGTTCTCCTAATGTCTAAGGCTTTGGTTTGCATGTATCAACAAGCTTATGCAGATAATCAACAGGAACAAATTAACAGCAGAAACTCAGGCTTCATAACAGAAGGTAGGCCCATCAAGGATTGACAAATTATTTTAATCCTAGATGGAATTTGTTAAAGAGATACCAAATGGAGTGGCATGCTTTTCTTGAAAAGTCTAGAAAAGGAAGAAGACTCTTTGTTGGATGTTTTAACATCACGTGCTTCAACAGTAAGGTGGCCAGATATAATGCAGCATGAAAAGCAAATTTTCAAAACTCAAATATAGCACTAGATTTACAAATAATGACTCTTGATATCAGGTCCATTACTAGGTGATTTGGATAATGGCTCTCAAAAAAGATTGAGGGTTTAAGTTGGGAATTAAGTTTTTCTATAATTTCTCCATCTATTTATACCACTCCTTTCTCTACTAGCAAATTTGAGGTAAAAGCGTTCTTAGAATCTGTGTTACAACCATGCTGCATCTCATGTTCTCTAAAATTATTTTTGAGTTGGGTATTTTAATTATTACAACTGTTAGCTTGGTACTTCAAAAGATATTATGATTCCCTGTCCTGATCCCTGTAGATTGGGTCCTTCAAGTGTGGTACATCTTCTCAGTTTGACAGACTCAGTTAGCCACTATATCATGTACTTGTTTAGAGGTATCCACTTCTTCTTTTGCTTCTTTAGTTATATTCTTATTGTTAAATTGTTATGTATCTATTCTTGGTATGTAATTTAATTTAATTTCAAAATGGGAAAGGAGCTTTATAACATTCCTGTTTTTCTACCGTTCTCTTTATCAGTTGTTCAATATGTTTCACTTAGTCTTAGTAATGCATTTACGAGTGTGTTTAAATTTCTCAGGACGATTGACTTAATGCCTTGTATTCTACACCATCTATCCATATTACGGCAAAATATGCAGCAAATGAATCGTGGCCACTGAAAGCTGATGATTATTTCTTGTAAGCATTAATGTTTTTCCTTCTACCTTTAGTTACTGCCATTAATAATCAAAGCCCGTGCTTGTCTGCAAATGCTTATTAGACTGGCTTTTTCACTAGTCGCCTAGCTAGCCTTGAAGCAATATGTTCAAACTCTGCCTTGGTGGTTATGTTGAATCAGAATAGATAGGAAAATGGCTATTTCCTCCATTCCTCTACATTCTCTCTCTCTGTCTGTCTCTCTCACCGAGGACCCAATTTCTGTTTTCTGTTTTCTGTTTCTGTTGCCGACATGTATAATGTAATTATTTTTTTTGCTTTAATACCTCTTCTTGCTCATACATAGTAAATCCCATGTGTTAGATAAAGGTCTATTACACTTATAATATCTGATTCATAGAGATAAAGAGGAAAAAGGTCTCACCTTTATTTAAGCTAGAGGATTTATTCTCTGTTTTTTTTTTTAATTTCTGATTATTTCACTTTTTATTTGAATTTGTGCTCAACTTTGGTCTTTGACTGTTTGCCTGTTTTTGCAGATTGTAATAATTTGAAGCCAGCGTTGTTAAAAGCACTGAGCGCACTTAAGCGCAAAGGCCTCCTGGAGCCTAGGCGTAAAGCGCAAGCTTGCGCCTGACCGATGTGAAGCACAAATTTAAAAAAAAAAAAAAAAAATTAAAAAAAAATTATTAATGATCAATACAACAATCAAGTGATCAATTAATCATATAAATTACAATAAAACATTTTATATAATTTATATAACATTTATATAATTCTATTGTGCTTTACAAAATATATCAACCATGATGTTTGATGGCCATGATTACAAAACATGGTTGAATCAAAACAGAAGTATAGAACCAAGAAGGCAAAGGCTAAAAAGTACTAGAATGTTAAGTAATGTTATCTTTGTGAGTGTTTGATTTAGTGTTTGTTTGTGTGGTTGTGGTTAAAAGTTCAAAAACATCTAAGGAGATAGGCTGAGGTTTATGTAGCTATTAGTTTTTATATATTAAATCAATGACTTACATCAAACATATTTAGATCTAATGACTAAAAATCAAATCAAGATTAAAAAAAAAAAAATTACAAAAGATTAAAAAAACGTGCTTAAAGCACTCTTTTGTGAGGACGTTTCGCTTTAGAGGGAAAAAGCCCTAAGGGCTCTGCGCTTTGCACTTTGTGCTTAAGCACGCTTTTAACATCACTGTTTGAAGCTAAATTGAAAAGAAAATTCCAACACCATGGAAGGGATCTCAAGTAAGAGAAGGAAAAAAGGGCAGCCTGATTCAAAATTTCCTCTACTCAAGGTGACACTTTCACACTTTGTTTCTATGCATTTAATCTAATACTATTGAAACTCCAAAATATCCTTTGAGGTTGCACAAATTTTTTTTTTTTTAAAAATTTTTATGTGCTTGTTGCTAACATGTGTCAAATTGTCTTTTCTTTGAAATGTTTTAGTATCACAAGACTCAAAATTACCTGGAGGATTGGATTGGTATTGATAAATTTCTAGATGAAATACTTGTTTCCATTTTGTCTCTCTTACCTAAAGAAGAAGTAATAAGAACTAGTGTCCTCGCCCTTAGATTGCGTTACTTGTGGACTTTCGCTACTCATTTAGAGTTAAATGATGTGAGCATAGTGAATCTTTTAAACACTCAACCTCCCACTCCCACTCTCTTTGATTTGTCTCCATTTGAACCTACATACCACCGTTTCTTGTTCAAAGGAAGAGATTTGTTGATTGGGTAAATCATGTACTGAATTTACATAAGGGTACACATTTAGATGAATTTTGCCTTCACTCTTGTATGTATGGTGATCATTTCAAAAGTGATATTGATAGTTGGATCAGCTTTGCATTTCAAAAGGGAGTTAAAAGGCTTCATTTGATTTTCACATGTAATTGGGCTTTAAATAACCGGTCATACACTTTTATGTCTCCAATGCTTCGTAATTTCAGACTTGATTCGTTAATTGAACTTCGCCTGTCCTCTGTCAAGGTGATTGGAGAAGCTCTTGAATACATTTTACCTGCTTGCCCACATCTTGAATCCTTATATATATCAATGTCACATGTGATAAATTGCAAAATTTCGAGCCCATCACTCAAGCTAAAGCACTTGGAGATATTCTCTTGTGTCTTGGAAAGTCTTGATTTTTATGCAGAAAATCTTGTGTCATTTAAATATCTAGGAGTAGTGGAAAAGATTTCATTCAAGTACACACCCCAGCCTTTTGCAAGCCCTCATGCCTGGTATATCATCAAGAGTCTTTTCTAGCCTCCAAGCTATATCTTTCAGCTAGAGACACTTGTATTGGACATAGGTATCGAGGTTAGTATGTAAATCCAATTTTTTGCTCCCCGCCACCCCTCTCTTTATTTTTTGAATGAAAGAACATAGAAACAAAAGAAGAAAGGTTATCAATTTTTGTTGTGATTTAAAATTTTCAGAAGTTAACACAGTTCCCCAAATTGCCGAGTTAAGGAATCTCAAATAATTGGAATTTGTACTGAATTTCCCGCTTGTTCAGCCTCCTCCTTTTAACATCTCAACTATGCGCTGCTCCTTCATTAAATAGATTCACAATTGAGGTGGATATTCTTACTTCAAAGCTATAGTTGTGGATTGGATGTTGTTTCTTTTTGGGTCTGATTTTGCAATGTTACTCTAAAATATTGATGTGTGCAATTCACACCCCATTTTAAGAAATTGTAGCAATCTACCCCTAAATGTGAAAAATGCATAAATTACCCATAACAAAAATAATGAGATGGCAGTTTAGTACACTTGGCATGTCAACTAAAAATAAGAAAATTTTTATTTTCTTAGGTTTCTAATTAAATCTATTGTATTTTTTCTTATTTTTGAACATAAATGTCTGATATGGCATATGCCACATGTACTGAACTGCCATGTCACCAAATGTACAAAAGAAGAAAGGTTATCAATTTTTGATATGATTTAAAATTTTCAAAAGTTAACATGGTTCCCCAAATTGCCCAAGTTAAGGAATCTCAAATAATTGGAATTTGTACTGAATTTCATGCTTGTTCTGCCTCCTCCTTTTCACATCTCTACTATGCGCAGCTCTTTCATTAAATAGATTTACAATTGAGGTGAATATTCTTACTTCAAAGCTATAATTGTGGATTGGATGTTGTTTCTTTTTGGGTGAATTTTACTTTACCACCCACCCTAAAGTATTAATGATTTTGCAATGTTACCCTAAAATATTGATGTGTGCAATTCACACCCCATTTTAAGAAATTGTAGCTATGTACCCCTAAATGTGAAAAATGCATAAATTACCCATGACAAAAATAATGAGATGGCAGTTTAGTACACTTGGCATGTCAACTAAAAATAAGAAAATTTTTATTTTCGTAGTTTTCTAATTAAATCAATTGTATTTTTTTTCTTATTTTTGAGCATAAATGTCTGATATGGCATATGCCACATGTACTAAACTGCCATGTCACCAAATGTATTAGGCATAGCTTTTGTATATTTTTTCCCTGATTTATGGGGTGTGTGATACAGTTCTTTGAAATTGGGTGTTAATTGGTAAAAATTGATTATCTGGGGGAGATCACAAAAGAGGTGTTAGTTTTGGAAGGTAATGTGTATGTTTCCTTCGTTACTATGCATTTTACATATTTGTTTTATGCTTATTATAAAGCTTTCCTTCCCCACCAATTTTTTTGAGGTTGGTAGTTGGTCAAGTGTACTATTCCTTTTCATAGTCTGAGTTTTTTTTTTTTTTTATTATTATTATTTTTATTTTTCTCTTCATTTACATTTTGAATGTCACTAAACAACACAACTACATCTTGTTTTAACTTCTAACATTATGTTTTGTTTTTTTGGGCCTGATGTGCTCATATTAAACAAAGCATGGATTGATTAGCTTTATTTATCATGAAGTTTGTGTTACTCATTAATGTTTTTATCTTCATTATAGTTCAATGTTTTGAATCCAAGTCAACTACTGCTGCGCAATAATGTAATAAATAGTTTACTCTCTTTTCTAGACTTACACGTACATCACAAGTCTATAAGAGACTTCTCTCCTATCATAAGATTATCATTATTTGAATTTTCCATGTGGTTTACTGATGGAAAATTCAGTTCAAATGGAATGTATCACCTTGAGTAATGTAAGATTAACGTTTGAACCATCCAACAGTTTAGAATTATGAAACTAGTTTAAAATTCCCTAAATCATGAATTAGCTGTGCCTCTCTAACCCATGAGCCAACCTGAACATGTTGGATCATTATTTTGAATCCAAGCTGACATGATAATTCTCTGAAACATGATCACAACTTATTGGGTTGGGTTGCAGTGAAGGATTGTTGAGGTCCTTTGGTTTTGCATATATTTCTTGCACCAAAGAATCCACAAGCAAGCAACTATTCTGCAGATCTGCATTGAGGGGCATTAAACACTGCCGAGTGTATCTTGTTTTGTCTTCCAATACCTGGGGTAGACATTTTCCTTACACCTGGATAGGTTTGTACAGATTGTACTTGAAGAGTACATGGATTGATTACTAAAAATATTGAGTGTGTTTAGGATTGAGACATGGCCTATAAAAAAAAAGGATGGAGACATGTTGGAATTGTTGTTCTTTTTTCTCCATTTCTCTTATCTCTTTTTTTCCTCTACTTCTCGAGGTACTTTTCACAGATAGTGTTAATAGAACTCTATAAATTTCTGTCACTTCATCCTTTCAAGCCAAAGTCAAATCCTTCCTCATCTTTAGAAACCCTTAAACTTTACTTACTTATTCTATCAAATAGGCATAAAAAACTTACCAAACTAAAGCCAATTTTGCGTTGTAAAACTTTCTTTTACAAATCTAAACCCTATATTCACAAATCGTTATAAACCTGAACCCACCACAAGCATATGTAGGCAAATTCTCCAATTTCTCGTGTCACTGTTAAAGAAGTTAATTAGATTACTTGAATATAGCTTTCCTAAATTCTGGGTCGTAGTTTGTAGAATGTAGAAAAGAGTGGAAACATGGTATTTCACTTGCATGGAAAGTGGTTTGATGGGTCTAGACCATTTTGCAGCTCATATAAATTGCTCATTAGAAGGTAAAGCCCCTTAAGGAATAACTTATAATAAACAAGAAGTGTGTGTCTTAAAGTTTGACTATTGAATCCGTAAATACGATTTCCATGCTCTTGCTGGACTTGTTTATTCTGTGCTTTAGATGCCCCTCATAGAATCTTGACCACACCCTATTTTGTTGGGCTGCATTCAATGGGTTATTGGGGTCTTTTCTTTAAAAGAAAAAGGACCTTCTTTCTTTTCTTTTTGGTTTTTAGACTTATGAAATAGGAACTCCGCTTTATATATATATATATATATATAAAATAAAAAATAAAAAACAAAGAGGGATTTTGATAGTTTTTGCACTTGGTTGACCCCCTGAATGGAATTTTTGTAGATTTATCCATAAATTTTTTTAAGTTTCCGTGTCTAACACTTTGTGCCTATGAGCTATGTCTCAACCGGTACTTTATTTTTTCATTATTATGATATGAAGGGTAAGGTTTTGGGTTGAAGACTCATATGGTGCGTGTAACTTACCAATAAAAAAACAAATAAACATGATTCGGATGTCAGTTTCTACCTATCATTGTATGAGAGTTAGTAAAGCTATATATTTTTATATTAAAATGACATGTTTTTTTCTTGTAAAAGTAGCAATGAATTTGTTTTAATTCTTTTAATGAGTAATAATTAATTTTAGTAGAAGAAGCGCATAAGGGGCGCAACCCTTGTACACAAGGCATATACAAGAGGAGAACCCTCAAAAAGATCTAAAATCAACAAGAAATATGTTTTTTTATTTTATTTTTTTAAAGTAAAATCGGCAAGAATTATGTATATGAAAAGTGAACAATGGTCTTCATCCACAGATATAGTGTCCCTAGAAATAAAGGTTTCAGCTTATCTATAGATATTTCTCTCCCCTGAAAATAAGGCACATCCTTTTCCTCCGAATGCATTTCTTCAAACTTAGAGGAACTGCCTTCCATACTTCATCGCCATCTTGTTTACTGAACTGTTCCTTCCAACATGCTTGAAAACGCTGCCACTGTCTTTGGAATCATCCAATTTAACTCAAAAGAAATGAATCTATGATTTGAATAGATTTAGGCTAATGTGTAATTAGTGCAAGGACACAATAAAACCATAATCTTGCATGAAAATTGTGTTCTTAACTTTTTCTTTCAAACTTTTAGGAGAGATTGATTTTCCCCCTTTTATTATAAAAAAGATGAAACCCAATTCTGGTTTATTTCTTATTTGCAATTTACATTTATCTTTTTGCACCACATATGAAGCTATTATCCTGGGGATCTACCTTAAGGGGCATCAAACCCTACCGAATGCTGACAATTTTATTTAGTCTTACAATACTTGGGGTAGAACTTTTCTTCCCACTTTGGTAGTTTTTCCTTGAACTGGTGTTGTATTTTCATATAGTATGAGATGAAATGACTTGTGAACAAGGTAGGCCTATTAACTTTCTGTTAGGCTTGTGCTATGATGTATGCAGTATGCATGCAATAACATCTAGATTGATAATTTGGATTTGGGTCACATTATTGTTGCACACTGACTTGTGATGGGTATAATCTCTATCTACACTTGGTTTCAACCTCTAAATGAAATTGTTATATTTTACTTGTTTGTAAACTTGTAAGATAAATTGATTTCTTGTTTTTTCTTTTATTTTTTTATGGGAAAAGATGAAACCTTGCTCCTTTGTGGGGAATTTTTTTGCACTGCATAATCCAAAAACAAGCAACTATGTTAGGGATATTGAGGGCTTCAGAACCTCCTGAGTGCTGATGATTGGGGATATTGAGGGCTTCAATTTGAAATCCTTACAACCTACCATGTTAGGTAGACTTATTTTTCCCACTTTGATGGTTTTACTCTGAATTAGTTGGTTCTATATTTTTATGTAGAATAACAGGGTATATGACTTGAGAAGAAAGTAGGTCTATGATCTCTTTATTTTGTTTGTCTTAGCTTGTTGTGCAATAACATCTGGGTTGATATTGATAATTTGGATTTGAATCAAGTATTATCTATTTGACATTATGTTAAGGTTGAACATATTCATGGCAATATGAGTTTTGCTTCTACCTGCTAGCTGAAGCTGCTTTCGCTGTACTAATGGAACCAATAGTGGAAAGCTTTTTTTAGGTTAAAATACTAGTTAAAGCAGTTAATTTCTTGACTTACATCCATCTTGCCTAGAATCTGGATTATTGTGGGAATGTGGTACTTACATAGAATGTGGTATGATGGGATTAGGCCTTTGCAGCTCATTTAAATGGCTCATTTAGTTGGTAAAACCCCTTAAAGAAGTTTCAATTTGAAATCCTTGCAAATTTATTATGATACTTAGATTATTCAACCCATGCATATTGGTTGGATTACATGTAGAAAGTTCTACAGCGATATAACTTATATTTCATGGGACAACTAGATGGCATATTGCCTAGTGTTAGATTCATATTTTGGGTGATGATACCATTGCTTTTTGTGTTTTTTGTTAGTATTGATTGTTTATATTCTCTCTTTGACTTCTTGTCTTTGAACAACCATGTGTTGTTAGCCTTTTCCTTGTGCAGTTCGAACTTCGAAGATTTAGGCAAGCCTACGAAAGAGAAAGTGAAGGTAAAAAAGTCTAATCAACATAAATGCCTTGAGGTGGTTAAATTAATTGGCTTTGTTGGGTGTGGAGTTGATCTGTAGATTGCAGCTTACATACAGAGTCATAATGTGTCACTTAAAAAGATAATTAACGATCTCCACCATCCATATAGATGGACACCCAAGAAATCTAACAAGCATCTAGAGACTAGAAGTCGTGCTAGGCTGCACCTTGAAACAAGATTAACTCTAGGAACACAATTAGTGGTACTATAAAACTATCAACTTCTGATGGTAGGGTGGAGCTTCTGAAGTATGCTTTAGTTTTTGACATCTTCAAAGAGTGAGGAGAGAATGAGAAAACCTCATATTGATTTTGAATTTGAGATTGATGTGTATTATGAAGTTATAAGGTTTAATAGTTATTTACATTATTTGGTTTTTTATTCTTTGTTTGAATTTGATCCTCCTCCCCCGTCCCTTATATATATATATAAATTGCCCAAAGAACAATCTGGGTGTTAAAGATATTATTTGTCCTATTGGAGATTGAAACCTCTCTTCTTTAGGCTCCCCTTTTAATTAGCCCAAATCTTATTGAGCATTATTCCAGTTCGTCTTTCTGTTTAAGGGTTTTAAATTTTGAAGTCTCCTCCCTCTAGTTTTTGTTCCCTTTCTAATTTCTATCCTTCAAATTTGTATCGGCTCCTTTTGAGTCAAATTTGTTTTCACCAGTGGTTGTATTCGTTCCTTCAACCTGCGTTTGAGGGAAATTGGCTTCACACAACTTCTTTGGAACTTGCTTTTTTTTTTTTTTTTTGTGATAATTAATTACTGACGAGAAGATCTTGTGTATTCGGTATATAGCGTTATAAATGATCCAAGCCAATTTAAGTATTAAAAGTATTATAGTTAAATTCAAAAGGAAGAAAACATTATTAGTGCATGGATTTTTTGATTAGTTTATAAAATAGAGTCAAATTTATTAGTCAGGCCATAAGGGCCATTTTAAGACCTAATGAAGCAACTTGTAAAGAGAATTTACAAACCCTAAAGTCTAGCTTTGAATTAGATGTCTAATTCTACTAATTGGGCTTTGAGGCCAAATTTGTGGAAGTGGAGAGATTCTGGTAGTGCACCATTCTGGCAAGGAGGACTACCTTGATGCTGGACCAAAGGGGTTAAGTTTTTCAATACCGTCGACTAGTATTATTTTACAAAGAACAATGTTAACTCTGGACTTTCTCTTGTTAAGAGGGTTTACCCGAAACTTAAATAAAGGACTAGAAATGGTAATATACTAAAAATAAATATTTTAAAAAAAAAATAAAGGTGGACCTATCCCTCTAGTTGTTGGTTAGCTTAGAAACTTGAAAGACTCTGTTAAGTCCTAAGCAAAACTCGTTCACGAATTCAGCAAAAAGAAAAAAATAAAAACTAAATAAACTGCTTTTAACTTTTTTTAAAAAATTAAAAACAAGAAACCTAATAATAATAAAAAACCCACGTTCTATCAAAAAATTTATCTACCCTATTAAAAAAAGAGAAATACTATGTCCACAACATTTCTCACAACATTTTCACAACAAATCCTAGTTGGCAGGTTGTTATTTGCTGTTACTAGTGGGTAAGAAAGTAATTTCAGTGTTGGATTTAAATTTAAAACTTGTAACAACCTGCCAACTAAGATTTGTTGTGAAAATGTTGTGAAAAATGTTGTGAAAAATGTTGTGAACGTAGCAGTTCTCTTAAAAAAAAGGGAAAAAAAGAAAAGAAAAGAAAAGAGATTATCTACTCATGTTCCTAATTTGAAAAAAAAAAAAAAAAAACAGTATCCCACGTTCTATCCATAAAAGCCTACTCCGGCCTTTTAAAAAAACAAAACAAAAAAATTGTGGATAACTACACGTTTAAAAAACTCTTCAATCAAAAAAAGAAAACACTCAAGTAAAATACTAATGTTCAAAATGCTAAAATTTCGAATAAAACTACCACTCTCCCAGAATTATAGGGCAAAATTTGGTAAAAATGCTTCTATAACTTCCACGTAAAACACTATCTACAAAATAGAACTATATTTCCAGTACACTCACGTTGGTTTTCAAACTCAAATTACTTCTTTTTTTAGTTCTCCAATTCTCTAAAATCTGTGTTAATCTTCTTTTTATCATTATCATCATTTTTTTCTAATTGTTTTGCTCCTCAACGGTACGTGTATGTCAATATACTTTGGTCTTTTCTATTTTGGTTTTCTAATTCATGAACAACTTTTTATATTCTAGAAACAAAGAAAACATTTGTGTAAAATAGTCTTTCTATTTAACCTCACCTTTAATTTCTTTCACATATTTCTTCAAGGAACATGCACGGGGTAATTTCTTTCACATATTTCTTCAAGGAACATGTACTAAGGTATATTCTTCAAGTAACATGCACTGGGGTGTGGAGATTACGTTTGAACTTTGGACTTGAAGTGTAGTCAACGGCAAAAATGTAAGTACTTGACTTTGTTATCATTGAATTTTTTGTTGTTGTTGTCACGCGAGTATATATATATATATATATATATATAAATTGTTGTTGTCTCTTACTTTGTTATCATCTAAATAGTTTGATTGTTGTTTGGAGCATCGAATTTTTTGATGTTGTTGTCACAGGAAGATCTATTTTGGTGTCGTAGATATATATAAATTAATATTTATAGAGATGTGATTTTTTTTTTTTTTGAAACTTAGAGATGTGATTGAATGAACGGGTTTATTTAAAGTTTGGGGTTTTGGGGAGTCTAGAACAATTTAGCTAGGTCGGGGACTCTTTGCCTGTCTGGGTTCCGTAAAGTGGAATTAGTTTTGCATATGAAGCGCGTTTCTGGAACTTTTTGAAGTTCTAACCTGCCCCAAATTCACACTTCTTTTGTTTTATTTTTTTTTGGGTAAATGTTTAATAATTTGTAACAATTATAATTTGGAATGATATATATTTTTGCCTATTTTTTTGTGGTTATGGGTTTGAATAATTATTTTAGTGTGTGTGTTCTAAGTGGTGCTCCCTCTTCCTTCTATTATTTTTGTCAATTGTTTTTCTTACATTTAAGTCTTAATTTCTATTTTTTTTTGTATTTTTTTTAGGGTGACATATCAACAATTTTGTTAGATTGCATAGCAGACACATTAGATGAATTCAGGCGAGCGAAGTGGTAGTCAATTTATCAAGTAGTTGTTAAAGACTATTTTCTGTAAACATCCTACCATATGAAATTTAATATTATACTTTGTTGGGCTTTTCATTACACATTTATTTTTAAAAGAAAATACATTTATTTAGTGCTTTACATTACCTTGGAGTAATAACCATTGGGAGAAAATACTGAATCACTGATAGAGTTGGAATTTTAGCAAAATTATCTGACTTTTTAGTGTTTGTTTGGTAAACCATTGCAAAAGGCTATTTTTTTCAACTTAATTATTTTTCAAAATTAGTTTTTGCGGAATTGTGAAATTGATCCCATTTCCTTTTTTTTTTTTTTATAAATAATTTTGCCAACAATGGACCTTTTTTTTGAGTAAAAAAAAAAAAAAAAAAACAATGGACCCTCAGTTATTTGATTTTAGTTTTTTTGAAAGGGAACCCTTAGTTATTAATATATGGCATTTGGTGTGATTTGATGTTGCAGGACTGCTATTAATTCCTCATTGTTCAATTAGTGGTCGAAGAACTTGCAAACTGAAACTGAATTTTAGCTAACAATGCCATGTCTCTTAAACGTGTACTTTAGTAATAGAAATGTACTAAGTGCCTATCTTTTAGGAAAGAGAAATAATAACTACCATTTTAAAAAATTGAATAAAAAAAATACTGAGTTTACAGCCTAAGAGTCTTTAGTATTTGAAAATTTTGTTATGGATGTGCAATAACTAGCTTCCTTTTTGGAGTAAGTGGCTGCCTTTTAGTATTAAAAAAAAATTTGATAATTGTGACACTCTATGACCAATATATCTTTTTATTAGGGGCGGCTTGATGCATTGAAATGTTTTGCCACATCAACAGGTGTGAAATGTTTTGTCAAATTTTTTGCATCTATAGATATTCTAAAAAAAAAAATATTCTAGGTGATTCATATTTATTAGTAATTTTGCATCTAAAAAGAGAATAGAGTTTAAGCAATATTTAGATTTTTTTTTTATAGTCACTTTTAAATATATAGAAGGTCTCAATTCATTTTTCGCCTTAGGCCCCTCAATGCATCAAGCCGCCCCTGATAAAAAGATATATTGGTCATAGAGTGTCACAATTATCAAATTTTTTTTTAATACTAAAAAATAAAAGATATATTGGATGAAATAATTTATTCGTCACACCCCTAGATTTTTTTTGTGATTGGAAAATATAGTAATCCCAAATTATAATAAATGCTCTAAATTAACCCTTACCTAAAAAATAGAAGAGTTTCTGAGCAGGCGCGTGAGCGCGTGCTCAGAGGCTAGTTGGGGTGTAAAACATTTAGGTTACCAACGAATTAGATCGAATATAAGTGGTACATGTGGTAATAAGATAACAAGATATATGACTTGCTTTCTTTTCTATTCTTACTTCTAAATAATCTCTCCCTCAGGTTGTGGCATGTGATAATCTCTACACTTTGGTTTGAACTTTGAACCATAAATGAAATAGTTGTATTCTTACTTCTAAATTTTCTGTATTTGCCATGGCTAATACCTTGTGTGAGTTGTGTCCCTATCAAAGCATGAGAGTCATTAGTTTCCACTTGCTAAAATGCCACATTTTGTTCGATTAGATGTTGATGATGCCAAGAATCAACTCAGTAAGTTGCAGGGCCTTCGCGCGCTCTGAACCAACCTGTACAAACGAGAAAGAACCTTAAAGGGGAGTACCAGCGTGGTACCGGCCGACGACCCTCCGATGGTTAAGTTAGTATTGCTCACAACTCTAGAGTGCCAGAGTCGGGTAGGAGTATTATGCGTACCTGGATTCGTGAGGGCTCAGAATATTTATAGTAGTGTAGGGCCTGAGCCGAGGCGTACTTAGGAAGATATCCCTTTACTGGAATTGCCCTGGAATAGCGTGTAGCGCAAGATACTTCTTGGTCAACAAGCGTGTTGGGCAAGACATCCCTGTGGAGAGCAATCGTGCCAGGCAAGATACTCGCACAAGCAGGAGCGTATGCGACAAGATTCCTCTCCTTGTGGAAGCGTACATGACAAGATACATGTTGGTCCCTTCACCTTCACGCCGTCAGCTATCCGTCCCGTCGACTTCAGTAGGCTACACCACCGGGACGCGCTGGAGCCGTCGGCTTTGGCTGACGGGAGCGGGGGACGTCAGCCTTCGGCATGCCGTCAGCTTGATAGGGGCTGACGGTACCACCAAGATAACACCCCTATCAGATGTAGATATAATTTTGTGAGTTGTAAAAATTTAGGCCGGCATGTATTCATGCAAAGGCACAATAAAACCGTTTTCTTGCTTGAGAATTGTCTTTCCTTACTTGTTTTAGGGATCACCGTTGAAATCTTTAGAATTGTTGAGTTTTGACAACTATATTTTGTCTAATAGTGCCTAGAGACTTAGCCTTCCCACTTTGGTATTTCTAGAATGTAGTGATGTTGTGCTCTTTCTTCTCATATTTATGGTGGAGTCCAGAAATTAAATTCATTGAAAAGTTCACCATTAATGTGAGAAGAAATGTCACAATTTCGCCGTACTATAACCTAATAATTTTCCCCCACTTTGATTCTTTCCTTAATCAAGGGGTTATTATTTTTATACAAATAATGAGATATATGACTTGTGAAGAAGATAAAACTATGAACAATTTTTTTTTTTAAATGTTTGTGTTAGCATGTAATGTAGACATGCAATAACATCCAGGTTGATAATTTGGATATGGATCAAGTACCATCATTGCAATTTGATATTAAATATTTGGTTTCTTTCCCTTAATATACATACATACATACATACATACATATATATATATATATATATAAATTTGATAATTGAGAGGTGAAGAATTTGACTGCATGTCTCTATTAGAAAGACCAATAAGTGTCAACCAATTAAGTTACAAGTCATGTTAGTTTTTACGCTTCAAAACATAGGAGCTTTGTTGGGAGTAATATTTGAGAAGATATGATGAATGGTACTTTTGCTCGTTTTTACCTCTTTTTTTTGTATCTCTTTTCCATTTTCCTTCTTTTTGGAAAGCTTAAATATTAGATTAGGGTAGAAAAAAAAAAAGATGAAAGGGAATTACTTTCATTAAAACTAGCCTCATCACACGCGCTTTGCGCGTGCGATGAGTCTCTTTTTTTAGTGGTCTTATTTTGTAGAAATTTTTTTTATTTTTTATTTTTATATATAATTTTTATTTTTTACTTTTTTTAATTTGAAACTTACACTTATTTTTTCACAAAAATTACAGATTTAGAACCACTAATATAGTCAAAAAATAAGGCTAACTCTAAAAATGAACACAAAATAACATTGAAATATGTTTAGTTTTTTTTTTTTTTTTTTTTTGAAGTGATATGCGGCAGTTTTTTTTTTTTATAGGAAACTGTGTGTGGGATTTTTTTAAAGAAGGTGGGGTAGTTTTTTTTTTTTTTTTTTTTTTTTTACAGAACTTATGATAGATTTTTTTTAATAGAAAACCATAGGGTGGTTTTTTTTTTTTTAGAAGGTGGGACGGTTTTTTTAGGAGAACGTGGATATTGTGGAGAGTTTTTATTTTTTTCACTTTTTTTTTGTTAATAGTCCTATTTTGTAGATTTTATATATATATATATATAATTTTTATTTTAAAAATCTTATTTATATGCGGATAAAAAAATTTAAAAAATAATAGAAGAGTGGTCCTATTTTTAGGCCATGTTTTAGTGGGAGTTTGAGCATCTTCTACCTCAAAAGTCATAATCCAAATATGACAGAAGAGATAGAATAATGTGTGTATATAATCTAGATAGAGATGTGCAAAGAAATCTCATTAATTAACGAATTAGAGAATAAAACATTAGTATGGACAAGTTTAGGAAAAGAAAGGGGGACGGGGGAAAGAGAGGAAAAGTTAGCATAAAGTCTAAACATGGGGAAAAAAAGATAAAATTAAAGAGAAAGGAAGAAATATAAGCAAGCAAGAATCAATGACTTGTCTACGTGTTTGCTTATGTTTTTTCTTTGTTTCACTTTCTTTTGTGTTGAAGAAGGTATTTTTGGCACAATGGCATAATGATCATATGCATAGTAGAAGTTATAAATTAACTACACATGAACTTAGCTTAATGAGATTGAAATTGAGGCTAGCTTGGAAGCTTCCCTAGGTGTGTTTCAAAGCTAGATAAAAGAGAAAGAAAGGTATATAAATCTAATCTAGTAAGCATAAATGCCTTAGGTATATAAATCTAAACAAGCAAGGATCAATACTTGTCTATATGTTTGCTTCTTATGTTTGAACTTCACATGAACTTAGCCTTAACATTGATATTGAGGCTAACTTGAAAGTTTCTCTAGGTGTTTTTTGAAGCCAAATAAAAGAGAAAGAAAGGTATATAAATCCAATCAAGCAAACATAAATGCCTTAGATATATAAATCTGTGCAAGCAAGAATCAATGACATCTTTACGTGTTTGCTTCTTATGTTCTTTCCTTGTTTCACTTTCTTTTGTGTTGGAGAAGGTGTTTTTGGCACAATGGCATAATGATCATATGTATAGTAGAAGTTATAAATTAACTACACATGAACTTAGCTTAACAAAATTGAAATTGAGGCTAGCTTGGAAGCTTCCCTAGGTGTATTTTAAAGCCAAATAAAAGAGAAAGAAAGGTATATAAATTTAATCTATTAAGCATAAATGCCTTAGGTATATAAATCTAAACAAGCAAGGATCAATACTTGTCTATATATTTGCTTCTTATCGTTGAACTCCGCGTGAACTTAGTTTTAACAACATTGAAATTGAGGCAAACTTGAAAGCTTCCCTAGGTGTTTTTTGAAGCCAAATAAAAGATAAAGAAAGGTATACTAATCCAATCAAGCAAACATAAATTCCTTAGGTACATAAATCTATGCAAGCAAGAATCGATGACATCTTTACGTGTTTCCTTCTTACATTCTTTCTTTGCTTCACTTTCTTTTGTGTTGGAGAAGGTATTATTGGTACAATGACATAATGATCCTATATATAGTAGAAGCTATAGATGAACTTTACATGAACTTAGATTTGACAAAGTTGAAGTTGAGGCTAATTTGGAAGCTTCCCTAGGTGTGTTTTGAAGCCAAAGTCAGACTCTTCTTTATGTAAGTACAAATGGTTGCTCTTGCAAATTTGTTTATATGGATGTGTGTTCTTTTATTGCTTTTTATAAATAGAATGTTGATTTGCTTGCTTAAAAATTTTCATATAGATGTTAAATGTAGTAAACTTTTGGGCTTATTTAGTTTTTAATTTGTACTTGAATTAAACAGTATATTTTTGTGAGATATATTCCTGAATCCACATTCTTATTAAATATCTATCATAGGTTTATCACAAGCAAAATTTCACAACACTTAGTTCTCAATACTGTTAAATCTATAAGGTTATTTGTTTAATACATTTATAAGAATACAATTAACTATAAGAGCTCTCTTTATAGATTAGTGAGTTTTAAATGCCTAATTAATTTTATATTTGAATAGTATGACTCATATAACAGATGGGAAGTTAATATATTCTTTATTTTTTATATATTAGATCTCATATCATAGATTGAAAATTTGAACCCTTTTTTTTTCTCATGCCAGTCATATAACCATTGGAATGTTGCCACATGATACACTTCATTATTATTTGTTTCATTATATAAAGTATGAAATATATATATATATATATGAAAAAAATAGCGTAATTTGCTTTAATTATATTTATAAAAAAAAAATTGTGTGGTGTTTTAATTCTCCCTCCAATTATTAATTGAACAATATTGTGTTTATTCTTCTTTCACTGCAAGTGAATTGTGTATTTTCTTTTTTAAATGACTGTTCATTTTTCTCAATTTTAGAGTGTAGAATTCATTTGATCTCTCACACACAAATGCTAAAAGAATTCACTAATCTCCTACTAGTAAAAAAATTTATACTCAAATTTTATTTAGAGATATCAAATATATAATTTTACTAAAAATTTCAAACATAATTTTTAACATTTGGTTGCTTCACTCAATAAAAAGTGTTTATTTTATTTGTACAGTCATTGAGTAATATGATAGATTCGTTTTAATTTGTAACTTTGAATCTAAAAAAAAATAGATTTTAAATGAAAAAAAGTTATCAAAAGTTAAATAAATATTTTATTAATATTCAAAATATAAAAATAGGCCCCACTTAAAGTAGTCTCCTTAGGTAGTACATTTAGTCGACCTTGCATATTAAAAACATAAAGAATATGTAATCAAACAATAAGATTTTCAAAATTTTAATTTTATTAAGTAATTTAATATTGCTTAAATTTATATTAGGTGTTAATAAACTAGAATATAATCGACCAATTGATAATTTATGCTTATTAGAGGTACCAGATATTATTAGCAACCACATTTTTATTTTTTTAAGAAGGATATTAGCAACCACTTGACATAATTAAGTCACACTAAATATAACATTCAGGTTTGGAATCATTAATTTTTAAAAACGATTGAGTAGAATTTATGCAAACATAAAGAAGTGATTAACTTACACAAGATATAACATTCAAGTTTGGAATAATCAATTTTTTAAAATGATTAAGTAGAATCAAAGTAGGGACAAAGAAGTTCGTTTCTTTAAAGTATTTTTGTTTTTTTATTGTTTCTTATTTTCTTGATTATTAGTAAAGAATATATGAAGAGATGGTAAGAATTTTTATAGACCATAATTTCTTATATTCTTTTTTCAATCTTCTTTCCTTTTCTTTTCTACGCCAATCTAATGTTTATGTTTTTCAAAAACAAAGAAAATGGAAAGATGAAACACACACAAAAAAGGAAAACAAGCTTGCACATATTACTCCTAACAAAGCCATTACACTTTTGAAGCAAAACCGTTAAAGGTACTAAATGTTCAAGTTACAAATTAATTACAGTTACTAATCTACTTCTCTATAAGAAACTAGTTAAAATAATTATTAAATATCTTTAAAAACTTTTTTACATTAATTAATATAAAAGATAACAAAAGAAATTCCATTAGTTAAGTCATATGAAAAAGGCTAGAGACAATATATTTACAACAACTTTTACGTAGCAAATTGTTAATGTTAGATAAAAAAATAATGTTATTGATGGGTTTAGATTAGAACCATTAACAAATTGTCACTTAAGATTTTATATAGTTACACATATAACTAATAGTATAATATAATACAGTATATGATATATTTTTTTTTCTGGTGTGACGTTAGGATTGATCTATCATCACCCAATTACAATCTTATCGCCAAGAGCTGTACAACTCAATTGGCACCTATTAATGTTTTCAATGAAAATATTCAGGGTTTAAATCCCCCTTCCCATCACCCAATTACTATCTCTTATCACTAGTTTTTTGTTAAGTGGCCATTAGTTCTAGTGAACCCTAGGAATAAAGCTAGTGCTTAATGCGTGTATAACCTAGATAGAAGTCTCATATATAAATGAGAAAATAAATTGATTATTTGGACATGTTTTGGGGAAAAAAGAGAGGAAATGTTAATAAGAAATTAAGATATGGATAAAAAAAGATTTTAATAAAAATAAAAATAATAAAAAGGATAAGAGAAAAGAGAAAGATAAGTATATAAATCTAAGCAAGTAAACATCAAATTCCTTGTCCAATTGCTTCTTATATTCTTTCTTTTGTGTTGGAGAATGTTTTTATGTGCCAAAGGCATTATAAGCATATATATATATATATATATATATAAGAAGTTATGGAAGGTCTCCACATGAACTTTTATTTGACAAAATTGAAAATTGAGGCTAACTTTTGGATTATTGTTATCGTAAGTAATGATGGTTGCTTTTGCAAATTTGTCTATATGAATGTGTGTTTTTTTATTACTTTACATAAATAATATGTTGATTTGTTTGCTTAAATTTTGTTGTGTAGATGTTAAATGCAATAAAATTTTGGACTTATTTAGTACTTGAATAGTTTTGTGAAATATATATATATATATATATTATTGCTAAATGGGTTTGGTTTATGCTACACTAGTATGTAACCCATGCTTACGCACGAGAATGAAGAATCGTAGTGGTACTATTGATATTAGCTTGAGTTGTTAAACATAAAGGACATAGTTTGACCGGTATATTTAGAGGTACTAAAATAGTTTTTTCTTGCAATTTTCATGATATTGGTTATGCAAAACTTCTCATTACATTGCTATTACGTATATAATTTTGAAAATCACTATCAGATCTACATATACAATATCAATTCACAATTATTATATGTGAAAGTCTACTAAATACAACATAGAATAAAATAATAAATTGATTAAATAATATCTCTTAAATTAAATGGAGATAGGTGTATGAGATTGTTCAGCTCAATTACAATTTGTTATGTTCAATATCTTTGTATACAAATATCTAAGTAGAAACTGTATAAAAAAATATATACATTAGTTCAGAGCTAAAAAAAATAATAAGAAAATTCTAAACAATTTAATTTGTTTGGAAAGCTAATAAAAGCAAAATCCAATTTTGATTCTAATTGAGTTTTCTATAAACTATTGTTTAATATTTATATATATAACCTAGTTAGTAATGGATCGTACATAGCCATGGTATATTACATAAATGACTTATAAATTTGAATTATTTTTAATTATATGATTAGGTGTTTTGTGGTTTGTCTATACTAGCTTGTAACCTCATGCATATGCATGGATACACTTAAAAATATACTACAAGATGCATAATATAATTCCTATATATATAATTTAAATACTATTGATAATTATATTTTGTTAACTCTTTAAAAAAATTTGTAAGGATATTATTAGGTATAAAATGTAAATTATCCATATATTTTTTTTAAAAATTATTGTGAAGCATTTTTTTTTAAGATTCATATATTCTAGACTCTTTAGATTTTGTACTTAATAACTCACTTGGATGAATATTTATGATGTCGTCTTACATTTGATTCTAAAATTAAGAAATAAAACTCTTTAAGAATAAATAATTTAAGACATGTGGCATCAAATTGAAACTTTAATTTCGAATTTTAATTTGAGTTTCTCTCAGCTTCACCTATTATTATTATTATTATTATTATTATTATTATTATAGATTGGACTCTTCGTTTTCTACACTAAATTAACTTATTTGGTACAAAAATTTAAAAAACTTAGATTAGATGGGACACGTGGCGCAAGATTAAACTCTAATTGAAATCCAATTTTTATACTGAATTAACTCACTTGACACAAAAATTTAAAATTTAGATTAAATGGGACACATGGCACAAAATTAGATTTTAGTTGAATTTCAACTTGAATTCCAATTGAATTTTCTCTCGGCTTTACTTATTAATATATATATATATATATATTTGATGTAGTTTTCATAAAAATTAGTAAACTAAATCACCTTGTACATTTTATAAATTACTATTTTCTTGAATTCACATTCTTATTAAATGTCTATTATACGTTAATCACATGCAAAAATTCGTAACAATCAGTTGCCATCGACTATTAAATCTATAAGGATATTTGTTTAATATATTTAATAATACAAAAAAACTACAAGATCTCTTTTTAATTAGTGAGATTTTAATGTCTAGCTTCAATATTCGGAAAGAATGGTAGATCATCATAATATTTGGTATACATGATAGTTCAGAATGAAATTTATTCCAATTGTAAGTTTAAAAACAAAATTATTGAATATTTAGAGAGTAATGATTCCTCCTCTCATATAAATGTAAATTCTAGCCATAAATTTAATTAGTGGGTTTTATTACTATGTAGGAGGAAGAAACATTATTCTTGGTGTATTAAATAATTACTCGGGTTTAAAAACTATTATTACAGGAAAATAGTTTTTAAGTAGTATAAATTTTGGAAAATTTCCCTCGTTTAACTTTTTAAATTTTAATGAATGATAAGAACGATAGAAACCAAAGAAAGTGATACAAAATATACTTTTCTAGTCATAGGAATTGGAGATCAATTAAAGACATGTTGAAACTTTTGTTGTGTAAGTGTAATGTCTTATTGTTTATTCCTAGCTTTTTAGGCATTTAATTATTTATTTATAATTTCTATCATTTTCAGGTTGAAAAATTAGACTATTAAAATAAGAGGTTTTTACATTCAGATATTTGAGATGGAGACCCGAATCAAATCCTAATCCTCTTGTAAAAAATAGCTAATACATAGTTCCTATCAAATATTCATTTTATCTTCTATTAATAGCCTTAGTTAAAAATTCTCAATATTTTTAAACTTTCAACAATATATTCTGCATTTCAATTGCAAAAATGAAAAGAAGTAAATAAATAAATAAAATAAAATAAAATAAAATTTAGAGAAACTAAATCACTTGCTATATTTAATATTTGTGTTGGTGAAGGTAAATAAATTTGGGCAAAGCAAGAATCAATGACTTGTCTACGTGTTTGCTTCTTATGTTCTTTGTTTCACTTTCTTTTGTGTTAGAGAAGGTATTTATAGTGCAATGGCATATTGATCCTATATATGGTAGAAATTATAAATGAATTTCACATGAACTTACTTTTAACAAAATTGAAATTGAGGTTAATTTGGAAGCTTCCTTAGGTTAGGTGTATTTTAAAGCCAAAATTGAATTCTTCTTTATGTAGATATAGATGGTTGCTTTTGCAAATTTGTTTATATGGATGTGTGTGTGTTTGTTTTTAATAATTGCTTTTCATAAATAGTATGTTGATTTGCTTGCTTAAAATTTGTCATATAGATGTTCAATGCAGCAAACTTTTGGGCTTAGTTAGTTGTTAATTTGTTCTTAAATTAACATTATATTTTTGTTGAGATATATTCTTGAATCCACATTCTTATTAAATATCTATTGTTGGTTTATCACAGGCAAAATTTTTCAACATTCATTTGCCAATACCATCTACTTTTAAATCTATAAAGTCAAATATTTGACATGAGGACGCTAATCAATTCTCATTCATTTTATAATTTAAATAATAACTTATACATAGGGTCTATCAAATATTCATTTTATCTTCTATTAATAGTCTTGAAAATTCATGATATTTTCAAATACTCACTTAAAAAAATCTTATCTCTTTTCAAAAGATCTTCCACATTTCACTTTGGAAAAAAAAAAACCAATAAACAGTACTTTATGGAAAGTATTTAATATTTTCTTAATTGACAAAATAAACCACCACCCGGTCCCACCCCCCAATTTGACAATCACTGCCTTCAATTTTTACTCAAGTGATTCTTCAACATCTTAATTCACAAGACCCAAATCAAACACTTCATGTGCGTGAGTGCCTATTTCACTCACGCCTACAAAACTCCGGCCAATTCCAAGCCCACACACTTCAGCTCCGAATGTACCCGAATGTCTCCTATCTTTCTTAAAATCCCAGTATCCTCACACCTCTAATCTCACAAGCTGACATTAAAAATTGGATTTCCAAATCAAATTTGAGCAAGCCCAGCCAGCGAGAGCATTAGCGTCTAAGCTTAGTGGAGAAGTGCGAGATTGTGTATTTGGTATTGGTCTTTACTCTTTATACAAACTCTACTAATTGTTCCATGTGACTTGATGATAATTAATGAGAAAAAAAATGCTACCAGACTTCAATCAAGCATCTCAAGTGCATCTCTCTCTTTCTCAGTTTGTTTTGCACTCTGATTATTTTCTAACCAAATTTGATGTTGTCCAGACGATGGAGCTTCAACATTGGCGGCATTGGCAGCATCCGTTGGTCTTTAATGAAGACGAGAGAAGTGGACGTCTTTGTTGGGGGTGCATCGAACCAGTATTTGGTCCTAGCTACAGTTGTACAGAAAGCGATTGCGATGGTTACTACTATCATCATAAATCATGTGCTGAACTACCCCTTGGGTTGCACCATCCCTCACACCCAAATCATCCTCTTATTCTCTTTGGCATATATACATATTATGATAACAACGAAGAAGAATGTAGCAGATTTAGCAAATGCGACGTCTGCGGAGAAAAGAGTTTAGAATACAGTTATTGTTGTTACCGTTGCAACTTCAACATTCACATCAGATGTTCTTCTTTATCACTCACCATCCAAACTGAAGTCCATGACCACCAATTGACCCGCATTTGGAAGCTGATGAAGTTCACTTGCGACTTCTGTGGCAAAAAAGGCAATCTGCCCTATTTTTGCGTCCAATGCGATTTCGCTATACATTCACGTTGTGCTGCTTGCCCACGCAGATTGAAAGTTTTCCGTCACAACCACCCTCTCCACCTCACCCCTTCTCTTGAAGTCCATCAATCCGACTCTCTAATTTGTCTACTCTGTGTTCGAAAAGTGGATACACTCTGCCTTTACTATTGCTCAAGATGCGATTTTGCTGCCCACCTCTATTGTGCTATGCTCCCCCATAACAGGGAGTACATAAATTTGCAGGAACTTAAAGAGGAGCAGTCCACCAATTCAAAAACTGAAGATCCAGAGCTCCATCAATCCTTTGACTCTGAAATTTGCGAAGTCAAAAAAACCATTGTGGGGGAAGACGGAACTGAAATAGCCACAGAAATCAAACACTTCAGTCACGAGCATGATTTGAAGCTTACTGATGAGATTCCGAATAACACAAAATGCAACGGGTGCGTACAATCCATTCTCCCTCCATTTTACAGTTGTACCCGATGTAGCTTCTTTCTTCATAAATCTTGTTCAGAATTACCCAAATTAAAACGACACCCACTTGATACACACCCTCTCACCCTCACTTATCAGCAAACTTCCTTTTTCTGTGGTGCTTGTGCCCAGATGTGCAACGGCTTAAAATACAACTGTCAGATATGCAAGTGTAATTACAATGTTCAATGTATTTTATTATCAAACACCCTCACTCTTGCCTGTCATGAGCATCGTCTTTACCTCTCCAAAACAAACTATAAAGAAAAGTGTAGTAGTTGTAACTCTGAAAGATATTTAGCATACCGCTGTCCCACTTGTGAATTTTCTCTAGACTTAAAATGCGCTACACTGCCACAAATCGCATGGTACAACCAACATGAACATCCCTTCACTCTCTGTTATACTCCTGAAGATGACTCCGGTGAATATTACTGCGATATCTGTGAAGAAGAACGAGATCCCAAGCAATGGTTCTACTATTGTGAAGATTGCAATTTTCCTGCTCATCGCGACTGTATTCTTGGGGAAGAACCAAATGTCAAATAGCACATATAATGGCCACCTGTTGGGAGGTGCTACACATTAATTTGACTGCCACCCACACAATTACTTTCACTGAAGAAATAAAGACCACCGGCAATGTCAAAAGTGATCTATCAATGTGCCCAATGTAATTTCAAAATTCACAATAATTGTTTATAGAAAGACCACTGTTGTTTTAATTTTTATGTATATTTTTCATTTAGGTTGAGCCTTTAATTTTTTATTTTTGAATCTATTGTATTATTATGGTTGCCTGTTGGTGTAGTTTTGGGGAACTTTGTTTTTTAGATAAAGCTTATTAGGCTGGTCATTGGTTTGTGGCTAATTTGTGTGTAATTTGAGTTGGTTGGGGGTTGGGACATTGGTTGGCTGCTGCTGATGTGACCATTTTGGGTCTATGGGTGGTGTTTGGGCTATATCCTACCTATTTAACAAAAGATCTTAGTAACCTCAAGACTCAAGTTGCATCGATTACATGATATACAAGCAAGGCTCAAAATTTTAAAATTCAATGTTTTTTTTTCTTTTTTGGGTGAATTTGCATATTATTTGTTACAACCATAGATATTAAGTATATCTAAATTACAAATTCTCTTAAGATATATGAAATTTCTTTGAAGTAATTGTTAATAAAAATGTGAAGTTGGACTTTTCTTCTAGTGTATACTATTTAACTTAAATAATACCTAATTACTAAAAATATCAACTTTACTGCATTCTAAGTACAGAAAAATCACCTTAAAGGAGGGGGAAATTTGTGGTAATCAAAATAGCCCCTGAAATAAGAAAATAATTTTCAAAGTTACCTGTGAATTGGACAGCTGTTTATGGTGATATGATGTACTATTTCATTCATTCATTGTCTCTATATGATTTTTATTCTGCTAAAGTATATTTAAATGGGCACAAAAAGGCCATTCCAAAAGGGATGTTTCGGAGGCGTTCTCTTAATATCACTGATATTCTCCACCTTGAAGCTTAAAACTTGCTTGCTATTCTTGTTCACCTACTAGATCATCATGGGAGAAAACCTCCTGGGGGTGAGGGGAGGTGAATGTTTATAGCTAAATCCAAAACCTATGCAATTTATATATTTTATTTCAGATTTACAATTATAATTTTGGATCCCATGCGAGTGGAATGATTGAGTAACGAAATAAACTTTGACATGCTTGGAAAACCTGCAATCTAACAATAATTTGTTTTCATGGTAGACTGGAAAAGATGTTGCCACACAATACATTCAAGGTGGGGGTTTGGGATGGCTCCTATAAGGTGACCATGTTACCTTTGGATCTTATTATTATTATTACTTTTTGCCCATAATGATATTGTTTCCTTTAGTTTCTTGTTGGAGTATGAGAGACGGTAGATGCATATTGATAAAAACAGAGAATTCTTGTAACAGCCAAGTAGACAACCATAAGAACAGAAATTCCTGTAACAACCAAGCAGACAACCATAAGAATATAAAATTCCTGGGTTGCATAGTTTATCTTTTTGAAAAGGTCCAAAGGCTGTTCAATTTCTGAGCTCCTGATATAATCTTTGTAAATTGTTAAAATGAAGAGAAAATTGATTTATTTTTCTGCAGGAAAAACTGTAGCATGAAACTTGCTACCGTATATGAATCCTTTTGGTACAAAATTGAATTTTATTTTCTACTGTGCAATACAGATATATTGTCTTAAATTCTTATAATGAATAAAATTTGTTGAACTTGAATTTGAAGTTTTGCAGGGGATGCAGCTTTCCGGATCCTGGAAACCTTAAACAGTGTCAAACGCAGAGTAATACAAGATGTTCTTGAAGATAATTTACATGAAGAAACCCAGATATTCATATGTGACATCAACCCAAACATGTTAAATGTTGGTAAAAAGCGAGCCATGGAGAGAGGTAAAATAAAAGGAGTGAGTAAACTAACATTATAAAAATTATGTGTTATGTGCAGAGGATTCCATATGGAATTTGTATCAGAAATATTGCATTTTTATTTAAAAATGAACATTTGCTCCTAAAATTTTAGGTCTTGGTGAAGACAAATCCCTAATAAGGGTGGAGGGGGATGCAGAAGCCTTGAACTTTAAACATAATTCATTGGATGGTTACACAATTGCATTTGGGATTAGGAATGTTACACATATAGAGAAACTTCTTGCTGAAGCTTATAGGTAAGCTTATACTCAACCAAAAAAAAAAAAAGCAGCTTATAGGTAAGCTTACACCTTAGCATGGTTGTTGACCATTACTGCCTTTAACATAAAGTATGGATGCACCATAATGTTTCATCATGTCAGACTGGTTAATAGTCTAATTTAAATAGGGTGTAATTCCTTATATTTGGACAACTTAAAAATAATAATAATAAATTAAGTTGTTTTGATATTCATTATTAGTCATGACTTTAAATTATCTCATAGGGATTAATTATGTTTTCAAATTTTAAATCAATATAAACTTATTAAAGTGCTTGTCTTATTTTTTGTTTTAGATTGGTGAGTTACACATGCACTTGGTGGGTTTTTAATATACCTCACCCTTCACCTTGATCTTACAAGGGCAGGTGCCATTTGAGCTAAAGCTCATTGGTGTTAAAGTGCTTGTCTTATTATGGATGAAGAGATGTAATTACCATCATTTAGTTTTTTTTGTTTTTTCAATCAGTTGCATGAGGTATTCTAACTTCTCAGCACAAGTGAGATTACTTGTGACTTACTCAATTAACAGGTCTGGAGTGTGAACTGCGCGGTGCAGTTAACTTGGGAGGAAGCTAATGTATGGACTACTAAAGAAAAACACATTATTATCAGATAAAAAAAGAAGGGGGGAAAAGCACATGCTAGATCAGATGGTTGTCACTAGAGTTGATCTTCTAAAAATATTTTCTTATACCTAAATAACCAATATGCAACTGAAATAATGGACAGTCTAATTAGATAGAAAGCTTAGCTGTGATGCTGATTGTAACCATTGTCACAGAGAAACTGAAATAATGGACATCCTATTTGTGTTCTACACCTTTTCCAGAGCTATCTGGTTTAGGTCAGATTTATCCATAAAGACAGCAGAGTTTCAGCCTAATTCACTAAAATGTCTCGTCTGACAGATTTGATATAGAAACCTTTAACTTCATTTCCCAAACTCTACTTACCACTCTCTGGGTCATATGGCTTCACAGAAATCAAGTGCTAATGCCTATAATGTTCTCCTAATGTCTAAGGCTTTGGTTTGCATGTATCAACAAGCTTATGCAGATAATCAACAGGAACAAATTAACAGCAGAAACTCAGGCTTCATAACAGAAGGTAGGCCCATCAAGGATTGACAAATTATTTTAATCCTAGATGGAATTTGTTAAAGAGATACCAAATGGAGTGGCATGCTTTTCTTGAAAAGTCTAGAAAAGGAAGAAGACTCTTTGTTGGATGTTTTAACATCACGTGCTTCAACAGTAAGGTGGCCAGATATAATGCAGCATGAAAAGCAAATTTTCAAAACTCAAATATAGCACTAGATTTACAAATAATGACTCTTGATATCAGGTCCATTACTAGGTGATTTGGATAATGGCTCTCAAAAAAGATTGAGGGTTTAAGTTGGGAATTAAGTTTTTCTATAATTTCTCCATCTATTTATACCACTCCTTTCTCTACTAGCAAATTTGAGGTAAAAGCGTTCTTAGAATCTGTGTTACAACCATGCTGCATCTCATGTTCTCTAAAATTATTTTTGAGTTGGGTATTTTAATTATTACAACTGTTAGCTTGGTACTTCAAAAGATATTATGATTCCCTGTCCTGATCCCTGTAGATTGGGTCCTTCAAGTGTGGTACATCTTCTCAGTTTGACAGACTCAGTTAGCCACTATATCATGTACTTGTTTAGAGGTATCCACTTCTTCTTTTGCTTCTTTAGTTATATTCTTATTGTTAAATTGTTATGTATCTATTCTTGGTATGTAATTTAATTTAATTTCAAAATGGGAAAGGAGCTTTATAACATTCCTGTTTTTCTACCGTTCTCTTTATCAGTTGTTCAATATGTTTCACTTAGTCTTAGTAATGCATTTACGAGTGTGTTTAAATTTCTCAGGACGATTGACTTAATGCCTTGTATTCTACACCATCTATCCATATTACGGCAAAATATGCAGCAAATGAATCGTGGCCACTGAAAGCTGATGATTATTTCTTGTAAGCATTAATGTTTTTCCTTCTACCTTTAGTTACTGCCATTAATAATCAAAGCCCGTGCTTGTCTGCAAATGCTTATTGGACTGGCTTTTTCACTAGTCGCCTAGCTAGCCTTGAAGCAATATGTTCAAACTCTGCCTTGGTGGTTATGTTGAATCAGAATAGATAGGAAAATGGCTATTTCCTCCATTCCTCTACATTCTCTCTCTCTGTCTGTCTCTCTCACCGAGGACCCAATTTCTGTTTTCTGTTTTCTGTTTCTGTTGCCGACATGTATAATGTAATTATTTTTTTTGCTTTAATACCTCTTCTTGCTCATACATAGTAAATCCCATGTGTTAGATAAAGGTCTATTACACTTATAATATCTGATTCATAGAGATAAAGAGGAAAAAGGTCTCACCTTTATTTAAGCTAGAGGATTTATTCTCTGTTTTTTTTTTTAATTTCTGATTATTTCACTTTTTATTTGAATTTGTGCTCAACTTTGGTCTTTGACTGTTTGCCTGTTTTTGCAGATTGTAATAATTTGAAGCCAGCGTTGTTAAAAGCGCTGAGCGCACTTAAGCGCAAAGGCCTCCTGGAGCCTAGGCGTAAAGCGCAAGCTTGCGCCTGACCGATGTGAAGCACAAATTTAAAAAAAAAAAAAAAAAATTAAAAAAATATTATTAATGATCAATACAACAATCAAGTGATCAATTAATCATATAAATTACAATAAAACATTTTATATAATTTATATAACATTTATATAATTCTATTGTGCTTTACAAAATATATCAACCATGATGTTTGATGGCCATGATTACAAAACATGGTTGAATCAAAACAGAAGTATAGAACCAAGAAGGCAAAGGCTAAAAAGTACTAGAATGTTAAGTAATGTTATCTTTGTGAGTGTTTGATTTAGTGTTTGTTTGTGTGGTTGTGGTTAAAAGTTCAAAAACATCTAAGGAGATAGGCTGAGGTTTATGTAGCTATTAGTTTTTATATATTAAATCAATGACTTACATCAAACATATTTAGATCTAATGACTAAAAATCAAATCAAGATTAAAAAAAAAAAATTACAAAAGATTAAAAAAACGTGCTTAAAGCACTCTTTTGTGAGGACGTTTCGCTTTAGAGGGAAAAAGCCCTAAGGGCTCTGCGCTTTGCACTTTGTGCTTAAGCACGCTTTTAACATCACTGTTTGAAGCTAAATTGAAAAGAAAATTCCAACACCATGGAAGGGATCTCAAGTAAGAGAAGGAAAAAAGGGCAGCCTGATTCAAAATTTCCTCTACTCAAGGTGACACTTTCACACTTTGTTTCTATGCATTTAATCTAATACTATTGAAACTCCAAAATATCCTTTGAGGTTGCACAAATTTTTTTTTTTTTTAAAATTTTTATGTGCTTGTTGCTAACATGTGTCAAATTGTCTTTTCTTTGAAATGTTTTAGTATCACAAGACTCAAAATTACCTGGAGGATTGGATTGGTATTGATAAATTTCTAGATGAAATACTTGTTTCCATTTTGTCTCTCTTACCTAAAGAAGAAGTAATAAGAACTAGTGTCCTCGCCCTTAGATTGCGTTACTTGTGGACTTTCGCTACTCATTTAGAGTTAAATGATGTGAGCATAGTGAATCTTTTAAACACTCAACCTCCCACTCCCACTCTCTTTGATTTGTCTCCATTTGAACCTACATACCACCGTTTCTTGTTCAAAGGAAGAGATTTGTTGATTGGGTAAATCATGTACTGAATTTACATAAGGGTACACATTTAGATGAATTTTGCCTTCACTCTTGTATGTATGGTGATCATTTCAAAAGTGATATTGATAGTTGGATCAGCTTTGCATTTCAAAAGGGAGTTAAAAGGCTTCATTTGATTTTCACATGTAATTGGGCTTTAAATAACCGGTCATACACTTTTATGTCTCCAATGCTTCGTAATTTCAGACTTGATTCGTTAATTGAACTTCGCCTGTCCTCTGTCAAGGTGATTGGAGAAGCTCTTGAATACATTTTACCTGCTTGCCCACATCTTGAATCCTTATATATATCAATGTCACATGTGATAAATTGCAAAATTTCGAGCCCATCACTCAAGCTAAAGCACTTGGAGATATTCTCTTGTGTCTTGGAAAGTCTTGATTTTTATGCAGAAAATCTTGTGTCATTTAAATATCTAGGAGTAGTGGAAAAGATTTCATTCAAGTACACACCCCAGCCTTTTGCAAGCCCTCATGCCTGGTATATCATCAAGAGTCTTTTCCAGCCTCCAAGCTATATCTTTCAACTAGAGACACTTGTATTGGACATAGGTATCGAGGTTAGTATGTAAATCCAATTTTTTGCTCCCCGCCACCCCTCTCTTTATTTTTTGAATGAAAGAACATAGAAACAAAAGAAGAAAGGTTATCAATTTTTGTTGTGATTTAAAATTTTCAGAAGTTAACACAGTTCCCCAAATTGCCGAGTTAAGGAATCTCAAATAATTGGAATTTGTACTGAATTTCCCGCTTGTTCAGCCTCCTCCTTTTCACATCTCAACTATGCGCTGCTCCTTCATTAAATAGATTCACAATTGAGGTGGATATTCTTACTTCAAAGCTATAGTTGTGGATTGGATGTTGTTTCTTTTTGGGTCTGATTTTGCAATGTTACTCTAAAATATTGATGTGTGCAATTCACACCCCATTTTAAGAAATTGTAGCAATCTACCCCTAAATGTGAAAAATGCATAAATTACCCATAACAAAAATAATGAGATGGCAGTTTAGTACACTTGGCATGTCAACTAAAAATAAGAAAATTTTTATTTTCTTAGGTTTCTAATTAAATCTATTGTATTTTTTCTTATTTTTGAACATAAATGTCTGATATGGCATATGCCACATGTACTAAACTGCCATGTCACCAAATGTACAAAAGAAGAAAGGTTATCAATTTTTGATATGATTTAAAATTTTCAGAAGTTAACATGGTTCCCCAAATTGCCCAAGTTAAGGAATCTCAAATAATTGGAATTTGTACTGAATTTCATGCTTGTTCTGCCTCCTCCTTTTCACATCTCTACTATGCGCAGCTCTTTCATTAAATAGATTTACAATTGAGGTGAATATTCTTACTTCAAAGCTATAATTGTGGATTGGATGTTGTTTCTTTTTGGGTGAATTTTACTTTACCACCCACCCTAAAGTATTAATGATTTTGCAATGTTACCCTAAAATATTGATGTGTGCAATTCACACCCCATTTTAAGAAATTGTAGCTATGTACCCCTAAATGTGAAAAATGCATAAATTACCCATGACAAAAATAATGAGATGGCAGTTTAGTACACTTGGCATGTCAACTAAAAATAAGAAAATTTTTATTTTCGTAGTTTTCTAATTAAATCAATTGTATTTTTTTTCTTATTTTTGAGCATAAATGTTTGATATGGCATATGCCACATGTACTAAACTGCCATGTCACCAAATGTATTAGGCATAGCTTTTGTATATTTTTTCCCTGATTTATGGGGTGTGTGATACAGTTCTTTGAAATTGGGTGTTAATTGGTAAAAATTGATTATCTGGGGGAGATCACAAAAGAGGTGTTAGTTTTGGAAGGTAATGTGTATGTTTCCTTCGTTACTATGCATTTTACATATTTGTTTTATGCTTATTATAAAGCTTTCCTTCCCCACCAATTTTTTTGAGGTTGGTAGTTGGTCAAGTGTACTATTCCTTTTCATAGTCTGAGTTTTTTTTTTTTTTTTTTATTTTTATTTTTATTTTTATCTTCATTTACATTTTGAATGTCACTAAACAACACAACTACATCTTGTTTTAACTTCTAACATTATGTTTTGTTTTTTTGGGCCTGATGTGCTCATATTAAACAAAGCATGGATTGATTAGCTTTATTTATCATGAAGTTTGTGTTACTCATTAATGTTTTTATCTTCATTATAGTTCAATGTTTTGAATCCAAGTCAACTACTGCTGCGCAATAATGTAATAAATAGTTTACTCTCTTTTCTAGACTTACACGTACATCACAAGTCTATAAGAGACTTCTCTCCTATCATAAGATTATCATTATTTGAATTTTCCATGTGGTTTACTGATGGAAAATTCAGTTCAAATGGAATGTATCACCTTGAGTAATGTAAGATTAACGTTCGAACCATCCAACAGTTTAGAATTATGAAACTAGTTTAAAATTCCCTAAATCATGAATTAGCTGTGCCTCTCTAACCCATGAGCCAACCTGAACATGTTGGATCATTATTTTGAATCCAAGCTGACATGATAATTCTCTGAAACATGATCACAACTTATTGGGTTGGGTTGCAGTGAAGGATTGTTGAGGTCCTTTGGTTTTGCATATATTTCTTGCACCAAAGAATCCACAAGCAAGCAACTATTCTGCAGATCTGCATTGAGGGGCATTAAACACTGCCGAGTGTATCTTGTTTTGTCTTCCAATACCTGGGGTAGACATTTTCCTTACACCTGGATAGGTTTGTACAGATTGTACTTGAAGAGTACATGGATTGATTACTAAAAATATTGAGTGTGTTTAGGATTGAGACATGGCCTATAAAAAAAAAGGATGGAGACATGTTGGAATTGTTGTTCTTTTTTCTCCATTTCTCTTATCTCTTTTTTTCCTCTACTTCTCGAGGTACTTTTCACAGATAGTGTTAATAGAACTCTATAAATTTCTGTCACTTCATCCTTTCAAGCCAAAGTCAAATCCTTCCTCATCTTTAGAAACCCTTAAACTTTACTTACTTATTCTATCAAATAGGCATAAAAAACTTACCAAACTAAAGCCAATTTTGCGTTGTAAAACTTTCTTTTACAAATCTAAACCCTATATTCACAAATCGTTATAAACCTGAACCCACCACAAGCATATGTAGGCAAATTCTCCAATTTCTCGTGTCACTGTTAAAGAAGTTAATTAGATTACTTGAATATAGCTTTCCTAAATTCTGGGTCGTAGTTTGTAGAATGTAGAAAAGAGTGGAAACATGGTATTTCACTTGCATGGAAAGTGGTTTGATGGGTCTAGACCATTTTGCAGCTCATATAAATTGCTCATTAGAAGGTAAAGCCCCTTAAGGAATAACTTATAATAAACAAGAAGTGTGTGTCTTAAAGTTTGACTATTGAATCCGTAAATACGATTTCCATGCTCTTGCTGGACTTGTTTATTCTGTGCTTTAGATGCCCCTCATAGAATCTTGACCACACCCTATTTTGTTGGGCTGCATTCAATGGGTTATTGGGGTCTTTTCTTTAAAAGAAAAAGGACCTTCTTTCTTTTCTTTTTGGTTTTTAGACTTATGAAATAGGAACTCCGCTTTATATATATATATATATATATATAAAATAAAAAATAAAAAACAAAGAGGGATTTTGATAGTTTTTGCACTTGGTTGACCCCCTGAATGGAATTTTTGTAGATTTATCCATAAATTTTTTTAAGTTTCCGTGTCTAACACTTTGTGCCTATGAGCTATGTCTCAACCGGTACTTTATTTTTTCATTATTATGATATGAAGGGTAAGGTTTTGGGTTGAAGACTCATATGGTGCGTGTAACTTACCAATAAAAAAACAAATAAACATGATTCGGATGTCAGTTTCTACCTATCATTGTATGAGAGTTAGTAAAGCTATATATTTTTATATTAAAATGACATGTTTTTTTCTTGTAAAAGTAGCAATGAATTTGTTTTAATTCTTTTAATGAGTAATAATTAATTTTAGTAGAAGAAGCGCATAAGGGGCGCAACCCTTGTACACAAGGCATATACAAGAGGAGAACCCTCAAAAAGATCTAAAATCAACAAGAAATATGTTTTTTTATTTTATTTTTTTAAAGTAAAATCGGCAAGAATTATGTATATGAAAAGTGAACAATGGTCTTCATCCACAGATATAGTGTCCCTAGAAATAAAGGTTTCAGCTTATCTATAGATATTTCTCTCCCCTGAAAATAAGGCACATCCTTTTCCTCCGAATGCATTTCTTCAAACTTAGAGGAACTGCCTTCCATACTTCATCGCCATCTTGTTTACTGAACTGTTCCTTCCAACATGCTTGAAAACGCTGCCACTGTCTTTGGAATCATCCAATTTAACTCAAAAGAAATGAATCTATGATTTGAATAGATTTAGGCTAATGTGTAATTAGTGCAAGGACACAATAAAACCATAATCTTGCATGAAAATTGTGTTCTTAACTTTTTCTTTCAAACTTTTAGGAGAGATTGATTTTCCCCCTTTTATTATAAAAAAGATGAAACCCAATTCTGGTTTATTTCTTATTTGCAATTTACATTTATCTTTTTGCACCACATATGAAGCTATTATCCTGGGGATCTACCTTAAGGGGCATCAAACCCTACCGAATGCTGACAATTTTATTTAGTCTTACAATACTTGGGGTAGAACTTTTCTTCCCACTTTGGTAGTTTTTCCTTGAACTGGTGTTGTATTTTCATATAGTATGAGATGAAATGACTTGTGAACAAGGTAGGCCTATTAACTTTCTGTTAGGCTTGTGCTATGATGTATGCAGTATGCATGCAATAACATCTAGATTGATAATTTGGATTTGGGTCACATTATTGTTGCACACTGACTTGTGATGGGTATAATCTCTATCTACACTTGGTTTCAACCTCTAAATGAAATTGTTATATTTTACTTGTTTGTAAACTTGTAAGATAAATTGATTTCTTGTTTTTTCTTTTATTTTTTTATGGGAAAAGATGAAACCTTGCTCCTTTGTGGGGAATTTTTTTGCACTGCATAATCCAAAAACAAGCAACTATGTTAGGGATATTGAGGGCTTCAGAACCTCCTGAGTGCTGATGATTGGGGATATTGAGGGCTTCAATTTAAAATCCTTACAACCTACCATGTTAGGTAGACTTATTTTTCCCACTTTGATGGTTTTACTCTGAATTAGTTGGTTCTATATTTTTATGTAGAATAACAGGGTATATGACTTGAGAAGAAAGTAGGTCTATGATCTCTTTATTTTGTTTGTCTTAGCTTGTTGTGCAATAACATCTGGGTTGATATTGATAATTTGGATTTGAATCAAGTATTATCTATTTGACATTATGTTAAGGTTGAACATATTCATGGCAATATGAGTTTTGCTTCTACCTGCTAGCTGAAGCTGCTTTCGCTGTACTAATGGAACCAATAGTGGAAAGCTTTTTTTAGGTTTAAATACTAGTTAAAGCAGTTAATTTCTTGACTTACATCCATCTTGCCTAGAATTTGGATTATTGTGGGAATGTGGTACTTACATAGAATGTGGTATGATGGGATTAGGCCTTTGCAGCTCATTTAAATGGCTCATTTAGTTGGTAAAACCCCTTAAAGAAGTTTCAATTTGAAATCCTTGCAAATTTATTATGATACTTAGATTATTCAACCCATGCATATTGGTTGGATTACATGTAGAAAGTTCTACAGCGATATAACTTATATTTCATGGGACAACTAGATGGCATATTGCCTAGTGTTAGATTCATATTTTGGGTGATGATACCATTGCTTTTTGTGTTTTTTGTTAGTATTGATTGTTTATATTCTCTCTTTGACTTCTTGTCTTTGAACAACCATGTGTTGTTAGCCTTTTCCTTGTGCAGTTCGAACTTCGAAGATTTAGGCAAGCCTACGAAAGAGAAAGTGAAGGTAAAAAAGTCTAATCAACATAAATGCCTTGAGGTGGTTAAATTAATTGGCTTTGTTGGGTGTGGAGTTGATCTGTAGATTGCAGCTTACATACAGAGTCATAATGTGTCACTTAAAAAGATAATTAACGATCTCCGCCATCCATATAGATGGACACCCAAGAAATCTAACAAGCATCTAGAGACTAGAAGTCGTGCCAGGCTGCACCTTGAAACAAGATTAACTCTAGGAACACAATTAGTGGTACTATAAAACTATCAACTTCTGATGGTAGGGTGGAGCTTCTGAAGTATGCTTTAGTTTTTGACATCTTCAAAGAGTGAGGAGAGAATGAGAAAACCTCATATTGATTTTGAATTTGAGATTGATGTGTATTATGAAGTTATAAGGTTTAATAGTTATTTACATTATTTGGTTTTTTATTCTTTGTTTGAATTTGATCCTCCTCCCCCGTCCCTTATATATATATATAAATTGCCCAAAGAACAATCTGGGTGTTAAAGATATTATTTGTCCTATTGGAGATTGAAACCTCTCTTCTTTAGGCTCCCCTTTTAATTAGCCCAAATCTTATTGAGCATTATTCCAGTTCGTCTTTCTGTTTAAGGGTTTTAAATTTTGAAGTCTCCTCCCTCTAGTTTTTGTTCCCTTTCTAATTTCTATCCTTCAAATTTGTATCGGCTCCTTTTGAGTCAAATTTGTTTTCACCAGTGGTTGTATTCGTTCCTTCAACCTGCGTTTGAGGGAAATTGGCTTCACACAACTTCTTTGGAACTTGCTTTTTTTTTTTTTTTTTTTTTTGTGATAATTAATTACTGACGAGAAGATCTTGTGTATTCGGTATATAGCGTTATAAATGATCCAAGCCAATTTAAGTATTAAAAGTATTATAGTTAAATTCAAAAGGAAGAAAACATTATTAGTGCATGGATTTTTTGATTAGTTTATAAAATAGAGTCAAATTTATTAGTCAGGCCATAAGGGCCATTTTAAGACCTAATGAAGCAACTTGTAAAGAGAATTTACAAACCCTAAAGTCTAGCTTTGAATTAGATGTCTAATTCTACTAATTGGGCTTTGAGGCCAAATTTGTGGAAGTGGAGAGATTCTGGTAGTGCACCATTCTGGCAAGGAGGACTACCTTGATGCTGGACCAAAGGGGTTAAGTTTTTCAATACCGTCGACTAGTATTATTTTACAAAGAACAATGTTAACTCTGGACTTTCTCTTGTTAAGAGGGTTTACCCGAAACTTAAATAAAGGACTAGAAATGGTAATATACTAAAAATAAATATTTAAAAAAAAAATAAAGGTGGACCTATCCCTCTAGTTGTTGGTTAGCTTAGAAACTTGAAAGACTCTGTTAAGTCCTAAGCAAAACTCGTTCACGAATTCAGCAAAAAGAAAAGAAAAAAAAAGTTCAAGTCCTTGTGTTGCATGGATTTAGTTGTGAATTTACAGAATTTAGAATTTTATTGAGAAATAATGAATTAGATTGAATACAGGCGATATGCATGGTAATCAGGCAAGGTAACCACTTAGCACAATTTTCATGTCCTTTAAAGCCATTTCGGGTTTAAAGATGAATTTGGGAAAATTGGAATTGGAACCAGTTGGACGGGAGTCGGACATAGAGGCTTGGCGCCTATATTATTACTTATCTATACTACTATTTAAGGGGCTGCACCTGTTTGGACTGGATTTTTTTTTGTTCCAAAATACCCCTACAGCCTACGTTTAAGTAGAGACAAAACTTGAGAATAACACTATAAAAATATATCACTAACTCTCACCTAAAACATTTCCTACAAAATAGGATCACTCTCCCACTAACCCACTCCTCCAAAACACCCCTACATCCTCACGTTTATCTTCAATTTTTTTTTTTAACATCCTCAAGTTTATCCAAAAAATAAAAACTAAATAAACTGCTTTTAACTTTTTTTAAAAAATTAAAAACAAGAAACCTAATAATAATAAAAAACCCACGTTCTATCAAAAAATTTATCTACCCTATTAAAAAAAGAGAAATACTATGTCCACAACATTTCTCACAACATTTTCACAACAAATCCTAGTTGGCAGGTTGTTATTTGCTGTTACTAGTGGGTAAGAAAGTAATTTCAGTGTTGGATTTAAATTTAAAACTTGTAACAACCTGCCAACTAAGATTTGTTGTGAAAATGTTGTGAAAAATGTTGTGAAAAATGTTGTGAACGTAGCAGTTCTCTTAAAAAAAAGGGAAAAAAAGAAAAGAAAAGAAAAGAGATTATCTACTCATGTTCCTAATTTGAAAAAAAAAAAAAAAAAACAGTATCCCACGTTCTATCCATAAAAGCCTACTCCGGCCTTTAAAAAAAACAAAACAAAAAAATTGTGGATAACTACACGTTTAAAAAACTCTTCAATCAAAAAAAGAAAATACTCAAGTAAAATACTAATGTTCAAAATGCTAAAATTTCGAATAAAACTACCACTCTCCCAGAATTATAGGGCAAAATTTGGTAAAAATGCTTCTATAACTTCCACGTAAAACACTATCTACAAAATAGAACTATATTTCCAGTACACTCACGTTGGTTTTCAAACTCAAATTACTTCTTTTTTTAGTTCTCCAATTCTCTAAAATCTGTGTTAATCTTCTTTTTATCATTATCATCATTTTTTTCTAATTGTTTTGCTCCTCAACGGTACGTGTATGTCAATATACTTTGGTCTTTTCTATTTTGGTTTTCTAATTCATGAACAACTTTTTATATTCTAGAAACAAAGAAAACATTTGTGTAAAATAGTCTTTCTATTTAACCTCACCTTTAATTTCTTTCACATATTTCTTCAAGGAACATGCACGGGGTAATTTTTTTCACATATTTCTTCAAGGAACATGTACTAAGGTATATTCTTCAAGTAACATGCACTGGGGTGTGGAGATTACGTTTGAACTTTGGACTTGAAGTGTAGTCAACGGCAAAAATGTAAGTACTTGACTTTGTTATCATTGAATTTTTTGTTGTTGTTGTCACGCGAGTATATATATATATATATATATATATATAAATTGTTGTTGTCTCTTACTTTGTTATCATCTAAATAGTTTGATTGTTGTTTGGAGCATCGAATTTTTTGATGTTGTTGTCACAGGAAGATCTATTTTGGTGTCGTAGATATATATAAATTAATATTTATAGAGATGTGATTTTTTTTTTTTTTTAAACTTAGAGATGTGATTGAATGAACGGGTTTATTTAAAGTTTGGGGTTTTGGGGAGTCTAGAACAATTTAGCTAGGTCGGGGACTCTTTGCCTGTCTGGGTTCCGTAAAGTGGAATTAGTTTTGCATATGAAGCGCGTTTCTGGAACTTTTTGAAGTTCTAACCTGCCCCAAATTCACACTTCTTTTGTTTTATTTTTTTTTGGGTAAATGTTTAATAATTTGTAACAATTATAATTTGGAATGATATATATTTTTGCCTATTTTTTTGTGGTTATGGGTTTGAATAATTATTTTAGTGTGTGTGTTCTAAGTGGTGCTCCCTCTTCCTTCTATTATTTTTGTCAATTGTTTTTCTTACATTTAAGTCTTAATTTCTATTTTTTTTTTGTATTTTTTTTAGGGTGACATATCAACAATTTTGTTAGATTGCATAGCAGACACATTAGATGAATTCAGGCGAGCGAAGTGGTAGTCAATTTATCAAGTAGTTGTTAAAGACTATTTTCTGTAAACATCCTACCATATGAAATTTAATATTATACTTTGTTGGGCTTTTCATTACACATTTATTTTTAAAAGAAAATACATTTATTTAGTGCTTTACATTACCTTGGAGTAATAACCATTGGGAGAAAATACTGAATCACTGATAGAGTTGGAATTTTAGCAAAATTATCTGACTTTTTAGTGTTTGTTTGGTAAACCATTGCAAAAGGCTATTTTTTTCAACTTAATTATTTTTCAAAATTAGTTTTTGCGGAATTGTGAAATTGACCCCATTTCCTTTTTTTTTTTTTTATAAATAATTTTGCCAACAATGGACCTTTTTTTTGAGTAAAAAAAAAAAAAAAAAAACAATGGACCCTCAGTTATTTGATTTTAGTTTTTTTGAAAGGGAACCCTTAGTTATTAATATACGGCATTTGGTGTGATTTGATGTTGCAGGACTGCTATTAATTCCTCATTGTTCAATTAGTGGTCGAAGAACTTGCAAACTGAAACTGAATTTTAGCTAACAATGCCATGTCTCTTAAACGTGTACTTTAGTAATAGAAATGTACTAAGTGCCTATCTTTTAGGAAAGAGAAATAATAACTACCATTTTAAAAAATTGAATAAAAAAAATACTGAGTTTACAGCCTAAGAGTCTTTAGTATTTGAAAATTTTGTTATGGATGTGCAATAACTAGCTTCCTTTTTGGAGTAAGTGGCTGCCTTTTAGTATTAAAAAAAAATTTGATAATTGTGACACTCTATGACCAATATATCTTTTTATTAGGGGCGGCTTGATGCATTGAAATGTTTTGCCACATCAACAGGTGTGAAATGTTTTGTCAAATTTTTTGCATCTATAGATATTCTAAAAAAAAAAATATTCTAGGTGATTCATATTTATTAGTAATTTTGCATCTAAAAAGAGAATAGAGTTTAAGCAATATTTAGATTTTTTTTTTATAGTCACTTTTAAATATATAGAAGGTCTCAATTCACTTTTCGCCTTAGGCCCCTCAATGCATCAAGCCGCCCCTGATAAAAAGATATTTTGGTCATAGAGTGTCACAATTATCAATTTTTTTTTTAATACTAAAAAATAAAAGATATATTGGATGAAATAATTTATTCGTCACACCCCTAGATTTTTTTTGTGATTGGAAAATATAGTAATCCCAAATTATAATAAATGCTCTAAATTAACCCTTACCTAAAAAATAGAAGAGTTTCTGAGCAGGCGCGTGAGCGCGTGCTCAGAGGCTAGTTGGGGTGTAAAACATTTAGGTTACCAACGAATTAGATCGAATATAAGTGGTACATGTGGTAATAAGATAACAAGATATATGACTTGCTTTCTTTTCTATTCTTACTTCTAAATAATCTCTCCCTCAGGTTGTGGCATGTGATAATCTCTACACTTTGGTTTGAACTTTGAACCATAAATGAAATAGTTGTATTCTTACTTCTAAATTTTCTGTATTTGCCATGGCTAATACCTTGTGTGAGTTGTGTCCCTATCAAAGCATGAGAGTCATTAGTTTCCACTTGCTAAAATGCCACATTTTGTTCGATTAGATGTTGATGATGCCAAGAATCAACTCAGTAAGTTGCAGGGCCTTCGCGCGCTCTGAACCAACCTGTACAAACGAGAAAGAACCTTAAAGGGGAGTACCAGCGTGGTACCGGCCGACGACCCTCCGATGGTTAAGTTAGTATTGCTCACAACTCTAGAGTGCCAGAGTCGGGTAGGAGTATTATGCGTACCTGGATTCGTGAGGGCTCAGAATATTTATAGTAGTGTAGGGCCTGAGCCGAGGCGTACTTAGGAAGATATCCCTTTACTGGAATTGCCCTGGAATAGCGTGTAGCGCAAGATACTTCTTGGTCAACAAGCGTGTTGGGCAAGACATCCCTGTGGAGAGCAATCGTGCCAGGCAAGATACTCGCACAAGCAGGAGCGTATGCGACAAGATTCCTCTCCTTGTGGAAGCGTACATGACAAGATACATGTTGGTCCCTTCACCTTCACGCCGTCAGCTATCCGTCCCGTCGACTTCAGTAGGCTACACCACCGGGACGCGCTGGAGCCGTCGGCTTTGGCTGACGGGAGCGGGGGACGTCAGCCTTCGGCATGCCGTCAGCTTGATAGGGGCTGACGGTACCACCAAGATAACACCCCTATCAGATGTAGATATAATTTTGTGAGTTGTAAAAATTTAGGCCGGCATGTATTCATGCAAAGGCACAATAAAACCGTTTTCTTGCTTGAGAATTGTCTTTCCTTACTTGTTTTAGGGATCACCGTTGAAATCTTTAGAATTGTTGAGTTTTGACAACTATATTTTGTCTAATAGTGCCTAGAGACTTAGCCTTCCCACTTTGGTATTTCTAGAATGTAGTGATGTTGTGCTCTTTCTTCTCATATTTATGGTGGAGTCCAGAAATTAAATTCATTGAAAAGTTCACCATTAATGTGAGAAGAAATGTCACAATTTCGCCGTACTATAACCTAATAATTTTCCCCCACTTTGATTCTTTCCTTAATCAAGGGGTTATTATTTTTATACAAATAATGAGATATATGACTTGTGAAGAAGATAAAACTATGAACAATTTTTTTTTTTAAATGTTTGTGTTAGCATGTAATGTAGACATGCAATAACATCCAGGTTGATAATTTGGATATGGATCAAGTACCATCATTGCAATTTGATATTAAATATTTGGTTTCTTTCCCTTAATATACATACATACATACATACATACATATATATATATATATATATATAAATTTGATAATTGAGAGGTGAAGAATTTGACTGCATGTCTCTATTAGAAAGACCAATAAGTGTCAACCAATTAAGTTACAAGTCATGTTAGTTTTTACGCTTCAAAACATAGGAGCTTTGTTGGGAGTAATATTTGAGAAGATATGATGAATGGTACTTTTGCTCGTTTTTACCTCTTTTTTTTGTATCTCTTTTCCATTTTCCTTCTTTTTGGAAAGCTTAAATATTAGATTAGGGTAGAAAAAAAAAAAAGATGAAAGGGAATTACTTTCATTAAAACTAGCCTCATCACACGCGCTTTGCGCGTGCGATGAGTCTCTTTTTTTAGTGGTCTTATTTTGTAGAAATTTTTTTTATTTTTTATTTTTATATATAATTTTTATTTTTTACTTTTTTTAATTTGAAACTTACACTTATTTTTTCACAAAAATTACAGATTTAGAACCACTAATATAGTCAAAAAATAAGGCTAACTCTAAAAATGAACACAAAATAACATTGAAATATGTTTAGTTTTTTTTTTTTTTTTTTTTTGAAGTGATATGCGGCAGTTTTTTTTTTTTATAGGAAACTGTGTGTGGGATTTTTTTAAAGAAGGTGGGGTAGTTTTTTTTTTTTTTTTTTTTTTTTTACAGAACTTATGATAGATTTTTTTTAATAGAAAACCATAGGGTGGTTTTTTTTTTTTTAGAAGGTGGGACGGTTTTTTTAGGAGAACGTGGATATTGTGGAGAGTTTTTATTTTTTTCACTTTTTTTTTGTTAATAGTCCTATTTTGTAGATTTTATATATATATATATAATTTTTATTTTAAAAATCTTATTTATATGCGGATAAAAAAATTTAAAAAATAATAGAAGAGTGGTCCTATTTTTAGGCCATGTTTTAGTGGGAGTTTGAGCATCTTCTACCTCAAAAGTCATAATCCAAATATGACAGAAGAGATAGAATAATGTGTGTATATAATCTAGATAGAGATGTGCAAAGAAATCTCATTAATTAACGAATTAGAGAATAAAACATTAGTATGGACAAGTTTAGGAAAAGAAAGGGGGACGGGGGAAAGAGAGGAAAAGTTAGCATAAAGTCTAAACATGGGGAAAAAAAGATAAAATTAAAGAGAAAGGAAGAAATATAAGCAAGCAAGAATCAATGACTTGTCTACGTGTTTGCTTATGTTTTTTCTTTGTTTCACTTTCTTTTGTGTTGAAGAAGGTATTTTTGGCACAATGGCATAATGATCATATGCATAGTAGAAGTTATAAATTAACTACACATGAACTTAGCTTAATGAGATTGAAATTGAGGCTAGCTTGGAAGCTTCCCTAGGTGTGTTTCAAAGCTAGATAAAAGAGAAAGAAAGGTATATAAATCTAATCTAGTAAGCATAAATGCCTTAGGTATATAAATCTAAACAAGCAAGGATCAATACTTGTCTATATGTTTGCTTCTTATGTTTGAACTTCACATGAACTTAGCCTTAACATTGATATTGAGGCTAACTTGAAAGTTTCTCTAGGTGTTTTTTGAAGCCAAATAAAAGAGAAAGAAAGGTATATAAATCCAATCAAGCAAACATAAATGCCTTAGATATATAAATCTGTGCAAGCAAGAATCAATGACATCTTTACGTGTTTGCTTCTTATGTTCTTTCCTTGTTTCACTTTCTTTTGTGTTGGAGAAGGTGTTTTTGGCACAATGGCATAATGATCATATGTATAGTAGAAGTTATAAATTAACTACACATGAACTTAGCTTAACAAAATTGAAATTGAGGCTAGCTTGGAAGCTTCCCTAGGTGTATTTTAAAGCCAAATAAAAGAGAAAGAAAGGTATATAAATTTAATCTATTAAGCATAAATGCCTTAGGTATATAAATCTAAACAAGCAAGGATCAATACTTGTCTATATATTTGCTTCTTATCGTTGAACTCCGCGTGAACTTAGTTTTAACAACATTGAAATTGAGGCAAACTTGAAAGCTTCCCTAGGTGTTTTTTGAAGCCAAATAAAAGATAAAGAAAGGTATACTAATCCAATCAAGCAAACATAAATTCCTTAGGTACATAAATCTATGCAAGCAAGAATCGATGACATCTTTACGTGTTTCCTTCTTACATTCTTTCTTTGCTTCACTTTCTTTTGTGTTGGAGAAGGTATTATTGGTACAATGACATAATGATCCTATATATAGTAGAAGCTATAGATGAACTTTACATGAACTTAGATTTGACAAAGTTGAAGTTGAGGCTAATTTGGAAGCTTCCCTAGGTGTGTTTTGAAGCCAAAGTCAGACTCTTCTTTATGTAAGTACAAATGGTTGCTCTTGCAAATTTGTTTATATGGATGTGTGTTCTTTTATTGCTTTTTATAAATAGAATGTTGATTTGCTTGCTTAAAAATTTTCATATAGATGTTAAATGTAGTAAACTTTTGGGCTTATTTAGTTTTTAATTTGTACTTGAATTAAACAGTATATTTTTGTGAGATATATTCCTGAATCCACATTCTTATTAAATATCTATCATAGGTTTATCACAAGCAAAATTTCACAACACTTAGTTCTCAATACTGTTAAATCTATAAGGTTATTTGTTTAATACATTTATAAGAATACAATTAACTATAAGAGCTCTCTTTATAGATTAGTGAGTTTTAAATGCCTAATTAATTTTATATTTGAATAGTATGACTCATATAACAGATGGGAAGTTAATATATTCTTTATTTTTTATATATTAGATCTCATATCATAGATTGAAAATTTGAACCCTTTTTTTTTCTCATGCCAGTCATATAACCATTGGAATGTTGCCACATGATACACTTCATTATTATTTGTTTCATTATATAAAGTATGAAATATATATATATATATATATGAAAAAAATAGCGTAATTTGCTTTAATTATATTTATAAAAAAAAAATTGTGTGGTGTTTTAATTCTCCCTCCAATTATTAATTGAACAATATTGTGTTTATTCTTCTTTCACTGCAAGTGAATTGTGTATTTTCTTTTTTAAATGACTGTTCATTTTTCTCAATTTTAGAGTGTAGAATTCATTTGATCTCTCACACACAAATGCTAAAAGAATTCACTAATCTCCTACTAGTAAAAAAATTTATACTCAAATTTTATTTAGAGATATCAAATATATAATTTTACTAAAAATTTCAAACATAATTTTTAACATTTGGTTGCTTCACTCAATAAAAAGTGTTTATTTTATTTGTACAGTCATTGAGTAATATGATAGATTCGTTTTAATTTGTAACTTTGAATCTAAAAAAAAATAGATTTTAAATGAAAAAAAGTTATCAAAAGTTAAATAAATATTTTATTAATATTCAAAATATAAAAATAGGCCCCACTTAAAGTAGTCTCCTTAGGTAGTACATTTAGTCGACCTTGCATATTAAAAACATAAAGAATATGTAATCAAACAATAAGATTTTCAAAATTTTAATTTTATTAAGTAATTTAATATTGCTTAAATTTATATTAGGTGTTAATAAACTAGAATATAATCGACCAATTGATAATTTATGCTTATTAGAGGTACCAGATATTATTAGCAACCACATTTTTATTTTTTTAAGAAGGATATTAGCAACCACTTGACATAATTAAGTCACACTAAATATAACATTCAGGTTTGGAATCATTAATTTTTAAAAACGATTGAGTAGAATTTATGCAAACATAAAGAAGTGATTAACTTACACAAGATATAACATTCAAGTTTGGAATAATCAATTTTTTAAAATGATTAAGTAGAATCAAAGTAGGGACAAAGAAGTTCGTTTCTTTAAAGTATTTTTGTTTTTTTATTGTTTCTTATTTTCTTGATTATTAGTAAAGAATATATGAAGAGATGGTAAGAATTTTTATAGACCATAATTTCTTATATTCTTTTTTCAATCTTCTTTCCTTTTCTTTTCTACGCCAATCTAATGTTTATGTTTTTCAAAAACAAAGAAAATGGAAAGATGAAACACACACAAAAAAGGAAAACAAGCTTGCACATATTACTCCTAACAAAGCCATTACACTTTTGAAGCAAAACCGTTAAAGGTACTAAATGTTCAAGTTTCAAATTAATTACAGTTACTAATCTACTTCTCTATAAGAAACTAGTTAAAATAATTATTAAATATCTTTAAAAACTTTTTTACATTAATTAATATAAAAGATAACAAAAGAAATTCCATTAGTTAAGTCATATGAAAAAGGCTAGAGACAATATATTTACAACAACTTTTACGTAGCAAATTGTTAATGTTAGATAAAAAAATAATGTTATTGATGGGTTTAGATTAGAACCATTAACAAATTGTCACTTAAGATTTTATATAGTTACACATATAACTAATAGTATAATATAATACAGTATATGATATATTTTTTTTCTGGTGTGACGTTAGGATTGATCTATCATCACCCAATTACAATCTTATCGCCAAGAGCTGTACAACTCAATTGGCACCTATTAATGTTTTCAATGAAAATATTCAGGGTTTAAATCCCCCTTCCCATCACCCAATTACTATCTCTTATCACTAGTTTTTTGTTAAGTGGCCATTAGTTCTAGTGAACCCTAGGAATAAAGCTAGTGCTTAATGCGTGTATAACCTAGATAGAAGTCTCATATATAAATGAGAAAATAAATTGATTATTTGGACATGTTTTGGGGAAAAAAGAGAGGAAATGTTAATAAGAAATTAAGATATGGATAAAAAAAGATTTTAATAAAAATAAAAATAATAAAAAGGATAAGAGAAAAGAGAAAGATAAGTATATAAATCTAAGCAAGTAAACATCAAATTCCTTGTCCAATTGCTTCTTATATTCTTTCTTTTGTGTTGGAGAATGTTTTTATGTGCCAAAGGCATTATAAGCATATATATATATATATATATATATAAGAAGTTATGGAAGGTCTCCACATGAACTTTTATTTGACAAAATTGAAAATTGAGGCTAACTTTTGGATTATTGTTATCGTAAGTAATGATGGTTGCTTTTGCAAATTTGTCTATATGAATGTGTGTTTTTTTATTACTTTACATAAATAATATGTTGATTTGTTTGCTTAAATTTTGTTGTGTAGATGTTAAATGCAATAAAATTTTGGACTTATTTAGTACTTGAATAGTTTTGTGAAATATATATATATATATATATATATATATATTATTGCTAAATGGGTTTGGTTTATGCTACACTAGTATGTAACCCATGCTTACGCACGAGAATGAAGAATCGTAGTGGTACTATTGATATTAGCTTGAGTTGTTAAACATAAAGGACATAGTTTGACCGGTATATTTAGAGGTACTAAAATAGTTTTTTCTTGCAATTTTCATGATATTGGTTATGCAAAACTTCTCATTACATTGCTATTACGTATATAATTTTGAAAATCACTATCAGATCTACATATACAATATCAATTCACAATTATTATATGTGAAAGTCTACTAAATACAACACAGAATAAAATAATAAATTGATTAAATAATATCTCTTAAATTAAATGGAGATAGGTGTATGAGATTGTTCAGCTCAATTACAATTTGTTATGTTCAATATCTTTGTATACAAATATCTAAGTAGAAACTGTATAAAAAAATATATACATTAGTTCAGAGCTAAAAAAAATAATAAGAAAATTCTAAACAATTTAATTTGTTTGGAAAGCTAATAAAAGCAAAATCCAATTTTGATTCTAATTGAGTTTTCTATAAACTATTGTTTAATATTTATATATATAACCTAGTTAGTAATGGATCGTACATAGCCATGGTATATTACATAAATGACTTATAAATTTGAATTATTTTTAATTATATGATTAGGTGTTTTGTGGTTTGTCTATACTAGCTTGTAACCTCATGCATATGCATGGATACACTTAAAAATATACTACAAGATGCATAATATAATTCCTATATATATAATTTAAATACTATTGATAATTATATTTTGTTAACTCTTTAAAAAAATTTGTAAGGATATTATTAGGTATAAAATGTAAATTATCCATATATTTTTTTTAAAAATTATTGTGAAGCATTTTTTTTTAAGATTCATATATTCTAGACTCTTTAGATTTTGTACTTAATAACTCACTTGGATGAATATTTATGATGTCGTCTTACATTTGATTCTAAAATTAAGAAATAAAACTCTTTAAGAATAAATAATTTAAGACATGTGGCATCAAATTGAAACTTTAATTTCGAATTTTAATTTGAGTTTCTCTCAGCTTCACCTATTATTATTATTATTATTATTATTATTATTATAGATTGGACTCTTCGTTTTCTACACTAAATTAACTTATTTGGTACAAAAATTTAAAAAACTTAGATTAGATGGGACACGTGGCGCAAGATTAAACTCTAATTGAAATCCAATTTTTATACTGAATTAACTCACTTGACACAAAAATTTAAAATTTAGATTAAATGGGACACATGGCACAAAATTAGATTTTAGTTGAATTTCAACTTGAATTCCAATTGAATTTTCTCTCGGCTTTACTTATTAATATATATATATATATATATTTGATGTAGTTTTCATAAAAATTAGTAAACTAAATCACCTTGTACATTTTATAAATTACTATTTTCTTGAATTCACATTCTTATTAAATGTCTATTATACGTTAATCACATGCAAAAATTCGTAACAATCAGTTGCCATCGACTATTAAATCTATAAGGATATTTGTTTAATATATTTAATAATACAAAAAAACTACAAGATCTCTTTTTAATTAGTGAGATTTTAATGTCTAGCTTCAATATTCGGAAAGAATGGTAGATCATCATAATATTTGGTATACATGATAGTTCAGAATGAAATTTATTCCAATTGTAAGTTTAAAAACAAAATTATTGAATATTTAGAGAGTAATGATTCCTCCTCTCATATAAATGTAAATTCTAGCCATAAATTTAATTAGTGGGTTTTATTACTATGTAGGAGGAAGAAACATTATTCTTGGTGTATTAAATAATTACTCGGGTTTAAAAACTATTATTACAGGAAAATAGTTTTTAAGTAGTATAAATTTTGGAAAATTTCCCTCGTTTAACTTTTTAAATTTTAATGAATGATAAGAACGATAGAAACCAAAGAAAGTGATACAAAATATACTTTTCTAGTCATAGGAATTGGAGATCAATTAAAGACATGTTGAAACTTTTGTTGTGTAAGTGTAATGTCTTATTGTTTATTCCTAGCTTTTTAGGCATTTAATTATTTATTTATAATTTCTATCATTTTCAGGTTGAAAAATTAGACTATTAAAATAAGAGGTTTTTACATTCAGATATTTGAGATGGAGACCCGAATCAAATCCTAATCCTCTTGTAAAAAATAGCTAATACATAGTTCCTATCAAATATTCATTTTATCTTCTATTAATAGCCTTAGTTAAAAATTCTCAATATTTTTAAACTTTCAACAATATATTCTGCATTTCAATTGCAAAAATGAAAAGAAGTAAATAAATAAATAAAATAAAATAAAATAAAATTTAGAGAAACTAAATCACTTGCTATATTTAATATTTGTGTTGGTGAAGGTAAATAAATTTGGGCAAAGCAAGAATCAATGACTTGTCTACGTGTTTGCTTCTTATGTTCTTTGTTTCACTTTCTTTTGTGTTAGAGAAGGTATTTATAGTGCAATGGCATATTGATCCTATATATGGTAGAAATTATAAATGAATTTCACATGAACTTACTTTTAACAAAATTGAAATTGAGGTTAATTTGGAAGCTTCCTTAGGTTAGGTGTATTTTAAAGCCAAAATTGAATTCTTCTTTATGTAGATATAGATGGTTGCTTTTGCAAATTTGTTTATATGGATGTGTGTGTGTTTGTTTTTAATAATTGCTTTTCATAAATAGTATGTTGATTTGCTTGCTTAAAATTTGTCATATAGATGTTCAATGCAGCAAACTTTTGGGCTTAGTTAGTTGTTAATTTGTTCTTAAATTAACATTATATTTTTGTTGAGATATATTCTTGAATCCACATTCTTATTAAATATCTATTGTTGGTTTATCACAGGCAAAATTTTTCAACATTCATTTGCCAATACCATCTACTTTTAAATCTATAAAGTCAAATATTTGACATGAGGACGCTAATCAATTCTCATTCATTTTATAATTTAAATAATAACTTATACATAGGGTCTATCAAATATTCATTTTATCTTCTATTAATAGTCTTGAAAATTCATGATATTTTCAAATACTCACTTAAAAAAATCTTATCTCTTTTCAAAAGATCTTCCACATTTCACTTTGGAAAAAAAAAACCAATAAACAGTACTTTATGGAAAGTATTTAATATTTTCTTAATTGACAAAATAAACCACCACCCGGTCCCACCCCCCAATTTGACAATCACTGCCTTCAATTTTTACTCAAGTGATTCTTCAACATCTTAATTCACAAGACCCAAATCAAACACTTCATGTGCGTGAGTGCCTATTTCACTCACGCCTACAAAACTCCGGCCAATTCCAAGCCCACACACTTCAGCTCCGAATGTACCCGAATGTCTCCTATCTTTCTTAAAATCCCAGTATCCTCACACCTCTAATCTCACAAGCTGACATTAAAAATTGGATTTCCAAATCAAATTTGAGCAAGCCCAGCCAGCGAGAGCATTAGCGTCTAAGCTTAGTGGAGAAGTGCGAGATTGTGTATTTGGTATTGGTCTTTACTCTTTATACAAACTCTACTAATTGTTCCATGTGACTTGATGATAATTAATGAGAAAAAAAATGCTACCAGACTTCAATCAAGCATCTCAAGTGCATCTCTCTCTTTCTCAGTTTGTTTTGCACTCTGATTATTTTCTAACCAAATTTGATGTTGTCCAGACGATGGAGCTTCAACATTGGCGGCATTGGCAGCATCCGTTGGTCTTTAATGAAGACGAGAGAAGTGGACGTCTTTGTTGGGGGTGCATCGAACCAGTATTTGGTCCTAGCTACAGTTGTACAGAAAGCGATTGCGATGGTTACTACTATCATCATAAATCATGTGCTGAACTACCCCTTGGGTTGCACCATCCCTCACACCCAAATCATCCTCTTATTCTCTTTGGCATATATACATATTATGATAACAACGAAGAAGAATGTAGCAGATTTAGCAAATGCGACGTCTGCGGAGAAAAGAGTTTAGAATACAGTTATTGTTGTTACCGTTGCAACTTCAACATTCACATCAGATGTTCTTCTTTATCACTCACCATCCAAACTGAAGTCCATGACCACCAATTGACCCGCATTTGGAAGCTGATGAAGTTCACTTGCGACTTCTGTGGCAAAAAAGGCAATCTGCCCTATTTTTGCGTCCAATGCGATTTCGCTATACATTCACGTTGTGCTGCTTGCCCACGCAGATTGAAAGTTTTCCGTCACAACCACCCTCTCCACCTCACCCCTTCTCTTGAAGTCCATCAATCCGACTCTCTAATTTGTCTACTCTGTGTTCGAAAAGTGGATACACTCTGCCTTTACTATTGCTCAAGATGCGATTTTGCTGCCCACCTCTATTGTGCTATGCTCCCCCATAACAGGGAGTACATAAATTTGCAGGAACTTAAAGAGGAGCAGTCCACCAATTCAAAAACTGAAGATCCAGAGCTCCATCAATCCTTTGACTCTGAAATTTGCGAAGTCAAAAAAACCATTGTGGGGGAAGACGGAACTGAAATAGCCACAGAAATCAAACACTTCAGTCACGAGCATGATTTGAAGCTTACTGATGAGATTCCGAATAACACAAAATGCAACGGGTGCGTACAATCCATTCTCCCTCCATTTTACAGTTGTACCCGATGTAGCTTCTTTCTTCATAAATCTTGTTCAGAATTACCCAAATTAAAACGACACCCACTTGATACACACCCTCTCACCCTCACTTATCAGCAAACTTCCTTTTTCTGTGGTGCTTGTGCCCAGATGTGCAACGGCTTAAAATACAACTGTCAGATATGCAAGTGTAATTACAATGTTCAATGTATTTTATTATCAAACACCCTCACTCTTGCCTGTCATGAGCATCGTCTTTACCTCTCCAAAACAAACTATAAAGAAAAGTGTAGTAGTTGTAACTCTGAAAGATATTTAGCATACCGCTGTCCCACTTGTGAATTTTCTCTAGACTTAAAATGCGCTACACTGCCACAAATCGCATGGTACAACCAACATGAACATCCCTTCACTCTCTGTTATACTCCTGAAGATGACTCCGGTGAATATTACTGCGATATCTGTGAAGAAGAACGAGATCCCAAGCAATGGTTCTACTATTGTGAAGATTGCAATTTTCCTGCTCATCGCGACTGTATTCTTGGGGAAGAACCAAATGTCAAATAGCACATATAATGGCCACCTGTTGGGAGGTGCTACACATTAATTTGACTGCCACCCACACAATTACTTTCACTGAAGAAATAAAGACCACCGGCAATGTCAAAAGTGATCTATCAATGTGCCCAATGTAATTTCAAAATTCACAATAATTGTTTATAGAAAGACCACTGTTGTTTTAATTTTTATGTATATTTTTCATTTAGGTTGAGCCTTTAATTTTTTATTTTTGAATCTATTGTATTATTATGGTTGCCTGTTGGTGTAGTTTTGGGGAACTTTGTTTTTTAGATAAAGCTTATTAGGCTGGTCATTGGTTTGTGGCTAATTTGTGTGTAATTTGAGTTGGTTGGGGGTTGGGACATTGGTTGGCTGCTGCTGATGTGACCATTTTGGGTCTATGGGTGGTGTTTGGGCTATATCCTACCTATTTAACAAAAGATCTTAGTAACCTCAAGACTCAAGTTGCATCGATTACATGATATACAAGCAAGGCTCAAAATTTTAAAATTCAATGTTTTTTTTTCTTTTTTGGGTGAATTTGCATATTATTTGTTACAACCATAGATATTAAGTATATCTAAATTACAAATTCTCTTAAGATATATGAAATTTCTTTGAAGTAATTGTTAATAAAAATGTGAAGTTGGACTTTTCTTCTAGTGTATACTATTTAACTTAAATAATACCTAATTACTAAAAATATCAACTTTACTGCATTCTAAGTACAGAAAAATCACCTTAAAGGAGGGGGAAATTTGTGGTAATCAAAATAGCCCCTGAAATAAGAAAATAATTTTCAAAGTTACCTGTGAATTGGACAGCTGTTTATGGTGATATGATGTACTATTTCATTCATTCATTGTCTCTATATGATTTTTATTCTGCTAAAGTATATTTAAATGGGCACAAAAAGGCCATTCCAAAAGGGATGTTTCGGAGGCGTTCTCTTAATATCACTGATATTCTCCACCTTGAAGCTTAAAACTTGCTTGCTATTCTTGTTCACCTACTAGATCATCATGGGAGAAAACCTCCTGGGGGTGAGGGGAGGTGAATGTTTATAGCTAAATCCAAAACCTATGCAATTTATATATTTTATTTCAGATTTACAATTATAATTTTGGATCCCATGCGAGTGGAATGATTGAGTAACGAAATAAACTTTGACATGCTTGGAAAACCTGCAATCTAACAATAATTTGTTTTCATGGTAGACTGGAAAAGATGTTGCCACACAATACATTCAAGGTGGGGGTTTGGGATGGCTCCTATAAGGTGACCATGTTACCTTTGGATCTTATTATTATTATTACTTTTTGCCCATAATGATATTGTTTCCTTTAGTTTCTTGTTGGAGTATGAGAGACGGTAGATGCATATTGATAAAAACAGAGAATTCTTGTAACAGCCAAGTAGACAACCATAAGAACAGAAATTCCTGTAACAACCAAGCAGACAACCATAAGAATATAAAATTCCTGGGTTGCATAGTTTATCTTTTTGAAAAGGTCCAAAGGCTGTTCAATTTCTGAGCTCCTGATATAATCTTTGTAAATTGTTAAAATGAAGAGAAAATTGATTTATTTTTCTGCAGGAAAAACTGTAGCATGAAACTTGCTACCGTATATGAATCCTTTTGGTACAAAATTGAATTTTATTTTCTACTGTGCAATACAGATATATTGTCTTAAATTCTTATAATGAATAAAATTTGTTGAACTTGAATTTGAAGTTTTGCAGGGGATGCAGCTTTCCGGATCCTGGAAACCTTAAACAGTGTCAAACGCAGAGTAATACAAGATGTTCTTGAAGATAATTTACATGAAGAAACCCAGATATTCATATGTGACATCAACCCAAACATGTTAAATGTTGGTAAAAAGCGAGCCATGGAGAGAGGTAAAATAAAAGGAGTGAGTAAACTAACATTATAAAAATTATGTGTTATGTGCAGAGGATTCCATATGGAATTTGTATCAGAAATATTGCATTTTTATTTAAAAATGAACATTTGCTCCTAAAATTTTAGGTCTTGGTGAAGACAAATCCCTAATAAGGGTGGAGGGGGATGCAGAAGCCTTGAACTTTAAACATAATTCATTGGATGGTTACACAATTGCATTTGGGATTAGGAATGTTACACATATAGAGAAACTTCTTGCTGAAGCTTATAGGTAAGCTTATACTCAACCAAAAAAAAAAAAAGCAGCTTATAGGTAAGCTTACACCTTAGCATGGTTGTTGACCATTACTGCCTTTAACATAAAGTATGGATGCACCATAATGTTTCATCATGTCAGACTGGTTAATAGTCTAATTTAAATAGGGTGTAATTCCTTATATTTGGACAACTTAAAAATAATAATAATAAATTAAGTTGTTTTGATATTCATTATTAGTCATGACTTTAAATTATCTCATAGGGATTAATTATGTTTTCAAATTTTAAATCAATATAAACTTATTAAAGTGCTTGTCTTATTTTTTGTTTTAGATTGGTGAGTTACACATGCACTTGGTGGGTTTTTAATATACCTCACCCTTCACCTTGATCTTACAAGGGCAGGTGCCATTTGAGCTAAAGCTCATTGGTGTTAAAGTGCTTGTCTTATTATGGATGAAGAGATGTAATTACCATCATTTAGTTTTTTTTGTTTTTTCAATCAGTTGCATGAGGTATTCTAACTTCTCAGCACAAGTGAGATTACTTGTGACTTACTCAATTAACAGGTCTGGAGTGTGAACTGCGCGGTGCAGTTAACTTGGGAGGAAGCTAATGTATGGACTACTAAAGAAAAACACATTATTATCAGATAAAAAAAGAAGGGGGGAAAAGCACATGCTAGATCAGATGGTTGTCACTAGAGTTGATCTTCTAAAAATATTTTCTTATACCTAAATAACCAATATGCAACTGAAATAATGGACAGTCTAATTAGATAGAAAGCTTAGCTGTGATGCTGATTGTAACCATTGTCACAGAGAAACTGAAATAATGGACATCCTATTTGTGTTCTACACCTTTTCCAGAGCTATCTGGTTTAGGTCAGATTTATCCATAAAGACAGCAGAGTTTCAGCCTAATTCACTAAAATGTCTCGTCTGACAGATTTGATATAGAAACCTTTAACTTCATTTCCCAAACTCTACTTACCACTCTCTGGGTCATATGGCTTCACAGAAATCAAGTGCTAATGCCTATAATGTTCTCCTAATGTCTAAGGCTTTGGTTTGCATGTATCAACAAGCTTATGCAGATAATCAACAGGAACAAATTAACAGCAGAAACTCAGGCTTCATAACAGAAGGTAGGCCCATCAAGGATTGACAAATTATTTTAATCCTAGATGGAATTTGTTAAAGAGATACCAAATGGAGTGGCATGCTTTTCTTGAAAAGTCTAGAAAAGGAAGAAGACTCTTTGTTGGATGTTTTAACATCACGTGCTTCAACAGTAAGGTGGCCAGATATAATGCAGCATGAAAAGCAAATTTTCAAAACTCAAATATAGCACTAGATTTACAAATAATGACTCTTGATATCAGGTCCATTACTAGGTGATTTGGATAATGGCTCTCAAAAAAGATTGAGGGTTTAAGTTGGGAATTAAGTTTTTCTATAATTTCTCCATCTATTTATACCACTCCTTTCTCTACTAGCAAATTTGAGGTAAAAGCGTTCTTAGAATCTGTGTTACAACCATGCTGCATCTCATGTTCTCTAAAATTATTTTTGAGTTGGGTATTTTAATTATTACAACTGTTAGCTTGGTACTTCAAAAGATATTATGATTCCCTGTCCTGATCCCTGTAGATTGGGTCCTTCAAGTGTGGTACATCTTCTCAGTTTGACAGACTCAGTTAGCCACTATATCATGTACTTGTTTAGAGGTATCCACTTCTTCTTTTGCTTCTTTAGTTGTATTCTTATTGTTAAATTGTTATGTATCTATTCTTGGTATGTAATTTAATTTAATTTCAAAATGGGAAAGGAGCTTTATAACATTCCTGTTTTTCTACCGTTCTCTTTATCAGTTGTTCAATATGTTTCACTTAGTCTTAGTAATGCATTTACGAGTGTGTTTAAATTTCTCAGGACGATTGACTTAATGCCTTGTATTCTACACCATCTATCCATATTACGGCAAAATATGCAGCAAATGAATCGTGGCCACTGAAAGCTGATGATTATTTCTTGTAAGCATTAATGTTTTTCCTTCTACCTTTAGTTACTGCCATTAATAATCAAAGCCCGTGCTTGTCTGCAAATGCTTATTGGACTGGCTTTTTCACTAGTCGCCTAGCTAGCCTTGAAGCAATATGTTCAAACTCTGCCTTGGTGGTTATGTTGAATCAGAATAGATAGGAAAATGGCTATTTCCTCCATTCCTCTACATTCTCTCTCTCTGTCTGTCTCTCTCACCGAGGACCCAATTTCTGTTTTCTGTTTTCTGTTTCTGTTGCCGACATGTATAATGTAATTATTTTTTTTGCTTTAATACCTCTTCTTGCTCATACATAGTAAATCCCATGTGTTAGATAAAGGTCTATTACACTTATAATATCTGATTCATAGAGATAAAGAGGAAAAAGGTCTCACCTTTATTTAAGCTAGAGGATTTATTCTCTGTTTTTTTTTTTTAATTTCTGATTATTTCACTTTTTATTTGAATTTGTGCTCAACTTTGGTCTTTGACTGTTTGCCTGTTTTTGCAGATTGTAATAATTTGAAGCCAGCGTTGTTAAAAGCGCTGAGCGCACTTAAGCGCAAAGGCCTCCTGGAGCCTAGGCGCAAAGCGCAAGCTTGCGCCTGACCGATGTGAAGCACAAATTTAAAAAAAAAAAAAAATTTTAAAAAATATTATTAATGATCAATACAACAATCAAGTGATCAATTAATCATATAAATTACAATAAAACATTTTATATAATTTATATAACATTTATATAATTCTATTGTGCTTTACAAAATATATCAACCATGATGTTTGATGGCCATGATTACAAAACATGGTTGAATCAAAACAGAAGTATAGAACCAAGAAGGCAAAGGCTAAAAAGTACTAGAATGTTAAGTAATGTTATCTTTGTGAGTGTTTGATTTAGTGTTTGTTTGTGTGGTTGTGGTTAAAAGTTCAAAAACATCTAAGGAGATAGGCTGAGGTTTATGTAGCTATTAGTTTTTATATATTAAATCAATGACTTACATCAAACATATTTAGATCTAATGACTAAAAATCAAATCAAGATTAAAAAAAAAAATTACAAAAGATTAAAAAAACGTGCTTAAAGCACTCTTTTGTGAGGACGTTTCGCTTTAGAGGGAAAAAGCCCTAAGGGCTCTGCGCTTTGCACTTTGTGCTTAAGCACGCTTTTAACATCACTGTTTGAAGCTAAATTGAAAAGAAAATTCCAACACCATGGAAGGGATCTCAAGTAAGAGAAGGAAAAAAGGGCAGCCTGATTCAAAATTTCCTCTACTCAAGGTGACACTTTCACACTTTGTTTCTATGCATTTAATCTAATACTATTGAAACTCCAAAATATCCTTTGAGGTTGCACAAATTTTTTTTTTTAAAAAATTTTTATGTGCTTGTTGCTAACATGTGTCAAATTGTCTTTTCTTTGAAATGTTTTAGTATCACAAGACTCAAAATTACCTGGAGGATTGGATTGGTATTGATAAATTTCTAGATGAAATACTTGTTTCCATTTTGTCTCTCTTACCTAAAGAAGAAGTAATAAGAACTAGTGTCCTCGCCCTTAGATTGCGTTACTTGTGGACTTTCGCTACTCATTTAGAGTTAAATGATGTGAGCATAGTGAATCTTTTAAACACTCAACCTCCCACTCCCACTCTCTTTGATTTGTCTCCATTTGAACCTACATACCACCGTTTCTTGTTCAAAGGAAGAGATTTGTTGATTGGGTAAATCATGTACTGAATTTACATAAGGGTACACATTTAGATGAATTTTGCCTTCACTCTTGTATGTATGGTGATCATTTCAAAAGTGATATTGATAGTTGGATCAGCTTTGCATTTCAAAAGGGAGTTAAAAGGCTTCATTTGATTTTCACATGTAATTGGGCTTTAAATAACCGGTCATACACTTTTATGTCTCCAATGCTTCGTAATTTCAGACTTGATTCGTTAATTGAACTTCGCCTGTCCTCTGTCAAGGTGATTGGAGAAGCTCTTGAATACATTTTACCTGCTTGCCCACATCTTGAATCCTTATATATATCAATGTCACATGTGATAAATTGCAAAATTTCGAGCCCATCACTCAAGCTAAAGCACTTGGAGATATTCTCTTGTGTCTTGGAAAGTCTTGATTTTTATGCAGAAAATCTTGTGTCATTTAAATATCTAGGAGTAGTGGAAAAGATTTCATTCAAGTACACACCCCAGCCTTTTGCAAGCCCTCATGCCTGGTATATCATCAAGAGTCTTTTCCAGCCTCCAAGCTATATCTTTCAGCTAGAGACACTTGTATTGGACATAGGTATCGAGGTTAGTATGTAAATCCAATTTTTTGCTCCCCGCCACCCCTCTCTTTATTTTTTGAATGAAAGAACATAGAAACAAAAGAAGAAAGGTTATCAATTTTTGTTGTGATTTAAAATTTTCAGAAGTTAACACAGTTCCCCAAATTGCCGAGTTAAGGAATCTCAAATAATTGGAATTTGTACTGAATTTCCCGCTTGTTCAGCCTCCTCCTTTTCACATCTCAACTATGCGCTGCTCCTTCATTAAATAGATTCACAATTGAGGTGGATATTCTTACTTCAAAGCTATAGTTGTGGATTGGATGTTGTTTCTTTTTGGGTCTGATTTTGCAATGTTACTCTAAAATATTGATGTGTGCAATTCACACCCCATTTTAAGAAATTGTAGCAATCTACCCCTAAATGTGAAAAATGCATAAATTACCCATAACAAAAATAATGAGATGGCAGTTTAGTACACTTGGCATGTCAACTAAAAATAAGAAAATTTTTATTTTCTTAGGTTTCTAATTAAATCTATTGTATTTTTTCTTATTTTTGAACATAAATGTCTGATATGGCATATGCCACATGTACTAAACTGCCATGTCACCAAATGTACAAAAGAAGAAAGGTTATCAATTTTTGATATGATTTAAAATTTTCAGAAGTTAACATGGTTCCCCAAATTGCCCAAGTTAAGGAATCTCAAATAATTGGAATTTGTACTGAATTTCATGCTTGTTCTGCCTCCTCCTTTTCACATCTCTACTATGCGCAGCTCTTTCATTAAATAGATTTACAATTGAGGTGAATATTCTTACTTCAAAGCTATAATTGTGGATTGGATGTTGTTTCTTTTTGGGTGAATTTTACTTTACCACCCACCCTAAAGTATTAATGATTTTGCAATGTTACCCTAAAATATTGATGTGTGCAATTCACACCCCATTTTAAGAAATTGTAGCTATGTACCCCTAAATGTGAAAAATGCATAAATTACCCATGACAAAAATAATGAGATGGCAGTTTAGTACACTTGGCATGTCAACTAAAAATAAGAAAATTTTTATTTTCGTAGTTTTCTAATTAAATCAATTGTATTTTTTTTCTTATTTTTGAGCATAAATGTCTGATATGGCATATGCCACATGTACTAAACTGCCATGTCACCAAATGTATTAGGCATAGCTTTTGTATATTTTTTCCCTGATTTATGGGGTGTGTGATACAGTTCTTTGAAATTGGGTGTTAATTGGTAAAAATTGATTATCTGGGGGAGATCACAAAAGAGGTGTTAGTTTTGGAAGGTAATGTGTATGTTTCCTTCGTTACTATGCATTTTACATATTTGTTTTATGCTTATTATAAAGCTTTCCTTCCCCACCAATTTTTTTGAGGTTGGTAGTTGGTCAAGTGTACTATTCCTTTTCATAGTCTGAGTTTTTTTTTTTTTTTATTATTATTATTTTTATTTTTATCTTCATTTACATTTTGAATGTCACTAAACAACACAACTACATCTTGTTTTAACTTCTAACATTATGTTTTGTTTTTTTGGGCCTGATGTGCTCATATTAAACAAAGCATGGATTGATTAGCTTTATTTATCATGAAGTTTGTGTTACTCATTAATGTTTTTATCTTCATTATAGTTCAATGTTTTGAATCCAAGTCAACTACTGCTGCGCAATAATGTAATAAATAGTTTACTCTCTTTTCTAGACTTACACGTACATCACAAGTCTATAAGAGACTTCTCTCCTATCATAAGATTATCATTATTTGAATTTTCCATGTGGTTTACTGATGGAAAATTCAGTTCAAATGGAATGTATCACCTTGAGTAATGTAAGATTAACGTTTGAACCATCCAACAGTTTAGAATTATGAAACTAGTTTAAAATTCCCTAAATCATGAATTAGCTGTGCCTCTCTAACCCATGAGCCAACCTGAACATGTTGGATCATTATTTTGAATCCAAGCTGACATGATAATTCTCTGAAACATGATCACAACTTATTGGGTTGGGTTGCAGTGAAGGATTGTTGAGGTCCTTTGGTTTTGCATATATTTCTTGCACCAAAGAATCCACAAGCAAGCAACTATTCTGCAGATCTGCATTGAGGGGCATTAAACACTGTCGAGTGTATCTTGTATTGTCTTCCAATACCTGGGGTAGACATTTTCCTTACACCTGGATAGGTTTGTACAGATTGTACTTGAAGAGTACATGGATTGATTACTAAAAATATTGAGTGTGTTTAGGATTGAGACATGGCCTATAAAAAAAAAGGATGGAGACATGTTGGAATTGTTGTTCTTTTTTCTCCATTTCTCTTATCTCTTTTTTTCCTCTACTTCTCGAGGTACTTTTCACAGATAGTGTTAATAGAACTCTATAAATTTCTGTCACTTCATCCTTTCAAGCCAAAGTCAAATCCTTCCTCATCTTTAGAAACCCTTAAACTTTATTTACTTATTCTATCAAATAGGCATAAAAAACTTACCAAACTAAAGCCAATTTTGCGTTGTAAAACTTTCTTTTACAAATCTAAACCCTATATTCACAAATCGTTATAAACCTGAACCCACCACAAGCATATGTAGGCAAATTCTCCAATTTCTCGTGTCACTGTTAAAGAAGTTAATTAGATTACTTGAATATAGCTTTCCTAAATTCTGGGTCGTAGTTTGTAGAATGTAGAAAAGAGTGGAAACATGGTATTTCACTTGCATGGAAAGTGGTTTGATGGGTCTAGACCATTTTGCAGCTCATATAAATTGCTCATTAGAAGGTAAAGCCCCTTAAGGAATAACTTATAATAAACAAGAAGTGTGTGTCTTAAAGTTTGACTATTGAATCCGTAAATACGATTTCCATGCTCTTGCTGGACTTGTTTATTCTGTGCTTTAGATGCCCCTCATAGAATCTTGACCACACCCTATTTTGTTGGGCTGCATTCAATGGGTTATTGGGGTCTTTTCTTTAAAAGAAAAAGGACCTTCTTTCTTTTCTTTTTGGTTTTTAGACTTATGAAATAGGAACTCCGCTTTATATATATATATATATATATATATATATAAAATAAAAAATAAAAAACAAAGAGGGATTTTGATAGTTTTTGCACTTGGTTGACCCCCTGAATGGAATTTTTGTAGATTTATCCATAAATTTTTTTAAGTTTCCGTGTCTAACACTTTGTGCCTATGAGCTATGTCTCAACCGGTACTTTATTTTTTCATTATTATGATATGAAGGGTAAGGTTTTGGGTTGAAGACTCATATGGTGCGTGTAACTTACCAATAAAAAAACAAATAAACATGATTCGGATGTCAGTTTCTACCTATCATTGTATGAGAGTTAGTAAAGCTATATATTTTTATATTAAAATGACATGTTTTTTTCTTGTAAAAGTAGCAATGAATTTGTTTTAATTCTTTTAATGAGTAATAATTAATTTTAGTAGAAGAAGCGCATAAGGGGCGCAACCCTTGTACACAAGGCATATACAAGAGGAGAACCCTCAAAAAGATCTAAAATCAACAAGAAATATGTTTTTTTATTTTATTTTTTTAAAGTAAAATCGGCAAGAATTATGTATATGAAAAGTGAACAATGGTCTTCATCCACAGATATAGTGTCCCTAGAAATAAAGGTTTCAGCTTATCTATAGATATTTCTCTCCCCTGAAAATAAGGCACATCCTTTTCCTCCGAATGCATTTCTTCAAACTTAGAGGAACTGCCTTCCATACTTCATCGCCATCTTGTTTACTGAACTGTTCCTTCCAACATGCTTGAAAACGCTGCCACTGTCTTTGGAATCATCCAATTTAACTCAAAAGAAATGAATCTATGATTTGAATAGATTTAGGCTAATGTGTAATTAGTGCAAGGACACAATAAAACCATAATCTTGCATGAAAATTGTGTTCTTAACTTTTTCTTTCAAACTTTTAGGAGAGATTGATTTTCCCCCTTTTATTATAAAAAAGATGAAACCCAATTCTCGTTTATTTCTTATTTGCAATTTACATTTATCTTTTTGCACCACATATGAAGCTATTATCCTGGGGATCTACCTTAAGGGGCATCAAACCCTACCGAATGCTGACAATTTTATTTAGTCTTACAATACTTGGGGTAGAACTTTTCTTCCCACTTTGGTAGTTTTTCCTTGAACTGGTGTTGTATTTTCATATAGTATGAGATGAAATGACTTGTGAACAAGGTAGGCCTATTAACTTTCTGTTAGGCTTGTGCTATGATGTATGCAGTATGCATGCAATAACATCTAGATTGATAATTTGGATTTGGGTCACATTATTGTTGCACACTGACTTGTGATGGGTATAATCTCTATCTACACTTGGTTTCAACCTCTAAATGAAATTGTTATATTTTACTTGTTTGTAAACTTGTAAGATAAATTGATTTCTTGTTTTTTCTTTTATTTTTTTATGGGAAAAGATGAAACCTTGCTCCTTTGTGGGGAATTTTTTTGCACTGCATAATCCAAAAACAAGCAACTATGTTAGGGATATTGAGGGCTTCAGAACCTCCTGAGTGCTGATGATTGGGGATATTGAGGGCTTCAATTTGAAATCCTTACAACCTACCATGTTAGGTAGACTTATTTTTCCCACTTTGATGGTTTTACTCTGAATTAGTTGGTTCTATATTTTTATGTAGAATAACAGGGTATATGACTTGAGAAGAAAGTAGGTCTATGATCTCTTTATTTTGTTTGTCTTAGCTTGTTGTGCAATAACATCTGGGTTGATATTGATAATTTGGATTTGAATCAAGTATTATCTATTTGACATTATGTTAAGGTTGAACATATTCATGGCAATATGAGTTTTGCTTCTACCTGCTAGCTGAAGCTGCTTTCGCTGTACTAATGGAACCAATAGTGGAAAGCTTTTTTTAGGTTTAAATACTAGTTAAAGCAGTTAATTTCTTGACTTACATCCATCTTGCCTAGAATCTGGATTATTGTGGGAATGTGGTACTTACATAGAATGTGGTATGATGGGATTAGGCCTTTGCAGCTCATTTAAATGGCTCATTTAGTTGGTAAAACCCCTTAAAGAAGTTTCAATTTGAAATCCTTGCAAATTTATTATGATACTTAGATTATTCAACCCATGCATATTGGTTGGATTACATGTAGAAAGTTCTACAGCGATATAACTTATATTTCATGGGACAACTAGATGGCATATTGCCTAGTGTTAGATTCATATTTTGGGTGATGATACCATTGCTTTTTGTGTTTTTTGTTAGTATTGATTGTTTATATTCTCTCTTTGACTTCTTGTCTTTGAACAACCATGTGTTGTTAGCCTTTTCCTTGTGCAGTTCGAACTTCGAAGATTTAGGCAAGCCTACGAAAGAGAAAGTGAAGGTAAAAAAGTCTAATCAACATAAATGCCTTGAGGTGGTTAAATTAATTGGCTTTGTTGGGTGTGGAGTTGATCTGTAGATTGCAGCTTACATACAGAGTCATAATGTGTCACTTAAAAAGATAATTAACGATCTCCGCCATCCATATAGATGGACACCCAAGAAATCTAACAAGCATCTAGAGACTAGAAGTCGTGCCAGGCTGCACCTTGAAACAAGATTAACTCTAGGAACACAATTAGTGGTACTATAAAACTATCAACTTCTGATGGTAGGGTGGAGCTTCTGAAGTATGCTTTAGTTTTTGACATCTTCAAAGAGTGAGGAGAGAATGAGAAAACCTCATATTGATTTTGAATTTGAGATTGATGTGTATTATGAAGTTATAAGGTTTAATAGTTATTTACATTATTTGGTTTTTTATTCTTTGTTTGAATTTGATCCTCCTCCCCCGTCCCTTATATATATATATAAATTGCCCAAAGAACAATCTGGGTGTTAAAGATATTATTTGTCCTATTGGAGATTGAAACCTCTCTTCTTTAGGCTCCCCTTTTAATTAGCCCAAATCTTATTGAGCATTATTCCAGTTCGTCTTTCTGTTTAAGGGTTTTAAATTTTGAAGTCTCCTCCCTCTAGTTTTTGTTCCCTTTCTAATTTCTATCCTTCAAATTTGTATCGGCTCCTTTTGAGTCAAATTTGTTTTCACCAGTGGTTGTATTCGTTCCTTCAACCTGCGTTTGAGGGAAATTGGCTTCACACAACTTCTTTGGAACTTGCTTTTTTTTTTTTTTTTTGTGATAATTAATTACTGACGAGAAGATCTTGTGTATTCGGTATATAGCGTTATAAATGATCCAAGCCAATTTAAGTATTAAAAGTATTATAGTTAAATTCAAAAGGAAGAAAACATTATTAGTGCATGGATTTTTTGATTAGTTTATAAAATAGAGTCAAATTTATTAGTCAGGCCATAAGGGCCATTTTAAGACCTAATGAAGCAACTTGTAAAGAGAATTTACAAACCCTAAAGTCTAGCTTTGAATTAGATGTCTAATTCTACTAATTGGGCTTTGAGGCCAAATTTGTGGAAGTGGAGAGATTCTGGTAGTGCACCATTCTGGCAAGGAGGACTACCTTGATGCTGGACCAAAGGGGTTAAGTTTTTCAATACCGTCGACTAGTATTATTTTACAAAGAACAATGTTAACTCTGGACTTTCTCTTGTTAAGAGGGTTTACCCGAAACTTAAATAAAGGACTAGAAATGGTAATATACTAAAAATAAATATTTAAAAAAAAAATAAAGGTGGACCTATCCCTCTAGTTGTTGGTTAGCTTAGAAACTTGAAAGACTCTGTTAAGTCCTAAGCAAAACTCGTTCACGAATTCAGCAAAAAGAAAAGAAAAAAAAAGTTCAAGTCCTTGTGTTGCATGGATTTAGTTGTGAATTTACAGAATTTAGAATTTTATTGAGAAATAATGAATTAGATTGAATACAGGCGATATGCATGGTAATCAGGCAAGGTAACCACTTAGCACAATTTTCATGTCCTTTAAAGCCATTTCGGGTTTAAAGATGAATTTGGGAAAATTGGAATTGGAACCAGTTGGACGGGAGTCGGACATAGAGGCTTGGCGCCTATATTATTACTTATCTATACTACTATTTAAGGGGCTGCACCTGTTTGGACTGGATTTTTTTTTGTTCCAAAATACCCCTACAGCCTACGTTTAAGTAGAGACAAAACTTGAGAATAACACTGTAAAAATATATCACTAACTCTCACCTAAAACATTTCCTACAAAATAGGATCACTCTCCCACTAACCCACTCCTCCAAAACACCCCTACATCCTCACGTTTATCTTCAATTTTTTTTTTTAACATCCTCAAGTTTATCCAAAAAATAAAAACTAAATAAACTGCTTTTAACTTTTTTTAAAAAATTAAAAACAAGAAACCTAATAATAATAAAAAACCCACGTTCTATCAAAAAATTTATCTACCCTATTAAAAAAAGAGAAATACTATGTCCACAACATTTCTCACAACATTTTCACAACAAATCCTAGTTGGCAGGTTGTTATTTGCTGTTACTAGTGGGTAAGAAAGTAATTTCAGTGTTGGATTTAAATTTAAAACTTGTAACAACCTGCCAACTAAGATTTGTTGTGAAAATGTTGTGAAAAATGTTGTGAAAAATGTTGTGAACGTAGCAGTTCTCTTAAAAAAAAGGGAAAAAAAGAAAAGAAAAGAAAAGAGATTATCTACTCATGTTCCTAATTTGAAAAAAAAAAAAAAAACAGTATCCCACGTTCTATCCATAAAAGCCTACTCCGGCCTTTAAAAAAAACAAAACAAAAAAATTGTGGATAACTACACGTTTAAAAAACTCTTCAATCAAAAAAAGAAAATACTCAAGTAAAATACTAATGTTCAAAATGCTAAAATTTCGAATAAAACTACCACTCTCCCAGAATTATAGGGCAAAATTTGGTAAAAATGCTTCTATAACTTCCACGTAAAACACTATCTACAAAATAGAACTATATTTCCAGTACACTCACGTTGGTTTTCAAACTCAAATTACTTCTTTTTTTAGTTCTCCAATTCTCTAAAATCTGTGTTAATCTTCTTTTTATCATTATCATCATTTTTTTCTAATTGTTTTGCTCCTCAACGGTACGTGTATGTCAATATACTTTGGTCTTTTCTATTTTGGTTTTCTAATTCATGAACAACTTTTTATATTCTAGAAACAAAGAAAACATTTGTGTAAAATAGTCTTTCTATTTAACCTCACCTTTAATTTCTTTCACATATTTCTTCAAGGAACATGCACGGGGTAATTTTTTTCACATATTTCTTCAAGGAACATGTACTAAGGTATATTCTTCAAGTAACATGCACTGGGGTGTGGAGATTACGTTTGAACTTTGGACTTGAAGTGTAGTCAACGGCAAAAATGTAAGTACTTGACTTTGTTATCATTGAATTTTTTGTTGTTGTTGTCACGCGAGTATATATATATATATATATATATATATATATAAATTGTTGTTGTCTCTTACTTTGTTATCATCTAAATAGTTTGATTGTTGTTTGGAGCATCGAATTTTTTGATGTTGTTGTCACAGGAAGATCTATTTTGGTGTCGTAGATATATATAAATTAATATTTATAGAGATGTGATTTTTTTTTTTTTTTTGAAACTTAGAGATGTGATTGAATGAACGGGTTTATTTAAAGTTTGGGGTTTTGGGGAGTCTAGAACAATTTAGCTAGGTCGGGGACTCTTTGCCTGTCTGGGTTCCGTAAAGTGGAATTAGTTTTGCATATGAAGCGCGTTTCTGGAACTTTTTGAAGTTCTAACCTGCCCCAAATTCACACTTCTTTTGTTTTATTTTTTTTTGGGTAAATGTTTAATAATTTGTAACAATTATAATTTGGAATGATATATATTTTTGCCTATTTTTTTGTGGTTATGGGTTTGAATAATTATTTTAGTGTGTGTGTTCTAAGTGGTGCTCCCTCTTCCTTCTATTATTTTTGTCAATTGTTTTTCTTACATTTAAGTCTTAATTTCTATTTTTTTTTGTATTTTTTTTAGGGTGACATATCAACAATTTTGTTAGATTGCATAGCAGACACATTAGATGAATTCAGGCGAGCGAAGTGGTAGTCAATTTATCAAGTAGTTGTTAAAGACTATTTTCTGTAAACATCCTACCATATGAAATTTAATATTATACTTTGTTGGGCTTTTCATTACACATTTATTTTTAAAAGAAAATACATTTATTTAGTGCTTTTCATTACCTTGGAGTAATAACCATTGGGAGAAAATACTGAATCACTGATAGAGTTGGAATTTTAGCAAAATTATCTGACTTTTTAGTGTTTGTTTGGTAAACCATTGCAAAAGGCTATTTTTTTCAACTTAATTATTTTTCAAAATTAGTTTTTGCGGAATTGTGAAATTGACCCCATTTCCTTTTTTTTTTTTTATAAATAATTTTGCCAACAATGGACCTTTTTTTTGAGTAAAAAAAAAAAAAAAAACAATGGACCCTCAGTTATTTGATTTTAGTTTTTTTGAAAGGGAACCCTTAGTTATTAATATACGGCATTTGGTGTGATTTGATGTTGCAGGACTGCTATTAATTCCTCATTGTTCAATTAGTGGTCGAAGAACTTGCAAACTGAAACTGAATTTTAGCTAACAATGCCATGTCTCTTAAACGTGTACTTTAGTAATAGAAATGTACTAAGTGCCTATCTTTTAGGAAAGAGAAATAATAACTACCATTTTAAAAAATTGAATAAAAAAAATACTAAGTTTACAGCCTAAGAGTCTTTAGTATTTGAAAATTTTGTTATGGATGTGCAATAACTAGCTTCCTTTTTGGAGTAAGTGGCTGCCTTTTAGTATTAAAAAAAAATTTGATAATTGTGACACTCTATGACCAATATATCTTTTTATTAGGGGCGGCTTGATGCATTGAAATGTTTTGCCACATCAACAGGTGTGAAATGTTTTGTCAAATTTTTTGCATCTATAGATATTCTAAAAAAAAAAATATTCTAGGTGATTCATATTTATTAGTAATTTTGCATCTAAAAAGAGAATAGAGTTTAAGCAATATTTAGATTTTTTTTTTATAGTCACTTTTAAATATATAGAAGGTCTCAATTCATTTTTCGCCTTAGGCCCCTCAATGCATCAAGCCGCCCCTGATAAAAAGATATATTGGTCATAGAGTGTCACAATTATCAAATTTTTTTTTAATACTAAAAAATAAAAGATATATTGGATGAAATAATTTATTCGTCACACCCCTAGATTTTTTTTGTGATTGGAAAATATAGTAATCCCAAATTATAATAAATGCTCTAAATTAACCCTTACCTAAAAAATAGAAGAGTTTCTGAGCAGGCGCGTGAGCGCGTGCTCAGAGGCTAGTTGGGGTGTAAAACATTTAGGTTACCAACGAATTAGATCGAATATAAGTGGTACATGTGGTAATAAGATAACAAGATATATGACTTGCTTTCTTTTCTATTCTTACTTCTAAATAATCTCTCCCTCAGGTTGTGGCATGTGATAATCTCTACACTTTGGTTTGAACTTTGAACCATAAATGAAATAGTTGTATTCTTACTTCTAAATTTTCTGTATTTGCCATGGCTAATACCTTGTGTGAGTTGTGTCCCTATCAAAGCATGAGAGTCATTAGTTTCCACTTGCTAAAATGCCACATTTTGTTCGATTAGATGTTGATGATGCCAAGAATCAACTCAGTAAGTTGCAGGGCCTTCGCGCGCTCTGAACCAACCTGTACAAACGAGAAAGAACCTTAAAGGGGAGTACCAGCGTGGTACCGGCCGACGACCCTCCGATGGTTAAGTTAGTATTGCTCACAACTCTAGAGTGCCAGAGTCGGGTAGGAGTATTATGCGTACCTGGATTCGTGAGGGCTCAGAATATTTATAGTAGTGTAGGGCCTGAGCCGAGGCGTACTTAGGAAGATATCCCTTTACTGGAATTGCCCTGGAATAGCGTGTAGCGCAAGATACTTCTTGGTCAACAAGCGTGTTGGGCAAGACATCCCTGTGGAGAGCAATCGTGCCAGGCAAGATACTCGCACAAGCAGGAGCGTATGCGACAAGATTCCTCTCCTTGTGGAAGCGTACATGACAAGATACATGTTGGTCCCTTCACCTTCACGCCGTCAGCTATCCGTCCCGTCGACTTCAGTAGGCTACACCACCGGGACGCGCTGGAGCCGTCGGCTTTGGCTGACGGGAGCGGGGGACGTCAGCCTTCGGCATGCCGTCAGCTTGATAGGGGCTGACGGTACCACCAAGATAACACCCCTATCAGATGTAGATATAATTTTGTGAGTTGTAAAAATTTAGGCCGGCATGTATTCATGCAAAGGCACAATAAAACCGTTTTCTTGCTTGAGAATTGTCTTTCCTTACTTGTTTTAGGGATCACCGTTGAAATCTTTAGAATTGTTGAGTTTTGACAACTATATTTTGTCTAATAGTGCCTAGAGACTTAGCCTTCCCACTTTGGTATTTCTAGAATGTAGTGATGTTGTGCTCTTTCTTCTCATATTTATGGTGGAGTCCAGAAATTAAATTCATTGAAAAGTTCACCATTAATGTGAGAAGAAATGTCACAATTTCGCCGTACTATAACCTAATAATTTTCCCCCACTTTGATTCTTTCCTTAATCAAGGGGTTATTATTTTTATACAAATAATGAGATATATGACTTGTGAAGAAGATAAAACTATGAACAATTTTTTTTTTTAAATGTTTGTGTTAGCATGTAATGTAGACATGCAATAACATCCAGGTTGATAATTTGGATATGGATCAAGTACCATCATTGCAATTTGATATTAAATATTTGGTTTCTTTCCCTTAATATACATACATACATACATACATACATATATATATATATATATATATATAAATTTGATAATTGAGAGGTGAAGAATTTGACTGCATGTCTCTATTAGAAAGACCAATAAGTGTCAACCAATTAAGTTACAAGTCATGTTAGTTTTTACGCTTCAAAACATAGGAGCTTTGTTGGGAGTAATATTTGAGAAGATATGATGAATGGTACTTTTGCTCGTTTTTACCTCTTTTTTTTGTATCTCTTTTCCATTTTCCTTCTTTTTGGAAAGCTTAAATATTAGATTAGGGTAGAAAAAAAAAAAGATGAAAGGGAATTACTTTCATTAAAACTAGCCTCATCACACGCGCTTTGCGCGTGCGATGAGTCTCTTTTTTTAGTGGTCTTATTTTGTAGAAATTTTTTTTATTTTTTATTTTTATATATAATTTTTATTTTTTACTTTTTTTAATTTGAAACTTACACTTATTTTTTCACAAAAATTACAGATTTAGAACCACTAATATAGTCAAAAAATAAGGCTAACTCTAAAAATGAACACAAAATAACATTGAAATATGTTTAGTTTTTTTTTTTTTTTTTTTTTGAAGTGATATGCGGCAGTTTTTTTTTTTTTTTTTTATAGGAAACTGTGTGTGGGATTTTTTTAAAGAAGGTGGGGTAGTTTTTTTTTTTTTTTTTTTTTTTTTTTTTTTTTTTTTTTTTTTTTTTACAGAACTTATGATAGATTTTTTTTAATAGAAAACCATAGGGTGGTTTTTTTTTTTTTAGAAGGTGGGACGGTTTTTTTAGGAGAACGTGGATATTGTGGAGAGTTTTTATTTTTTTCACTTTTTTTTTGTTAATAGTCCTATTTTGTAGATTTTATATATATATATATATATATATAATTTTTATTTTAAAAATCTTATTTATATGCGGATAAAAAAATTTAAAAAATAATAGAAGAGTGGTCCTATTTTTAGGCCATGTTTTAGTGGGAGTTAGAGTTGCATTTTTACTGGATTATCCTTTAATTTTGTCTCTGCTTAAACATAGGTGTATAGGGGTATTTTTGAACTAAAAAAATGAGGAATCCAAACAGAGGAAGCCCATTAAATAATACTAGCCTCATCACACGCGCTCCGCGCGTGCGATGAGTCTTTTTTTTTTTTTTTTTGTTAGTGGTCCTATTTTGTAGAAAAAAAAACTGAAAACTGTGTTTTTATTTTATTTTATATATATATATATATAATTTTTATTTTGAAAATCTAATTTATAAATGAATAAATCAATTTGAAAATTAATAAGAGAGTGGTCCTATTTTTTAGGCAATGTTTTAGTGGGAGTTAAAGTTGCATTTTTACCGAATTATTCTTTAGTTTTGTCTCTACTTAAACATAGGGGTGTATGGGCATTTTTGAACTAATAAATGAGGAATCCAAACAGGAGAAGCCCCTTAAATAATAGTATAGACTAGCCTCATCACACGCGCTTTGCGTGTGCAATGAGTCTTTTTTTTTTTAGTGGTCCTATTTTGTAGAAAAAAAAACTGTATTTTTATTATTATATATATATATAATTTTAATTTTAAAATTTTAATTTAAAAATGAATAAATTATTTTGAAAATTAATAGGAAAGTGGTACTATTTTTTAGGCAATGTTTTAGTGGGAATTAGAGTTGCATTTTTACCGGATTGTCTTTTAGTTTTGTCTCTATTTAAACATAAGGGTATAGGGGTATTTTTGAACTAAAAAATGAGGAATCCAAACAGGGGAAGCCCCTTAAATAATAGTATAGAATATAGATGGTACTCTTTCATAAAATTATAAGACCACGATTATTTATGTATTTAGAAACGTTAAAAAAAAAAAGGCAAAAGGAAAAAAGAATAATGAATTTATAGTGTATAAAAAATCTTACAATATCTTCATATTCTTATCTAATAACCAAGTAAATAAGAAACTAGCCTCTAAGCACGCGCTCACGCGCATGCTTAGAGGCTCTTCCATTTTTTGGGGATTAGTTAATAATTTGAATTTATTATAATTTGAGATTATTACATTTTCTAATCATAAAATACCTAGGGGTGTGATGAGTATTATGCATTTGTGGATGAAATATTTTTTTCATCACACCCCTAGGTATTTTATGATTAGAAAATGTAGTAATCCCAAATTATAATAAATTCAAATTATTAACTAATACCCAAAAAATGAAAGAGCCTCTAAGCACGCGCGTGAGCGCGTGCTTAGAGGCTAGTTTTCCTCTTAGGCACGTTCAATTCTTCTCTTTCTTTTTTCCTCACCTTCTTAGAAAAACAAAAGAAAAATACCTTTGATTTCAATGATTCTATAAAAAAAAACCATGTTAACTTAGATTAACGTTGAAACTAAAAAGAAAACAAATTGTAATATATATCTATTTCGTTTTTTTTTTTTGGATAAACTTGAGGATGTTTTTTTAAAAAATGATTTGAAGAAAAAACGTATAGTTGCTTTGAAAAAGTGGTTAGTGGGAGAGTGATCCTATTTTGTTGGCAATGTTTTAGTGGGAGTTAAAAGACGTAGTTTTACCAAATTATCCTTTAGTTTTGTCTCTACTTAAACCTAGGGAAATAGGGGTATTTTGGAAAAAAAAAATCCGATCCAAACAGGTGCAGCCCCTTAAATAATAGTACTAGCCTCTGAGCACGCGCTCACGCGCGTGCTCAGAGGCTTTTCTATTTTTCATCACCAATTTATTCATGTCTTCTTTCCTAATCTTTACATCCTTGAGCTTTTTTTCCCATTCTTCCTTGGTTATCACTTTCTTTGATGTAGCCTGTGCACAGATAAATTGAGTCACATCGAAAATCACTTTTAGGGCCATGTTTATAAAACTGAAACCTGCTGCTCAATTCTTTCAGGCGACATTTTACACACTTGCAGAAAAACAAAATTCTTCTTAAATAATAAAACTAATTAGTTAGTCTCTGAATGTTCCCTTAAGATTCCAACAAACAAAACAGATAAGAGTAAAATGCAAACATTCACACAATTCCATTGGAATCAGTGAAACACTAAAAAGAAAGAAAGAAAAAAAAAATTACCATGGCTTCGATCTCCGCAAGCTGACGAATCACAATCCAGAACAGTGACATCAGTGCTGCACTGACTTAAAAGCCATCCCAAAAAATTCTCCCTAGAAAAAAAATAAAAAAATCAGATTTTGAATCGAAGAAACCCTAGTCCTATCAATGAAAAAAACAACCAAGAGAAGAGGCGAGTCTGTATGGAACCGTAGTCAAGTCCCGGGAATTAGAGGAGAAAATAAATAGTAGTACCTTGGTATTAATGAGTATAGAGTGCCGGGTGTCTATGTTGGACTTCTTGCTGTATAATAAAAAAATGGAGTTTCGTCTCTTCAATTCTCCACTCTCGCTGCCTCTGCTTCTAGGTTTTTTACTTTTCTTTTCCGCCTTTTTTAAATCTAATGTTTCTATTTCTGTAGTCTGTACCGCTGCTTCGGTTGAAGTATCTCCTTCTCTTCCTCCTCCGCTGGTTACAGTCTCTCTCTCTCTCTCTCTCTCTAAATAAATATATATATATATTGGGAGTCAGTTCCTATTTTCTAGATAGTGTTCCTATTTTCTAGATAGTGTTTTACATGGGAGTTAAAGAAACAATTTTACCAAGTTTTACCCCTACTTAAAGGTAAGTTGTAGGGGTATTTTAGAACAAAAGAAAAATCCGGTCCAAACAGGTGCAGCCGCTTAAATAATAGTATAGATAAATAACATCAAGACAAAGATATTTTGAAGAAGTACTCTTCTGTTTTTCTCTTCTTTTATTTTTTAAGGTAGAATCTACTGAATCAAATTTAGAAAATTAAGTATAAATTTGTTTGTTTGTTTAAGGAAGTAAATTGTATTTTCTCTTGTAAGGGGGTTTTCATAATTCTAATGCCAAGCAAAGTATAAAGATTTTCAATGTCCTTTTTGTAAAAAAAATAAAATAAAAAGAAAAAGTTGTTTACCAATTTGTAATTCTAGTGCTTTCATATAAATAGGGGCGGTTTACCAGTTTGTAACAGACTGAAAGTTTTCCGTCACAACCACCCTCTCCACCTCACCCCTTCTCTTGAAGTCCATCAATCCGACTCTCTAATTTGTCTACTCTGTGTTCGAAAAGTGGATACACTCTGCCTTTACTATTGCTCAAGATGCGATTTTGCTGCCCAACTCTATTGTGCTATGCTCCCCTAGAACCGGGAGTACATAAATTTGCAGGAACTTAAAGAGGAGCAGTCCATCGAGTCAAAAACTGAAGATCCAAAGCTCCATCAATCCTTTGACACTGTGGGGGAGGATGGAACTGAAATAGCCACAGAAATCAAGCACTTGAGTCACAAGCATGATTTGAAGCTTACTAATGAGATTCTGAATAACACAAAATGCAACGGGTGTGTACAATCCATTCTCTCTCAATTTTACAGTTGTAGGCCGTGTAGCTTCTTTCTTCATAAATCTTGTTGAGAATTACCGAAAATAAAACGACACCCACGTGATATACACCCTCTCACCCTCCATTATCAGCAAGCTTCTTTTTTCTGTAGTGCTTGTGCCCAGAGGTGCAACGGCTTAAAATACAACTGCAGGATATGCGACTATAATTTCAATGTTCAATGTATTTTATTATCAAACACCCTCACTCTTGCCTGTCATGAGCATCGTCTTTACCTCTCCAGCACAGAATATCTACAAAAGTGTAGTAATTGTAATTTTGAAAACTATGATGCATTCCGTTGTTCCACTTGTGAATTTTCTCTAGACTTAAAATGTGCTACACTTCCACAAATCACATGGTACAACCAACATGAACATCCCTTCAATATTTGTTATACTCTTGAAGATGACTATGGTGAATATTACTGTGACATCTGTGAAGAAGAACGAGATCCCAATGAATGGTTCTACTATTGTGAAGATTGCAATTTTCCTGCTCATCTCGATTGTACTGCACATCTCGATTGTATTCTTGGGGAAGAACCAAATGTCAAATAACTCATGAATAGCATATAATGGGCCGCCTGTTGGGAGGTGCTACACATTAATTTGACTGTCACCCACGCACAATTGCTTTCATTGAAGAAATAAAGACCACCAGCAATGTCAAAAGTGATCTATTAATGTGCCCAATGTAATTTCAACATTCACAATAATTTTTTATATAAAAGACCAAGGTTGTTTTAATTCTTATTTGTATATTTTTCATTTGGGTTGAGCCTTTAGTTCTTTATTTTTGAATCTATTGCATTATTATGGTTGTGTATTGGTGTAGTTTTGGGAAACTTCTCTTCTTTTTTTAGAAGAAGCTTTTTAGGCTATTTATTGGGTTGTGGCTAATCTGTGTGTAATTTGAGTTGGTTGTGGGTGTGCATGTGTAAAACCTGCAATATAACAATAATTTGTTTTCATGGTAGATTGGAAAAGATGTTGCCACACACTACGGTTTGGGGTTGGATGGCTCCTATAATGTGACTATGTTACCTTTGGATCTTATTATTATTATTATTACTTTTTGGCCATAATGATATTGTTTCCTCTAGCTTCTTGCTGGAGTATGAAAGACAGTAGATGCATATTGATAAGAACTGAAAATTCCTGTAAGAACCTAGCAGACAACCATAAGAATAAAACATTCTAGTTACAACCAAGCATACAACCAAAACAAGACAAGTTATTTCCTATCAAAAAAGAAAAAAAAAAAAAAAAAAGACAAAGTTATTGTCTATGGGTGCTTGCAACATTTTTTAGTGAATAGTCTCAGACAGATAATTCATTGTACGATATGTTATATGGTCTAGAATTTTAATAGGTGGCACATAAGAATAAAGCTTATGAGTTTATGCAGCTCATTCATGACAGTTCTGCATTTAAGAGAAAAGAGGAATCACAAGAACAAGAGTAACGGCATCTTGGTAGTGAAAATGGACCAATGCATTGGGTGAACTTCTGAAGGTATGTTTAGAGATTAGATGCGAACATGGTTGGGCTTACTAGGCAGGAATTTTATGTTTAATTGGTGGCATAAGAACACAAAGAGTGTTAACTAAGTTTTCCCTGGAAGAACAAAATATGGAAATGAAATACAGAGGATTTATTAAATAAAGCTAATATTGACAAATACTGCATGATGCTATACCAGTTAAAGCAGTCTTATTAGATAGAAAGCTTAGCTGTGATGTTGATTGTAAACTCAGACTTCACAACAGAATGTAGGCCCATCAAGGATTGACAAATTATTTTAATCCCAGATGGAATTTGGAAGAGAGATACCAAATGGAGTGGCACGCTTTTGTTGCAAAGTCTAGAAAAGGAAGAAGAGACTCTTAGTTGGATGTTTTAACATCACATGCTTCAACAAGAAGGTGGCTAGATCTAATACTGCATGAAAAGAAAATTTTCAAAACTCAAATATGGCACTAGATTTACAAATAATGACTCTTGATATCAGGTCTATTACTAGATGACTTTGATAATGGCTCTCAAAAAAGATTGAGGGTTTAGTTTGGGAATTAAATTTCTATTATTTCTACACATATTTACACCACTCCTTTCTCTACTAGCATATTTGAGGTTAAAGTGTTCTCAGAATCTGTGTTAAAACCATGCGGCATCTCATGTTTTGTAAACTTTGTGAGTTGGGTATGATCATTATTACAACATTTAGCTTGGTACTTCGAAAGATATTATGATTTCCTGTCCTGATCCCTGTAGATTGTGTTTTTCAAGTGTGATACATCTTCTAAATTAATTTTGATTATTTTTACTCTCTGTTTGATACCCAGTTAGTCACCATATAATGTACTTGTTTAGAGGTATTCTCTTCTTCTTATGCTTCTTTAGTTCTGTTCTTATTGTGAAATTTTTATTTATCATTTCTTGGTATGTAATTTAATTAATTTCAAAATGGGAATGGAGCTTTAGAACATTCTTGTTTTTCTACCTTTCTTTTTATTAGTTGTTCAATATGTTTCACTTAGTTTTAGTAATGCATCTACAAGTGTGTTTAATTTTCTCAGGATGATCGAGTTAATGCCTTGTATTCTACACCATCTATTTGTACTAAAGCAAAAAAATGCAGCAAATGAATTACGGCCAATAAAAACTGATGATTATTTCCTGTAAGCTTTACTGTTTTTCCTTCTACTTATAGTTGACTAAGCAAAATTTATTGAAATTTACTGCCATTAATAAGCTTGTCCCATGCTTGCTAGAAGGTATGCAGATAGGGAAAATGCTTATTGGACTGGCTTTTTCACTAGTTGCCCAGTATTGAAGCAATATGTCTGAATTCTGAGTGATATTATTTGCTATGACATCAGTGTCACTCTGCCTTGGTGGTTATATTGAATCAGAATAGATAGGGAATAGATATTTACTCCATTCCTCTGCACTTGATTTGCTGGATGCAAATGACCTAGCATCTCATGCTGCCATCTTGGAAATTCCTGGTAATATATTCTTGGTATTTGGTCACAAAAGTCATCTACTTTATATTCCAAGAACTCTACAAGGAACACAAAGATGTGATCAATGCAGAAAGAGGATGATGTTTTCCTGTCATCAATAGGGTGGAGTTTTCTCATCTTTAGTTGGGTTATAAACATAAATGAAGGAAATTTCCTTATGTTAAAAATACGCAGCATGACAACTTGAATATTTGGCTGGAAAGAGATCCGAAGGTGCCAACTCTGTTAGCCTGGAAGATGCTTTAGGGATTTTACAGCACCATGATGCCATCACTGGCAATGCTAAACAACATACAACCAATGACTACGCAAAACACATGGCTTTTGGAGCCTCTGAGGTAGGCAGCTAATCTTCATTTGAATTTGACATTCTGAGTCTTGTCTTACATACTTTGCACCATTGTTATTGTATGATACAACTCTGTATGCTATCCTTTAAAATGCAACAAATTTTCATAGGTAGAAGCCGTTGTAAATGCTGCCTTGTCATGCTTCACCAATAAGAAATCATTAGTCGGAGACCTGCATGTTGCGCGTTGTAATTTTTTAGATAAAATACTATTTTAATTCCTAGACTTTATAAAGAATTAAAAAAAAAGTATTATCATATTTTTCATAATCTTGTCTATAACATTTTTTACCAATATTAAATATTTATTGGTTGATAATTTGTATAAAATAGACATTAAATAAGAGATAGAACTATTCAATAAATTTTTTTTAAGTCATAGTGAATGAAGATTATGATTATATATATATATATATATATATAATTTCCCTAGTTAGAGTTTGATTAGTTTTAAGTTTAAATTTTGTATTATTATATTTAATTGTTGATTTTATTGCAATATAAAGTTTTTAATGTCCTCTGTATAACCATCTCTATTTTATTTTTTATTCCACTTTACCACCTTTTTATTTTCCAAATAATAGATATTAATTGACGTTTGATGTCATTTTTTTTTTCTTCCTTCATTTATTTTTTATTACTTTGTATGTTTCCTTGCTAGTTGTAAATTTTATGATTATCAATAAGAAATAGATATCATGGATGGCTTAAATAGTTATAGTTGTAGTTACGTTCGTGGTATGTCAAAGGTCCTTTTTTTTTTTTTTTTCCTTCTGAATTTTCAAGAAAATATGAAAAGACATTTCTCTAGTTTGATCTCAATCAATTAAGATATCCATAATATATTAATGGAAGTAATAATGAGCCTTAATTTTTTTTATTGTATGAAGTGGTTAGGTTAGCGGTATGTCAAAAGTTTTATAAAAAAGAATTTAAAAATAATTTTAAGGAAATGTAAAAGGCATTTTTTTGAAAAAAGAAATTGTGACTTTTTAAATTGAAGAAATATGATTGTTTTAATTACCTTATTTATAGGTTTCATTATTATGTTATAAACATCTAAATTAAAGTAGATGAATATATAAATGCAAAAGTATATGTAAAGTTACAACGCACACATTAAATATGTATAGATATATAGTTTTTTTATTATTCATTAATCATTATTTCATTGTTTACTTATAAATATCTAAATTAAATTTTTTTTGGGAAAAAAAAATCTAAATTAAAATAGATGAATGTATAAAACATTTTTTTTATCAATGTTTTCTATAACTTTTCCCATAAGATCAATATTGTTGGCATCCTTTAAAGATGATACATAATATTTTTGAGAAGAAGAAGAAGAAGCAAAAACGATGCTAACACATAATATAAAATTATTAAGTTTGTGTGATTTAAATATGTGGCAAAAAAAATATTAATATATTTATGATAAAATTTTCTATCTAAATGATATATAGTAGTTCATATTTTTTTAGACTTAATTCAAAAAGTTCATTTTCAATATAAATTATAAATGATATATAGTAGTTCATTTAGACTCAATCTATGGGCCTAGTTACATTCAAAGGGTGCTATCTAAAGTATAAATTATATGACCCTTTATCACACAAATATATTGATTCCCTCAATGTATGGTAAAGGAAGGCAGGTTTGTGTCTAGCCATTTTCTTGATTTATGCCACATAATTTAACACTAGCATGTAGTCCGTGCTTATGCACGGAAATATTAACAATTGTGATGATAAGATATTTATTTTGATAGATTCAGTTTCCACATTAAGCATTATGAATGGAGGTAACTTAACACCAACATTTAAAAATCAAATTGGACACATAACACAAAATTAAACTACAATTAGAAATTGGACACATAGTATAAAATTAACGACAAGAATTGATCATTGAGTTTGGAATCTTCTTGGAAGCGAATGAAGCTGTAATATATGAGAGTGTGAAGCAAGGACGAGTGGGATTAAACATTGTGTTTGAACTCGGCTTTACTTTTAGAAATCCGAAAGGAGGAGGAGAGGGTAGTGTATAGATCTAGTTGGTAGAAGTTGAGAGAGAAAGAGGAGACATGGGATGACAATATGACATTAGGAGGAGATGATATTTTACTTTTATAGTCTTTCTCGTTGGACTTCTTGGTTCTGGTAGTGGGATTAGAAGAGTTCCAAACTTTATTGAGTTTACCCATAAAAGTGTGCAGGTGAGATGTTCTTACTTAGGCCAATGAATATTATTATTGTAGTTTTCTTAGTTTCCGTGTTAAATATTAATGCATCATTTATTTGGGCACAAAAAATTAGAAAATTTAAATAAGATACATAACACAAAATTGGAGTCTAATTTATAATCTAATTAGATTCATTATGGTTTTCTTGGTTTCCGAGTTAAATGTTGATGCATCATTTATTTGGGCACAAAAAATTAAAAATTTTAGATAAAATACATGACACAAATTGGAGTCCAATTTATAATCTAATTAAATTCATTATAGTTTTCTTGGCTTCCGTGTTAAATGTTAATGCATCATTTATTTGGGCACAAAAAATTAGAAAATTTAGATAAGATACATGACACAAAATTGGAGTCCAATTTATAATCTAATTAGATTTTTTTTTTTTGAGTTTTGGTTAGGACAAGTGGCGCAAAATTGAGAATCCAAATCTAGACACATGGCACAAAATTGAAACTCTAATTTGAAATTCTATTTGAGTTTCTCTCTGCTTCACCTATTATTATATATATAGATTATGGAAGATGTAACTGGAATCAAATGTTGAATAAAATAAGATGAGAGGAAAAAGAGTAAAAATAAACTATATAGCAATAAACATCAAATGATCCAAGTCATTCTATGTATATTATTATATACCATATGCATATATAATGTAGTAGGATAGTATTTAATAGAAAAGAATATAAAAGATAACAACTTAAAACACAAAAATAAATTTTATCAATCCAAAGTAAAATTCTAATTAACATAAAAATTCATCAATCTAAAGAATTGATGCAATGAAAAAAAATCAAACAAAAAAATCAAACAAATTGAGAGAGAGAGAGAGAGAGAGAGAGAGAGAAGTAACCTTTTTTGTGTGAAAAAACTATGCATTGAATGAAAAGGAAAAATGTCAAATTTATAGTAAGATGTTGAGAATAAGAAGAGTCAAAATAAAAGAAGACAAAAATGTAGAGAAAAAATGATATTAAAGTAGAAAGTAGTGGGGAGATGAAAAGGCAAAAGAGAGGGAGAGTTTTGAGAAATTAATAATAAAAATAATGGTTAAAAGATAATTTATTTTTTAAATAATGGAATTTTTAAGTCACCTTAAATGAGAAATTGTTTTAAAAAAATATGTATAACAAAAATTGGAAACAAAATGATGACGCGACTGCTGATGTGGCTCAATGTGAGCATAGCAACATTAAATACTACGCTTCAGCTTTTAGTAATATATAGATGAGATCAATGTGGATCTATGAACCTATTATGGTCTTGTGTAAACTATCCTTGTAAGCTATCTTTGCAAAGTTATCCTGTAGGAGATCAATACATCTCTGTAAGCTATCCTTGCAAAGTTAGCTTCATATGGTTCTATGAACCTATATGGTCTTGTGTAAACAATAGGGCAAGTAAATGAACTTATCTTCTTTTCTGTTATTTTTTGTTCTTGCTATTCTTCATTGCGTAGTACCAAAACCAAAAAAAACAAAAAAAACAAAAAAAACAAAAAAAACAAAAACAAAAAAAGCTGAGAGATAGATAAGACTAATAATTTGGTGGGAAGTAGGCATCCCAACTTCTCACTTATTGTGCAGTATAGCCAATCAAATCATTTTCATGATTTTTTATATTGTACTACTAAGTCACCATTTTTTTTTTTTTTGATACAACTACTAAGTCAACATTTGAAACCCTCCAAATTGCGCATACAAATAGAACAACTTTAGTTTTTTTTTTTTTTTTTCGTGATTCTTAAATGCCCTAAGATATTATCACTCAAACCATGCAGAATTAATCTGAAGAAGAATTTGATGCAAGTTATGTCATGTTAAAGCTCTTGCTGAAATGATGATTTCTAATTTCAGGGTTATTAAAAAACATAAATCACTAGCAGACTTCAGAACATGGACAATTTTCCTCAAATGAAAAACAAATTGATGACTAAAATGAAGTTCAACTAGCTGACCAGCCCTGTTGCAAATTTTGTCGACTAAGATGAATGTTCTCCAGCATAATGAATCCAAAAACTCACATAAAGAAATAAGGCTAAAAACAACCAAGCAATCAATCTAGCATGTATATCAAGTGAGAAAGCATGGTAGTTGCTATAAGAATAAAACCAATAAGGTTAATTTTTAACCATTTAGATATGGTTAGCATATATTTATATATGCTAGTCCAAAGCTTTTTGTCCAAATTGCTTAAAATTATTTCTTATTTCATTAATAAGAAATAAAGGATACATTTCTGAATCAAACCTCCCAAATGAAAGAGGAAGAGAGGAATTACTACAACATAAAGACAAACTATTAGTGGGTGCAAATTTTTCTGTCACTGAATTTAAACTTTTCTTTGTCCAAGCTTTAAGACATATTGCATTTCATCTTGAATTACTACTCTCAAAATTGAAGCATTCATTGACATAGCAGCATCAACATTTACTTTGACTATACCTGGTGGGGTAATTTCCATCTTTTGATTACTTGAAGTCCTTGCTTATGATCTTCAAAACAGCCATTTGACAGGTACTTGGCATTAACTAATGCACTTATTGAATCATTAGCCATTACACAGCTTTAATTCTCATGGATATGATGAAGAGGTTGTTCAATTGTTTGACAAAGGGTTCTAGTATTAGAGTTGATAAGATTGTGTAAATCACAGTTTTGAGTCTTGCAGCCATACTGAACTTGTAAATGAAGATCAGGTGATTTATGGCTATGTTGTAGGTATGCTGCCACAAGGAGAGTTGAGGACACTTATGAGCTAAAATAGAGTAGGCCATTCAAACCTGATGAGTTTGTAAACCAAGACATCAATCATCATACTGCTACTTTTCACATAAATTTTTTTAATTACAAATAATCCCTTGGACAATAGTATCATTAAAAGTACATAATCTAAGCATGAATCTCCATTAATACACCAAAGAAACCATGCATAGATTATGCAGTACTCTCCAGTAATCTTAAGGGTCACATTTATATAAAAAAAAAATCCTCTAATTTCCTTTTAAGTTGTAAACTTATAGTTATTTCTTTTTGCAGATTATGCATGTGTGATCCTAACAAAAATTGGGAGTTTAGAGATTAATCTAGAGAGATCCTAAACCTTCCTACTTTTTGAAAGGTATTAGAAATAATGCATTGAAATACTGAAGGAAAAAAGGGCACAATATTATAGTGAGTAAATAGACATTCCTCACTATAGTTAAAAAAGCATCACATGGTCCAAAGTAACACTGAGGCACCCTAGCCAATAATTTTCCTTCAAATTAAAGTTTTGACCATTTGCAATCCACACAACATAACCCCAAAAAAAAAAAAAAACACTATTAAATAGTAATAATCAAGCTGTATCTCTCTTCAATAACTACCTAAAATCTAAAAGATAGAACAGTAAGGAAACATCTTAAAGAAACAAACTTACCTTCTTTTTTTCTTTTTCTTTTTCTCCAAACAGTTGCATAATTTTTAGTGGTGCATTGGTCAGATCCAAGGCAAACTTCACATATGCCACAAAATCTCTTTCTTGTAATTTGGCTTAGTTGCCCTCAGTTCCTACTCATAAATCAAGTGCACTCAATTTGCATAGAGTAAGAAAATGTAAATATTAAGTATTTTAAATAGCACAATGGATTCTACATAGCCACCTTCCCTAATCATATCAAACTATGCCCAAAGGATCCAAAAGCCAAGACAAAGTATTCAAATTAAAAACTTTCACCCCTAACCATAACATTATTTGCCTTATAAACAACTTTTGCATGTCAATTCCCAATTATTAAGACTACGAATTTTGGAGCAAAGCAAATGAGGATGGCTATTTTTCAATTAACGGTATACGTCTTAAGACAATTGCAGGTATTGTTTTATCAAATTTTATTGTTTCTCTTTCTCCTAATCTCCCATTAAGTTATGCATTAAAATATGAACTTTGATAGTTTTAGTGACATGTAATGCAGCGTCAAAATTGATTAAGAAATTTAATTGATTTTAAAAAATTATGTGTCCTGTTTTATTTAGATTCAATTTCTTTGTCATATTTGTTCCCTTTAAGAACAAACAATGGTTTTGGGAAATGTTTATAGATTTTATTTATCAGAACCTATATTTGTTCTACGTATATATATTCTATATATATATATATATATATATATAAATATTTAAAAGCTGAAGCGTAGCATTTATTGTTGCTACGCTCCAGTTAAGCCACTTTAGCGTCCACGTCATTATCCTATTTCTTTCCAATATTTTTTTTTTAACATTTACTCATTTTTTTTAATATTTAGACTTTGTCCAATCCTTCATCTCCCCACTACCCTCTCTTACCTTTTCATCTCCCCACTACCCCTTACTTTAATATCACTCTTCATCTTTCTCTTCATCTTCCCTCATTTTGTCTCTTTTTATTCACACTATTTTACTATAAATTTGTCATTCTCTTCCCTTATTTGCATAGTTTTTCCTCACAAACAAAAGGTTATTTCTCTCTCTCTCTCTCAATTTTTTGGTTGATTTTTTTTATTTTTCTTGCATCTCTACTTTAGGTTGATAAATTTTTGTATTCTTTAGAACTCTACTTTTGGTTGATGTGCTATAATTTTGTATTTAAGTTGTTTTTTTTTTTTTTTTTTGTTCTCTTTGATTGTAATCTAATCTATTATTATTTTTAAATAATTCTAATACATTAATTTAGTACAATAACAAATTTGAAAACAGCCTATGAATCAGAAAAGTATTAGAAGATTAATTGTAATTGTGTTGCTATTCTTGAGTTGCATTTTCTTATAGTGAGTTAGTTTTAATGGGCAATGTGATGGTAAGTGTGAGAGTGAATACATTGTCAATATTATGAGGTTTGCTATTTTTGGTTTTTGCTGGTTGTTTTCTTGATCATAGGATTAATGGGTGTCTCTGGTTTAGCCTTTTAGGTTCTTCTATGTTATTGTTGTTGTTGCTGTTGTTTTTTTCCATTCTTTTTAATTAATTTGGTTGGCTGATTGGAATAAGTTTTGGGAGTACTAGTTGAAAACTTTGTAAATTGTTGTATCTTTGATTTTTTTTTCCCTCCCAAATTTGGTGGACTTTGCATATATGGGAAATGATTATTTATGCGTGAGTTTTACAGATGGAAAGGGGTTTATTGAAGAAGAACATCCAAGACTAACTTCTCTAAGTCCATTGAAAAAAATCAAAGCAAACACTAAACTTTGATCCTCTACTCTACCCAAAAAAAAAAAAAAAGAAAGAAAATCAAAGCAAACATTAAAAAGAAAAAAGTGAGCACAGGATAGAGCTGAGAATTTTATTTGATACATGTAGAGAACTTTAAATTCTATTATTTTTCAAACTAGCCGGCTCCTCTCATGGATTTATACCATTTGACACTTTTGCAAAAAAGTGACAGAGGAATTATTTAGAACCTTAAAAAAAATGAAGGGTTGAGGAAACGACAGAGAGAAAGGGAATGGAAAGAGACTATGAGAAATTGAGAGGGGCATTTATTGAAGTTAATGGGAAATATGAGAGAAAACATTAATTTTAGAAAATTGATGATATGGCCTGTAGTGTATTTTTAGACTTTGGATCTATTTTGAATTAATGGTATAAAAATGGTGTAACTTGAACTCATCTCATATATATGTAAATATATAATTAATTTATTCTTTCTTGCAAAATTTTACTTTAGGTTGATGAATCATTGTATTTTTTTTTATAATATTATTTTGGGTTAATACAATTTATAGTGTTTTTTTTTTTCCCATCACAAGTCTTCTCTCTCTCCCTCTGCTTATAGCTTTTGTTTGATTTTTTTTTTTTTTTTGGGACATAATAGTTAGTTATTTTGAAAGTGAGATTTTGAATTTATATCAAAATATAATCTTGACTATATATTTGAATGTGATTATCGACTATTAAAACAACCCAAGATGAATATGTATAGACAATATTTTTATTTTTCATTGATTTATTATTTAGTTGTAACATCAAAATTAAAGTAAATGAATATTTAAAGTTAAAACTGCCTAAATGAATTTGTAAAGTCAATATATGTATATATTTAATATTGTTAAAAAACTACAAGAAAAAAATAAATAATAAAAAAGATAATAACGTGGAAGATGATGAAGCTCAACAAGAGCGTAATAAGAATAAATGCAATATAAATGTCCAGTTAAAGGCAATTAATCTTAATAATTGAAAGTGTATGTAGTCAATTTTTATTTGTTTGATCACGATCTCTCTATATTGTTATACAAATTGTTTTCTTTCATTTCGATAGGTGAAGTGTTTAATTTTTTTTTTAAGAGACTGAAATGTTCAATTTTAGATATAAAGTCCATTTTTTTTTCTACATATTATTTTAAATATTTTTAGGAATGTCTAAGAAATATGTAGTTCCAATCTCATGTATCTGTATTAGTAAACAAAACTCAATTAATAGTTCGAAACTAGTCCTAGAATAAGAAAAATTATAAATATAATAATCTCTTTTAAGAAAATCAAGAATTTGAGTAATATATTTGAAACTTAAACAGTTTAATTGTACAAAAAAAATTAAGAAAACATAATTCACAATAACATAATTTAGAAAAATACGGACTTCCTAAAAATGAATAATATCAACTAAAAAAATTCAAATAATAAAATAATGATATATTTTTTGAGATAGATAAATGAAATATACTTTTAGAAATTGTTAAATTTTTGGGGAGAAAAAATTATTTTTCACAAAATTTAGAGAGAATAAATTATATATTATACTAATAATTACGAAATAATTATCTATTCTCATGCATTACGTGGGTTTGCGACAAGTATCTTTAATAATGGTCTTACTAAAATTTGACCATTCTAATGTTACTGTTAATGATAGTGGGTCAAAGGTATATTTTTATAAGCGGGTGATGTGAGAAGGATGGAACTATATACAGTAAAGATGTCTGCTAAATCTGAACACAGGTAGTTCTAGCCAAAGGTCCAGATACCTACCAAGAGAAGAAAAAACTTTCAGGATAACCAAGGCTAACCAAGAAGGTTGACCAAAGGTGCTCCAATGGTTAAGTTAATAAATGGGAATTGAATAGGTAAAATAACTAGGAAACAGTCACTAAAGATGGAATACCTTGGTCAGTAGGGGGATGTCTCGTTGACTAAAAAATTTAAACAAACACACAGAAAAAACACAAAGATAACCAAGACAAAAGTTATTTAAAAACAGTGCAGAAAGTTATTCAAAATAGAGCAGATTTAATGAAATAGTGCAGCGCAGTGCAGATTTTTATGAATCAGTGCAGTGTAGATTTTGTGAAACAGTGTAGCGAAGATTTTAGTTGCAAAGAAAATCAGATTTTAGAGGTGTAACAGTGCAGATTCTTTGTAGAAGAATAGTGTAGAAAAATAACATTTTGAAGAAGAAATCTTTTTAACAAATTGGATCCATAGACCAAATTTTATTCACTGAGAAATTTAAACAAACAAATGAAGAACAAACACAAAGATAACCAAAACAGAACCTTCAAACTCACATTGCTCATTTTATAGAACTTGGCATATGAAACAAAAATACCAAAGCCAAAGGTAATTAGTAAAATCACATACCAAATAAAATGAAGGTTATAATGTGGTTTTGGAGAAAGAGATGGGCAGAGAAAATAGAGGATAGACTAACAAAAGACAACGTATTCAAGGCCTAGTGATACTCATTAAGAAGCTTCAACAGGGCAAAAAAAAATCTTTTTAAAAAACTTTCTTTTAAAGGTATAGATAATAGGTTATACAATATCAATTGATTTTTTTATATTCTAAATAAAATTTGATTTGTGGTAAATTATGATACAATAAGCTTCAAGACCCCTTTATTTATAAACCACATAAGTCAGAATGTAAATTCCCAAAATCATAATCTATTCATTCTAAAGATAAACCACACACAGACATTTAATGTTCTTTCAAACGTTACCCTAACAAAAACATGTGAGAGAGATAGAGACAGAGACAGAGAGGGGGTAATTATAGGGAGACAAAGTGAGAAAACTGGTGAATCTATTGGACAAAATTCTGTTTTGATTAATATATTAAAGCCAATGAACGTTTTAGAAACCAAAGAATGGTTGATTTGGCCTTTAACCAAATCCTCATTCGTTTTCTTGACTCCCGGCTCTGCCTTCATCTCTTCATTCACATTCGGCTTGCTTTCACACACTAATTCCTCTTCCTTCATAGGATTCTGAACCATTTCAACCACTCCACCCTTCAATACCTTGTCAAAAACTGGCATCGACGTGTTCTTCTTAGAACCCCCTTCTCCGACCAATTCCAATTTTCCAACATGCCCCTTCAGGTCGTTGTTGCTCGTTAGGTCCACCACGTCACTTTTCGCTTCCTCCTCGCTCATCGAATCGCCCAAATTTCCCAATCCTTCACCTTCTGATCTATAACTTCATCATTCTCGGCGTCCTTCAGATCCGACTTCTTCAATTTCTTGCTTCTATTGGTCGCCACAGCCTCGTTCCGGGTCTTCCTGGACCAGGTCCGACCCAAGGACCTACAGATCTCTGATTGCACCTTCATTACGAAGGCGAACTCGTGCTTGTGACCCATCCGAACCCGAGATAGCAACAAGACTCCTCCGAATCCGTATTGCTCGCCATGCACACCTAAAGATTGATTCAAATCTGATTTTCAAAAAAAATTAAAAATTTGAGGAATTCAATAATATAGAGAGCAAGAAACAAATACGTGAATCTTGAATTGGAAAAAGATTGAATTAAAGAGCAAACCTGTAGCCTGGATTGACGGGATTGAATATTCTTGAAGAAAAATATTAGGGTTCGTGAGAAGAGAGAGAGAGAGAGTTTGGGGATATTGGAAAAGGCTGGACAACTCTTCTTCATCTTGATTGGTCTCAGATGTTTTGGGTTTCAATTTTTGATCTCTCAATCTCTCTCTCCTTCTCCGTTCTCAGTATTGCAAATTTTTTTTTAGGAGTATTGTAAGCCCTTTTAATTGTATTTTAACTGGTTAGTTTTCCTTTTATACTCAGAGGTCTTAAACAGTGTTGTAGCGTTGCCAAACAATATAATTTATCGCTTTTTAACTTATGCATCTCTCAATTTTAGATAGACACTTTTCCTATTTGTCAGCACTTCTTTAATTGTAGGAATCCACTTTCTCTCAGCTTCTGCTATTATGTATAGTATATGATATGATATTGATTATTTCACAGAATGGACCTCACAAGAAGACTAAATTACTGAACTTTTTTTGAGAATTAACTAAACTACTAAACTTAATGAGATATATAAGGCTACATTTAGGAAATAATTAATTAACCATGTTCTAAGGCATCGATATGGTTGCTGAAAAATGTGCTAGACATTGATCTCAATGTTGATTTCTTTTCCCTTAGCTCATCGTGCTTAAATAGTAGTCACATGACATAAGAGGCATAGGTTTTAAAAAAGTCTGCAGTTAATTACAACTTCTCAATTTGAGGAAAATATCGCCCCTACAATAGTTTAGGACATGCCCATTAGAAACAAAAATCACAAAAGATCCAAAGAATTTTCCAAACAGCTCAATAAATAATTTGGGATACATCTCAAGGCTAAAAATGACTAATACAGACAATCTACTGCTTAAGGCACCCTTTGAGGGATTTTGCTGGAGACATATAGCTACATAAGACTGATAGAAAATTTGAGAGAAGTGGAGTCAAACAACAAAGTAAAAACTTTAATCCAATTATTGTGGGTATCAATCTACACTAACATAGAACACTTGATAGAAGTGGAGACAAAAAACAAAGTCAAAAATCTAATCCAACAATCACAAAGGAAAGCTGCTACAATATTCAAAACTCCAATCGAATTACCTTCGGTATTAATCTACAATGGCACAGATATTTGATACAATTTTTTAAAATTGGAAGACATACACAAATTTCTCATCACACTATCATAAAGGAGATTTGCAACAATATTGAAAACCCTAATCGAATGACCTTGGGTACACAGATTTCTCATCCCACACCCCAAAGCAAAGCTGCTACAATATTCAAAACTCCAATTGAATTACCTTCGGTACCAATCTAAAATGACATAGATATTTGGTACAATTTGTTTAAATTCAAATACGTACACAGAGATCTACTACAATATTGAAAACTCTAATCGAACGACCTTGGGTATCAATTTACACTAACACAAATATTTGGCATTGTAATAAATACATAGAAAATTGTTTTAGCTGCAAAAATATTGCCTTATTTTTCATAGACTACACAAACTAATATAAGTTGCATCACAAAACTTAAGAGGTAGTAGGCAGTAACAAAATATAAGAAGGGAATAAAAAACATCAAGCAATCAAGTACAAAGAATAGAGCATACTAATCATTGTCTCGTGTGATGCACGGGTACCATATAAATTTATTTTAAAATATTTTATAAAAAACTATATATTTTTTAGATGAAATAATCTTTATGACCATGCATAATACTTATTATGGCAAATTGCAAATCAAAACCCCATGAACTTAGCATACAAACCATCGTAAACCCATCAAGCTCTGCAGCGGTGGCGACAGCGAGTTTCTCTTCGCTTTTTTTTTTTTTTTTTTTTCTCTTGTACTTTTTTCTTGCCATTGTTGGATTTGGATTTGTTGGGGTTTTTTTTTTTTGTTACTAGGATTATTGGTGGGTTTTTGTCGCTGTTGAGCCATCGCCATCGAACTAAAGCAGATCTCTCACCGTTGCCAACAACTTGGAACGAACAAGATGGAAAGGTTTTGTGGGTGACGAAACAAAGAGGTCTGGGTTTGAGCAAGTTTATTTGGAATAGGTTTTTGATTTTTGGTTGCTGCACTTTGTTTGTGGGTTTTTAGTAACTTTGTTTATGGATTTTGGATTTTGGGAGTGCCCACTTGAGTTGCCAATAGGCAATAGCCTTGGTGAATTGTCCCACACACCTCACGTGCCACGAGGACTCCACATGTAACAATTTGCACTGATAGCCTCAATCATGTTTCGCCATGCGGTGACATCTCCTGTACTTATGCCATGAGTCATTTGTATCTTGTCAATGGTAGTTTGCTCCACTAAGAGCATCTACATTGGCAAATGCCATCCTATCCCATTTTACCATTCTAAAAAGTAACTTTATTAATTATATAATACAGTTCTACAATTCTTCCAGCATCCCAAATTCTTTTTCCCTATTCTTCTCATTAAAATAATATATCTACGCAATAAAATATATTTTTTCCTTTTTTGTTTTTTCTCAATTTTCTCTTCCACCTTCCCTCAACCTCTGTCACCACGCCTCCACTGCCCAGTCACCACCACCGTGCCTCCACCATGCCTACCACGCCACCATTGCCCACTGCCCACCAAAATTCCACCGGAACAAAAACTCATATTAAAAAAGAAGAAGAAAAACCCAACATCACAACAGAAAAAAATAAAAATAAAAAAAAAAACCCATCGGAAATCGCCATGACCTCGCGGAGATCGCCATGACCCATCAGAAAAAAAAAACCCACGTCGAAGATCGCCATGACCTTGCCGGACCCAAACATTGGCGATCTCCGATGACCCACAACCATAGTTCAGCCACTTCAGCCACGATGCAAACACCAGACCCAACCACAACCAACGATCCAAACATCGAACCCAACCACGACCGATGACCCAAACAGAGACTACTTAAACGCCAGAAACCCATGCCCAACGGCGACCCAAACCCCAGAAACCCATGCCCCAACGGCGATCTCCACATCCCACGCCCAACGCCAATCACCATACCCAACACCGATCTCCACCCCGATCCACGGCGAGCACCCCGATCCACCACCACGGCACCACCCCGATCTGCCACATCAAACCATGAGCTCTACCAAACTATGAGACCCACGGAGGCTTGATTCAAGGGAAAGTAGAGAAGAAAAAAAAAAGAAAAGAACGGGAAGATAGGGACGAGAGAGGGGAAGGATAGAATGAGAAAAATAAAACTGAAAAAGAAGAAAGAAAAAAAAAGAGAGAGGAGATGAGAGTGACCGGTGAGAGAGAGAGGAGATAAGAAAGAGAGAAGGAAGAGAGAGAAAAGAAAGAGAAAAAATGAGAGAGGAGAGAGAAATTCTTGGGTTAAAATGAGAGAGGAGAGAGAAATGAGAGTATTAAAAAAATATTTTTTTATAAGATTCAGCTACAGTACCATCTTACATTTGAGATGGTACTGTAGCTAAATCTCAAATTTTCTTTTGGCATTTGGCATATGGTCGGCCAGTTGACTAGCAATATTTGGGCCTTTATGCCAAATGCACTTTGCATTTGGCATATAAAAGGGCCATTGGGGATGCTCTAAGATAGATGAAATTTTATTAGACACGAATTTTAAAGAGTGTCTCTGTGTCTTTGCTTCCATTGAGTTCTATAATCATGGGATTCCCTATTGAGTGAAGCCAGATCAATAATGATGTAGTTTTGAGTTTATTTGGAGATCAAATTAAAAGAAAATGATTAATTTTTTTTTTCTTTATGCCACAAGGATATACCATGGAAGTTATTTTGGAATGAGTTTTTGATTTCTAGTAATGGGTCGTGTTGCAAATGGTCTTGTGTTTTGAGTTTGGGCTAAAGCATTTTGGGAGGTTGATTTGGCAAAAACAATACACATTAGCATGCCACCTTGTCACTTAACAACAAAAACAAACTGAGGGTGAGATTTTGCTAACGGAACCAAACTTTAGGATGTAAAATCCATTTTTTCAAACATCAGGGTGTAAAATCCAAGCAACCCCAAACTTCAGGGTTGTACTTTGCAATTTACCCTTCTTATTATTAATATTGCTACCGTTACATTTGTTCCCAACCATGAATTACCTTCCTCCTTAGATTGAAGCTTTTGAATCCAAATTTTTCTCCCTTTGCAACTCAATGCTATAATGAGCGACTTGTTATGATCGTAAATCAAAACTCCTGCTTTTGCTTTATTCTTTAAAAATAGCTCTATCAAAGTTTATTTTGAAGGACAACTCTTAAGGAGGTTGCTATTTATATTTGATTGGACAAATTTGTAGAGACAAATAATTATATCACCCAATCCATTGAATCTGAATCATACAATTCTACATTGAACTTAGTTTTTGAGAGACAACTCTTAAGGAGGTTGATATTTATGCTTAACTGGTCAAATGTGTAGAGACAAATAATCATATTATACCCAATCCATTGAATCTAACTTTTGCAATTCTACATTGAACTTTGTTCTTATGCAGATAAAAGTAAATTGAAAAGTTATCATTGACTCTATCTAAAGAAATTAAAGTAATAAAGGCAAATTAAAGATTTAAGTTGTTTGGCTAATTTAGAACATTAGCCCATTGTTTGGAATACAATGAGAAGAGCATAATTTTTGTTATACACTTGATTGCATGTGTATCAATTGTTGCCGAAGAAACTAAATATGAGCAAGCTAATATCATAATTCAAATCAATAGTAAAAAATAAAAATAAATATAAACATTTTTGAATATGGCTTAATGCATTCTCACATTCATGGAATGACAAATCAGTAGATACTAATTTAACTAATTACACTAATATTTTTAATCCATTGGAGTATGTTGCAAACTTGCAATAACATAAGCGCTTTTTGAGTAAAATTTCTCTAATAAAACAACTTACATATCTCAAGATATGACACTACCAAGTTGCCCTTGATGGTTCTTCCTAGGAAATTCAATCTTGAGCACAAAAACTTTAAAACTACACATTAAAATTATTAGTTACAATGTAAAAATATTAGAACTGCATGCATTTTTTATATTTTTAAGAAATGCTTTTTTAAATTGTTGTAGGCCATTTATTAACTTTAGCTCAATGAGGTAAATGTTAGCATACTTAATTTATTTATAGTAGATATATGTTTTTGTGGTTTCTCCTCAAACATGTATCTTTTTGTAATCATCAAAGTGTTCATGATGGCTAAACTTTTTTAAACCTAAAATGAAAATGAAGCACATAACAACCTCAATTTTAATATATCTTTACGAAAGTTACTCTTTTGAATGTATAAGATCAACCAACAAACACAATAGAATCAAATTGTGTATAATGAAATTGAAGCATCGGCTTAACACCTATACTAACTTGAAAAACCGAAAGGGAAAAGCACCAAGAAAACAATAGTTACACTCATTCCATTGAAGTTGAAATGATAGATCCTTCTACACATATTGAATACATTGATGAGTTTAGAAAGTTTTATATCTATCAAAAACAAAATGTAGAAACACAAATAATTAGAAAAACCCCATAAGTTTGTTATGCTTAAAATTAACCCAAAAAAAAAAAAAACTAAATTTGAACAATCTTAATCTATTAACAGAACTTGATAAAAATCACAATTAGCAAATAAAAATTGGCATAAAGAGCATCTTATTATATGACTATATCACTTTATAGAGCCCCAAGCCCCATGAGCCCATAAGAATGATATTTAATAATGAAAAGTATATGTAAGTAAAAGAACATCTCAGTATCAATTTAAACCAAAAAAAAAAAAAAATTACCATATAGAACCACGACCATTATGACATGAAGCAAGTGGAAGATGAGCATTATTGTTGTTTATAATCCTAGGTGCATAAACATATGCTTTTTTGGAAGATTCATGTATTCTTTAATAATTTGAATGCTATTTGAGTTTGTGCAAATTATAGAACATAGAATTGGTAATTTAGAAACATAGGCATAGGAGAAGGCATGTGGTGGTTTAGGAAGAGTAGGCATTTAGTTATAAGGGAAGAGGAGTGTCAACGCCCGGCCTCGATCGGGAGCGGAAAACTGCCGCCTCCGTCAAGCCTTCGTTCGACCACCCGTCGTGGCGATGCTCCTGCACGCGCGTGGGGCCCGTTGGAGGCCCCTCTCTCTTGACAATTGTGTTGTGTGTGTGTGTAGAGTGTGTGTGGTCCGCAAGGAGCTTCAGGTGCTCTCTCTCTCATTGGAGGAGGGTATTTGTCCACCTTTGGAGGTGTGGCATAAATCTGGGCCAAACTTTAGGTGATTACCAAAGGTAAGTAGAGTCACCACCAATCATTGAGTTTTCTAAGGTGTGATTGGTCACCTGTTTCTAGTTGATTTTATTACCAATCCTAGGCTAAGTAAAATGTCATTTTTCCTCATCTAATGTGGATGACAAAAAAATCTTGATTCTTAGGTCCGGAAGTTTGGTTACGTGTGGGGATGGTGTTAGCCACCCCCAACGCTTGTCCAAAGATAGTATTTTGTATTGATAAAACCTTAATTTTCGGAGATTAGTAGTAAAAAACATGATTTTGGCATTGGCTTTCGGGGCTTTGCATGCATGGGGGGCTTTGAGGTTTGGCTTTTGAATGGATGTGGTCCCAATTTATGCTTTCTTAAGGCATTCGGGCAAAGTGCCAAATTTCCATGGCGAAAATTCGGCGACGTGTTACCTTACTTTTGCGCAGAAATTAGGCATTGCTTTGCCTTAGGTGACATGGATTGTGACAATCACACTGGAAGGGGCGAGCAGGTATATATATATATATACATCATGTACAATGCTAGCACTTAGAGCAAGAAAGTAAATGTCTACATCCCTAGAGTATGACCCAAAATATAAGCGCAGGAAAGTAAATAGGGGTTGCCATACTCTAGAGATGAGGGCGAATGATACATGGCTTGATATACCTAATACAACCCATCTAAGAGAGAAAGGAGGGAGGAAAGAAGGGGGTTTATAAGAGTACATAACCAAATGGGAGAGGCTAGACCCCCTAAATCTACTGAACATTGCCGCTTGGCTTAGATCCACATGCTTGCATCCTTGTCCTTTTTGCTTGTGTCTGGGAGACCATGCCCTAGCTCCGTGCGTCCTCTCTCCATGTGTGTATATGCAAAGGTAAAGACAAGAACCTAGTAAACAAGCAATAGAAGGAAAAGACGCAAGGAGAATATGAAAGAAGCATAAAGCAGATAAGCATGATAAACATGACAAGCATAATATATGGTAGGGGACATGACAAGCCACAAGATAAATAAACAAACAAGAAAGCAAGAAGGCAAACAAGCAAGCAAGAAGACAAACAAGCAAAATGATGAATAAAAGATGGTATCCACAAGGGACAAGTGTAGCTTTGCACTAGATGTCCATAGCTTCATTGTATTGACGTATGGACGACACACTAGCAAGCAAGACTAATGCATGAACATGTAAGCAAACATGTAAAGATGCATAGAAAGCCAATGGGTGGAACAAACAAGCATGGTAAACATGGCATCACCCGGAGCAAAAAAGGGAAGTGGAGCAACACGGCATTCGGAGATGCATCCTAAGTAGTTACACCCAAACAAGGCCTCATGGGCATCAGATGTAACCACACAACCACAAACCCGCTAAGGGTGTCAAGAATGACAAAGCCTAGAACAAGAAAGGCTGGCACGAGCATAAAACATAAAATCAAGAAAGCATAGACATACGAATAGGATGATCCAAACCCTTTGATATGGGCCTTGGTGTATGGACGATGACAAAGACCATAGGGTTTAGATCGGGTTCTAACCAACAGGCCAAAACACAAGAACATGTGATAAAGGAACAAAAGGGCTACAATAGCACATGTCATGACAAACATAGCTTAGGTCTAGGCACACAAACATGGCATGGAGCGCACAAGCATATGGAAGATGGCCTAAAGCATGTAGAGAACATAGATCCCAGCACATAGGCATGTGAAAACATAGATCTAGACATATAGTCCTAGAAACACGCATGTGAACATGTAGAAGCCTAGCGCATAAACATGGAAGAACATGTATCCAAGCATATAAGCATGTGAAGACAAGGATCTAACCATATAACATGGAAATAAACACATAAACACATAGATCCAAGCAAGGCATAGCCAACAACGTCATACAAGTATGTGAGCATGTAACCCTAACATCAACATGGAACAAAAAGAGGAATAAAGCATAGGAAAACATGGCATAAAGTATAAAGCATGTAGATCTAAACATATAATCATGTAAGGATGTAGATCTAAGCATGAAACATGGCATAAGACATAAAAAGCAAGGCGATTTAAGCTAGAAACACAAATAAAGCAAGCAACATGCTAAAGAAAGCAATAAATCATGTTATTCAAGCAAAAGAGCAAAATAAATTCTAGAAAAGGATTTAGAAAGTTAGGGGTGCGGATAGTAGCTAAAAATCTACATCCACACTCCTAAACCCCAAATCCCAAAGTGTAAAACTAAGGAAAAAAAGATTGGGTTTAAGGACGAAACCTTGTGTTTTTAGTGAAGAGAGAAGAATCAAGAAGCTTTAATGTGTTTTTTTTTTTTTTTTTTTTTTTTTTTTTTTTTTTTTTTTTGTGTTTGGAAGAGAGGAAAAATGTGAAGAAAACGTCTAGGCAGAGAGCAGAAGGCCAAGGAGACTCCTCTCTTTAGTCTATAGGGTGCCTAGGGCCTTTTATAGCCCCGACACGCATTTTGAGGCGGCGGCCCTTCTGCTTTCAAAAGGTCTCAGATAGGGTTGATCTTGGCACCCCTGAAAAGATATTAACTTCCTGTTTCTAAAAGGCATTCCAACGGTTGGATCAAAAGTCATGGCTCCCGGAAGTTAGTGGTGCATCGATCGGTGCGTTAGCCCAGTTTTCATAATATCTCGGCCATTCTAACTCCGATTTTGACTCATGAATAGTTATTGAACTGAGAATTGGATAATCTTTGCAATGACATTGCTTTTAACCCATTCTGATGACCGAACCAAAATTAGGGTTTTTGGGCCCACCCCGAATCAATTTAGGGTCAAACTTGGTCAAAGTGGCCAAAAATCTTCGAGAAGCTCAGGCTTGATGTAAAACTATGAATAGTGTTGTTTTGTGAGGATTTTGACCTCGTTTGACCCTTCAGTCAACCCTTGGTTAACCAAGGGCATTTTGGTCATTTTAGCTGAAAAGGCACTTCGGGTGCTCCGGTGTCCGAAAGGGTTGCGTCGCGTCATTCTGGATGTCCTCGCGGCCCCATGGAGAGAAAATGATATTTTTGGATTTTTGGAGTTCGGCATGCAAATCGAGGGCAGACAAAATATGGTATCAACAAGGAGTAGGCATAAACATAAGAAAACATTCGAACGGAGGAATAAGGAAAACAAAGAGTTTTTGATGATTAATGTTAGGTTCTAAAGATTAGGAACTAATGTATTTAGAACTTCAATTTGTATGTTGGCAAACCATGATCAAGACAATGTTTAGTCGTGTGTTAGACTTGCTCAAAGTATGGGTCTTAATGTAAAGTTGGAATCGAGTTTTTATGCAGAATTACCTTTAACTTTCTGTATGACTCGATCGATCGAAAATTAGACTCGATCGATCGAAAATCGTGCAGAACGTTTTTCTGCAGAAAATTCCAACTCAGCCCTAGTCCATTTAATGTATAGGGTTTTATGTTTTGCCCTAAGTATATAAGGGAAAACCCTAGCCACGTGTTTAGAGTTCTGTTTTGCTGTGTTTGTGAATCTCATTGTGAGATCTAGAGGTGTTTACCTTCACATACACTTAGGGTTTACAAACTTGAGATTTATGTCAAGAGTTGTGTAGATCGTTACAGTTGCAGAATCAATAGAGCACAAAGATATACAAGCAGGTGCGCTTGTGGATTTGCTGAAGAATTCCGGAAAGAAGGAGTCCGTGGATCTCGGAGCTATCATGGGGTCATGGTAGTAAGTTTCCTACACTTGGGTAGCAACAAGATGTTAGTGGTCTAAGTCTTGTCGTGTAAACTTCAATTCTTTCATAGTGGATTCAGTTTACCTTGAGGATAGCTAGGTCAAATCCTCCCCAGGTTTTTACCGGTGTGGTTTCCTGGGTCATCATATCTTTGTGTTATTTATTTTCCGCTGCTTTATATATTTGTGTTAACCTAGTTCTAATTAAATTACCTAAGTTAATCACTTGGCTAATTCACTAGGTTAATCTGTTGGGTTTAAGGGGTCTAAACGAACTTACAAGTGGTATCAGAGCGGGTAGCTCTTCTGTTGTAGATCCTTTGATCTAAGAGTTGATCCTTGATCCCTGTTATCATGGATAATTTTAAGTGTCTTACTGTTTTTGATTGTGATGATTTGAATAAAAATGACACTGTTATTTCTGTTGATCTTTTTGATGCCTGTAAAACTCTTCGTAAGGAATTATTGAAAACTATGAGAATTGCTAAGAAATTCAAGGAAGAGTTAAAATTGGCTAATCTTGAAAAAGAGGAATTGATTGTTAGATTAGATGAATCTAATAAAAAGAATGAATTTTTGAGAAATCAAATTTCCTCTAAAGATGAGAAGATGAAAAGCTTGGAACAAGAGTTAGTTGAATCTAAAGCTAAAATTGAAAATTTGACTAGTACCAAGCCTGCTGATGATAACAGAAGTGTTTCTGTTTCTCTTAAGCCTAAAGCTAAAAATGTTTATATTCCTCCTTTCAAGAGGAATAATAAAGAAAAGGCTTATTTTGCTAGGTTAGACAAAGGTAAAAGTTCTGATAGAGACGCTGAAGTTTCTAAACCTATGTCTAAACCTACTGTTAGAGAATATAAGAAATCTATTTTTGTGCCTACTTGTCACCTTTGTGGTGTTGTTGGTCATATTAGACCAAATTGTTCTTTGTTGAAGCAAAAACCAAAATCTGAGACTAGATTTGCTGTTAGGAATACTGATGTTCCTAAATTTGTTCCTGTTTGTCACTTTTGTGGTGTCTCTGGTCACATTCGTCCTAATTGTCATAAATTGAAATTTAAAAATTCTGTATTTCAATCTAGGATATGTGATGATATTTCTCCTGCCATAAGTCCAAATAAATTGTTTCATATGCTTTTGAAAAATTTAAGCTTGTTGGCTTGTGAAAGGAAATTGCAGGATTTTAGTCTTTCTCAGAAGATTGGTGTAATCCCTCAAATACACTCAGCTTCTCATGGATTTTCACCTACAAAGCCGAAGACTCGTGCCATATGGGTGAGAAAAGATTCTCTAAAGTGAGTGTTGTTGACTTGTCCCTGTTTTAATTCTTTCAATTATTTGTGGACATGTTTTGTTTCTGTTTTTGGTTGTTTTGGTTGTTTTTTATTAAAAAAAAAAATCCAAAAACATTGAAAAATTTCAAAAAGACAAAAATATTTTATTTTGTGTCTTGTTTTATTTGTCTTGAGGATTACATGAATTATAATATCTCTCTCTTGATTTAGAATATGCTTGACATTGTGGAGAAACTTGAATAGTATGTGTTCTATAAGTGCTAAGCTATTTTTTGATTTTTTTGAGTATGTACTGGTTTGTACATGTTCTCAAGGGTTAATTAAGAAATTAATATTTCTTGTTTATGTACCCTCTATAGCTTGGTCAAGCACTGTCATGCATTGCATTTACATTTACATTTTTTTTAATCATTTAGCATAATGTGTACTTTTTGTTTTTGGTCATAAAATTTCTTTTAAACCAAAAATACTTTTGTGTTTTGCATTAATTTTTCTTGGATTTGAAATCAAGGATTGGCCATATTATCTTTACATAACATGTTTATGTACTTTGTTTAGTTTGGATGAGCTTATTTTATTGCACTTTACTAGTTTAAGCTTTGTAGTGCATGTTGTGTGGAAAGATGTTTATAGTTTTTGATCACATGATCTTGATCTTGATCTTGAAATCACATGCCTTTGATTGTTGGACTTGAACTTAATGAGAAAGGCATAAATAACCATCTCACCACTGTTTACTAGTCAATCATGAACACCTTAGTGCATATCGTAAGATTTTGTGCTCGAGAAAGTGTAGCACATGCACAAAAAGAACATAAGGTGTAGCCTCTATTAAAATTGGTGTGTACATTATTGGACTATAATAATCTCACAAATTCATAAAATTGGTGTGTACATTATCCCGGCTTTTATTAAGTTTCTAATCAATTAAATTGAATATTGAGGCAAATCAAGAAACTTACATGATTGCAAGCTTTTATTCTAGGAGATGTGAGAGTTATATGATGTAACTCTTTAGGTGATAGTCTCTTTCAAATTCTATGTGATGAATTTTGTAGACTTTGTGATTGATTACTATTCACATATCACCTCACATGTCTCTCAAGCTTTTGCTAGTTGCACACACTACACAAAGTTACTCTTTGCTAAACTTTGTACATGTTATTGTGTGTGTTTTTGTTGTGGCCATCCAATATTATATGTTCCTTGATTTTGATGCAAAATTTGAGTTTTGAGGACAAATTGGTTGATAAACTTGTTTTTGAAAGATCTGGGTTGAATTCAAGTGTTTTTGAAAAACTTTCAGTCTCATACTCATGCATTTCATTCATGAAATACTATGCTTTAAGGTGTTACTGCATTAAATTGCTTTGTTTTTCAAAAATTTGAGTTTTCCAGAATTTCGACCGATCGAAGCTGTCTCTCGACCGATCGAAATTGCGATAAAAATTTTGGTTTGATTCTGTCGGACTCGATTGGTATTCGATCGATACTCGATTGATCGAAACTGAAAAATTTTCAATTTTTAGAGTTTTTGACCAAATGTTTTCATGCATCATTTATGGTTAGGATTCACATGAGTTGCATTATTTTTCTGTGTCCATCTTGCAGTTTTGCAGTCATATCTCTCATTGTTTTCACACATAACATGCATACGCTTTGCTAAATTGGGTACTCAACTTGATTTAAAAATTGATTGATTAATTTTTGAGTCCTTTGTACATTTTAGTATATGCTATTTTTCTTGATGTGTGAACTGTAGAAAATATTTTTCTTAAGAGATATGATGGATAATCAATGTGCAAATATTTCTCTACTCATGCAACTGTTTATGGGTCACATAGTGTCAAGTTTGCATTTATTGAAAAAGAGAATATTTTTCTTCATATGTATCCTCAACTCAATTTTTTTTTGGGTTTGTGTTTTTTTCTTTATCCCCACCTCCTAAATTTTCCCCAAAACTGTTTTCCCAAAACTTGTTTTGTTTTTCCTATTTTTATAGGGGGAGAAGCTTGTTTTTAACCTTTGTTGTTCATAGGGGGAGTTGTTGCTCTTTAAAGGGGGAGTTATCTCTTTTTTCTATGGAGCTAATCTGTTTTATGTTCCCTTAGTTTTCTTTTTTCTCTCATGTTTACTCTTTGTTTGAGTTGTATTTGTCAATACGTGACAAAAAGGGGGAGAAATAGATGAAAACTTCTTGATGTATCTAACTTAGGGGGAGAGTTAGAATTTTTATTTTTATAATCCTTATATTTTCCACACATGCGTTTATGTGTTTGTTAAGTGTTACAAGAATATACAGGTTGCTTTCAGTCGAGCTGCTGTCTACTTTGCAACTGTTAGATAGTAGTTTAGGTTGAATTGTTAAGTGGCTATTTTTATTGTAATGGGCTATTTCAATTTGTAACTTTGAGCTTTTTGTTAAGTTTGTGTTTTGTCACGGATTGCCAAAGGGGGAGTTTGTTAGGTTCTAAAGATTAGGAACTAATGTATTTAGAACTTCAATTTGTATGTTGGCAAACCATGATCAAAACAATGTTTAGTCGTGTGTTAGACTTGCTCAAAGTATGGGTCTTAATGTAAAGTTGGAATCGAGTTTTTATGCAGAATTACCTTTAACTTTCTGTATGACTCGATCGATCGAAAATTAGACTCGATCGATCGAAAATCGTGCAGAACGTTTTTCTGCAGAAAATTCCAACTCAGCCCTAGTCCATTTAATGTATAGGGTTTTATGTTTTGCCCTAAGTATACAAGGGAAAACCCTAGCCACGTGTTTAGAGTTCTGTTTTGCTGTGTTTGTGAATCTCATTGTGAGATTTAGAGGTGTTTACCTTCACATACACTTAGGGTTTACAAACTTGAGATTTATGTCAAGAGTTGTGTAGATCGTTACAGTTGCAGAATCAATAGAGCACAAAGATATACAAGCAGGTGCGCTTGTGGATTTGCTGAAGAATTCCGGAAAGAAGGAGTCCGTGGATCTCGGAGCTATCATGGGGTCATGGTAGTAAGTTTCCTACACTTGGGTAGCAACAAGATGTTAGTGGTCTAAGTCTTGTCGTGTAAACTTCAATTCTTTCATAGTGGATTCAGTTTACCTTGAGGATAGCTAGGTCAAATCCTCCCCAGGTTTTTACCGGTGTGGTTTCCTGGGTCATCATATCTTTGTGTTATTTATTTTCTGCTGCTTTATATATTTGTGTTAACCTAGTTCTAATTAAATTACCTAAGTTAATCACTTGGCTAATTCACTAGGTTAATCTGTTGGGTTTAAGGGGTCTAAACGAACTTACAATTAACATCCCTCTATCTTATCTATTATTCTTATTTATTATTGTACAGCACGGGACTCCCAGACCCATTTGGGCCTTGGGCCTTGAACTCCAACTTTCCAGTATGGCCCATGGGCCCAATTCTCTTGTGCAAAACTAGGCTTTAAGCCTGCTAAGGCCATGGGCTCGGGCCTCATGATATTACGCTCGGCCCCAAACTTGTTGAGCGAGCCATTATAATATATGTTCATCAAAGTACGCCTCAAGCAGGAGCATGATTGCTCGGGAATGCTGTATCCTGGTTACCCGGTACCGCCTTGGGAAGTACCACTGCCGAGCATCCCTTCTGAAGTGGGTAGCCAGTTTCGATGCCACTCTCACCATACTCCACTCCCAACTAAATATCCACTTTGCGATAATAACATTAGACCCCCTCTACCACTAACCCCAAGAGTAATCATAACTCCCCACTAATTATTAGGCTATAAATATGAGAAGCTAAAGAAGGAGAAGGGGTTGAAAAGTTCACAAAGAAATTGAGAGTAAAAAGAGAGGGATTGAATCAAGCGAGCACAGTAATAATAGGAAGAGAGGGGTAATATAATTTAGAGGGGAAGGCAGTTCCATTATGTCTCTGCATAAGGAACTACCTAGAGTAGGAAATCCAAAAGCCCATACCACAAATAGATTGTGAGCCCAAGTGAGGGTTGGTCCACTGACCTCACTTTTGGCCCGCACAATTACTAATTGACATCTATTGAGTTTAGTAAATAACTGATGTGGCATCTAATAAGTATAATAAATTGAGAATGATGTATTTTATTTCAACCAAAAAAAAAAAGTTCAATTATCTTTTCAAAGAAAGTGTCACTTGGCAAAATCTCATGCTCTCCTACATGAGGGCTCTGCTTATATATATTGATTGATTGATTGATATTAATGGTACATTCCACTAAGCTAAGTCTAACTGCATACAAATTAGCTTAGACAAAAGGTCAATTTAATTTTCTTTTCTATTTTATTTTTCTGATTATGATACAATGATCTTAATGCAGGCATTATATTTAGAGATGACAAAAATTCATTAACACGCTTAACTTGCTCTTGCATATATAAATATATATATATATATATAATTTATTTATTTTATACATCTTATATTATTATTCCCAAAAACATTAGTTTTCTCTCATTTTTTTTTATCACTCTCATGATTGCTCATCTCTTTTTTTTATTTATTTTTTGGAATCACTTCATTAGGGATGACAAAATATCTCCAATTCGCCTCACTCCCGACCTATCCCACTATGGTAGCACTAAATTTTCTTGCCTCAAAGAAAGGACAAGGTGGGGATTGAACCACATCAATCCAACCCACTCCAACCTGTTGCCATCTCAAATTTATACCATAATAGGAATTAATTAAAAAATTTGAACAAGTCTATCATTGGATTGGCTGATCCTTATCCCTCATACCAAATTAGAGAGAGTTATTCCCGATGATGTAAACTATTGGGAGAAAAAAAAGGAACAAGAAAAAAAAAATCCTTCATCCTCAGGTTTGTATCAAGTGGCTAATGTAATGCATGAATCATATGTCATTAATTTTCGTAAGCACACAAATTAAGCCTAAGGTAAAGTCACTGACGTTATCTCACTAGAAAAGCTTACACCGCATGATATTCTCGCCCCCATCTCTGACATTTGCAATTTAGCTGTTTTTTTTTGTTTCCTTTTCTTTCGTTTGGGTCCCTAGATCCTGCAATGGTGCTGCGCACCATGCAGCTAGGGCTGCTTTAGACTTTAGGATGTCTTTTTGCTTCAATAAGGATAATCTTCCTCCAGACTTGTTGGCTGTGTGTAAGGAAGATTTTCCCAGTTGTATTTTGTGTTCTTAGAAATGAATTGCAGATTATCAAAAAAAAAAAAAAAGGCACATTCCATCCCAAACTCCACAGCCACAGCAAGCCAATTTCTTGAAAAGGATACCCACCCAGCATCATATTTATTTATTAGGGTAAACGACATATTTGATTCCTATTCTTTACAGCATATTTCGATTTGGTCCCTAACTTTTCAATTGTGTCACTTTGGTCCCTAACCTTTCAACGTTGTGTCAATTTAGTCCTTATTGTTATATTTTGGATAAAAATTGATGACATGTCAAACAACTAAAATAAAATTTTAGTGTATTATCACATTAACGAAAATTAATTTTTTATTTTGGCCATAAGACGTGTCATCAATTTCCATCCAAAAAATAATGGTAATGACTAAATTGACACGATACTAAAAAGTTAAGGGCTAAATTGACATAATTAAAAGGTTATGAACCAAATTGAAATATGGTATATAGTATAACGTATAAGGACCAATACGTCATTTATCCTATTTATTATTATTATTTTTTAAAAGCTAATCCATAATTTTCTCTTCTTTCTCTTCCGCACTCAAGCATCATACAAATCTGGTTAATTAGAGAATATAAATGTATTAGGGACGTAGACGTGCCTATCACACAAACCTTGGCACATGGAACGTGAAAACGATTAGATGCTACACATATTTTATTTGGTAACACTTAATTACCAATACAAGTTCTTCAAAGATAACCACATCATTTCATAACAAAGTGGGCAAGTGAAAGTAAAAGCAATTAACACCCACAAGAACTCCCTATTCAGCCCAAAAAAAAAAAAAAAAAATGCCCACGATTCACTGGTTCATATACTATATAGTCAGTTAGCGTGTGAAGTGAGTTTGATATTTTATTGAGAGGCGTGATAATTACCTGCTGTTTGCATAGGATAACACAAAAATTGTATTTTTGAAACATAATTTTAACTGGAGCAAAAATAGTATGGATTTTGAGTTAGAGGGCAGGAGTATAAGCCAAAAAAAAAAAAAAAATGAAAATCCAAATAGGCGCCTATTTAGTATTAACAAATTATCAACAAAAACAAAGATACAAAATTATTATTTCCTAATATATTATAATATAATCATCTACTAATAAAGATAAAGACACAAAACATCATTGTTTCTAGCTACTAAGAGCACTTGCATCAACTTGTGCAAAAAAAATTTGTCTATTTTAATATAAAAACCTATTTTTTCTATTTTATGTATTCATTTTTCAAAATATTTTACATTAAATTCATTAGAATACTATTTCCTTGTCAATTTTTTTTATTATCTCAAATCATATTTCTTTATTCTTTAACCAAAAACCACTACCCTCAATCTAAAAAATTACTAAAATATTCATTTGCATAATTATAGTGACTATGTAAATTTACATAGTTACTATAGCACAAATTTATTTTTGCACAACAATATATAGATTGATGTAGGTGTATTTTGGCGTTGATTAGACAAATTTAAAACCTTAAGTTGTTTTACAACAACTAATGCAAATGCTCTTACAATGAGATCAATGTAAAATGGTAGGAGAGGTGGGCCATGCTTTTTGAAAATAGGGCCCAATTATAAAATTTAGAGAGCATACCTAAAACTTTTTCTTTCTTAAGATCAGGTTGGGCTCTGACCTAGTTCCATCCCTAGGCTAGAGTGTATGCGATAATCTATAACTTAGCTATTCAATAGTAATTAGCGTTTTATCAGATGTACATAACCACACGAGTCCCAAACTCCCAGAAGACATTTGGACTGCGTACACACACTTTCTCTTTCATGTGTGCTTCTCGTGCTAGTCTCAGGTACAGCACAGTAGCACACAACATCAAGAAATGAGAAATTGTAGGCTTAGGCCCAGCTACCCAATACTTTGAATGAATTGAACTTGAATGAGTGGTCTAGCAAACTAGTTCGTAGAGTCCGTATGTACTAAGTTGTTACAATAGGCTCAGCATTAAGGGGATACATTATAATTAAATTTATGATCAAGGTTAACTCTTGTCCTATAGTTTATCCACTAGTGGATTAAATAATGGTCTGAAATTATGGTACAACAACCATAATAGTATATAATATTAACGCATGTTCCTCGTTGTTTCACTCTACTCCCAACGTGTTCTTTGACTTCTTTCTTGCTCTTCTTTCTAGTTGTTCTGTTTGTTTCGAAAGAAAATAGGATATGGAGAGAAAAGACATAGACGACAGAGACATTACAAGTTCCCTTCTTGCTGAAGAAAATCTTGACACTAATGGCGTTAGTAGCAGCAGAAATGTTGCAGCGAATAGTGGCGGTGCCGCCACAGCTACGGTGGTGTTCGCACCTTCATTGCCGTTTGTGGATCCCATGTTTTTGGTGCTGCTGTGAGTATTATTATGCTATTACTATAATCTTAGTATTAATTTTTTTTAACATTTTTGGGTTTCATTCTGGGCTCAGTTAGATGGTTGGAGCACCACTTTAGGCCCAATTTATTATATATTTGGTCCCGTGTATAATTGTCATAATTCTTTCAAAGCCCAAAAAGGAACAGCAAGTTTATGTATATGTTTTTTTTTTTTAATTTTAATCAAGATCAATTGAGCTTTTATAATTTTTCCTTCCTCAATTTCACAAATATATATTGCAGCATGCAACAAATTTATCTCTAGTATTTGGGGTTCAAATGAATTTCCAACCTGTCCCATTTGGATCATTTAGGAGCTGTAAATGTGCTAAATGACATGTGTGACCTAAATGTAGTTCTTTTGGTATATGGTAGAAAACTTTTTGAAGTTCTGTGCCTTGTAAATGAAAATATATTCCATTTAACCAAGTCCTAATTTGGAAGATCAACTATCATAATTCAACTTAAGTGAACTCAGAAAACTTTCTGTTGGACAAATTACATATTAATTTGGATTTTATGATTCAAGAAGTGTTCAGATTTTAAAACCAATCATATTCAATACTATTTCTTTTTTAATTTTATACATTAAAAAGGTCTCAGATAGTGGGTCCTTTTCTATGTACCTTATGTTTCATTATACACAGAAGATCATTAGTATGGATTACTGTGTTACTGTTAACCAAAAGAGATGCCACGAAGCATCCAAATAAAAAGGGATGGCATTTTATAACTAAAGCAATGGATATGACTTGTTTTACAGATTGGATATTCGTCACCAGCTATGTCTGGAATCATGGAAGACTTGGGCATCTCTTTGGCACAGGTAGGTAGTGAGTAATACTTTTTTTGATAAATGGAAAGTAATGATGATATTTGTTTTGCACTATCTCTATGGCATTTCTTACTACTGCAAAAGTACAAGATCTTTTAGTAACTATAACATTGGACCCTTTGATTGTATAACACAGCTTAGACACTTTAAATGGGATATTACTAAATTACAGTTTTTTATTCTTAATGTATGTAGTTGCTTTAATTTTGGTCTCGGTCTCTTAAGCTTGAGATTTTTCAATTTGGTACGTTAATTTTGATTCCTTGTTAAAATGGTATTTCCGTCCATGTCCATGACTTGATATGGCCATCAAGTACCAACAAAACAATGTCCTCTCTCTCTCAACGGCCAGATCAGTCACAGAGATGGATAGAAGGACCATTTTGAAACAAGATTTAAACTTGGTGGACTAGTGAACCAAAATGAAAAATCTCAGACTTAATGGGCTAAAGACAAAAACAACCCAAAATTTTAAGACTCAAAAGTGCAATTTAGTCTAATCTTTGTGAAAAACTCTCATAATCCACTATCATTCATTGCATTTCTTTTTAAGTTTCTGAAGTCCAATTTGCTTTGGTTTTAAATTTGTAGACCACATTTGTAATGTAACATTCAAGAGTGTAATGGAGGTCTTAGATGTTTGAGTGTAAATAAGATGTTTGAGTGTAATGGAGGTCTTAGAGTCAAGGTCTCAGATGGTGTCTTCCTTTGTCCATGCTTATCACACAGGAAATACAAGTTAGTACTATAAGTTAAGCTGTTTTGTTATATAATGTTATGAATAAAGTAAATTGAGGTAGTGTTCTATAAAAGAAATTCCATTAGCAACTCCATGAACCTTAAAATGCATTTTTTAGTGCTTTACTGCATTATATGGCCTTGAGTTATCACTTTGAAAGTAAGACGATAGCAATTTATTAGTTGGTATTTGAAACAAATAGATTAAAGCTAAATGCAACAATTTTTTATTCAGTATTTTAAAACTAATAGATCAAAGTTATATGTATTTGAGCTGTTTGATATGATGAATACAAGTCTGTACCTTATGTCACACTGAGGTCAAAAGCTGTATCGTCTAATTCAAACGAATTAGATTTTTCTTCAACTGGTATTATATATTTAATTAACAATTTCTTACTTCAAATACTTTTATTCTTTTGTACATTCTTATTTGCAGTTCTCAGTATTTGGGTCAGTGATGACAATTGGAGCAATGTTGGGTGCAACATTTAGTGGGAGGATAGCAGATCTCCTAGGCCGCAGATGGGTATGTTCTGCTAAACCCCTTTACATGTCTCTAGGTCTATATAAAGATTTTAGGTGCAACATCTTCATTAACTCATCTGTTCTTCTCAATTTTGGTTTTGATTGTGAGGCAGGCAATGGGATTATCTGAAATATCTTGTGTCGTGGGATGGCTTGCAATAATGTTCTCAGAGGTTTTTTGTGTTTTCCTTGTAACCCTATGTGATTCCATTGTTCCATTTATGCTCCATTTGACAGGAGGAAAATGCTGACTTTCAAACCAACACATGAGGTCTCCTGTGAACAACTTGAGAAAGAAAGACTTAAAACTTGTCACATCTAATTTTTGAACTTTTACTTTTAAGATCAAGAAAAATAGCATATCATGGATAAGGTCTATAGAAGCCATCTTTTTTCTCAGGAACCTTGCATCTAACACACATCACATGTTTATATATTTGCCTATTTGCCTAGAAATATAAATGGCATTTCTCATTTTATCTTTGATGAACAGATGTAAGGCCTCATAACAACCAGGAATAATGACTATTGCATCTCAATTAATCAAACTCTTGGAGATTCATGGAATCCATTCATATTGTTAACCAGTTTTTGGTTTTTTCATAGGGTGCTTGGTCACTTGACCTTGGGAGGCTGTTGATAGGCTGCGGGGTTGGGCTTCTTTCTTATGTGGTAATTGCAGTTGTTGCAACTTCAAAATTTATGTTCCATTACTCATTCATATGCTGGCTAAAGATATTTCTTCCATTAAGAAATAGGTACCTGTATATATAGCAGAAATAACACCCAAAACTCTTCGTGGAGGTTTCACTACTGCTCATCAGGTATGACAAAACAACTAAGAATTTTTTCTAGTGAATATATTTATGATTAATGTGTATATTGATTATTACTCTACAGTTCATGCTTTCTGTTGGCTTAGCGCTTTCATATTTTATTGGAACTGTTGTAAACTGGTGCACATTGGCTCTCATAGGTAATTTCAGTCCACTGTTTTCTTGTAGAAAGCTGAATATTGTAGCTTTATCAACTAGCTTTTAGTGGATTTTATTTGCAGGAACTATTCCCAGTCTAGTACAGCTTGTTGGTCTATTCTTTATTCCAGAATCTCCAAGATGGCTGGTGAGTCAAGATTTTTAACTCCTAGAAATTAATTTTAACATGGTGATTGGATGTATCATAAGGATGAGTAATTAAATAAATAAAAACAGAAGAGTATATTTAGCTACATCTTGTTGTTACACCTATAACACCCAGACTGCTTTGTAGCCAAAAGTGTGTTAATACAAATAAAGAACCATATTAGAACAGAAGCATATTCTTGCAATATCACATGGAAAAAAAAAAGTTCTACTTGAGTTGTTTAAATGATGAATGTGAACTTTGTACAGGCAAAGTTTGGTGAAGAGAAAGACTATGAAGCTTCTCTACGGCGCCTTAGGGGAGAAGATGCTGATATTTTTCAGGAAGCAACTGAGATTAGAGTAAATTTTGAACTTTTTTTAATTAGAAAGACACAAATTTCCAATTCCAAATTCTGCACTTTAGTTTCATTGGTATAAATACAAAGAAAAAACGATTGGTCTTCTTTTCTCTCAGGATTACACCGAGGCCCTTCAACAGCTTCCAGAGGGTAGATTTTTGGACTTGTTCCAGAGGATATATGCTCATTCACTAATTGTGAGTGTTCCAAACAAATACTAGTGTTGTGGCCTTTCCCTGACATCTAATTTGTCTTCAGCTCATGCCAAATTACAGGTTGGAGTGGGGATAATGATACTGCAGCAATTTGGTGGTGCTAATGGGATAGTATTTTATGCAAGTTCTATATTTAAATTAGCTGGTATTGAAAGATTCTTAAATATTTCACCATGGATCAGGGAGGCGACATTAGGGAAACATAATACAAAAACTTTATATCACTTGTTTATTGCAGGTTTTTCAACTGAGGTTGGGACTACAGCAATGGCTGTTGCTCAGGTTCTTATAAAAACTGTAATTTCAAAGCCGGTTTTACTGGATGTGATTTGAGACAAATGTACATCTTCTTTGTAGATTCCAACATCCATATTGAGTGTACTTATAATGGATAAAGCTGGAAGGAAACCGCTTCTAATGGTACAATCAGGAAGCACTATTTGCATGCTTGTCTATTGTTTGAACAAAATGTCCACACTGACTTTTGCTAACATAAACACAGCTTTCAGCAGTGGGGACATGCTTAGGTTGCTTGATTACAGGGTTGTCATTCTTGTTGCAGGTTTCTCCTAGAATACTTTCCAATCTCAACGCTCTTCTCTTTTGGACACTCTTAGTTCACCTCATTTCATTTTCTAAAATTTATCTTTTCCATGATCAGGACTACCAATTGTGGAAAGAGGTCACTCCTGTGTTGGTGTTTGTTGGCACATTGGTAACATAATTCAAACTTGCAAGTCACTTTTCCCTGTTCTCCAAAGAAATATACACAAAGATGTATTTGTCCAATTTCTTTAAAGGGCACCCTTGATTAGAATATGGAGTAAAGGGCATCAGGCATCCTGGAATGAACTTGTTAATTTCTGATGAATGTTTATGCAGAATTCTGGGCTTTCATTTTTGTCAAACTTTTTTTTTTTCATATACTGAAAAATTTTGTTCTGCTTTAGGTATATAATGGTTCATTTGGATTAGGGCTTGCAGGAATACCGTGTGGCTTATAATGTCAGAGGTTAGTTAATTCATTAATCATGAACTCTGTATATTGTTAATGAAATATTATAAAGTTAATCTACTATGAAATATTATTGTTTAATGTTGGATTGCTATATCAGATATTTCCCTTAAACATGAAAGGTTCAGCTGGAAGCCTAGTGTCTTTGGTAAACTGGTTTAGTTCTTGGATTGTGTCCTACATTTTCAACTTCTTAATGGAATGGAGCTCTGCAGGTGATACCTCTCTCATCCTCTCCAGCCCTCTCTTTCTTCCAGTCCATTATCTAATGGGAACATTTCACTCCACTTCTTATCAGGGACATTTTTCATATTTGCAAGCATATCAGGCTTAACTGTTCTATTCATCTCAAAGCTAGTACCAGAGACGAAGGGGCAAACACTTGAAGAAATACAGACAACTATGAACCCACGCTCAACGAGGTAAACTGAGGCCTCCATGACAGTAGAAATCCATCTATTGCCGTATAGCATCATTAATGATGCTTAGCGTACCATATGTAATTACTATTAAGATTCTAAACCTCATAGCTTTCCAATTCACATTCCCTCTTCAAGAGGTCATAAGTTTAAACCCAGTTCACAACTTCATTTGAAAGCTAACATTAATGGGAAAAGAATGAAGGCATTCATATAATTTGATGCCTATACACATTGTCTTATTAGGACCAGAATACACCAGGACAATCTTAAGGATAACTCCATTAACATTGATTTCCAAAAGCATGAACCTTTCAGCTAGAAATTCTCTTAGAGATCCTCATATAAAAGTTTATAAGTCATGCACATTGTTAGGCTCTAGTAGTGACATCAATTATCTGACTTCATGGCATTGGGAATAGACAAGATATTTAGCAAACCATTTGAGAATTGGGGGTTTCTTCTGTAGTCCATCTGATTGTTGATGACTTAGGAAAACAAGAGAGAATCTGTAATGTTATAATAGGCATATTCAGTGTAACAAAATAGAAGCATTGTATAGATAGTCCAGTTTATATGCCCCTAGCCCCCTACTCGATTATATGGATTCCATTGTATAATCCAAACTGGGAAAGAGCAACATTCCCATCATTGTTCTTCGATGCAAATATTACAGTTAGTCTTGATACCAATTTTCTTTTGATGCATCATAACTTTATTCTATAGTTTTTTTTTTTTTTTTTTTATACCAACTACTTCACTCACTTACATAAAAAAGTTCCTCTTTGTACCAGTTAAAATTTGAAGGGATACAGTCAAATTTGCAAACAAAAATATTGAAGGACATCAGCTAGGTACCTATAAAAGATTGGCCATGAAGGGGTTTGCCAATGGAAGAACCTTCAACTCACTTTGTCAATTGAATTTATTTATTTGGGTATTGAATCCCATATGGAGAGCAGAAATGCATCTGAACTTTACGATGCATCTGAACTTTAAGCTAACACAATTTTTCATTCTTGTACATTATTCTCCCTTTGAGATGCATTAGCGAGTCTTTTTGAGAAGAAAAGGTCTTGAATTGTAAGAAATGTTTTTTGTTAAGCCAAAGCCAAATGCTGTTGGTCAGGCAATCAAGAGAAACAGTACATCCTAGATGTACACAACACAATAAAGTTACTTTTAGCATCAACTAAAAGTTGTCGCTAAAAATAATATGTTGTCGTGAAAAAACCTCTTTTTTTTTTTTTTTTTTTTTTGGCAGAGTAATGCGGTAAATAAATTGTGACACCTAAAATCTAAATGTCAACTTTTGACCGAAAAATAAAAGTTTTTGGTGTAAAACTGTCAACTAATACATTTTTGGAGTCAACATTTTTGTTTGTACTTTTTGCCTAACTTTTAATGGTATTTATTTTGTAAGAAATTAAACTAAGGATAAAATATTATTTTGTTCTCTAATTGTTTTTTTGTCCATAAACTTTAAAAATTACATTTTTATTCTTAAACTATTGAAAATTTAATTTTGTGACCCTAAACTATTAAAAATGTTTTACTTTTTTTCATTAAATTTTACCAAAAGTTTTTTTTCATCCTTAAATTATAGATAAAATTCTTTTTCATCCATATTTTGTCTCAAAACTACTGAAACAACTTTTTACAGAGTTCAAGGATGAAAGAGAATAACTTTTTAAAGTTTAGAGACATATTAAAACTAACTTTTGGTAAAGTTTATAGACTAAAATAGTATTTTACTTTTTAAATAAATACAACCTAATAAAAAATTTAAGGTTTAAATTTCTTTTTAAGTAAATTGTACCATTTCACCTCAAGTATATACTACACTATTGCAATGTCCCCCTTTAGTTTTAAACGCAGTCTTGTACTCTGATCTATAAATGTTGGTAACAAGCACTTTGCCAATTCCATTAAAATTTTCAATCGTATTGAAGAAAAAAAAATTTTGATAGGAAAATCAAATATTTTTTAAAAATGTGTCACGACACATGTTAAACTAAAGCCTAACTTCTAATAAATTGGCTTTGGCAAAAGGCCATCACTTTTCATGGTTTTTTTTTTTTTTTTTTTTTCCAGCTATTGTGCAAATTTGGTAAGAAGTTGAAGAAATCTGAATGATGCCATCATAGCACAATGGATATTAAGTAAATACAAAAATTGAGCAATAATTATGTCCTTATCAATTACACCAAAATAATTAGGGATCGAGGGCCATCCATGTTGATGATGTAAAGTCTAGGGAGAAAAAAAGGAACAAGCAAACAAATTGCTTTCTTTCATGTATAAATGCATGACTCATATTTCATTTGTATTTCGTAAGGCATACAAATTAAGCCAAAATAGGAGTTCATGACGCTATCCCTCTTAAAAAGGCCACTTAACACCACATGTTTGACATGTCCAAAAACTTAGGCACATACCATCCAAACTCCAAACTCCTAACTTCTTATAAAGCACGCATGAACCAAAATCATATATATATATATATATATATATAATATATATATATATATATATAATATAATATATATATATATATTATATATCCAACATCTATACAAAGCTAATTAATCCACAATTCTCTTCCTTCATGGCTGAACCATCTTCTTCACAAACACACCCACCACCAAACCATGGCTCAAACCATCCTGTCCACAAGACTCTAGCCAGTGTAGCCAACCTTGCTAACCTTCTACCAAATGGCACTGTCCTTGTATTTCAAGCACTCACACCTTCATTCTCCAACAACGGCTCTTGCCAACTTTCCAACAAGTGCCTCACTGCATGCATCATTGTATTTTGCGCCATCTTTTGCTTGTTATCCACATTCACCGATAGCTTCATCAACAAGGACGGAAAGCTTTTATACGGAATCGCCACGTTCAAAGGCCTTTACTTATTCAACTACAATATTGATCGTGATCATCAGGACATGAACAGGTTCAAACTCAGCTTCATAGATTTTGTTCATGCCTTTGTATCGTTGTTGGTGTTCACGGTATTTGCTCTTAGCAACTCCAATGTGCAAAGCTGTTTCTTTCCTGGAGCTGGAGCTGATGAGAATGCATTGATGATGAATTTGCCTTTAGGAGCTGGGATATTGTCAAGCTTTCTGTTCACAATTTTCCCAACCAGACGCAGAAGCATTGGGTATGCAGACATGGCTGGGTATGCAGACGTGTGAAGCTGGGGATAGTGATGTTTTTTATACATATGCTAGTTAGCTTATATTTATTTTTTAGATTTATACGGGGATAATTAATGTTATTAATAACTAGTCGTTAATCTGTTTAATGAACGATAAAATTTATTGAAAAATATTTATGAATGATATATAATTTATTATTTGTTTAGAATTTGTAAAAAAAATATGCAACTTAATTAAATTAGAATTTGTTTAGAAATATCAAATGCAATTTAATCGTATTTTGTTTATTTCTGGGTTGTTTAATTTATTTATTTAATATAATAGTGAGTTATATATAATTGGTTTTAGCTAATAATGAAATAATAAATAAATTAAAAAATATTATAATGAGAGTTTTTTCAAAAACTTACATGGTCTCGTAGGAAAGAGTAATTGACCAAATTAAAAATCAAAGACTTATAAAAAGAAAAATTGTATATACTAATAATATACACACACACTACAAAAAACGCGAGATGAAGCTGCGTTTTTGAGCTGCGTTTTTAAAAAACACAGCTCCACCCAGGACGTATAGCTGTGTTTTATGAACACGGCTATAGACCAGTTATGGGGCCGCATTTTTTTATGTTGAGGGTACGTTTAGTTGGAGCCACGTTTTTAAAAACGCAGCTCAAACTCTTTCCGGGTAATTTTTTGTTTTTTTTTTTAAATTTATCCCATAGATGCGTTTAGAAAACGCACCTTAAACTAGAACGAGCTGCGTTTTTTAAACGCAGCTTTGACATGCCTGGAGCTGCGCTTTTTGAAACGCAGCTATAGGTTCCGCAGGGGGCTATAGCTGCACAGTATATGCTGCGTATGTAAACGCGGCTATAGAAGCGCGGCTATAGCATAACGCTGCGTTTTTTTGGTCTATAGCTGCGTTTTTCAAACGCGGCTATAGACCGCTTTTTTTGTAGTGACATTATAACGATGATATGGAATTATTTAGGCTATTTGAAAAACTTAAATGGCTACATGAGAAAGAGCCAAATAAAAATAATTATTTTTCATTTTATATGTATTCCATAGATATAGGGTAAGGTTTCAAGTTATACTAGCGATCAGTGTAACTCAAAAAATGAACATGTCATCAAAGATTCTTATGCATTATAAAACCAATACTAAAGAAAAGAAATATATTTGGATTCTTGCACACTTTTGCTGCAGCAGTAAAAGTTATTGCAAAGTTCAAATTCTATGCTCACCCTCATGCATCGAATATTTTTCATTTAACCAAAAAAAAAAAAAAATTGTTTAAGCAGTGCTACGTAAAGTCCTACTCAAGAAAAAAAATTAATGCTTAATCGTAGAATTTTATTTTCTTCAGAAAATCTATAGACAACAAAAAATTGACAAAACTTTTCATAGCTATTGATGTAATAGATTGGTGGTGATAAGTAAAAATATGATGTTAGTGGTAGACCTAAATGAAAGCTAATAAAAATTTGCCAACTTAACTGTTGTGAAAAATATGTGAAATTTTTTGTGTATTGCTCTTTTTCTTTGTGAAAAGTGTTATGTTCATAATATTTTCACAACAAATTTTAAGTATTAAATTGTTATTGGTTCTAATTTGAACCCATCATTGAAATTACTTTTTTGCCCTCCAATAACAGCCAATAACAATCTATCACTTAGGATTTATTGTGAAAAACATTGTAGACATAACATTTTTCCCTCTCTTTTTTTTTCTTGTTTTTTATTTGATAAAAAATATTATTTTATTTATTAGCTAACATTTGGGCTTAATTAATACTATTACAATAAAAGAAACTACTCCATTGGTTAAAATTTGGTGGCCTTTTTCTACTTGAGGCCTTAAGCGATTTTTTCATTCGCTTCTATAGTAGAGTTGGCTCTACGTTAACTTATATTATTTGAACAAGTCACATGTTTGATAAAAGTACACAACAATAGTTTTATCAATTGTCACACAATGAATTAGAAAAATCTTCCTTCAAATTAGTTTAGAGATAAACACTTTTCTATTTGGAAAGTGGGTGCAATAAGAGGCACTATGCACAGTGAGCATGCATGGATGATTTGTCCTATCTACAAATTTAGCAAATTTTTTTGAGTAATGTTAAAGAAATTTTTTTTCCATAATTTTTTAGCAGATGTGCTGACAAGGTTTGTTGTAATAAGAGTAAAATCACTTTTACTTATGTTCACCACTTATATCACTTTTATTATACACCAATTACAACATGCTATGTCAAAAATTATGAAAAAAATAAGATAAATATTTTGTCAACAAAGTTATCAAATTACTTTTTAATGCTCGTGTTTCCTGCACAGCAAGAATAAAACTTTTCTGTTTTTTTTTTTTTTTTTTTTTTTTTTTTTTTTTTTTTTTTACCTTGGGTTATTATTATTTTTTCCTGTGTTTTACCTTGGGTTATGGAAGATAAATTTTCCTTAATCATTGATTCATTATATAAAGTGTAATGTTACAAACCCAATTTTTATTTTTCCAAAACTTCGAAATGACAAATTATTATTGATTTTTATATGAACTTATTACTTACATTTTTTTTATTTTTTTTATCATATAGAAAAAAATTTGGGAAAAAAAGTTGTCAATAGAGTTTTTTGTTATATAATACTAATCACCTTTTTTTTGTTATTTAATACGATCTCTGGAGACCATCACTTTTTGTTTTTGAGAAAAAAAAATTTACGTTATCTAACAGTTTTACCAAAAGATACAGTTTTAGGGATGATATATAGAAATTATAAATAGAAATGAAATTGTAGGCGGTTTAGCAACTATTACATCTTAAAAATAAAAAAATAAAAAATAAAAGGTTGGAAGGATCCTATACTGTTAAAATCAAATTTATGATGAAGTCAAAAGAAAAAGGAAAAACTTTAAAGCATGCAACGTTTATAAGGGGCATCTTGATGTTGCACCACTTGCCCATGATACGATCCTCATGGCAATCCAATTAGGCCATTGAAGAAGTAGCTGATGCTGTACCTCTTAATATATAGGCCCATCGTCACAATTTGGAACAAGCACATGCAAAGTATGCATAATTTTTTTAGTAATTCTAGGACTATATATATATATATATATATTTATATATATCATCCACTACATCATTTTGAACAATTATCCTTGCTCATGATGTAACTGTAAAGTAGCAAATGATATGTACTTCATGGCAATCCAATTAGGGCCATTGAAGTTGTTGGTGACGCTGTACCACTCACAAGGCCCATCGTCACAATTTCAAACAGTAGCATAAATCAGCCCAAACTCTATCAAAAAGAAAAAATTGAAGAAAGTTGTGCAATGGTAGGCTAATGATTGTGCCATGGCTTTTTTCCTATTCATTAATTTGTACAAGTTGACGTGCAAGGTGTGTAAACAACAGGTTTTACAATAACTCCTTATTGAATCTAAAAACTCTTGCTCCAAGCTCTCTCTCTCGTCCCCAATTGTCTATATAAAGCTTACTCCCGCATAAAAAATTAAACACCAGCAAAAAAAACTCAGAGATAGATAAATAACGCATCCCATTTCATTAATCTCTCTTTCTCTCTCTTTGCAATTAATTAATGGCTAGTTCAACTTCTATTCTACCAAATACATCTATACCACTAGATGACCAGTGCCCCAACCACCAGCTGAACCAAAAAGATCAAGCCTCCTCCATAGTCGAATCATCTTTGGTACAACCAAACACACCACCACCACTACCCCCATCAAACTGGGGCTCGACCCAGTTCATGATAGCTGATCCAGTACATCTGCCACAACAATACCTTTCAACTCCACCACCACCACCAAACCATGGGTCATTCCATATCCCCATGGCCGAACCAAATGTGGCACAACCCCAAAACCATGTCCCGGCTGATCAGTACTACATCGTGCATGTTAATGACCCATCTACTTTGTCACACCAAAACTCATCAATCCCACCACCAAACCAAGACTGTAACACCCAGCAGAGCCAGACTATTTCCATTGTAATACCTCCATCATCTGATCAGCCTAGCCCATCATTCACCATAAACCCCCAGCAGAACCAAAATCCTGCCTCCACAACAGTACCACCAAATTGGGGCTCGACCCAGTACATAAGTACTGGACCATATCTGCCACAACAACCAAATAACCTTGGCTTATGCCAGTACTCCACAGCTGAACAAAATTTGGTACAGCCAAATCCATCTTTGCCCCCCCCAAAACCATGCCCCCTGGTCCCTTCCGTGCATCTTGCATATTGATCCATCAAATTTGCCACCAACAAGCCAGCAGGACAGCTCTAACACCAGCAATCTGTAATAGCTGAAGCATCTGAACCAACATCATACAGCTTAAACCCACCATCTCCTTACATTGTTATGGTTTCAGCACCCCAACCAACCTATTGCAACACCTACACACCACCATCTTCATTATCCACACCACTTTAACCATGGCTCAAATTCATGAGTGGACAATGTCATAGTGATCAAGCACCACCACCACCAGATCCATCACCTCCACCACCTCCATCATCACCACCACCACCACCACCGGCACAACCAAGCCAGAACTCAACCCCACCAATAATATTCCAAACACACCCCAAGAAACCCAAGCGTTTGATCCACCAAATATATCAAAACCTACACAATCACTACAACAATTCCGTAGCCCACGCAAAAAAAACGTGGCAAACACAGCAGCCAACTTGGCAAACCTTTTACCAACAGGCACAGGTCCTTGTATTTCAAGCACTAACACCTTCTCTTGCGAACAGTGTTGGGAAATGCCAAGTTTTCAACAAGTACCACATCGGAATGGTCATTGTGTTTTTGTGCTGCCACTTGTTTCCTCTCTTCCTTCACTGATAGCTTCATGGTTGATGACAAACTATACTATGGTTTTGCCACTTTCAAAGGCTTTTGGGTTCTCAACTATGACATTAACAATCCAAGATGAAAAAGGAAAGGTCCTTGATTACTTGACGAAGTGTGACCACAAGATCCGAGGCATAGACTATGTTCATGCATTTGTTCACTGATTGTGTTCTTGATCTTTGCTTTTAGCAGTTCGGACGTGCTACATTGTTTCTTTCCCCACGGTGGTGAAAATCAGTACTCAATGGTGTTATATTTGCCATAGTGGCTGGAGTTTTATCGAGCTTCTTGTTCTCCATTTGCCCCACCGAACGTAAAGGCTTTGGCTACGCAGACTCTAATGCCGCACGCCGTTCTAATGGTGCATGTCACATTCTTTTCTCCCAGTCAAGGTCTACAATATTGTATTATGAATAAAAAAATTTTGCTCTCATGTCTACAATACTGCAATTAATACAACAGAGTCAAACATATGAGACAAATAATTTTTATTTATATCAGTATATTTCGTACACAATTTAGAGGGCTGCATGGTAATTTTTTTTTTTTTTTTTTAATGTTCGGAATGTTACTATTAGTTTGTATGTTGTATATTGATGAGTTACTGTACATAAAATAAGAGTATTGTTGACAAAATTATAAGAGTATTGTTAGCTAACACTTTGTAGAGGAGAATGAAACATTTTCGGTATGAATAATTATTAATTAGTAAAGATTTACTACACCATATATATAATACAGATACATACATATATATATATATATGATTTTTATTTATAAACTTAAAAAGATAAACTTAAGTATAGTATTTAGGTGCTGTTCTTTAAGTTTCCTCCTTAAGATTTAGCTATAAGTTTTAATTTTTTTTTCATGGAATAGAAGTGTATTTTTTAGTTAAATAGTTATATGGCAGAATCTTAAGAGTTAAATTTACGAAACAGCACCTAAGGTATTATATATAAGTTTTGTCCAACTTAAAATATATACATATATGTGTGCATTTATGAATTATATTTTCAACAATAATACAAACATAATATATTTGACAATTTTTAAAGTAGCATATTGTAATTATTACACATTACTGTCATTATGACTATAATTATCATTGCTTGTATTGTACACTAATTACAATATGTCATATAAGCTATCGCGGAAAAATGTTAAGTCATACCACCGCACACCTTTAGTGCGATGATCACTCTATAAGTATAAGTGCTTGTGGGGTGTGGGGGGCAAGGGCCGGGGTTCAAGTCTCTAGAAGGGAGTTTCACACATATATACACTTAGATTAAGTTAGAGTAGAATTCTATTTTGCATAAAAAAAAATGTTAAGTCATTATACTCTATATAATTTATTTAAGAGCCTTTAAATATAAGATTATGCCTAACTTAATATGTTGGTCCGATAGAAGGTTTACATTTTCTTAATCATAATATGATTGTGATAATTTAATCAATTGTGACCCAAATATGCAAGCTCATGCCCAACTCATGTTTAAAATAAAAATAACAAAGAGGCATATATAGATCAATTTTCAGCTGGACAAAAAGGACCGCCGGGGGGGGGGGGGGGGGGGGGGGGGGGGGGGGGGGGCATATTTTTTAAAAACAATAAGTTTTCAGGACATAAAAGTTTTTACCATTTTTTTCCATAACTATTTGTTGCACTATGCTGCAATCAATAGATAATGAAAAAGTACTATAAAATTTTTTTGAAATTTAAATCAAGTATTTTTTTTTTATAAGACATTGAATCAAGTATTTTATAAACATAATATGTATGTGTGCTTGTATTGTACACTAATTACATTTTGTCATATTAGCTATCGCAAAAAATGTTAAGTCATTATACTCTATATAATTTATTTAAGAGCCTTTAAATATAAGATTATGTCTAACCTAATATGTCGTTTCTCAACCCAAAAAAAAAAGGCCTAACTTAATATGTTGGTCCGATAGAAGGTTTACATTTTCTTAATCATAATATGATTGTGATAATTTAATCAATTGATGCAAGCTCATGCTCAACTCATGTTTAAAATAAATAACAAAGAGGCATATAGGGGGGGGGGGGGGGGGGGGCATATTTTTTAAAACAGTAAGTTTTCAGGACATAAAAGTTTTTACCATTTTTTTCCATAAACTATTGTTGCACTATGCTGCAATCAATAGATAATGAAAAAGTACTATAAACTTTTTTTTGAAATTTAAATCAAGTAATTTTTTTTTATAAGACATTGAATCAAGTATTTTATAAACATAATATGTGTGCTACAAAGTATATATTTATAAACTTAAAAAAATAAAGAAAATAAAATTGTGTAAATATTAAAAAAAATTGATATTTATAACACATCTTAAATCAACAATATTTAAGTACTACACAAGTAAAAGATAAAAAAAAAAAAATCAAAATTTATGTATCTATATTTTAAATTGCAATTAATAAAGTATAAGAGACTAGCAAAAAAGAAACATTTGTTTATTTTCCTTTCTTACTTGAGATAATTCTTAAGATAACTGTGGTAATTAGAGTTTAATGAATTTTTAAAAATTAAATTAAGGAATAGGTATATACAATTTATCACTAATGAGATTTTGACTTTATTCGGATAAATATAAATAGCCTTGTACTTTCTTATAGAAACTATATTCTTCAAAAATAATTAATTGATATTTATATATATATATATATATATATGAAATTTTTTTGGTTAAAAAAATTCTTATACATATGAAATGGTAAAGTAGCTGGACTTAAAAAAACTCTAAATTTCAAATATATATATATTAAGGCTTTTATACATACACTAAGTTTTTTTTTTTTAATTTATAATAAGTTTTAAAAAATTGGGTCTAATAGAGCTTTGTTATTGGATGGGTTCATATGAGAGTGAATTCACTCTAATTATAACTTAGCAGTTTAATATGCTGTGAATTTATTATATCTACTAATTTTTTCTCGAAAAAGAAAATGTATCCATTACATTATTCTTTAAAGAAATAATTAATTAGTGGGGAACAAAGCTAGTCAATCAAAATCAGAGAGTAACCAAAGAGGATTATGTTGAAAAACATTATTCTTATTCTTGATGGAAAAAAAAAAAAAAGAGTAAAAAGAAATCTTATTCTTATCACCATTAAGAATAAGAATTGATGATTTTTGTTCTGGCTAAATCAGAATAATTTAGATTGTTAAGTACAGGGTGCGTTTTATGTGATTGCTATTCCCCTTGAATTGATGAAAAGAACGAAAGATATAGTGATATTTCTGCTGCCAATGATGCTGAGCACTGTGTCTTGCATGTTTAGTTATACTTTAAAGGTAGTAACAGACTAACAGGAGCTTATTCTCCACACAAACAAAGGGGTTGTGTCCCATAAAACACCATCTAGGATTCCAGGACCAGGACAGATGGAAGCTTCTTTCTTTGCTGTTTTTTGATAATCACGTTTCATTCTAGCTCATTGGAGATTAATGCAGATTCTACAATTAATCTACACTATATGCATGCATGTTTTATGAGAGGTGGATGGAAATTAATATAACTTTAAGGTGGCAAATTATATAATCGTCATGTATACCAATCCAATTAGGCCATTGAAGGAGTTGCTGACACTGTGCCTCCATTAAGGCCCATCGTCACAAAATTTTTATTTTTTTGATAATCACAATTTGAAACAAGCACGAGTATATGCATAATTGATCATTCCAATGTCTTATAAAAAAGAAGAAGAAAGTGCCCATTTTCTCCAAAGTCTCTCTCTCTCTCTCTCACTCTCTCTCTCTTTCTCATTGTCGATATAAAGCTTCTTCCCACATCAAAAACTCAACACCAGTACCCAAATCTCAAATTTTTTCTATCTAGTCTCTACATTAATGGCTGGTTCAACTTCTATTCCACCAAATACATCTATACAACTAGATCATGTCCACTGCTCCAACCCGCACCAGCTGAACCAAAAAGACCAAGCCTCCTCCACAGTCGAATCATATTTGGTACAACCAAGCACACCATCACCACCGCCACCATCAAACTCGGCCCCAAAACAGTTACATCTGCCACAACAAAACCTATCAACACTACCACCACCACCACCAAACCTAGGGTTTGCTGAGCACATTATACCTCAAGCATCTGAACCAAGCCCACCAATACCATCATCATTAGGCAGAAACCACAACCAGGTCAACCATGATGATCCAACCTCCACAGCACTACAACCAAATTGGGGCTCAACCCAGCCCATAACTGGACCATATCATCAACAACCAAGCCCTGTTTCTTTCCAGAACCCCAGGGCTGAAACAAATTTGGCAATCCAAAACCATGTCCCTTGGTCCCTTCAGTGGATCTTGCGGATTGATCCATCAAATTTGTTACCACAAATCCAGGACTTTAACAACCAGCAAAGTCCAGCTGCTATTTCTGCTGTAAAAGCTCAACCATCTGAACCAATAACATACAACTTAAACCCTCCAGCCATCTTCGTGGTTTCATCCAACTCACAACCAAACATATCAGCACCACCACCAAGCCAAAGCTCAAACCCCACCAATGTTCCGAACTATTTCCAAGAAAACACAGTGTCTGAACCATCAAACACATCAAAACCTGCACTACAACAACGTCCACAACAACAAACATATGGTAACTCACAGAAAAGAAACGTGGCAAACAAAGCAGCCAACTTGGCAAACCTGTTACCTACAGGTACAGTCCTTCTATTTCAAGCACTAACGCCCTCTCTTGCAAACAGTACTGGGAAATGCCAATATTTCAACAAGTACCTCATCGGATCCCTCATTATCATTTGTGCTGCCACTTGTTTCCTCTCTTCCTTCACTGATAGCTTCATAATTAGTGGCAAACTATTCTATGGTTTTGCCACTTTCAAAGACTTTTGGGTCCTCAACTACGACAGTATTACCAGTCAAGAGGTAAAAACTAAAGTCCTGGAAAACAAGAAGAAGCATAAAATCATACCCAAAGATTATGTTCATGCATTTGGTTCACTGCTTGTGTTCTTGATCTTTGCTTTTAGCAGTTCGGACGTGCTACATTGCTTCTTTCCAGACGGTGGTGAAAATCAGTACTCAATGGTGTTATACTTGCCATTAGTGGCTTGAGTTTTGTCCAGCTTCTTGTTTTCCCTTTCCCAACTCAACGTAAAGGGTTTGGGTACGGAGACACCATTCCTGTACCCCATTATTAAGGAAAAGCCTACTACCAAAAACTTTTTCACTGTTTCTTGACAAAATTATGACATGGTAGAGTGTAATTGGTGAAGAAAAAATGATCGATTCATGTGTAAATGATGGTTAATCACTCATAATAGCAAAAAAAATGTGGTATAATTAGAATCTTAGAACTATATATATATATATATATATATATGTCATTATTACTTTTTTTCCACTCATGTTGACAAGTTCTGTATTGTAGATTTGGAAACTTGATATTGCAAGTTTAATCTATTAGTTAGAAAATTCTTAGCTTATATTGTACTTGCAATGTAAGGTTTGTGTTAGAAAATTCTCGATTTACATTGTACTAGCAATGTAAGGTTTGTATTGTGTACAATCTTAGAGCATTCGCATCCCTTATTTCAATTCTACTCTATTTTACCATTTCAAAAAGTCACTTTATCAATTATACAATACAATTTTACAATATTTCCACATCCCAACTTTTATTTTTTTATTCTACTCATTAAAATAATTTATCTTTACAATAAAATATATTTTTTATCCTCCACCCGCGTGTACCTTCCAGAATCCTCTATTACTTTACTTCTTACCTTCTTCCAGACTCCTCCTCCATCATCCATATCAACCTAACTCCTCCACACAACTCCTCCATCATTTCTATCAACCTAGATCAGCGGAAAAAAAAAAAAAAAAAACCATTAACACCCACGCCGATCACAACGCCACAGCCACCACAGCTCCACCAATCTCCACCACGCCAATCTTGCCACCCATCGATCTCCACCACATTGATCTCCTCCGTTGTCAACACCCACGCCGATCTCGTCAAAACCTATGCCCACATTAGTCACAAACCCACTCGCCAATCTCCACTTGACCCACGCTCACTCGCCGATCTCCACCGCCAGAAACCACAAAAAATACCCAGAAAACAATGAAGAAACGATGAAGAAAATACCTAAAAAACGATGAAGAAAGCGATGAAGAAAATGATGAGAATATCACGCCGATGAGAATAAAAGTGAGAGAGGGTTGAGAGGGTAGATGAGAAAACAATGAAGAAAGAGAGAGTTGAAAAAGAGAGCATTCCGAAGTTGAGAGAGAGAGTTGAGAATAAAATATTATTTAAATTTATACAATAGTGCTACAGTGTCATTTTACATGTAGAATGATACTGTAGCACAATTCTAAAAATTTTTACAATTCTTCAATTTTACAATTCCAGATGCTAACTCTTTTAGGCTTGAAATGCCAAAATTTCTTTAGATTTGGCATTTCCAATTCCCAGTGCGGATGTTCTTATACACTTTTTGCAAATGTGTGTACAACATAATACACGTTTGTTATGTCTATAATGTAAAATTTACATTAATAATACTATGTAAAATCATAATTAACCGTATCAATTATTGTAAATGAAATGAGATTGTGTTCAAATTTATAAATACCTCTAGTTTTTTTTAAAGAAGCATTTTTAAGAAAATTTTTATTTATAACTTGATAATTACAAGGAGAATGGATATTTGAACATTAAACGTTATATATATACTAGCTTCACCGCACACGCAAATCTATATAGTATTATAATTTTTTTAAAAAATTTTGGATAAGTTTGTTTTTAAGACATGGACTAGTAGGAAAATATCCTATTTTGTAGGCATTTAAATGGAGTTGAAGATATATTTTTACTAAGTGATGAGGCTTTTTTTTTTTTACTAGTGTCATAATTTTCTTTTTAAAATTTTTTTTTTAATAAGTTTGTTTTGGAGACATGGATTAGTAGGAGAATATCCTATTTTGTAGGCATTTTAAGTAGAGTTGGAGATATATTTTTATCAAGTTGTCCTCAAGTTTTTTTCCCTTAAACCTTAGGTTTAGAGGTATTTCTGAACTATATAAAAATACAGTCCAAAGAAGAGAATCCTCTTATAGATAGTATAGAATATATATATATATATATATATATATATGTTAAATGATTAAGACTCTTTAAAAATATTGTAAGTTTAGGTCTAGAATATTATGTTGCTCCGAGAAGGTTTAACCTTTTTTAGTGTGCGTTTGGGAAGTAATGAAAATTATAAATTATTTCACTATTCAGCTTATTTTTGCTACTATTCATAGATCCTACTATATTATTTCAACTAACTTTTGCCTTAATCTACAGTACTTTTAACAATAAGTTTTCAGTTTCAGCAAAATAAACGATATCCAAACAAACCCTTAATCATAAAGATGATGTATGTCAAAGAGCTTGGTTGCTCAATTGGCATCATCTAGCATTTCTAATTGAGACATCTAAGGTTCAAACTTCAAATCTTCCCACCTCCCATTGTAACTACTAGAATTATAAAATTAAATAAATAAATAAAGAGACAATGACAAATTCATCATTGGTGACCCAATATACAAGCTCATGCCTAACCCATGTGTGTGCGTTTGTACGCACGTGCGTTCAATTGTCAAGGAATAAAAGATTTAAACTATAAATATCTTCATTTAAAAACACCAGTAGATGCAACCAGCTGAACTAAACTACGGAATACTTGGGGCATACTTGAATAGGTATAAGTGTTGGTCGATACAATAATTAAGTTTCAGTTGCACTCGCCAGTATGCTAGAATATTCATAACTTTTGTTGGGATGACTACAACTAATTTCACCTCAAGAAATCTAAACTAATACGGAGTATGACATTTTAGGTGAACGATATCATAAATCAACCACTTAAGAATGTTATGTTATATTTTTTAAAGTGGTAGTTCAAAAGTAATGGTATGTTTTTTGATAATCTATCTATGTGGTTCAAAATTCAAACCGCACCTCTCCACTTTCTACCTTTTAAAAGAAAAATTGTCAATTCAATTAAAAATTTTCAGTTCAAGTTACATCTGATGTAATACTAAACAATATTATACTACCTAATAATTTGTTATTAACACCTGCAGTAACACTAAGTAATATTACATTATCTAACAATTTATTATTGAATTCATATTTTGAAATCTCATCATTGAATTACATATTCTATATGTTTTTAACATGCATGCCAATTCTCATGTCAATTAAATATTATTTACCATTTAATCCATAAAGTCATCTATTATGCACTTTTTTAAATTACAAAAATTTTAATTTAAACAATTAATTGATAACATGGCTATTAATTTTAATCACCTTAAAATTTTGTAAATATGAAAAATATATAAAGATAATATAAATCAGCGTTGAATTTGTCAAAATCCGTATCCAATTTAAAATTATTGAGTAGTGTAATTTCAACCAAACATTTTAATGAATAAATAAATATATATATATATATATATATATATATATATTCGCTCAAGCTAACATAATAAACCGTCTTTGATGACAATGGTGTTGCAAACAGTAAACCGTCTAGTGCTAGTTGTTCAATTCCTTTGTCAATGTATCATAGATTCATAGTGCAATTTGTCAAAGTATTATGGGATATTGACCCACTAGGGTGTAGTCTAGCTATCAAAGGTTTGGGATGAGCTATAGAGACCCAAGCATCTATGTTTGATCCCTACTAAGAGTTTTCTTGTACTACTTTCTTTCTTTTTTTCTTTCTTTTTTTTTTCTTTTTTTTTTTTTTTTTTGAGAAAGAAGTTTTCTTGTATTACTGCATGTATAGTTTTGCTAAATGAGATTGTGTATCCATGATTTACTCTCCAATAATGGGTCCAAAGAACCCTGCCTTAATGAGGTTTTCACGTCAGAAAAAATAAATAAAATAAAAGGTATTACATGCTTTTAGCTATCTATGGTGCACCTTATTGGAATTCTTTTCAGCCATATATAGTGCATTCCTTAGTTGGACAAAGGAAGGAAAATATTTTCGAAAACAATAAGTGTTTTTTAAGAGGAATAAAAACAGTAAGTTTAGTTCTATATAGTGACAGTAGCAGAGTCAATAATCTGTTATAGGGGGAAAATAAAAATATAAAAAATGAATATTAATTATATATATAAACACACACAACGTTCCTACTTTGTGTTGTAATATAAAAGAGTATTATTAAACAATTTAAAATGTAAATCAGGTACTTTTATATCTCTAATATGTGCACTTAAGGATAGCAATGGGGGTGGGGCGGGTTTGAAGAATGGAGTTTTCGCCCTTGCCTTGCATGGTTTTGTCTTACCCTATTCCTACCCCGCCCCGTAAAACTTTATTTCTTGTTAATTTTCCCACAACTATTACAATTGTTTTTAATAAAACCTGTTTTGTTAATAAAAATATACTTGAAATTACAAATAAATTTATCCCATCAAATCTAACTAATTTTTAGCAAAAATTGAATAAAATATTTTAAAGTGTTTAAGAAGATAATATCACAACAAAAACAAAAATCTCATAATACAAAATCAATGATTTAATAGTATATAAATTTGTTTATAATAAAAACAAAAGAAAATGTTAAAATTGGTACATTATTTCCAACCTTGTTAGAGGAAAAAAGAGACAGGAAAGCCTTGTTGGATAGAATAAAATAAGCTGATAATATGTCTGCTTAAATAGTAGGGTTTTAAGGTATGAAAAATTTACCATTTGACCCTTATCAATGTGGGGCGGGGCAGGGCAGGGGAGAGTTGGGTCCAAAAAGTCTAAACCATCCCCGTCCGCCCTGTGCTGCGAGACTAAAATCTCGCCTCATTCCCGCCCCACCACCTTTATGGGGTAGGGAAAACCAGCGTGGATGGGTTAAGTAAGGCGAGGCAAAATTTTCTTCCCTATGTGCACTATATGTTTATTGTACTGTATGTTTATTAAATTATTTAGTCATAATTAGAGAGTAACTAAAGAAGAACAATTAAAAAAATCTAGAGAAATCACACTTTACCAACCTAAAATATACCTTAAATTACACTTTGCACCCTAAACTTTCAAAATCACGATTAACACCCTAAATTATAACTCATGTTACACTTTGCACCTTATCGTCAATTTTGCCATTATATTGGATGACATTATGTGTTAATACTCAATTGCACCCCTTATCAATCCCTTAAAAACAAAGTATAAATTATATTTTAGTATCTTAAACTATACTTTCAATTACATTTTGTACCTTAAACTTTGATTTTTCATTTAAGATAACAGTAGAATTAACGGCACAGAGCAAAATATAACACGTGTTACAGTTTAGGGTATTAAACGTGCATTTTGAGAGTTTAGGTGCTAACTATGCATTCTAAAAGTAGGGATAAAAAGTATAATTTAAAGTATAGTTTAGATTGGTAAAGTGTAATAATCCCAAAGAATGCTACAAACTTAATTTTTTCATGTCAAAAAAATAATTAAAAAAAAAAAAAGAAACTTTGTTCTTATTCTTGATGGAAGAAGAAAGAAAAAAAGGAATTCTTATTCTTATACTACCATTAATTAAGAATAAGAATGATGATTTTTGTTTTGGCTAAATCGGAATAATTTAAATTGTTAATGTACTGGGTGCGTTTATATGTGATTGTTATTCCCCTTGAGTTGATGAAAGAACGAAAGATATTGTGATATTTCTGCTGCCAATTATGCCGAGCACTGTGTTTTGCATGTTTAGTTATTCTTTAAAGGTAGCAACAGGAGCTTATTGTCCACAGAAACAAAGAGACGTGGTGTCCCATAAAACATTATCTAGGATTCCAGGACAAGAAAAGATGGAAGTTTTTCTTCTTTGCTGTTTTTTGATAATCACGTTTCATTCTAGCTCAATGGAAATCGATTATACAACACCCCCCCCCCCCCCCCCCCCCCCACCCCCCCAAAAAAAAAAAAAACCCACATCAACTTAGGATTCATTAATTTGATTTGGCACAAAAATGAAATTAGGTGGTTTATTTTATTCCCGATACAACTTTTTAAAACCTCAATTTTTTTTTCTTATATCCAACTTATTATTTTCACATCGCAAAAATAAGCCATATCAAATACTGAACAATCTTAATAAGCTGGCATTGTTTTTAATTATTTATTTAATCTATCAAATATGGCGTTTGAATTGAATGGTTGATAAACACTAAGCACTGTTGGATCTGAGTTCATAATCACTCCATTGTTGTTGCTAGAATCACTTCTTCTTCTTTTTTAATAATTGCTGCTAGAGCCACTTATGTACTAAAAGCAAGATACCACACAAAGAAAAAGGCAATGAAAAAGTATTTGCATTTATAAAATTGCTTACAACTAATATATGCTTTGTTTCCTTGGTACTTTTAATCATATTGCATGTTCCTCCTACGTCAAGATTGGTATATATTTTGAAGTACCGTCATCAAATATAACACTTAGTCCAAAAAGTTTAAGTCTATAAATTTGACTCCAATTATGTTATATTGACCACTTCTTTTTATCATCTATCTATATATATATATATATATATATATATATATATATATAACCAAAGCCTCTGAAACTCCCACAAATTTTCACGTCAGCACAATATTTAAATAAAATTATTTTTGTTTAGTCCAAACTTAACAAGGAGTGAAACTTTATCTCCTTAACAAGTCCAACTTAAACTCAAATTCATCATTATTATTATTTTTAATCAAACGTATTCTGTCCTCACTACATTATTTATCATCAGTCCATAACATGATCACATTAGAACAAAAACAAAAGACACATTAATTCTCGGTGAGACTCCAAAACCCAATCCAACTCCAATACATATTTATAAGTGGTGCAAGTGTTGAATAATACTTGATTGCTGATTTTTACAAATCTGTGCAACCGGCAATGCATATATATAAGTGGTGCAAGTGTTGAATAATGCTTGATTGCTGATTTTTCAACCTTCAATGATAGCGTACAGTTCTAAATCTTTCAATCAAGTTTAGATATTTGTTTACCATGACCTGATTGTATTAATATTGTTACATGATGAAAGTTTCTATGATTATAAAGCAATAATTCAATTTTTTTAATCATTGATTTGTGCTCTTTGTTATAGATTCAATTTTGCAAACCTCCATGGATTTCACCGATGACTTTTTTACTATGGATCTTCATTTGCTACGTGAAGGCTTTATTGGTAGCATGGGGGAGGTTTGATATTGTGGGCCTTCGTAGATAGAAGTTCAATAACTTTTTTGGGCATAAAGACTAATGGAGATAACCAAAGCTGCAATGGACATAGATTATGAATTAATCTTATGAGGTGATGTCATCAATTTTAACATACGGTATGAATTTTGGTACAACTGCGCTTCCATAGCAACTTTCTTAATAATTTCTAATTTCTGTTAATTTGTTAATACTTTTTAATTGGAATTTCGCTTTAATGTAGTGACTATGACTCTCTTGCTTATTAATAAAACCCACACATATGAAACCAATGATATGAAACCAATGATATGAAAGTTATGTGAAACTAATGATATAAAAGAAAAAGAATTTTTCTAAATCATTATATTGAACAAATTAGTTATTTTCATTCATTTTTAAATTATACATTTTTAAAATTTAAGTTATACACCTTTAAGTAAAATAAGTATTTTTAATTTTTATTTAACTATCCCGTGCATCGCACGAGTTAGCGACTAGTTATTATTTAATATGAAACTTTACTTACATATATATCCTATTCAACAATAACAAATATGTAAACCGTTGCAATGGTTTCATTGGGATGTATATACACATGACTTTCTTTAGCTTATTTGACCTGTATGCACAAACTAGTAATATATCCGTACAATTTGCTAATTAATTAAAAATTATATAAAATTAAAAATGTTCCTTAATATCATTAAAATAGATAATACAATTTAAATAAAATAATACTATATATTACATATATGGTGGGATTGTATAATATCAATTTTTTAACACTTAAAATATATTAAATGATTTAAATAATCTAAACAAACTATGAATTTTCTTTTAAATTTCTTGCGTTTTTTTAAATAGAATTTTAGAAGTAATATATTAAATTTGTGGGAAATTTGGAAATAGAATAACTCTTGGGGAAAATTATTTTAAATACACTTTTAATGTATCAATATTGAGCAAGGTGGTTGATACCATACCGGTACCGGCCGGTATGTACCATACCGGTATGTACCATACCGGTACATACACTTGTATCGAAACACCAACGTTTCGTACCGGTTTAAATATTGGGCATGTACCGGTCATACTAACCAATTTCGGGCAATACCGGGCGTATCGGCTGGTACAGAAATTTTTTTTTTTAAATTGTAATTTTTTAATTTTTGTAATGATAGAATGGTAACTTACTTATATGAACTTATTAGTATTATTTGTTTTCTTAGTATGCAACGAACAATTAAGCTTTTTATTTTTTATATTGTGTTTTATTTTAATTAATGCTAAAATCTAAAATCATAAATAATTTTTTCTGAATTAAGGTAATGTTATATAACGGTAAACCCGAAATGGTATACCGGTATTGATCAGTACCGAAATATATTGTTTCACTGATCAAACCGGTATAGCTTTCGATACGAGATTGACTCCATTAATATTAAGCCACGACAAAAGCATATATCATATGAAGGGCAACGCTCAACTTTTATTATATTATTATTATATTACATAATCATAATTAATTAATGACAAAAACTATAAATGTTAATGAGTATACGAGTTACCATTTGTCACCACTAGAATTCTTTTTTTTTTTTTTTTCCTTTTTAATTAGACTGATTTTTTTATGCTTAAAATAGAGTGATTATAGAACTACAACCTTTATTTTTTTTTTGGCCACAATTTTAACACGAAAAATTATAATTAGTTGCCAATTACTTTTACATAACCCCCTTTTTTTGTTCTCTGTTTCTTTCCGTTTGACACGATATAGTTATGGCCAAAAGAATTGTCTCCATTTCTCCTTGAAATATTTGCATAGAAGTTTGTCACCATCTTAATAGCCCAAGGATTCTTTTTTGGGTGAGGCCCAAGAAGATATATATGGATTCCAAGTTTAGGTCCACATTGTTAAGTTTGTCAAGACAAATATCCCCAACCCAAAACCAGAAAGAGAAGATAAAACAGAAGTGTGTGTAAACCAAGACCATATATATTGACCATGACCTTAAATAGTAGTGAGGCACTGAGGCTTGGATGAGTGAACAAATTTTATCTCGAAACTTGTTTAGGGGAGTCTTTAAACTTTTCATATATTTTGTTTTTTATTTTATTTTTTTGTAAATTTTGAAAATCTAATAGTTGAATTTTCATGTTTCATATATTTTTAACATGTATATCAAATTTTATTCGAATCAAATACTATTTACTATTTGATCAATAAATTTATTTTTTATATATAATTTTAAATCACAAAAACTTGAAATTTTAACATTTTTTTTATGACATAGCAATTGATCTGCGATCATCTTGAAATTTTGCAATCATATAGGATATAATAAGAACATGTAATTTAACAGTTAGATTTTCAAAATTCACATTTAATATAAAGATATACGAGGAGTTTAAGGGGTTTCTCTTTGATCTTCATGAATACATCTCTCTCTCTCTCTCTCTCTCTCTCTCTCTCTCAAAGTGGACCAAGTTTCCTCCCTCAAATTTAAAAAAAGTAGAATAAAAAGTGTCTTTGCTTTTGACAGGTGGCACCACTTTTCACACAACACGTGGTTGTTTCTCGTGAGGATAAGATGTGCATGGGTGGTGGCCTAAAACAAATCGGAAAATGTATGCAAGATCAACGTGCTCGATCTGCTCCCTTCATTATATTGCTTTTGATATGGCTGCCGATGGAGACTGCTCAACCCAACCTTGAGCACACTTTCATGGAAAATCCATGTGGGCTATTATCTACCACTCCAACCACTAAAGAGTCTCTACAACTTTTTTGTTGCCATGCCATGCCATGATTTTCAAAATCTTGATATTGTCTCACACGACATAGACAAGCATACGTATATATTCTATCGGTACAAGATCCCAACCTTAAATATTGAATCCCATGCATTGAATGGGCTATTATCATTATTGGGACCATTAAGAAATGAAATCTCATTACAGAAAAAATAATTGACGTGCTAATTAAACTAATCTAAATATAATAAATTTATAAACTGCGAAAGTAACAAGAGCTTGAGTTTTAACCATGTGACGTGTTTCTTGAAAGAATAATTGTTTCCTTTCTCCTCAAGATTCTATATCAATATTCCACGTAATCAATTATTATTATTATTATTATTTTACATTTTTTCGGAGCTTTAAAGGAAACTTTCTATTTTTAGAACTTGATAGTTTATAACATATGTGTGCATCTAAATTGATGGTCATAATCTAGAAGAGATGCTAGTTAAACTATCATATATTAAGCCGAATTGACAATTTATCTTGATCGAAAAAAAAAAGAGGGGAAACTATTTATGGATAATTCTTCTAGAAATGATTGGCTGATAGCCATATTTGCATTATGTCTCAGACTGATAAATCAAGTTGTAATCAAGATTCCTCTTAATTACTTATAATCTACATAGTAAATACTAGATGTGATGACTCAACACACATCCACACAATACATATTCATTTAATCCACATAATTTTGGGCATCACAATTAACATTCACAATCAAGAATATAGAAGGAAAATTGTGCACTTAAATTAGCCGAAATAATCAATTAATTAATTATGACTTCATGGAAACAATACATTCTTAATATCAATTAAATATTACATTGTTTTGCACAATTTTATGTTTTATGATTTTTTTTTCTCATCCAAACGAAACGAAATATACATAATTGAAACTAGTTCCCAATTTTTTCTTTTTTTTTACATATATATACAAGATAAAAATTCTACTATAGTCTAATATAAGTATATATGTATGTGAAGCTCCCTCTTGGAGATTTAAACTCCGACCCTTGCCCTCCACACCACACAAATACTTATACTTGTGGAGTGACTATCACACTAGGGGTGTCGCGTTTCCACATTTCTGCGTTTTTTTTTTCCAGCTCCATGTATGTCATTATTCATTAGTTATGAACAGTGATTTTAGGCTTATGAATAGTGACAAACACTGTAGCAAACAATAAATTTTTTTTTTTCAATTTTCAGCAAAATAAGCAATATCTAAACGCATATATATGTATTCCTAAATGTTAATGATATTATATACCATAAAATATTTATTGCACACGTGTTACATAAAACACTACTTATAAATTATTTCAAAATAAAATTATAGCCTCTATGTTTGTGCATCGTGTAAAACATCAATTGGTGGTCAATAAAATACAAAGTAATGATATAAAACATCAATGAGTTTGACTATCACACTAGGGGTGTTGCGTTTACACGTTTCTCCGTTTTTTTTTTCTAGCTCTGTGTATATCACTATTTATTGGTCATGAACAGTGATTTTAAGCTAATGAATAGTGACAAATACTGTAGCAAACAGGGAAAAAATATTTTTTTTTTTCAGTTTTCAGCAAAATAAGCGGTATCCAAACGCATACTATGTATTCCTAAATGTTAATGATATTATATACCATAAAATATTTATTGTACACGTGTTACATAAAACACTACTTATAAATTATTTCAAAATAAAATTATAGCCTATATGTTTGTGCATCGTGTAAAACATCAATTGGTGGTCAATAAAATACAGAGTAATGATATAAAACATCAATGAGTTTTCTTCTAAAACTAAAATTTTATTATGTTCTGGCTCACCAAAATGCAGCCACATCATGTAGTTGTTAATAATTTATAAAGCAAAGAACTTAAACATCGATGAGTATGTTAATATGTCATTGCTCACCGAAATGTAGGCCGGCCTACAAAGTCATATCATGCATATTGGACATATATAATCCATCCTAACTCTCAAAGGTATAATCAAAGAGTATAAATCAATTAAAAAGATGAAATTTCATATCACCCATTGGTCCCTAGATATCAGGGTTGTCTCCTTAACTCCTTAATTTGTACGGGACCTAATCAATCATACAACAACTATATCTTGATTGATCATTGCTTCCTATTATTGCAAAGTAAAAAGTACCTTATACAACACTCTCACTCATTGGGGATTTTACATCCATATAAGAGTGAGATTGTATTATCTATTAATTACATAACAAAACCTTAGTCTCAAAAAGTTAGAGTTGGCCACATATTCTTTTTTCTCATTCTCTTTTATCTAAAATTATACACTGTGTAATTAACTTTGTCAAGTGAAAACCTCCGACTATTGACAATTTTAAAACGAATTACGATGAGGCGATTTTTGAAGAAACTAAAGAAGCTAGGATTGGGGTGATAGTTCGTAATAAAAATGGTGAAGTTCTAGCAGCTTTATCTAAGAGAATGTCCCTACCCTCATTAGTAGAAGTACTGGAAGCTCTAATAGCACTAATGGCTGTTCAGTTTATTGTCGAACTTGGCATCCTCCAATCAGATTTTACAGGAGACTCAAAGGTGGTATACAAAGCCATCATAGCAGGTGATCCTCCATTGGTCATATCGTTAAAGACATTGTGTCTATTGCGAGTTTTCTAAAAATTCATTCCTTCTCTCACAGTAGGAGGCAGGATAATTCTATAACCCATACTTTAGCTAAGATAACTAGATTGTCTTTTCCTTTATTAGTCTGGATGAAGTCTATTTCACAAAATATATCTTGTTTTGTTGTTTGTAATATTCCTGTTACTTGAATAATATTGCTCGTTCTTTTACCTCACTAAAAATAAAAAACTCTAGAAAGGATTTGATACTGTTTTGGTAATATCCTTAACATTTATTAATTAATCTTCAATTACACTAATTGGTAAAATCTCTTATACATGTACAAAGAGAGTAACATATAAAACCAATATGATCACCGTACATCCTTGATACGATGGTTACTCTATCAATATAAGTGCTTATAGTGTGTTGGGGTAAGGGTCGGAGTTCAAGTTTCTAAGAGAGAACTTTACATACATATACACTTAAATTAGGCTATAGTAAAATTTCTTTCTTGTAAAAAAAAAAAAAAAAAAAAAAAAAAAAAAAAAAAAAAAAAAAAAAAAAACCAATATGAAAAATGACAATAATCATTCCTTCTAATTTGTTATAACATCCAATTTTTACAGTTAGCAGGGCATACTTATGACAAGAAGCCACCGACGATTATTGGACATCATATCAATCTAATGTCATAATCAACTGAAAGCTACGAACTTTGTCACTTGAGGACCAAACATTGATCAACACTGGATGGCTGTCACTATAAAATCATATCCAACATTAATCAATCGTCCACTATCTAATGCTTATCTAATCCAAATAATTCATCACGAACTTCACAACAGTAGAACTGGCATGGGTAGACTATTAAATGCTCAAACATACACAAAAATCTGACCAGTCATGTCTAAATCAATATACAAAAATTCTAGGTCCATATACAAAGCCGGTATTCGTAGGAGAGAGTATGTGTATACGACAAGTCTTGGGGATTAGCAAATTACTTTTCCCCCTCACGTTCTTAGAGCATACGTGGTTTGTGTAACGGTCATATGCCAATTTTGGTTGATATGTGGATGAGTTGTGTGGCTAACATATATATGAGAGAGATTCCCTTTATTGAATAATCCAAGAATATCCTTCGCACTCCACCAAATATCAAAACCAAAGTGTCCCCCACTTCTCAAATTATAAGTAGTAAAATAGGTAATTTTTAGATACTTCAGGAGTAAAGTAAATGATACTTCTTTCTTTTACATGTATGATATGGTTCGCTTATTAAATAGATGGTGGAGTCCACCATAAATATGAGAAAAGTGAACACCATTTCACTATACTCTGAGAATACTTAAGAATTTTCCGTCAATAGATCAAAAGGTTTTGATCTGTGAGGATTCTTTATATTTAAATTCCAATCAATTTAGGTAAACCAAGAAGTTGCACAATATATTTTGATCATTTTGGATATGGAAATATCTAAATTGATTATTTTAGATTTAATTTTTATATTTTAAATAGTTTGATGAAGTATGATATATTGATATGTACTATTTTTTATTTAAATAATTTTTTTTTTTGAGAAGTATTTGAGGAAGTTAATTAATGAAATTAAGGGCTTATAAATATAATTTTGAAATGATTAAATATATAATGTTATTTTAAATTTATAACAAAAATGTTTTTGTTTGAGTAAAACTATAATCCTAAACCTTACACAATCTATATATTATTAAAATTCATATTAAGAAATTTACCCTAATAATTGTTCTTTAATTTCTTGTTTTTAAGCCCTCAAATCCAAATACAGTCATATAATAAATAAACGTGACAACTACTATATGAAGTATGAACTACTTAATTAAAATAAAAAATAAAAAAAATTCAAGATTGTCCAGTTACTAAAGACCTGGACTATTTCAAGATTGTATAAATTCTCTTCATTTTAGACTTCAAAGGAAATGAATCTTATCCATTCCATGGTCAAGATTGAGTTTTCAAGAATTTAAGTATATACATGTATAATATTATATCAATTAAAATTTTAATTGATTCTAAATACTGTTAAATCTTTAACACCGAAGTCAATGAAGCCTCCCCCATTTTATAGAAAGATATAATTTTTTTTTTTTAGAAATAATTACAATATGCAGCTAACTCCGTAACTGGAACCCTTTCCCCTTTAGACCCACAAGCACTTTGTATATGTGGAGGTATTAATTCAGTTACAAGACCTTATAGTGAACTTGGTATAAAAGATACTACAAATCTAAATGTGTATCCGATAGCCAATATTACATCATTTAAAATTATAAAAGGTGTATTACTAACTGCATGTGAATTATTTATTCTCGTAAACCAAATTATTCATTCTCCATAAATAAATAAATAAAAATTATAATAAAAAATCAGGCAAGGGTTTCAGCTTACAAATGATGTCATGCCTAGAATTGAGGACACCGAGAGGATTTCGATCAATGGCTACACAAGCCTGTGTGACACTACTTGCTGCCTGTCTCATATATACTAAGACCATTTAGAAAGCTACTTGGCATATGGTGGCACACTTGCACACTATAGTCTGTTAAACAGATCAAACACTTGACATATGGATATATATATATATATATTTTTTGATACTTTCTATTGTTTTGAATGTTGGTGTATAATGCATGATGGTTTGGTGGCGTAGCTAGGTTACACTTTTCGTTATTATTTTCTAATGTCTTTTTCCTTTAAGCATCCCAAGCCAATAATCTGACAATAGTTATTATAATTTTTTCTTTTTGCTAAATAGCCAATCTGACAATAATTCATGCCCTCTTGTTGCCACATTTATCATTATGAGCTATATGGCCTGGACCTGGCGCAACTTGCAAGGTGTTAGATTCCTTTACTTTGTCTTATTATTATTATTTTTTAATTGTTGAGAGTGTTTTGGTTCATTGGGAAGCATTGGAGATTGACAACATATTGTATCAGTAAAGGCATGGTGGTGCAACTGGGAGGTGTTATGGGATCCGGAAAGCTAGTAAATATCAGATTTCGTGAAGTCCTTTGATAGCTGAAGTTTGGAGGTCCCAAGTACATTGGATAACTTAGGTTTGGAGAATTTTTGTGTATTCTTATACTCTTAACTTATTTACTAGTGGATCATTTTCGGTGTGAAGGGCCGCAGAGTGGTTTTTATGCAAAGGTTTTCGATTCATCTCTTTGATAACACATCAAGAGTTATCTTTGGTTTACATCCTTTTTTTTTTTTACTGCTGCTCTTTACATTATTGAATTGCACATTTATGTTATTCATGCAAATTAAAAATAGCATGCTTTGTTAATTATTTAATCACGCAAATTTTGCATTAGTTGTGATTAGCTTAAAAAATTAACTAAGCCATAATTAAAATTTAAAGGTCTAAAATAGCACCTAATAATTAGGCTATTGCACTTTCAAATGGCAGTCTCATTCTTTTTTGAGGTACTAGTAAGAGTTAAACTAACTTTACTTTGGTCAACCCATTTTTTGAAAGTTGAAAAATTAATTGTATCAAATGGGCAGCAAAACCCGCTCCTATTTTTTTTTACAAAATCCTATTAGTCAACCTTTATCAAAATGAACTGATCATTGCCCACAATTTGACTGGCTCTCCAAGATTTCTCTTTAATTTGTTTTTCCTAAATAGTGAAAATAAGTATACTATAAGTTATCAAATAACAATAAGTATAACCCTCATGATGCTATCAAAACCATTTTAACTGTGAAACAAAATTTTGAACTATAATTAACTTAACCATTTTACCTATAAGCCTGCATGGCAAACTCCCAATATTAATGCACATCACCAAGCTACACAATTAGCTCCCCAACACACAAATAGAACTATATAGTTATACTAGATAGAGATTACAAAAAAAAAAGATGTAATATTATTAGAATTTGTTTAGTAATTAGTTAATTTAGTTAATTATGTTTAGCCATGAGTGTGGCTCTAAAAAATTAAGAAGAAGAAAATGAAAAAAAAGAGTGGAAGAAAAGGTAGATCTGAGCGAAGTCTAAGGCCATCTTTCGTGGGACCCGGCACCGTTTCCTCTATCACTCCAGCTCATTTTTCACCACCTTTTTGTCTTTGTGGCAATTTCCTTCACCATTCCCATCTCTCTCTCTCTCTCTCTCTCTCTCTCTCTTGCCCCCTATCTTTGGCGTGAGGATGTTATTAATACCCTCATCTCCTTCTCACAACTCTTCTTCAAATAAACACAACCCGAAGAGCGATTCTTTTCCATGACCTTTTTTTTCTTTCTCTACAACACAACACAAACACCTCTCCATCTCTTGGTCTTTACAGCTATGATTATGAGCCTTTGCAAGAAGAGCGTTCACTCTTTCTTTAACCTCACCACCTCCTTAGACACCACCATGAACGACCCTCACAAACTCTCTTATAATCAATGTCATTCTCAAATTTCTTCTTCTCCTTCTTCTTTTTTATCAGGAGGGTTAGGTTTGATCACTGCAAATGATACCCAACACTCACCAAATGTTCTTGAATCATCATCAATCAAGGCCTCATCGTCATTACCACCATCATCACCTTGTTCCTCTCCACATCCTACGAAAGGCCCAAGTGGGAATTATGGCTTTTTCTTGGATGATATAGGAGATGGCATCGTTGACGGGTTGATGTCTTGCACTGAGAGTCTTGGGTTTGAGAGTTCAGATGAGAGGCGTGTAGAGGTTGATAGGAATAATGATATTAGCGGTAATGATGAAGGTGGGGTTTGTAGTAGGAGGATGAGGAGGAGTAGAATGAAGTTTAGTGAAGTTAAGAAGTTTCCTCCACCGCTTTCTTCTTTGAATCACAATGGAAGAAGGAGTTTCTTCCTGCGTGCAGTGAGGAAAGATGGCAGGCTTGAACTCACTGAGGTCAGGCTTGATCGGGCTGAGACTCTCCGTGCTTCTCGCGAAGATGGAAGGTTGAGATTGCACCTCATCCAAGATTGCATAGAAGAAGAAGAAGAAGAAAATTTAGAAGTAGAACAAGAAGAAGAAGAAAAAGAAATGGTAGAAGAAGAAGAAGAAGACGAAGAAGAAGAAATGGTAGAAGAAGAGGAGGAAGAAGAAGAAGAAGAAGAAAAAATGGTAGAAGGGGTTGAAGAAGATATTGAAGAAGAGAGAGTGGAGGAGTGGAAGTTTCCGGTGAGTGGAGAGGGATTAAGGCGGTGTATTGAGATGGCGAGCCATGATCATCATAATCAATATCATCACCATCACCATCATCATAGTAATCACCACCACAACTTGAATGTGTGGAGGCAGCATTGTGTGACTACCGGCTGAAGTTAGCATGTTTATTCACATGACAGGCAACAACTCTATAAGGTGGTGTTTTGTGAGGGAGTGTATGTTTGTGTGTGTGTCTTTTTTGTTTTTTTAGAGCCTGTTGATTTTTTCTGTAATGTGTTACATCTGTCAAATTTAGCAGCTAGAGATGGTTGCATATGATGTGTCCCAGCTCAAATTTTGGTGTGGATACAACAGTGGAGTTTCTGGGGAATGACAGCAAGTGAAAATTAAGCTCTCAATAGCCACCACAAAGGGAAAAAAAGAGAGAAGATAGAGAGAAGAGAGAGAGAGATAGAGAAAGAGAGATCGCCAAATTTAGAAAGTCTCTGTTAGGAGGACATGACACAGTTTCACCTTTTTTTTTTTATCTTTCCAAATCCAAAGCTCATCTTCCATCAAATAAAGAAAAAATTTGGAACACCCACCATTATCAGAGAATTCACCCAAAATCAATTTCTTTGTAAATTGATTTTTTGTTTAATTGGTATGGGAAAAGGATAAGTGCTCTCAGAATTTGTGTACAAGGACTTCCAAGACTGATACTGAGTAAACAATTAAGTTTGTACCCAAAAAATAAAAAAGACATATCTTTTGTATTTACATTTTTGTTCATGAATAAATTACTAGCATGTAAATGGATATGCTTTTGTCTAGTAGTTGAAGTTTTGTTGAATTTGCATCTAAATCCTAATGTATGGCCATGAGATTCATGTGATTTTTGTGGGAAGTTTGGTAGGGTGCATGACTTGGCTTGTGTTGCCCTGATTTTTGTCACAGCAAGTCAGATGAGAGAAGACTTTGAATTTTATTCCCATTATATGGGTGGACATGTTTTGATAAGATGAGAACTTGAGTACTTCATGTGATCACTAGTCTACTTAAAAAAGGGACTGAGAGGGACTCTTGAAGTGACGTTGAGAAGCTTAATTAGGAGAAGGAAAAGTTTCATGCTAATTTTTAGAGACTTTGGAAGATGAAGTTTTTTACACCATTTAATACTTCAGTACTAATTCCTAATTCCTAATTCCTTCCAAATAATGTTAGGATCATAGATTGTATTGTATTGCTGATGCAAGCTAAAAATTAGTTACTGGCAGTTAGTGCAGTTAGGTGCTAGCTGTAGGTGGTTATGACAGTTAATTATCAATTTTTTTTTTTTTTTTTGAGAAGTAGTTGTAGTTTTTTTGTGAAGTAGTTAGTTATCAATTAGAGTAGGATTGATTAAGGAACATATAAAAAGGGGGCATTGCTGTTGTATTGAGTTAGGCAACAAGAATGAACTCATTCCAATTTCTCTCTATCTCTCTAATTCTCTAAATCTTCTCTATTTCTTTCTTCTTCTTTGGAGGCCTAAGTGACCTCGAATTCAGCTACAACTCTCTTTGATCTTGACATTTAACATAGAAAGATGGCCATTAAAATATAAGTTCACTCGCATCAATTGTGGTAACTTCAAAAATTACCCATATTTTATGTATTTATTGTGCAAAATGTATTTTTACTACAATACCTTAAAAAGAAGAGAGAAAATTGATGATGGTTATAGTGTGTGAAGAGAGAAAAACAATTTTTAAAAAATAAAAAAAATTAATATTTTAATGATATATAAATGAAAATAGATAATAAGATATTAGTGTTTTGCAAAGTAATTAGGTAAAATGGTATGCTTAAATAAATAAGGATTTACAATTTGATGTGAATTTTTTCTAAGCTATAAGAGCATCCACAGCAGTGGATCTAAAATTTTAGCTATTTGGTACCACAAAAAGTTATTTTATCTATTATACCTACTCACTTTACAAAACATGTTGCAGCAGTGGATCTATTTTAACTTTCAACACAATAAAATAGTATAAACATCACAATAAAATAATATATTCACTACAATAAAAAATTAATATTTTATTCACACTCTCTCCCCCCAAATAAAATAAGAAAAACCTATTCTCTTTTCTCATATTCTATCTTCTCTCTCTCTCTCTCTTCAGCCGGTCTCAACTCTCTCTCTCTTTCTCCCTCTCTCAGATCAGCTCTCTCTTTCTCTCTCTCTTAGATCAACTCTCTCAAACCTTGCCCTGTGTAGATCAGCAATGGCTGAGCATGGTGGGTCCATGGAGGTGACCTTGCTCCTTGTAGATCGGCGGTGGCTGAGCATGGTGGGTCCGTAGAGGTGTTGTGGCTTGGGTTCGTGTGTTTGGGTCTGTGGATTTAGTCCGTTGAATGGATCTAGGTCCATGTAGATCAGTGGTGGTGGTGGGTTTGTTCATCAGTGGGTTTTTTTTTTTTTTTTCTTTCTATTTTTGAGATGGGTTTGGTAATTGGTGGTAGTGGGTTGATGGTTGGGGTGTGTGGTGTGTGGTGTGTGGTGTGTGGTGGTGAGGTGATGGGTCTAGGTCCGTGTACGTAGATCGGTGGTGGTGGTGGGTTTGTTCATTGGTGGGTTTTTTTTTTTTTTTCCTTTCTATTTTTTAGATGGGTTTGGTGATTGGTGGTAGTGGGTTGATGGTTGGGGTGTGTGGTGTGTGGTGGTGAGGTGGTCGGTGGTGGTGAGGTGGTGGGTGGCTGAGCTCCTCTTTCTCACGTGGTGGTTGCTGGAGAGAGATGATAGGAAAGAGAGATGGGAGAAGATGTGGTGGTGGTTGCCGTGGTCGGAGCTGGGTCTGTGGCGGCGTGTGTTGCCGGTGTGGGTTGGGGGGCGGCGGCGTGAGAGGTCTGAAAGTTGAGAGAGAGAGTTGAGAGTTGTGGGAGCTCTAAGAAGAAAAGAAAAAAAAAAAGGAAAAATAATATTTTAATAAGAGGAAGAATATTTTTTTTTTTTTTAGCTTTGAGCTACAGTGCACATTTATAAATAAATGTGCACTGTAGCAAGAAGCTAAAAAATTTTAGCTATTGCTCCACTGCTGCAATTGTTTTTTGTGTGTTTTGGTGTAGCTAAAATGACAATATAACTATATAGCTACATTGCTACAAATGTTCTAAAAAGGTATTGAAATATCATTACCACCTAGAAGAAAATAAAAGGAAATAGGTAAGAGAGTCAAGGGGGGGGGGGGTGTTTAGTTTGTGTTTTCAAACAACTATTTTCAGTTTTTATATAACATTACACATTTTTTCACACATTTTTTCACTCACACTCACATGTATTTTCATAAATATTTTCAAACAATAATTTTTATTTTTTAAACCCATGTAACAAATGGACCCTAGGTATTCAGCTAGAGAGAGAAAAAAAAAAAAAAAAAAAGTAGTAGGAGAGTCTAGGTATACACCTGTTGATTATATATATTGAAAAGTTTGCATAAAGCTCTGACAAAAAATATTTTTTGGCAAAGTCTAAAAGTGTGCACTTTTGGAGTAGCTGCACTTTTTTAATCTCTATTTTTTAATTAGAATTCATGGTTTCAGACAATAAGCCAAAAAAGAGAATACAGAAGAAAGTCAAGAACCCATTCCATTGATCTCATCCTCTGCAAAAATCTGGAATTGAGGCGATGGCAGTGGAAACTTGAACTCAAAAAAAAATAATAATAAAAGACTACCCACGACAAATTGTGAGCCTTTGAATTGGCTAAACAAGACACATAGCAGAAATCCTTTCTCCAAGATAAATAAATAAATAAATCAGGAGAAATCCCAAAATAACAAAGAAATCCAAAATCTTTCTAATATGGCAATTATCTCCCAGTCGAACTCTGCTTCTATTTACAAAGATAGGCGTTTAAAAGATTGATGTATTAACCTTTAAACAAAAACTAGTTGCAAACTCACGCGTTGCGCGTGATAATTTTTTAGATAAAATACTATTTTAGTTTCTAAACTTTATAAAGAGTTTAAAAAAAAAATAGTTTTATCGTATTTTTCATAATCTTATCTATAACATTTTTTACCATTATCATATATTTATTGGTTGATGATTTGTATAAAATAGCTATTAAATGAGAGGTAGAACTATTCAATAAATTTTTTAAGTCATGGTGTATGAAAATTATGATTATTGATAAATGTAAAAATAAAGGCATGAATATCCGCTCGTCAAAAAAACTACAAAGACCAACCCGTCAGCTTCAGCCCCTTCACTTGGAGCTACTGAGGGTCCACAACTCAAAGCTGACGGGGTGAAATTGGGGCTAATGGAAGGCTGACGACTTGAAGCTTCAGGGACAGAAGTTGAAGGTATGAAGCCGACGGGGCTTGCATGATTTGCCCCACTTGCCTGTACATAAAAAGGTACCTTATACTCCACGCAATAAAGAGTGGTTCCGAACAGGGAAAAGGCTCCGTAAGGAACACGCAATGGAGAGTGGTTCCAGTCAGAGACGAGGCCCCGTAAAGAACACGCAAGAAGGAGTTGTTCCGGTAAGAAGCCATCTTCTTCGACACGCCACGGACGTCGATTCTACACTACTATAAATACCCCCCAAGCTCCCACGAATAGAGGTATGCATAACTTCCCCCAACTCTGGCACTCTAGGGTTGTAAATATTCGCTAACTTAATCTTCGGAGGGTCCTTGATCGATACCACACCGGTGCCCTTCTTGAGGTCTTCAGCTTTTGTGTTATGCAAGATTTTCATCGGGAGCACGTGAGGACCGTATGACTTACTGACGATATTTGGCATCATAGTTGGTGCTGTCTGTGGAAAGCGCAAGGTGAAACCGTACTTCGTGCTTTCCGGACAAAAAGTTGCATGGTATTCACGCGTTCAATGGCAACCACTGCGAACGATCTAGGTGATGAGCCACGCGCCACGGCGCTCGAGAGACAAGTTCAAACCCTAGCAGCAACAGTAGAACGTCTCACAAAGCGAAACCACGACTTAGAGGAGCAGTTGCGCCGAAAGGATGAGGCTCCCAATACCCAGGAAGGAGATCAGGAGTCCAGCAACGCCGAGAAGCGGAATTTCGAAGGTCCGGAAGGAAGCAATGCCCTGAGCCGACCCGAAAGGCAGGACACGGGCCACCCGTCAACTGCAGACCATGTCCCGTCTCACATAGCCGCAGATATGCAGATGATGAGGGAACGCATGGATTTCATGATGAATGCCCTCAAGGGACGCATATCCAACGACCTCGATGACCTCGTCCATCGAACGGACTCTCCATTCACCACGTCCGTTAACTCATTCCCTCTTCCTCCAAAGTTCCGTATGCCTCAGGTGGAAAGCTACAATGGGTTTAAGGACCCATTGGATCATTTGGAGTCCTTCAAGATGCTAATGCACCTACAAGGGGTGGCAGACGAGATCATGTGTCGGGCATTCCCAACGACATTAAGGGGATCCGCAAGAGTTTGGTTTAGCAGGCTGACGCTCGGCTCCATCGGTATTTTCAAAGAGCTGAGCGCTCAGTTCGCCTCGCACTTCATCGGAGGACACAGGTATAAGAAATCCACTGCATGCCTAATGAACATTAGGCAATGGGAGGACGAGACACTGAGGTCCTACATAGCCCGTTTTAACAAAGAGGCACTTTCAATCGACAAAGCGGATGATAAGATACTTGTCACCGCATTCACAAACGGGCTACGGAAGGGTAAATTTTAATTCTCCCTATATAAAAATGACCCGAAGACAATGTTAGATGTGCTTTACAAGGCGACGAAATACATGAACGTGGAAGACGCGCTACTTGCCTGGGAAGAGAAGCCTTTTCGTAAAAGGGAAAGACAGGAAAACGTGCGGCAGGACAGGGGACGAAAGGTAGCTCAAACAGGAGAGGGACGAGAAAACAAATGCCCAAAACCCCCTGCCGAAAATTTCACAAGCTTCACCCCGCTGACGGCCCCGATCGACCAAGTCTTGATGCAGATCAAAGACGAAGGGGCCCTAACGTTTCCAGGAAAGCTAAAGGGAGACCCCAACAGACGACCTAGGGACAAGTACTGCCGTTTCCACCGAGACCACGGCCACGACACAACCGATTGTTATGACTTAAAACAGCAGATCGAAGCCTTGATCAGACAAGGAAAGTTGCAGAAGTTCGTCAGCAGAGAGAGAGCAGACACACTTCACCAAGAGCAGCCCCCCCAACGAGACAACGAGCGCCCCAGACCACCCTTAGGAGACATAAGGATGTTTATTGGGGGCACAATAACCGCTAGCTCGTCCAAAAGAGCCCGAAAATTTTACCTCATGATGGTTCAGAATGTCCAGTTTACGGGCGACGTCCCGAAGGTGCCGCGAGTTGATAATCCCACCATTGGCTTCACGGAAGAAGGTGCACAACGTCTTCACCATCCACATGACGACGCACTCGTCGTCAGCATCCAACTAGGAGACTATAACACACATCGGGTCTTGATCAACAACGGAAGCTCCGCGGATATTCTCTACTACCCGGCGTTCCAACAAATGCGGGTTAACAGAGAACGCTTAACCCCAACCAATACTCTACTCGTCGAGTTCGGAGGGACGAGAATATACCCCCTTGGCGCAATCACATTGCCTGTAACAATTGGGGACTACCCTCGACAAACCACTAGAGATGTTACGTTCCTCGACATCAATTGCTCCTCACCTACAACGCCATCATAGGGCGACCTACCCTCAATGCATGGAGGGCAATGACTTCAACCTATCATTTAATGGTCAGGTTCCCCACCAAGCACGGAATAGGGGAGCTGCGAGGAGATCAGATGGCCACGCACGAGTGCTACGTCGCAATGGTAGAGATGGATGACCATGCATAGATGATAAATATAGAACAGCACGCGGAGGCAGAACCCGTAGAGGAGCTCGAGGAGATATGACTCGATAACTCCAAGTCGGACAGAACCACGAAGATCGGCACTCTCGCTAGCCCTACTGCTCGCCAAGCGCTAATAGTCTTCCTCAGGGAAAATCAGGACGTGTTCACCTAGAGTCATGAGGGCATGCTAGGAATCGACCCTTCAGTCATGGTACATAGGCTGAATGTATCACCTTCCTTCCCGCTCGTCCGACAGAAGAAACAAGTGTTCACCCCAGAACATGACCGAGCAATAGGAGAAGAGGTCCGCAAGTTGTTGGAAGCTGACTTCATCAGGGAAGTATACTATCCCGACTAGCTGGCCAATGTGGTGATGGTCAAGAAAGCCAACGGGAAATGGAGGATGTGCATAGACTTTGCTAACCTGAATAAAGCATACCCTAAGGATAGCTACCCCCTCCCTCGAATCGATACACTGGTGGACTCTACGACTCGGCATCAGTTATGAAGCTTTATGGATGCCTTCTCAGGGTACAATCAGATTCGGATGGATGAGGCGGATCAAGAAAAGACTTCATTCGTTACTAGCTAAGGTCTTTTTTGCTACAAAGTGATGCCATTCGGACTGAAAACGTAGGCACAACGTATCAGAGGCTTATGAACAAGATGCTCGCAAACCAGATAGGGGACCACCAGGTTCAAGTCTATGTCGACGACATGTTGGTTAAAAGCTGAAAAGAAGAGGACCACCTGAAGGATCTTGAGGAAACATTCGGCACCCTCCGCTCCTACAACATTAAGCTCAATCTGAGTAAGTGCGCATTCAGGGTGACGGCGGGAAAATTCTTAAGCTTTATGGTGTCTCAAAGAGGTATCGAAGCCAACCCGGTCAAGATTCGAGCCATAATAGAAATGGCTCCTCCAAAAAACATGAAAGAAGTGCAAAGTTTAAACGGGAAAGTAGCCGCCCTGAACAGGTTTGTGTCAAGGGCGACGGAAAAATGCTTACCTTTCTTTCGCATGCTGAAGAAGTCTTTCAAGTGGACGACCGAGTGTCAGCAGGCATTCGAAGAGCTGAAGGCTTACCTCTCTTCCCCCCCCCCCCCCCCACTACTAAGTCCTTCGCAGCCAGGAGAAGAACTTTTCCTTTATTTAGCTGTTTCGTCGGCAACCGTCAACGCGGCCTTGGTCAGAGAAGAGAACAAGGTCCAAAAACTCGTTTACTACCCTAGTCGAGCGTTCCGTGGCACAGAGGAAAGGTATCCACCCATAGAAAAGCTCGCCTTCGCCTTGATCACGGCCGTCCGCAAACTCAAGCCATACTTCCAAGCTCATACGGTGGTCGTCTTGACTGACAAGCCCTTGCAACGGGCAATGAGCAACCCCGAAGCTACCGGGTGGTTGGCGCTGTGGGCGATAGAATTGAGTGAGTTTGACATTTGGTACCGCCCACGCACCGCCATTAAGGGACAGATCGTCGCTGACTTCATAGCTGAATTTACCAGCAGGGAAGACCAGGGGGCAAATGAACGTCCTCCGTGGAGTGTACATACAGATGGATCGTCCAACAGACGGGCCGGGGGCATAGGCGTCGTGCTCCTTTCCCTCGAAAAAGACCAGATCGAATATATGGTCCGCCTAGACTTCTCTACCACCAACAACGAAGCGGAATATGAAACTTTGGTGACAGAGCTTGATCTCGCCAAAGCAGCAGGGGCCGCGAGCGTGACTGTTTACTACGACTCCTAGGTCGTCACCAATCAAGTAAACGGGGACTTTGAGTGTAGAGGAGAAAGAATGAAGAGATATCTGGACCAAGTGAAGAGAAAGGCCGAAGAGCTGAAGGCCAAAATCATCCAGATCCCTAGAGAGGAGAATGAGCAAGCTAACCGTCTTGCCAAAGCCGCCTCATCCAAACACATGACTACCCTTGACAACGTGCTCTCTTTTGTTCAGATTTCTCCGCTAATAGATTCTGTCGATGTATAGGAGATTGGTTCCGAAAACAATTGGACCACGCCATTAGTTTCTTACTTAAAGAATGGCACTCTACCAGACGAAAAGGAGGCCGCGAGAAAGCTGAAGGTCCAAGCTGTATGATTTGTTTTGATGAAAGACGTCTTGTACAAAAGTGGCTTCTCTAGCCCATACCTGAAGTGCTTGGGTCCCGAGGAGGTGGACTACGTGATGAGGGATGTCTACGAAGGAATTTGCGGAAACCACTCAGGGTCGCGATCGTTGGTACACAAGCTGGTTCGAGCGGGATACTACTGGCCCACAATGCAAAAAGACGCTTAGGCGTATGTTAAAGCCTGCGACAAATTTCAGAGATTCAGCAAAATCATTAGACAGCCGTCCGAAGAGTTGACCCCTATGACAGCCCCATGGCCGTTCGCTCAATGGAGGTTAGACAAAATCGGTCTGTTCCCGACAGCTATGCGACAGCTGAAGTTCCTGATAGTGGGCATAGACTACTTCACAAAATGGGTAGAAGCTGAAACTTTGGCTACTATCACAGAAAAAAATGTGCGAAGCTTCATCTCGAGGTCCATCATATGCAAGTTTGGGATCCCTAGAGTCCTAATCTCGGACAATGGGAAACAGTTCGACAACAGCCCCTTCCTGGAGTTTTGCTCGCAACTAGAAATAAAGAATCATTACTCATCCCCCGCCCACTCCTAAGCCAACGACCAAGTCAAAGTAATGAACCGATCCTTGCTTAAAATCATCAATACTCGGCTCGAGGGGGCAAAGGGCATATGGCCAGAAGAACTACCTAGCATACTATGGGCATACAAGACAACAGCAAAGACCCCTACAGGAGAAACACTGTTTCGGCTGACTTACGAAAATGAGGCAGTTATCCCAGCCGAGGTGGGGCTCACAAGCTACAGGGTGGATGCCCACGACGGAAGCAGGAATGACGAGGCTATGAGTCTACAGCTTGACCTAATCGATGAAGTCAAAACAACAGCAGAACAAAGGCTAGCGCAGTATCAAGACCGCATGGCCAAACATTACAACTCTCGAGTCTGACATAGAGACTTCCAGGTTGGAGATCTTATTCTGAGAAAGGTCATGGGTGGTACAAGAGACCCTACCCAGGGAAAGCTTAGCCCTAATTGGGAAGGGCCTTATCGAGTCACGTCATGATGGAAAAAAGGCACCTACTACCTGAAAACGCTGGAAGGAAAGAAGCTACACCATCCATAGAATACCGAGCACCTAAGAAAGTATTACCAATGAAAAGGGTGGCATGAAAGGCAACAACCCCCTACTTCTAATTTACCCTTGTTAATTCTGGATACATCGGTTTTCCTACTTTGGTTTTTTGCTATAGCAACACTTTTTAAGCCTAAGGGGCATATCTTCTTCTTCTTTTGGAAACTGCCTTACAAAGTTTATTATAATGAAAGATTATTCAGACAACTAGTGTTTTGTAAAAGCCCACAAAAGTGGACGAGTTTGAACCTTTGAAGCAGACGGGATCACTATCTTGCAAACAAGTCAGTCCAAAGCTGATGACTCCATGTCAGGAAAAAAAAAAAAAAAAGGCCGACGACTTTATCCCAAGAGGATTAAAAATAAAGGCAAAAGATGACAACTTTAGAGCAAAAAGCCGATGACTTTATCCCAAGAGGATTAAAAATAAAGGCAAAAAGCCGACGACTTTAGGGCAAAAAGCCGACGACTTTATCCCAAGAGGATTAAAAGTATAAGGCAAAAGCTGACGACTTTAAGGCAAAAAGCTGACGACTATATCCCAAGAGGATTAAACGTATAAGGCAAAAGCCGACGACTTTAAGGCAAAAAGCCGACGACCATATCCCTAGAGGATTAAAAATATAAGGCAAAAGCCAACGACTTTAAAGCAAAAAGCCGACGACTTTTATCCCAAAAGGATTAAAAATACAAGGCAAAAAAGCCGACAACTATATCCCTAGAGGATTAAAGATATAAGGCAGAAAAGCCGACGACATTATCCTAAGATTAAATATGCCAAGCAAAGAACTGACGGATACCCTAAGCTCTTAAGAACACAACACAAAGCTTAAATGAAAACATGCAATATATTGCAAGTGACGGAAATAAAATGTCATAAATAAAAATATTGTCTTTACAAATAAAGCCCGCGAAATAGAGGGGCGCCTTGTTTGAAAAATAAAACAAAATTACAGAAAGGAACAAACAATTTAGTTGACGGGTGGATCTTGTACAACCTCGTCACCCTTTGAAAGATCTTGAGCTTCGTGGGTGGAGAAACCTTCGAAACTGGGAGGATTAGCCGACGGGATCACCGGAGCGACGAGCTTATCTACGGCAGGCTGGGCGAGGACGACACAATCATCTTTCGAATTCATCCCAGACTCACTAAGGTCGTCACCCTCTCCAAGGGTAGTCTCACTTACGAGTGTTAACGGCAAGATGTCATCCATTGAAATCTTTGACAAGTCTAGGTGGGGATGAACAAACTTAACCTGCTTAAGGCAGTCTTCGAACCCGTCACCATAGTACTCGACACAGGAATCAACGAATGACTGGGACGCCTTGAACTCAGTCACAACATCAGCCTTAGCCGTCTCCACCTAGTGCAGAAGAGTCGTCAGCTCCTTCTTCGCCGTCACCCTGGCCTCCTGCTCTTTCTCCATTTGCCGGCCCCCCTCCTCGAGCTTTTCCTTCAGGTTTTTCACCTCCCCCTTCAAGGTGCGGCAGGCCTCCTTGTATTGCTCTAACCCGTCAGTCAAGTTCTTAATACGTCTCTGTTGACGGGCAACCAGCGCTTCGTTCTCAACCCCTTTTGCAGGGCCTTCATATGGACCATAGCCTACAAGACAAGACGTCCGTCAGCCTACTGGCATAAGAATAAATGAAGAAAGAGGAAGTGAGAAGGCATACCCGGGCAAGGTCAAAGAGACCTATGTTCCCTAGCTCCCTTAGGGACTGGTCGACGCAGGGGTCGGCATCCTTATCACGAAGGATGGACTCCAGCATCTCTACAGCGTACTCCTTATGGGTAAGGAGTCGACGCTCAGCTTCCTGGACAATGGGGCCATGGGTTGTCATCAACCCCTTTCCAACCCCGTGCCTTGGGGGCAACGACTTTTTCGGAAGCCCCTCAACCAAGCCGACGGATGGCTTCTTTGGCGGATGCTCGTCCTTCCTGTCGGTCTTTCTCTTAGCAACATTCTTAATGACGGCCTTGGGAAGTGACGAGGAGGTCCCCTCCCCCTTTCCTTCCCCTTTCTTACGAGCGGCGGCCGCTCTGACCTGCGCTCTCAACTTCGCAACTTCCATCTTTGCCACAAAAACCAAGACGTGTCAGAAAAGCAGACGACTAATGGAAAGCTGACGGAAAAGTAAAGCACTTACGACGGCGACAATATTCGTCCAATTTACGAGCTTCGGTAGACGGCTCCGGGCCCCCACAATATAATTGAAGAGCGTCGTGGGTGATCAGGTCCCAGCACTTTCGTTCTTCAATGGGGATCACCAGAACCCGACGGATGAAATCCCACTGCTTGTCAGTTATGTGTGGACGAGTATTAGCTGCAAAAGAATAACGACGTCAAAACATTACAAAAATAAGCAAAAGTTTAGCTGATGAGAAAGAAAAAATATGAAAGCTGACGGGGTGAAACCTGAAGCCCTAATGACGCCCCAGGTATTGTCAAAACCATAGGGTATGGTAGCCCATTCGTCAGGACGGCATACCCAATCCGTCCCCTCAATAAAGAAAAACCTACTTTTCTAATTTCTATTGGAGTCCAGCATGTCAGATCCAAGCCTTAACTCCTTCTCCATGGGGGCAAAATGATAAGTCCCCTTAGAAGAGACGATGTGTTGAGGGTGGTAGCAGTAGAAGAACTCGTCCAGTGTAAGCTGATGGTTCCCACCACTTAGACGACCCCACAAAACCTCAGCACTTATAAAAATCCTCTAGGCGTTCGGAGCGATCTGGTTGACGGACAATCCCAAAAAGTCAGCTAGCTGACGGTGTAAGGCCATCAACGGTAACCTCAGTCCCGCCGTAAACATGGCATCATACATGCCCACGTCAGCAGTCCTCCCTGTGTAGCACTTCTCGTTCTTCTTAGGGAGACGGATGGAAATGTGGTCTGGGATCTGGTAACGGACACATAACTCCCCAAAAACCCTGTCACTCATTTTCGGCAGGAACTTATTGACGGCCCAATCTTTGGGAAGGATTAAGAGCCGGTTGCCCCCGGGACTTCCTGAGGTCCCCTCAAGAGATCCCTCGTCATCCTCACTTCCGTCGTCACTACTTCTTCCCCCTTCATCTTCGTCGTCACCACTCTCGGCGACATCGTCAGGAGACCGGGCTGACGTTTCCCTCTTTGACGACCAGGAGAGGTCCTCAGGCTCATGGCTTGAACCAAAGACCTCGTCGTAGCCTGCTCCTTCGCGGACTGATGACTGTTCACTCGTCGCTTCGCTAGACATCTGACTACCTACAAGCGACGAATTGATGCTAAAAACCTAAGTCGACGACCTCTGTAGGAAATCCTTTCACAAATCAATCATGATAAGAATTGAAAATGAGTAAAAAAAGGGAGGCAGAGCAAAAGAGATAAGTGGCTTACCAAGTCAAGGTGACAAGCTCTGAAAGGGTGACGGTCTTACTCGAAGCAATGGGACGCAGGCAAAGTTTTCTTTTTAAAGTGACGAGTTCACTCTGGCAATCAGCAATAGTGAAATAAAGGAAATGAGGGAGGGGCGACCTATATATATATAAAGGAATACACACAGAAGACGAAGCGACGCCCCCGCCTAGAAGCGGAGCCAGTCAAGCCACACCACGTAGCAATGCATTAAATAAAGACTGCTCAAGGCAGCAATAAATGCCTTCTGCACCCCAAGAGAGAGGAGAGATAGTAATGTTACTCCACAAGTCGTCAGTTTAATTGCTGACGACACCATGGAGTAGGGGGCTGCTGATAAGTGTAAAAATAAAGACATGACTATCCGCTCGTCAAAAAAACTACAAGGACCAACCCGTCAGCTTCAGCCCTTTCACTTGGAGCTACTAAGGGTCCACAACTTAAAGCTGACTGGGTGAAATTGGGGCTGACGGGAGGCTGACAACTTGAAGCTTTAGGGACAGAAGTTGAAGGTATGAAGCCGACGGGGCTAGCATGATTTGCCCCACCTTTCTGTACATAAAAAGGTACCTTGTACTCCACGCAATAGAGAGTGGTTCCGGACAGGGAAAAGGCTCCGTAAGGAACACGCAATAGAGAGTGGTTCCGGTCAAAGACAAGGCCCCATAAAGAACACGCAAGAAGGAGTTGTTCCGGTAAGGAGCTATCTTCTTCGACACGCCACAGACGTCGATTCTACACTACTATAAATACCCCCCAAGCTCCCACGAATAGAGGTATGCATAACTCCCCCCAACTCTGGCACTCTAGGATTGTAAATATTTGCTAACTTAATCTTCGGAGGGTCCTTGGTTGGTACCACACCGGTGCCCTTCTTGAGGTCTTCAGCTTTTGTGTTGTGCAGGATTTTCATCGAGAGCACGTGAGGACCGTGTGACTTACTGACGATATTTGCATCATCAATTATATTTATATATATACATATATATATATATATATATATTCCCTAGTTAGAGTTTGATTAGTTTTAAGTATAAATTTTGTATTATTATATTTAATTGTTGATTTTATTGCACTACAAAGTTTTTAATGTCCTCTATATAGTCAACTTTATTTTATTTCTTACTCCTTTTTACCACCTTTTTATTTTTCAAATAAAAGTTAATAATTGACGTTTGATGTCATTTCTTTTTTTCTTCAATCATTTATTCTTTATTACTTTATATGTTCCCTTGCTAATTGTAAATTTTATGGCTATTAATAAGAAATAGATATTATGAATGGCTTAAATAGTTATAAGTATAGTTATGTTAGTGGTATGTCAAATGTTTTTTTTTTTTTATGGGGGATATGGCTGAATTTAAATTTTAAATAAAATGAAATGAGAAAAAAATAAAAATAAAAATAAAATACATAACAGTAAACACTAACTTATCCAAATAATTCTATATAATATAATAATAGTACATTCTTATATACTATTTTTAATTATATACAATGCAATATGATAATATTTAACAATCAAAGTCATAAAATAAATAAATAAATAAATAAATAAAACTTAAAACACAAAACTAAATCCTCTCAACTAAAATAGAGTTCTAAAGAATACAAAACTTTATCAAACTAAAATAGAGATACAAGAAAAATAAAAATAAAAATCCACAAAAAAATTGAGGGAATAAGAGTGGGAAATAACCACTTTTTTGTGAGAGAAAATTATGTAAAAAATGGAAGAGTAAATGACAAAGTTATACTAAGAGGATAATAATAAAAAGAAAAAATAATAAAGGAAGATAAAAGGAAAGAGGAAGAGTGATATCAAGGTAGAATGTTTGGGGAGATGAAAAGGTAAAGAGAAGGAGAAATGTTGGAGAAAGTGTAAATGAAAAAAAAAATGAGTACAATTTGATGAGCACAATAAAAAATTACATTTTTTATTTTTTAAAACAAAAAAAGAGAGAAAATATAAATAATTTAATGATGAGAAGGATGTGATTGATCGAATTTCAATATTTTTATCTACTATCTTTAATTTTTTATAATATAATCGGATAAAATTTAACAATTAAAGAGCAAAATAATAATAATAATAACTTAAAACACAAAACTAAATCATATCAACCTAAATTAGAGTTCTTAAAAACACAAAAATTTATCAACCTAAAGCGGAGATTCAATTAAAAATAAAAATCCACCAAAACATTGAGAGAGAGAGAGAGAACCTTTTTGTGAGAGAAAACTATGCAAAGAATGGAAAAGAGTGACAAATTTATAGTAAGAAGAAAGAAATAAGAAGAGACAAATAAAGGAAGATAAAGGGAAAAATGAATAGCAATATTAAAATAAAGGGTAGTGAGAAGATGAAAAGGTAAGGGAAGAAGAAAGGCTGAAGAAAGTGTAAATATTAAAAAAATAAGCGATTGTCAAAAAAAATTAAAGGAAAATTGGAAATAAAAAAGAAACATATATAGATGTTAAAACCGATAAAAATGAATATGCAAAATTAATAATCTATTTATATTTTTTTTTTTTGTAAAAAAAAAGGAATAAATAATAATTATGCGGCGAATGACGTTGCGATGAGGTAGCACAGCAGGAGCTTAACAGTTATAAATGCCACGTTTTAGTTTTTAGTAATATATAGATTGGTTATATCTAAATGCTAATATACTGTTTCTCAAAAAAAAAAAAAATGCTAATATGCTTTTATTTACAAATACAAAAGAGTAATATTAAGAAGAGTCCGAATCTGATGGAGTATACCATTCAATAAGAGATTGTCACATCAACTTTTTTACTTAAAACTCAATAGATCCTACAACAAAAATATGGATTGGAGTGGTAAAACTTGAGTTTTACACCATATCTTTATAGAATTTAATTTCTACTAAGAATATTACAAATTTTATTGCAAGCCTTCAATATCGATATGTTAATTTTAATTACAACCAAAAAAATAATTAAAAATAAAAGGTGGTTTATTTATTATGTTCTTGATGTGATATTAACCACATTCATAATTGTGACATCAATTTGTAAATATTTTTTAGTAAAATATATTATATCTCTCTTATTACTTACTGCTCTCCCTCATATTGCTTACTACTTGCAGTGTTTTGATATTGTTATCATAACCATACCAACAAAAAAATTACATAGCTTGTCAAATTGTAATTGTTTTTCTTAATAATTTTTTTTGTTGTGTTCTTCTAGGACAACAGTTTCATAGTATTCTCAAATTAGTATTCAATCTCAAATGTGGATGATAGGTTATTTTAATTGCAGATTAAGATGTTCTTTTGTTTTTTGTTTTTGTTTTTTTTTGTTTTTTTTCTTTTTTGAGAGAATTGAGAAGATCAGATTTAGATGTTCTGAAACATAACTTAACCATACCAAAAATAAAATGAAACTGTCGTTTGTACCAAAACCCAAAACACCGTCGACAGCAGGGATCGAACCTGCGCGGGCGAAGCCCAACAGATTTCAAGTCTGTCTCCTTAACCACTCGGACATATCGACGTTGTTGTTATGTGTAATCCTCTTAATTTATTATATCATAAAGTCAATATTTTTTCCTTTTCGTGGAAAACAAGGTTGCAATTATAATTTATGCTAATTAGGTGAATGAATCAAGAAGATTCAAAAAATCATAAATATTGATTCATCCTGTTACCCAATTTGGATGGTTACACTCCAATTTTTTTTTTTTTTAAGTTATAATAAGAGTTGCTTGTAATAATTTATAGAACTTAAATTAATCTAGTACATCTTCGATATGAAATTTACCATACGGTCATATAACAAGCCCTTAAAATATTCGTGTATTGTCAATGTGACATCTAGTCATATATTCTTTGTATGATTGTATGTGTAAAATGGCAATAATAAGTATTGTAGGATTGTAATGATTCAATGTTGTTCTTCCCAACTTGGGGGAGTGAATGAGTAAAGATGCTCTTCCTGTCTCCTCAACTCCCATCACATTCCCAATTACCCATGCATCTTTGTGACTCAGAACACAAACATCTGGTGGGGTTTTAAGGATGATATGAATATTGAATATCAAAAGTGGTTTCCATATGTAGACCTTAGGAAGTGAGAAGCATGGGATGGTTTGGGCTTCAAAAGTATGAAAGATGTGAAGATGGCTTTGATTGCTAAACTTTGCTGGCAACTTGCAGCAAATGAGGACAAGAGGTGGGCTCAAGCTTATGCTTTTGAGAATATGAAATAGATTGCTTCACGCAGGTGTAAAAGGTCCATTCAAATTCTGGAGTATCTAAGCAACTTTAGTAGAATGGGGCACGCTATGGAATGACTAGGTGTGGGTCAAGCATATGCTAATAATATTTTGGAGTACTTTTAATGTTAAACCAGCAGGCATTAATGTTAAACCAACGGAGGGTAGGGACAAATTATCAAGGAATGTGAATGGACTCATTAGTCATTTCTAACAATCATCCTTGGAATTTTGATTTTCTAAGATCAATTGCAAACTCAACATGTCAGTCTAACCAAGATATCAACTTGATAAATAGGGATTCCAGAGATTTATGCGCCAAGTACAACTTTCAGTCAAAGAGGCATGAAATGTCAATGTTACGATGGGAGACGAAGATAAAAAATGTCAGCAGGAACCCACTAGATTACTCAGTACTTTAGTAATGATTCCACAATTTACATTTTGCATTGCTTAGTGTCACAATCTGTACATAGATAGGAGGTGAAACTGTTGTAATCACTATCTGCTAGCGTATCTTTATTCACTAGCTCTTCTTTGTGCATGCCTCAGTTACTTAGTCTGGGCAATCCACAAAGGAAGAAATCAAAAGATCGTATATTAGTGTCTTCGAGCCAATGTACAAGGCTGCTTATACTTTTCATATGAACCCCACAAATTTTCTCATATGTAAAATCACTCAAAAGTGATATGCTCTGCCTGTGACTGGATCTGAATATACTAGCAACAGAATTTGAAAAGTTCAGCTAGATTGGGCCTCAGAAATCACACAACTCTTTTGATAAGTTAGTCATGTTTGGTATACTCAAGCAGCATGTGTGGTGACCGATATATTTTCACCAGAGTCCAATATAGGACCTCTTCAACTTCAAGCTCACCCTCTGCTCTTGCAGCATAAATATCCTCACATATGGCCAGCAATCTAGAAAAACAAACGTCAATCAAATTTAACCCATAATATATGTATACAAATCATCTTGGAGTTTGTCCATTTTTCTATGCCTTGTATTTCAGGAGTATTTACCATTTGCAATTGAAATTATTCTCTCTCTCTCTCCCTCTGACACTTTATGCTACCTGATGGTACAATAGGACATAATGGACACCCAAAGAACTACTATTGACTATAACATGTCTGATAAAGTTTTATTGGGACCCAGAAGAACTATCTAATTATGAAACTGAAACTTCAAAATATTTTTCGAATGAGATGAGTTACAAATGCACAGCAGATAAAGCTCTCATACCTGTCACAAGATGGAAGGTTCTCGAAAGGAATTCTCATTCTGAGGTCAGAACATTGTAGCCTGATGAAACGGCCAACTGCTAGCACAAAAGTAATATAGAGACCCCAAATGCTGAACTTGCTGAGTGTTTCACCCAGAATGCCCTCTAAAGAAGCATAAAGTATAACAAATTAGATGTCAGTGGGTACATTCACTCTTTATGATTCTGAATCAAACAGAACTATAATGAACACATTCGTTCTGTAGTACTTACGTGGTGTTTCCTCGGATACAATTATGGCCATGGGTCCTGCCAACTCTCCACATCCACTAAAATTTAAAGCATTGATATCATGGAAAGACCACCATTCTGGATTGCCACAGTTGAGAACAAGATCCCCACTGACCAGATCTACCTGTATATACATTAAGGTTGTTTGATTGGTATCTAATGCATGAGCTTGCCATAATTTAATCTAACCATACAACTGAAAATCATCAAGTGAGAAATTTGTTAGATTATTAATGTAACATACCTCCTGTTCAAGAAACCTCACATCACCGGAACCAGTTACCCTGAAGTATCTTGGATAAACATTATATATTGTGAAACTATTTGTGGAACCATTTAGCACCTTCATCACTTCTGATGATCTTGGAAGGTCCTGATCTTGTATGGTTAGTCCATACTTCACTACCTCCTTTCCTTTAGGTCTGTCTCTGGTAAATTGCCAAGAAAAGACAATGTCCATACTCCATCTTAGAGATCTGACAAATCTGGCCTGGACAACAGGGGGAACATCCCACAAAGTGCTTGCATCAGCTTGGCAGCAAATTAATTGAATGTCGTTCTCGTTGTATTCACTTAGATGACCTTGAGGATCCAGTTTCTTATGTGAATCAAGCTCATCCCATGAGATCTTTTCACACAAAGTGGTCTCAAACAATTTCAGCCTTCCACTGACTGTCTCTATATCAATCTGAACACGGGCATCTTTAATAGGATTTGCAATATTTGTAGGGTTACCACTGCTATACATCTGCCCAAAGAAATATGCTAAGAAAATTCAAGCAGGAACCAAGCATAAAATGAAAGAAATCACATAAAATAAATCAATGAAAAGGAAATCTTTTCATTACCTCCCTTAGACAGAGTCCTCAATGTCAAAAAGATTGCTCAGTTTTCATTTCATATTTACAGAGATAAGTGTGGTTATATAACAATACAAAGAGAAGAATCTAGAAGCTAAATAAGGCTATACACAAATTACGGCTACTATAATGGTTGACCCTTAAGAGAAGGGATTCTAAACATCCTGTCCTATAATTTCTCCAATGACAGCTCACGCCAACACTCCCCCTCAAGTTGATGCATATATATCTTTCATGCGCAACTTGTCAAGTGAGCTGTAGAAGACTTTGCTGGAAATAGCCTTTGTAAGAATGTCTACCAGTTGATCTTTAGACCTAACAAATGGAAATCGAATTATCTTTTCTTCAAGATTCTGTTTGATGAAATTTCTATCCACTTCCACATGTTTAGTACGGTCATGTTGGACTGGATTATGGGCAATATCAATGGCTGCTTTGTTGTCACAAAACAAATCCATTTCGGAACTAGGAGCAAAGCCAATCTCAGTTAGCAATCTTTTAAGCCAGAGAAGTTCACAGATGCCCTTGACCATTCCTCTGAACTCAGCTTCAGCGCTGGACAGTGCCACCACCTTTTGCTTCTTGCTTCTCCATGTAACAAGATTTCCTCCTACGAAAGTAAAGTAGCCTGATGTGGATTTCCTGTCAGAAATATTTCCCGCCCAATCCGCATCTGTATAACCCTCAATGTCTAGATGATTATTTTTTGAGAACATAAGCCCTTTTCTAGGAGAGGACTTCAGGTAGCGAAGAATCCGAATTACTGCATCCATATGATCTTCACTAGGACAATGCATAAATTGACTCACTACGCTTACAGCATAGGCTATATCTGGGCGAGTATGAGATAAATAGATTAGCTTACCCACTAATCTTTGATATCTCTCTTTGTTTGTTGGCACATGATCTGAATACTCTCCAAGTTTATGATTCTGAACAATTGGGGTATCAGCTGGTTTACAGTCTAGTAATCCCACCTCAGACAACAAATCTAACACATATTTCCTTTGAGAAAGAAATATACCTTGTTTCGATCTGGTTACCTCAATTCCCAAAAAATATTTGAGTCCTCCGAGATTCTTCATTTCAAATTCAGTTGCCAGTTGCCCTTGAAGTCTAGAGATCTCCTCAATGTCATCTCCTGTAATCATCATGTCATCTACATATATAATTAGAGCTGTCACCTTTCCTAGTCGGTGTTTCAAGAATAGAGTATGATCTGAATTGCTTTGGGTAAAACCATACTTTCTCATAGCCAAGCTAAACCGACCAAACCATGCACAGGGTGATTGTTTTAGCCCGTATAGTGCCTTTTGTAGATTGCACACAACCTCAATCTTTGAAGACGTCGTGTATCCTGGTGGAATATCCATGTAAACTTCCTCCTTTAGATCACCATGAAGAAATGCATTCTTTACGTCAAACTGATGTAATGGCCAGTTCAAGTTTGCTGCAAGAGATAACAAGACTCTAACCGTTTTCAGCTTTGCCACAGGTGAGAAGGTTTCTTGGTAGTCTATGCCATATTTTTGTGTATATCCCTTTGCTACAAGCCTTGCCTTGTACCGTTCAATGGATCCATCTGCCTTGTGTTTAATGGAGAAAACCCATCTGCACCCTACGGTCTTCTTCCCTTTCGGTAATGGGACAAGAGCCCATGTTTTACTCTTCTCCAGAGCTTCCATTTCTGCTTTTATGGCTTGAGACCACTTTGGATCTAATAAGGCTTCTTGTACTGTGCTGGGAACATGATGTGAAGACAACCTATGCACAAACTCCTTGAGTGGTTCTGGTAATCTCTGAGTAGACACATAATTGGCAATCGGATATCTTGATCTTCTTTCCTCCAAATCTGGAGAGTACCGATGTGGTGGCTTGCCACGATTATGTCTGAAAGGTAAAGTATAACCAACAGAGTTATCCGAGTCATTAATAGGTGTGATGGGAGAGCTTACCTCAGGAGTATTCTCAGGAGAAGGGTCTTCGGGTACTAAGGAGTGGGGTTGGGGTCCTTCATTTTCAAGTTCAGATGACTCGGATGCAGCTTCCTTTTCAAGTTCAGATGACTCGGATGCAGCTTCCTGAATGATATCAGGATTATCTCTCCTTTCTTCACTAACCACTGCCTCATTGCCATCACTCATCTGTACTGTGTTATCTTCAAGGCCTAGCCCATTCTACCAATTCAGCTCTTCATCTCGTATCTCCCCTTGAAGAGATGAAGTGGATACCGATGAAGGGAAGAAAGTTTCTGATTCTAAGAAAGTAACATCCATAGTGACGTAGGTGCGCTTGGTGGTAGGGTGGTAGCAACGATATCCCTTTTGGTGTGTAGCATATCCCAAAAAAATACAACGAATGGCACACGGATCAAGCTTGGTTCGTTGATTTTTATGGAGATGGACGAAAGCAACACAACCAAAGATTCGTGGTGGAAGTAGCAAAATAGTCGGCAAGGAAACATGTTCAGAAAGAACTTGCAATGGGGTTTTGAACTGCAACATTTTTGAAGGCATGCAGTTTAATAGATATACTGCCGTGGCAATGGCATCATCCCAATATCTACTCGGCACATGTGCCCCAAGCAAGAGAGCACGAGCTGTTTCTAAGATAAGCTGATTCTTCCTTTCAGCAACTCCATTTTGTTGGGGTGTTTAAGCACATGACGTTTCATGAAGAAGGCCATGGGTCGCAAAGTAATCCTGAAATTTCTTATTAACATATTCACCACCATTGTCAGAGCGAAGAATCTGAATTTTAGCTGAAAATTGAGTTTGAATCATTGTATGAAAAGATTGAAACACACTAAACACATCATCTTTATGTTTCAACAGATATAGCCAAGTCATACGAGTACAATCATCGATAAATGTCACAAACCAGCGAATGCCAGAAGAAGTGGTAATTGGAGAGGGTCCCCAAACATTTGAATGAATTAAAGCAAAAGGAATATCACTTTTATTCAACCTAGTGGAATAAGAAACACGATGACTTTTGGCTAGAATGCAAGTATCACATTTAAAGCCAGAGTCAGGTAATTTGGAAAATAAATCTGGAAACAAGTATTTCATATAGCTAAATGACGGATGCCCCAAGCGTCGATGCCATAGCCAAATCTGTCTCTCCTTAATGCTTGTGTGGTGCATATAATGAGCTTGACCAGAGCTGAAATCATCCATGTAATATAACCCCCCCTTCTTAGTACCACGCCCAATGATCTCCTTGGTGAGAATATCCTGAAGAAGACAAAAAGTAGGATACATTAGTGCAACACAATTTAGTTCCTTAGTAACTTGTCCTACAGACATCAATTTATTTGAGAGGGATGGAACTAATAAAGTATTAGATAAAGAAAGGGATGGTGATAAGGCAACAGTTCCAGCCCCTGTAACTGGATATGTAACCCCATTAGTATTCGCAATATCCGTTCGCCTTGGTTGGGTAACTTCAATAAAATCATCTGAATTGAATGTCATATGATCCGTGGCCCCGGAGTCAATTATCCAACCATTGTCACCATTCTGGATAGAACTAAGTAGGGCATAACCACAGTTACCTTGATCATTAAGATGAGTTTCATCACTCGAAGACTCTATTTGTGAGATAAGAGACAACTGAGGTGCAGCAGTTACCAGGGCAGCCCGACCAAGCCCTTCATTAGAGGCAGCATCACGATTTTTCCGGGCCTTGTACTCATTCCACCAGTCTGGGTATCCATGTAACTTGAAACACGTTTCACGGGTATGTTTCATGTTCCCACAATGAGTACAGCCTCCTCCTTCTGATTGAACCTTGGCTCTGGTGTTGGTACTCAGTTTCCCACCACTCGTAGAGCCATTTTTGGATAATTGAAGAGAGGGTGGTTGTTGTTGTCCTATCTTGACTCCTTTTGATACCATAACAGCTCCAGTCATGTCTGTACCCGTGAGCATCACTGCCTGCCGGATCTCCTCCCGTCGAACATAAGCGTAGGCCTGTTCTACGGTTGGAAAAGGACGTATCTGTAGCACATCACTTCGAATCTTGTCCAGCCGATCGTCCAATCCATCAAGAAAGATATAGACTCTGTCTTCTTGTAGAATTGTATTATATTTTTGTATATCAGTGGCACAGTTCATCGGGTTAGGACGCCGAAAATCAATTTCTCTCCACAAGCCTTGAAGATCATTGTAATATTTTTCAATGGATCCTCCGGCTTGTCTCATTTTAGTCACCCGCCTTTTTAGATCATATACTTGTGAAGTATCGGTTCCATCAAAATAAGTAGTAGCAATAGAATCCCATACTAGTTTTGCAGTTGGGAAGCGAATGAAATTACTAATCAAGGATGGGTCCATAGAATTGATCAGCCACCCTTTGACAATTGCATTCTCAGTTTGCCATCGTCGGAAAGTCAGATCTGTAGGTTCAGGTTGCAGAAAGTCACCATTGATATATCCCAATTTGTCTTTGCCCGAGATATACATCTCAACAACTTGGGACCAGAGGGCATAGTTGGTGCCATCTAACTTAATGCCGATTTGTGTAGCGGAAGCATCATAGGTCGGTAGGTGGGTTTGGGTTTGATTTTTGGTCAAGACTTCAGTCATTCTTGCCGTCAAATCTTCTAGGATAGAGTCTGTGGTATTGTCGCCAATTTGTACCACATCAGATGGGTTCACCATGGCTGCAGATTAGTGTTTAAGATTGGGTTTGGTTGTAGAGCAAGTCCTAGGATTTTGCTCTGATACCATGTCAAAAAGATTGCTCAGTTTTCATTTCATATTTACAGAGATAAGTGTGGTTATATAACAATACAAAGAGAAGAATCTAGAAGCTAAATAAGGCTATACACAAATTACGGCTACTATAATGGTTGACCCTTAAGAGAAGGGATTCTAAACATCCTGTCCTATAATTTCTCCAATGACAGCTCACGCCAACACTCAAGAAACCATCAAGAGGGAAAAAAAAATCAAACAGGATATCTAATAGAATTTATGACATCAAAGTTAGTTTTAGGAAAGAAGTGACATACTACACGCCCAAACACACTCAAATTCATACTAAATTGAGTGTATGTATATATATTTATTTATTTATTTTCTAGAGAGATTCATGAAACGTTTTCTTGAACATGCAATTTCTATTTTATATATCCTGAATCTAGTCATTTGAATCTCTCAAATGAAAGTAGAAAGAAAGTTTTACTTCTAAAGCATTAGATACCTTGCGTGCTAGTGCACCATCTTACAGATCCTGTGATCAGGAGAATTAATAATGTACTATCATTCTGCACTAACCATGATTTCCAATAGTGTACTACCATTTCTTTCTTAAAGAATATATGCTACTTGAATAGATGAAGAGATTGATGGGAGAATATATGTTTTCCAAAGAACTAGGAGGTGAAATTTCTAGGGACAGTGTATTGTAATCCATAAGTTTCATAGTTGCTATTAATCAGAAAACAGATGAATGAATGCCAGCAGTGAGATGGAAGCAGACCAACTTTTTTGACTCTGTTATTTTACCAATCATTTAATGGCATGACCAGGGAGGGCAGTACCAACACTTATCACTCTCAGATGCTTCAAAAATTTAAAGTTCTTTCAGACAATTCAGATTTACAATCAAGTCAGAGTAGGTGTTTTCCTGCTGTCCAAAAACATTTGCAATATCTTTATAACCACAAAACATTATGCATATAATACAATCCGCATTTAAGATAGGAAACTTTATGATTGAATCAACTTCATTAAATTTCTTCATTGTATTTTTTTCTAACTATTTAGAGATCATCTACATTGCTTGTTACTATATCTTGATGCCTAAGCCATAAAGTTCTTGATTTCATATTCAATTATTGCGTAATACATTTTTGAAAATTATACAGAGGTCGTTTATTTTGCCAGTATACCCCAGTCATAAGTTTCTTCATAATGTGTCTCAAGCAGTAATAATTTAGAGGTCATTTATATTGCTTGTCACTATAACTTTATTATGTATTCATTCATATTTTATTCAGAGGTCATACATTTCTTCATAATGTAATTTTCTAATATTAACTATTATTTTTTCACTAATTCTTAACCTTTGCCTTCTTTTTTCACAGCACTATTATGTTACATAATACAGAAGGTGTAGAGTATACTTCTATACATCTCAGATTCCAACCTTGCCAAAAAGAACTTAAAAAACTTGGTCGTGCTGTGACAGTTTGTTATAAGATTCTTACCAACATAGGAGCCCATATAACACACATCAATATGAAGAATAAGCATATTCCATTGCAGAACTTCATCATTTTGGTTTGCTTTTGCCCTTGTTGGCGTTTAGCTCTGTTCAGATCCACATCACATTTGACAAGAAACAAGCTTGCATAAATGTCCTCCAACTAAGAAGAAAGCCAATATCAGATCCTGATATAAAAGTTGCATGTTACCTTCTATAAGATTATAGGAAACAACAACCAGGGAAGAGCTCTATATCTAGCGTTACTTTTTTATAAGGTAACAGGGATGACTAGAAATTATGTATCACACCATGTAAAGGTGAGTATAGAAATTCCGCATCATATTGTTGTAAAGATACTACCATAATAATAGTTAACTGAACATGCATACTCCAGCATCATTAATTAGGCAAGACACCTGTGTCTGCCTATATGATCATATGCTTTATTTAGAATATTCTGCATTCTCAGTGGCACTACCTAGTCTCCACATGGGAGAACCTAGGTTTGATTTGATTTTCTTAGCTTTATAAGATTTAGTCTCTGTATTAAGAATCAAAAAAGGAATTTGGTAGGTATTATTATTATTATTATTATTATATCAAGAATTTGGGTAGTTGCAGCATATTCCATCAGTAAATTTGATGGCCGCCAAGTAGAAGAGATTTGTGATAGAGTCAGTTAAATAGAGGAAGTCACTTCCAGAAACTTGAAGGGATGTAAGTGCAAGTTTCAAAATGCATGCATTACAAAGCCCTTGCACATACATGTAGAAGCAGCTAATAATGAGAAAACAATTGCTGGTTAGCTAATTAACTTAAAAGTGGTAATAATCAATATTTATACCTGGAATTTTTATTATTATTTGAATTATGTTAATTACTATAATAATATCAATTTTGGTAATATAAGAACTACGGCATTTAAAATCTTAAATGCTGTTGAATGAGAATATAAATGAAGCAGGAAAATCTTACAAGAAAATGATGATGATAATAGATTAAAACATTGAAGACTGCAATGGACTTACCTTCAGCCAGTCATACATGGTCAAAGATGTAGTCGTGCAAGACCAATCAAGTACACATCGCAATTCATAAAGGAAAGGCAAAGCACGATGAAGCCGAAAACCCAAATAGTTGATTTGAGAAATACCACTTGTCAAAAACTGCCTATATAAAGTGCTTTTATGTGGAATGCCAAATCGGATTTGTATGGCCTGCAGAGCTAGAGAAACAGCCTTTGTGAGATAGATAACACGGAGCGCTAATCTTCCTCCATATGTGTGTGAAGGCTCCATGTGCCAAGCATATTTTGTGACCGAAAATGTGCAGAGCACAAGGTTGAAAAGATAAAAAATCACTTTTCCAGTGGCAAATGAACACAGGTAAGTAATGCGATCAAGCACAATCAAGAAAAAAATTACCTGCAAGTGGGGCAAACACTTTATCAATTTCAGAAACTATCTTGATATCATAGATCTAGCAGACTAATACTGAGTGAAGAAGCCAACTCAACTTGGTCAGGTCAACTCAAGGATTCAAGTAATGTAATTTTTTTTCGTACTTAATAAGAGTATGAAACACTTGGAAATGAGTCCACTATGCTTTCTTAAACTTCTCAAACCCATCCAAGTTTGTTTGGTAAGTATGTATATTCAAGTTTGTGTCATATAAAAAATACAAGTACATTAGGAACTCATTATATGACATATATTAAAGGTGTATTCCTCCATTTATATTTTGCTGATACAAACATATCATTATGATTGAGGCCAGGAATGCAGAATTTACAAATGATGGTAGTGAAAGGTCAAGATAGCCCATTTCTCGAAATTCTAGAACCAGTCCACACTGTTAGATTAAATTACTAATTCACCATTTCCTAATAACTTAACCTTTTGGGACAATGGTAATTTATCATGGTATCAAAGTAGGAAACCTAGGTTTAAACCCTATCACCACCTTACCTCCCTTTTTAAAAAATTCCCACGTGTTGGGTCCCACTTAATAAGGGTAGTTCAAGCTCGCACATGAAGGGGGATTTTTAGATTAAACGGTTAAATTCACTACTTCCAAACGGCTTAAACTTTTGGTACAACCAGTAATTGATCGCACACCATTAGTTGTGATGGCTCCAACTTCGACCATGTACCCATTTCAAACTTATGGATTTGTACCTCAAATGCCATGTAAATCACAATAAAGGTTCAATTCAGATGAATGAATTGACAAAAATCTCCGTATTATGATTATGCATTGTTACAAAAATGCATTCAAAGGAAAAGGAGATTTACCATTAAAATAAAGACAAACTCTTTGGGGAATTGATCTTCAAGCTGATAGACTTCAAGAAACTCACTATTGTTTTTTATGACTGATTGGTAGAAAATGGCAACCAAGAAAAAAACAGCCAAATCTGCACAAAATATGTACGCATACAGATCTATCTCCCTTTTGCCTCCACCAATCACTGAAAGTACAGGGTATGGGAACCCTATTCCTTTAAGAATACCATCATGTTGAGCTTTCAAAATCTGATTGGCAGCATCAGCCGCTGGAGTCAGTGATTTATACCATTCTACTGAGTTAGAATCTGCTGAAGGAGAGGTAAGTACAACCTCCAAAACAGCCAATGCTATATTAGCATTTTCTGGACTTTTTTCAATGCTTTGAACGTGAACCCTACTCGCTGCATGGAAATGACTTAGGTTCTTCTCCTTGCACTCCCTATCATGCAAGATCTTGAGCAACTTGTTCATCCCTGACTCAATCTTTTCAGGCTGAATACCATCCTCAGGCCACAAAATAACTTCCATCGACAACTGCACAAAGTAAGGTGGGGTCTCTGCTCCCAGTGTCAGTGATTCCCAGTATCTGTAGAGCCTTATAATCAACATTTTAATCAGATTTTTTAGAGGTAATAACAGGCTTTGTATTCTCTCCCTGCAACTACAACTCTTTAAAATCTCTTCCTCATAATGATTTTTTCTCTTATGATAGCTGAATTCAGTGCCCATTGCCCAGTCACTGTCTCTTGCGGCTATGGAAATTTGTAAGAGAGTAAATAAATACACCAGAAAGAGGGCCAGGTTGCTGATTACAAAAGATGACATAATTTTATGCGCTGGAAATCCTAATTCCTGAAGTATGCTCTCATTTATAGTCAATTCACAGTGTTGAATGATGACTTGATATAAATACTGAAGCAGAATACACACTTCAGTGTATATTAGCATAAGAACCCAGAACATATAACTTGAACCAGTATTTACACAAAGAGCATACAAGAAGAGAGCCACAAGATAAACCATAGAAAGCAAACTAAAATTCCATAAGAATATCAGAACAAATCAGCAATAGCAATCAACATCATTGTTTGATCGCATTTGGGACCACATATAACGGATGATTATACCAATTTGTGGGCCTGCAGCATCAGACGTGGTACGCTCAATACCTGATTGCACAGAAAATGTTCGGTCCAAATGTTTTTCGTGTTCTATATTCTGACTCTCCACCTCATAATAAACCTCATCCTCAGAAGAATCCTCATTTATATTTGGTCCTTCATGTTCTATGTCCAGGATTCTCACAAGATTGTTAACTGCCAGATTACCAAGAGACTGTACTTGAGAAACTCCATCACCAATTAGATGTATGGCTGACATTAGTGGGTTTTCCTTTGCATGTAATTTTGCGTTATTGCTTATTTGTGAATTCAGGAACTCACTGCAAGAAGACTTTTCCTTTAATTCAATAATCTCATGAAAAGAATCCATTGAATGATTCCTGGATTCCTCTGCCAACGGATGTCCAGTTCTTCCACTTGTTGGAGATTCAGTCATATCAAAGGAGAATACTGAATCACTGCTCAGATTTAGATTCTGTTTATTAAAATCATTTTCCCCTTTGTCTGAGAAACTATTTGCCCTATATAAATCTATCGAAGAGCTACATCTCCTTTCAAGGCCCTTACTTTGTGGATAAAGTGTCACAACAGTGTGCAGTGGTGCCCATTTTGTGAAGCCAGATTTGAAGGCTAAGCATCTCTGATTTCATCTTCTCCACTTGCATGTTACGCAGGCGCTTCTGCTCTTCGTATTTAAGTATGTGTTGCAACTGTGCAGTCTTCCAAGCAGCCTTCTTCTCCTGCTTACGTAAGATGGCACCATTCTGCTCGGCTTCAAGATATTTTGAAACATAATCAAACTCCTGGGATGAAAACATATATGACTGCAGCGATACCAGCATAAATATGATAATTTCAACAAGTGCAGATCTTGATGTAATTCGAAACCCATAATCATACTTATGAAAGCCAATCACCTTACTTATGTAACCTATTGTTTTAGATTTTCCCTCACTAAAATAACCCCAAAAAAGGAGATTGATAGGCAAGGGAGAGAACAATTAGCACAAAGTTGTACAGTCGCAAGAACTTGAAGATTTTGTTCTTCTTCTTTAGTATTTCAAGCCTCATTTGGGAAAATATCAGAGCAAAAGCAAGGTAGCCAAGGTGAAGAATGTCATATTCAAGGGTTCCCATGATCAAAATCAAAGCAAGAACCACATCTAGTAAGTGACAGTAACTGTAAAGCCTCAGGTAGTCAAGAATAGTCCACAAGGACTTTGTTTCAAATGAGAGATCACTCAATGAAGCTGCACTTTTGCCCGGAGACATAATTCTTTGGTATGTCTCTGATCCAGTGAGACTGGAAAAATGGTCAGCACGAAGTTTGAAGCAGGAAAACATGAAAACTGCATAATAGCTCATAAGCATTCGAGGATCATCAACAACCATTCCTGCAGAAAGGTTCGGTGGTAGATAAAGTTAACATCTATTAATAAATGTTTCAATAAAAAGAAAGTTTATAGGATATTCTAAAACCACATAGAAATGATTGGATATACTTCCAATATCCAGGGAAATTGAAAAATAAAAGCTCATAACGAAATGGATTGATATGTTGAAAAAGCAGAAACTCCTTCAAAATAGCCACCATGTTAATTTGAGTACAGTATAAATATTTCTTGTCCTTTTGAAGACCCTATAAATATTTCTTGTCCTTTGGAACTTTTGAAGTTTCTTTAACAACTTAAATAAGATAAAAACGTCTCCTATCATTTTATCCACAATATAAAGAAAGCTGAATTGGTTGGGGACTGAGTTTAGAAACCCATATATATAAAGCAGACAGAGTTACAATTCCTGCTCAACCACACATTTAAACCATTTCTTGGGAGAAGTACCTAGCCAGCACTTTTTGCAGTAGTTGAAATAAACATCAGAGATTCTCCAGCAGTCATTACAAGTCACTTGTGCCTCACTAGGGGCACGTCGCTTCCAAGAGGTCAGATTCATCCAGATAGACAAGTACTCAAGAGTGACAACTGAAGCAAATAAGAACACAAATACGGGCCATAGTTTTCGTACAGCATGCCGATGTAAAAGAATACAGGCAGCAAGTGATGCAATATAAAGCAATGAGAAAGCATTCAACACAGCAAAGCTGGCAAGAAGTAATGCAATCATGTTAATTTCAAGACCAAATAGATTAAACATATTCTCCATCCAAAACATCATAGATGTTTTTAAAGTAGTCTTCTGAATGTCAAGCCTCTCCTTTCTAAAAAAAAAGAATTCTCTTTCTGTTCCACTTGTGTCTATCTTTGGAACTTTCCCAGAAATACCTATATAGATATTTTCTGGTATTACTGCCTTCAGAGCTGCCATTTTCAGATACAAGACCTGGACCTTGAGATAAGCCAGAGTTAAGAGATGACCATAGGTGTCTTGTTTCTTCTTTCTTTTCAAGCAGGGGGTCAGCATCTCTTGAAGGTTTACTTTTTGTGGTACAAGCAATAGTTATATATGAGACTTCTTCTGCTGCACCAAACAAAGCACAAGGCTCATCCCATTTTCCTCTATTTCCATTATGGCATGGCATCTTGTCCAACCAACAAAATATGTTGTACTGAAATATGACCAAAACTTTTCCCCTCAAGCCTGCTTCTAACCCATAGAAACCGGGCTTATACAACTGCAAACCCAGAAGCAGGGACAAATAAGAGTGCTTTTGACCAGGAAACATCTCAGCCTCATCACCCCACATCTGGAAAAGATACTCAACCATCATAAGAAGTCCTGAATAAACTAGAAACAGTTTTGAAGGAATCCGAGAAGATTTTGGTAATATAGAACAAATCACCAGACCTAGAAGATACAGAAATCCAAATGCACTTATTGGGGAGAGAGATGCATAAAATAGGGCAAGTAATAGTATCTTTTCACTGTGCCAAATCAGTACACGTTTTATAAAAGCAAAGGCTCCTATTTTAGGTGCATCATTGTCAAATAATCTGAAATTTTTGCTGTCTCCTCTCGTAGCTATATAGTTGCATCACAACCAATACAGCCAGGGGCCCCCAAATATTCTTCAATGTTGAAGCTTCTGGACTATAGCCAAAGGCAGAATTAAAGTCAACCACCTTCGACAACCATGTCTGCAGGCTAAGGAAGACAGTCATGCTATAGATGGACACAAACACTATAGCTGCATAAACTTTCAGAGGAAACCAAAGGCGTCTTTTTGTCTTCCCTAAAAGTTGTCTCCCAATCATCCATAGTAGAAGGAAGAACATGTAGCCAAATGAAGTATAATTAGGTGTTAATAGGTACAGATTAAGAAGAATGGTCAAAAAGACAATGTAAGCTCCACACAATTGATAAGTTGAAAGGAACTTCTGCCCCACTGCAGTCAGATATGATATTATCCTCCTTTCTGAAAGATGAAACAAAACTTATAGTCTATCATCATTTTCAAAATATATAAATAATTTTTCTGAGAAAATTGACGAAATTTCAAATTGTGTTGGCCTAAACTAAAAATATCAACATGATTCAATTTCATAACACCTAGACCACTTGCAACATTATAAATTTGTCACATTTTATACAGCAATGATATTTACTACAGACAGTACACTTGACTATATCTAACATAAGGTAATTACTAGATCCATTTCAGATATTCCTCCAACAATCCCATATAAGTCCCACTATAACAAACCATCAGACAAGATTTTTCATTGGAAACAGGGAAAAAAAGGGGCCAAATCTATGGTCATTATCAAATTTCCTACATAAAAGCACGGACTGATGGATGTTGGAAATCAACTCATGATGAAGAATCCTAGCATATCAAGCAGAATGCTTCTGAAAACTGGGACCCAACTAAAAATACCAATCGCATAGAAGATAGCATGAATTACTTTTGTTCTTTTTCTTTTTTTCTTTTTTCTTTTTTTCTTTTTTTGCTAGGTAGGAAAGAATCATATCAGCTTTGAAATTTTTTTTGATAGATAACGAAAAATTTTATTAAGAACATATCAGCTTTTAAATTAAAAGTGCAAATTAAATGGTTAGATGGATCCTGCTACATTTAAGTTTTCCTAGCTAAGCACTTAATTTCATCTAATCAGCTAGCACACACCATCCATAAAATAAAATGGTCCATAGCACTCCCAGATGTCTAACCTACCCGGTTGCCTGATTACTCACCAATTTGCACCAAAAACTTTATTTTGTGAGTTCCTTGAATGGAAAAACATTACTGTAGGATTTTCAGATTAAAGGAAATTTCAATAGACTTTCTATTATGATGGAGATGGTGACAATGATAATGTAATAATAATGATAAGGATGCCCCAGATAGCAAAGAACCATCTAAAAGAATTTAAAGGGGTAGAAACTTTTTCATTCAAAACAGTATGGGACATAGTGGATGCTCAGAATCATACACCTATAATTGCAGGCAGCATCTCTGGCTCCATTTTCTAATAGAGGTCAAAATGCTTTATCCTTGTGGATGACCATAAAGTCAGTTTATTGACACCTTTTGTAAGAATGTATAGACTGAGAATAATCCAGAGACACTTGCACATACTAAAAAGAAATTATTGATAAAAGGGAGAAAAAAGAATTAAAAGCATCATACAATATAGTCAATCCTGGATGTAGTTTTACCTTGAGAGTGGTTATTGTGCTGTGTCTCACTGGATGTTGAAGTATGAACTGATAATAGTACTGATTTGATCAAACCAGCTCTCAAGATGTTAAACCCAATTGGAGGGCAAGGAGTGTTCTGCACAACGGCTGAAAATGAGAACAGCATATCTAACCCATGATTATGAATGGCACAGAAGCATGCAAGCACTGCTATCTTCATGAAATCCCCAAAACTAGTATGATTAAGTAGACCTGCAACAACTCATAAAATGTAAATACAGATTAATCATATAAAGAAAATTATTGATATATGCACATTCACAAACACATCCACATATCTGAATAATATTAAATGCATGATATTTAGAATAAAATATTCATACTTGTATCTTCCAGGTTGAATCAGACTACTTTTAACACAAACCTTTTACCTAATTGTGAGATAATTTCCATAGCAAATAATCCTTTCTGTTCCAACACTTTGGAGATCAGATTAAGCTGAAGAATGTATAACAGCGCAAAATGTGCCTCACATAGAAGAATCAAGGATTGGTGTAATTTCCTACTGTTGCTGTTGCTCAATAGGTGCATCATAAAGAAAATCACTGAGGAATGAAGCATAAATTGCCAGAAGTTAGTACATAGTAAAAATTTTATATCAAATTAGCTAATATTGACAACAGAATCATGCCTTTCTTCAAAAAGATCTAAAAAAAAAAAATACTCATATATATTGGATGCTATCCAAAAAAGACTTTATGCATATGAACAATTTTTTCAGTGCCACATTAATGAGTAAATACAAGTTAATCAGAAAAATAAGAAAAGGAGTGAACTATTTGACTTACTGTATACAGCATGGATGAAGCCAGGTCTCACAGAAATAAGAAACAACAGCACCAGCACTATAGCACGAGAGCTTTTACACAGGCCCCATGCAATTGTAGCTACAATCAATACTTTAGTCTCTTCTTTCTCTAAAAAAATAAAGTCATGGTAAAATGGGATTGACAATTACATAATTGAGAATAACTTATCCAATAATAAAATGAAAGGCCAAGAAGGAATCTTTTAAAAATATGATTACAACGTTTATAGTGCAATATAGGAGTAACACTAAATAGAAGAGATATAACTGTTAAAGCTTAACAAAAGGAGTCACTAGGACACTAAAAATATGAATGCTTGATGTGCCTCACACTTGGAAATACACTAGCACTAGGAATGTGCTGCTTTCAAGGATATACCAACTTTACATTTTACTATATGGTATACCTAGCCAGGGTTTCATGAGGAAAAAAAAAAGAGCATATTATGTGGTGTAAACCAATCTTACACCCCCAATCTGTATGTATCCATGTAGACACAGGACACGAGCATATGGCAGAAACAACCTCAATCTGCATTTGTTGTTTCGGTGGCTAACTCTGGCGGTATCACATCTTCTATTTGCAGATGACACCCTAGTGTTTTGTGATACAAATACGGATCATATGCTTCATTAGAAGTGTGTTTTGTTGTGTTTCAAGGCAGTTTTGGGTCTAAAAATAAAAATGGGAAAGTCTGAATTAGTACCTATTGGTTTGGTTCCTGAGGTAGAGGAATTGGCTATTATTCTTGGGTTTAGAAGAATAATAGCCAATTCTAGATTTAAATTTAGGGAAATTTGGAATTTTGTCTTGGAAAAAATGAAGAAAAGGCTTGCAAGTTGAAAGCAACTCTATTTATCTAAGGAGGATAGGCCTACTCTGTTTAAGAATACTCTCTAGTCAGCTTACATATTTATCTCTCTCTCTCTCTCTCTCTCTCTCTCTTCCTTATAGTATTGCTAGGTGTATAGAGAAGGTGAAGTGGGACTTTCTTTTGGGGAGGAATGGAGGAAGAATTTAAATATCACCTTGTGAATTGGACAGTTTGTACCCTAATCCAACAGGGAGGTTTGGGATTAAGGCAGATGATGCCGTTCAACGAAGCTTTTATTGGGTAAAGTGGTTTAGGCAATTTGCTATAGAGAAATATGCTCTTTGGAGGAGAGTTGTGGAGTGCAAGTATAGTAGTGATTGGGGTGGATGGTGTTCAAGGGAGGTCAGAGGAGGGTATGGGGTCTATTTATGGAAGTTTATTTGTTCAGATGGAATCATTTTGTCAAGTCTGAGTCATTTCAAGTCAGAAAAGGAACCCATGTTTGTTTTTGACTAGATTGGTGGTGCGGGGATAGGGTTCTCAAGTATGTTTTCCCCACTTTGTATAGTATTGCTTAGGAAAAGGTGGCTATTGCAGCAGATCATTTGAACTGAAGAGATGGTTCCTAGGTTGAAATGTTACTTTCACACAGTTAGTACATGACTGGGAGTTGAAAGCGATGGTCACTTTTATGGCTCTTCTCCACTCAACTAAGATTAATAGTGATGATGAAGATCAGATGTGAGGCCTACTAAGAGTGGAAAGTTCAAGGTCTAGTTTTTTTTTATAGAGTTCTTTCTAAAGGAAAGTAATATATTTTCATTGGAAAAGTATTTGGTAGGTCAAAGTTCCACTTAAGGTCGCCTCTGTAACTAGGACAGCTGAACTGGGTAAGATTCTCATGATTGATAAACTACACCATCATAAGGTATATGTAATTGAGTGATAAGGTATATGTAATTGAGTGATTTTACATGTGTAAGAAGGCCGGGGAGCTGGCTGACCATCTGTTCCTCCACTGTGATTATGATAGGGAGCTTTGGTACCTTGTTCTCTGTTTATTCAAGGTACATTGGGTTATGCCTCAACAAGTCCTTGATGTGTTGGCATGCCGGAAAGGGAGATTTGTTAGGCACAGTATTTGTGATGTGTGGTGCACAGTTCCCTTTTGTATTACAACGACTGTTTGGAAGGAGTATAACTAAAGAGCGCTTGAAGGTTTAGAGAGGCTTTCCACAGAGTTGAAGTTGTTCCTTCTTAGTGATTTGCATGAGTGGATAGCTGCGTTACCCATCCACTCCCCTTCTAATTTGTTAGCTTTCATTGATAGTAGCACTTTTTCTTGATGATTTTGCTCTCATAGTAAACTTCAAGTATACTGAGAGGTTTTTTGTGTATTGTGTGGTTCTTTTTTCAATACAATTTCTATTATTCATTAAAAACAAAACAATACCAAAAAAAAAAAAAAAAAAAAAAAAACCTACATGAACCCCCAAGAATCAAATTTCTGTGTAATGAAATTTTTGTTAGTAGCCTACTTTACCAACCATGTGATTCCTCACCTTCAAAAAAAGAATCTTCATTTGAAGATTGTCCATTTCCATCAGACAAGTATAGGAAAACAGAATTGTTCACAAGATTACCCATAGCGACAAAACCACCAAGACCAAATTGAGCAAGTAGAAAAAATCCTGGGATAGGGTAATGCCATAAGCCTATAGTTTCCCAGATCTCTTTGTCCTGCGAAAGAGTTATGAAGATCTTACCAAGAAAATCATATATTAACGTGAATATGAACCCCAAGCATCCAATAAAAGAGTGTACCTTCCACAGATTCTTATTAAGGACTGTAAATGCCAAATTGAAGACATACGTACTCGCAGCCCAACAGAGAACAAAAACAAGAAGCAAGCCATTTAACCAGTGCAGGTGAAACATGGAAGGGAAGGCATACAAAATGTAGCCAACATAAGCCAATAATCCAAATGCACATAGACTTGCAAAATGGAAACTCCAAAATGTAAGAGCAAGCAATAAAATCTGCCACATTGAAACACTGAATGCATTAAAGTAAAGAAGACATAAAATATTAATAATACTAGTATATAGAAAGCAAGGGCAGAGTAAAATCCAACAGAGGAAATAAGATAATAGACATATTACTAAGTTTAGGAAACTAAACACTTGTATTTTGGTTTTAAAGGTAGAAACCAACCTAAGATCAAGACAATATAGCCTCATACAAATCCACCATACAAAATAAGTTACTTATGAGGATGGTATAATATTTTATATTTACATGAGTTTCAGTCAATCAGATTATGATGCTATTCAATAAATAAAAAATCAACACCTATGGAGACCCCGTAAAGTACAGAGTATGAAGCATTGAGGAGGGTAAGACCTACATAATATAGATAGTCCTACTACTTACATCTTTTTCTTTTCCATCTATCTCTGACATTGATAGTTGTTCATGTTACCTAGTTTCAAAATGTAGGACAATTTTTGGTTGAGGACAAGGTGATGACCATATACTTTATCATGGTTATTATGAATTTATTTTATTACATCATTAACACTTATTTTGACAGTATTTTTTAATTTATGAGTTTTCAAGAGAGCCTATTGATGCTCACAAGTGTTCTCTCCCAATAGATTTTTTATAGTGGCAGAATTATACCACTTAAAGTCTTAAGTTTGCACATTTGGTCCCAACCACCAACCAATCTTGATCTACAGATTTCCTTTAAGTCAACAATGCACTTACTGAACGGGACCAGTGGGTCTTGTTAGAGTTACTTCTAGTTATAAGTAACTCTAACAGGTGTTAAACCGACAACCTCACCCTCCATCGCATTAATTGCCAATTGAGCTAGTGCTCATTGGCCCGGTTAGGAATATATATTGTGGCTAGACATTAAATAGCACAACAGATTAGAAGCTTTACAAATTGACTTTACACACTGCATGTGATTTGGACAAAAACATTCATTATGAACAATTTATGGTGTGAACGTGTGTGTTTTTGCGTATCCATACATGTTTGCTTCTTTATTTGTTTCAATATCTAAAGAACTCTTGATCTATTACAGTTAAATCTCAGTTAACAGGCCGTGATCTCAAATTTCTTTAATCATATTCATAGTCTCAAGTAAATTTTACCAGTGACACATGATCTACTGATACCTCACTACAGCCCAATTTGGGTTGGTACCTAGGTTCATAGGGGGTGTACAGTACATGTTATTCCATTAATAATGTTCCAGACACATTCAAAGGAAATCATGTACAGTTCAATATATGTAATAATAAAATTAGCAATCAAATGATCAGTTAGTAAAAAAAAGGCAAAAAAATTCAATAAGCTAATGTGGCAAGATTACCGGAAAACCATAAGTGAAAAAGTTGATACTAGAAGTTCGAAAAATTGCTCCTCGCGTTAAAACATTGGTGTGCCTTATACCAGATCTGCTGGAGATTATATAGAAAGGGTGAATAAAAAGTGAGACTGCAAGTTAAACATCATGTAGCTATGTCCATAAAAGAAATATAAGTTTGCAACTGAGGCAAGATCTGGCACATTAAAAACAAAATAACTTGAAAGGGTTCCATGTATGCAATTAGAGAAATTTTCAGAGACAAGAAACTTATTCCCTTCTAAGATATCATTTCCATAAGAATGTATAGTCTGCTCCAAAATTTTACAGAAGTATAGCTTAATTAAAGCAATTTTTTTTTTTTTGATAAGTAACATAAAAAATTTTATTGAAAGAAAACAGCCCCGTACATAGGAAATGTACGAAAGAGGCAAAAAACATCAAGAAACCAAAGTACAACGATCAAGTAACCCAGGAAGGGAAAAACAAGAAAAAGAAGATAAAACCAAACACCATTCGAGAAGAGTAAAAAAGAAAAAAGACTTAAACTCAAGAATGGACCGCTCGCGATCCTCAAAGCTTCTTGAATTCCGTTCCTGCCAGATACACCACATCAAACAGTGCGGCACCATCCTCCAAAAAGCTATATTACAATGACGCCTAAAGTTGTATGACCAACAATCCAACAAATTCACTACTCTTAGCGGCATCACCCAGCAAATACCAAACAAGCAGAAGATCATACTCCACATCTCAAATGCAAAAGGACAGTGAAGGAGAAGATGATCTACAGATTCCCCACACCCTTTGCACATAAAACACCACTCAAGAACAACAAAGTGCCTCTTTCGAAGATTATCTATAGTTAAAATCTTGCCTAAAGCCGCAGTCCAAGTGAAAAAAGCTACCCAAGGAGGAACCTTCGATTGCCACACCATTTTTAAAGGGAAGGGAATGACAGTAGAAAGAGATAGAAAATGATAATACATTCACCTTGAAACCTCGACCACAGGCAGGCTTCCAACAAAGGCTGTCAGCACCAACACCCCGCACCTTTGTGGAGTAGATTAAGGCCATAAACAAATCCAAAGAAAGTGACTCTTGATCGTTCACTAACTGACAAAACTGAAAGTCCCAAGAAACTCTCCCATTAGTGAAACACATAATCTCAGAGACCGAAGCCTCCCTTGTCCTACTAATATTATATAATTCTGGAAACTCCTCCTTAAGAGGACGATCCCCGCACCACACATCACCCCAGAACTTCACACGAGTTCCATCACCCACATCATCCGAAGGAACTTGGAAAAATTCAACCAACCACTTCTAATGAACTTCCACAAACAAACACCATATGCCCCCGACACAGATTTTGAGCACCAACCACCCCACTCATTCCCATACTTCGCTCCAATAACCCTTCTCCAAAGGGCATCATTCTCCAAACCCTAACGCCACAACCATTTGGCTAATAGGGCAGAATTAAACCTTCTCAAACACCAAATGCCTAACCCTCCATTCTTCACTGGCCTACAAACCTTAGACCAATTCACTAAATGAATTTTACGGTCATCCCCAATACCAGTCCAAAGAAAATCTCTTTGTAATTTCTCCATCCTCTTAGCCACCTTAACTGGAATAGGGAGAAGAGAAAGGAAGTACGTCGGTAAGCTAGAGAGCGTACTCTTAATAAGGGTAACTTTACCCCCCTTGGATAAATACAACCTTTTCCAACCAGCTAGGCTACGCTCCATCTTCTCCAAAATAGGATTCCAAATAGACTTATCTTTAAAAGTAGCACCCAACGGAAGATCTAAATATTTCAGCGGAAGAGTAGACTCTCTACAGCCCAAAATCTCAACTAACTCATGAAGATTAGGCACATCCCCAACTGGAACCAATTCAGACTTTCCTAAATTAATCCTTAGCCCTGACATCTCCTCAAATCTAGAAAGAATCCCACGCAAAGCAGTAATATGAGTGCTGTCGGCGTCACAGAACACAAGAGTATCATCCGTGAACAACAAATGAGACACCATCAACAAGGAACCAGCTGCATTCCCAACTGTGAAACTCGAAAACTGACCAGCTGCAATAGCTACTTCTAGCATACGACTCAAGGCCTCCATGACAATATCAAAGAGAAATGGAGATAAAGGATCACCTTGCCGAAGTCCTCTAGAACTCCCAAAAAAGTCAGAAGGGAAGCCATTGATCAAAATGGAGAATTTAACAGTTGAGATACAACACCTAATCCACCTTCTCCACTTTTCAGAAAATCCACACTGCTGTGGGGCAAACATGAGAAACTCCCAATTCACATGGTCATACGCTTTCTCGATGTCCAGCTTGCACAACACCCCCGGAATCCCAGCCTTCAATCGACTGCCTAAACACTCAGAAGCAATAAGGACAAAATCTAAAATCTGACGACCTTTCACAAAGGCATTCTGAGATTTTGAAATAAGACTGTGAACCACCCTTCGCATTCGATTGGCTAACACCTTAGCGATAATCTTGTACAACCCACCCACCAAACTAATAGGCCGGAAGTCTTGAACATCCACAACATCAACTTTCTTAGGAATGAGAGCAAGAAAAGTAGCATTCATGCTCTTTTCAAACACAGAGTGAGCATGAAAAACATGAAACACCTTCATAATATCAGTTTTCACCGTGCTCCAACATGATTGAAAAAATGCCATTGTAAAACCACCCGGACCTGGCGCTTTATCACCTTTGAAGTCATGGACCACTCCAAAAACTTCATCCTCATCAAAAGGTCTGTCCAACCAAGTGGCATCTTCCTCAGAAATTCTAGAAAAAACAACCTCATCCAAAAGAGGTCAGTGAACCTCATTCTCCAAGTATAACTGCCTATCGAACTGAGAAATACACCCCTCAATGATCCCCCGATCTGTGGATAACTCTCCATCCACCATAAGCTTATCGATAGTATTGCATCTTCTATGAGAATTAGCCATACGATGAAAGAATTTTGTGTTCCTATCTCCCTCTTTAAGAAATAGAGCCCTAGATTTCTGCCTCCAACAGATCTCTTCCAACAGAGTTGATTTTTCTAACTCTTCACGAATTCAATCCTTTTCCCTCCTTTCCTCCGCTGTAAGAACACGATCCTCCTCGATAACTTCCAATGCATTCAAGTCCTTCCATAAGTTTTGCACCCTAAGACCCATATTACCAAACTCCTCCACATTCCATCTCTTCAAATCCAATTTCAACATCTTCAGCTTGTTAGCCAACAAAAAACTAGGAGTTCCTTGTAAATGATAGGACTCCCACCACGAACTCACCCTTCCCAAAAAGCCCTTATCCTTTAACCACATGTTCTCAAATCTAAAGGGTTTTTTGCCTCTGTTGAAATTTCCTCCCTCAAAAAGGATTGGAAAATGATTCGAACACAACCTAGGAAGTTGTCATTGACAAACAGATGGATATTTCTCCTCCCAATCTGCGGACAAAAGAAACCTGTCTAATCTAGATCTTGCAGCAACTTCTCTAGAGTTAGACCAAGTGAAATTCCCCCCAACCAGAGGCAGATCAATAAGGCTTTGCTCGGAAATAAAAGCTGAAAACCCAAACATGGCTGAAGTGAAATTTGCTGAACTAGAACGCTCAGAGGGAAAACACACCACATTAAAATCACCACCCACACACCAAGGCACATCCCACCAACTACCTAAGCCAGATAACTCCTCCCATAAGAGACTTCTGTCTCTATCACTATTGGGTCCGTAAACACCAGTGAAAGCCCAAACAAAATGATCCACCACATTTTTGAATTTACAAGATACGGAGAAACGACCCACCGCTTCCTCCACCTTTTCTACGACCTTGTTGTCTCACATCAATAAAACCCCACCTGAAGCAACCATAGAACCTAAGTAGAGCCAATCCACATGCTGACCCCCCCACAAACTCCAAATGACACCTCTATTAATTAGTTCCATCTTTGTTTCTTGCAGACAAACAATATCTGCTTTCCACTTTCGGATCAAATTTCTAACCTGAAGCCGCTTATCCTGCTCATTCAACCCTCTTACATTCCAAGAAACAATTCTCAAATTCATTGATGCACAACCACAACCCGATCCCTACTAGCACTCCTACTCCTTTCTGACTCCTCCTCCTCACCCCATGAGTTCAATAAACTCTTCAATTCACGATGCCCTTTAGGCCCCGCCTTACCCAACTTCCTCTTAGCGTCTACATCAATCATCCGTTGTTGTGTAACTAGGAATAAATTCCTTGGAAAAAAAAAAGAGATGAAATTATGAAGATTAGAATGATATAACCATTCCCAATTACCTTGATTTGAGAATGAAAAACGAATGCTTTTTGGGCAGAAGCTGCTCAGTCAAGCTACTTTCTCCTGTGGACATGATAATATCCATTTCTGCAATATCACATCTAATCCAGGATAGCTGTGAACAAAAGCAACAATTGAAAAATTAATGAGCACATAACAGAACAAGGATAGTGAGAACTTCTATTTGCACAAATCTATGTCTCATAATTCCCGGGTATAAATTCATGTGCCAGTCAACAGGTCAAGTTATGTGCCCTAGAGCTGCACTCCCTTCCAAGTGCCATACATATACCACCAGTGACTAAATTGTGTCTTAATACACAAGATTTGTGCAAGTATCAAAGCTCAAATATAATAGATAATAGAACTACCCATACCAATTGAACAATGATAAGTGTATCCAAGAAATCATTTTCATCATACCTTTTTCAGTGTACCAAATAAAATGTCAACTTGGAGACATGCAGATGATTCAAATAGCATTTTGACCTTGCAAAGATGCTCATGCAATAACCTGGTTCTACATTGCCCCCATGTTAATATTTTGAAGTACTTCTATGGCCAACTTATAATAGAACCAATCTATACATAAATGGCTACAGTCAGCAGCTAGATTCCACAGAAATAAGGTGAACCAACTCAAAGAATGTGTATATTTTGGACACTTTCCAAATCATTAATGTATTAAAAAGGGGATAAAAAATATTAATATGTTCAACAAAAGCAGATTTTACAATTCACTAACAGAAGGCAGCTTAACTTCAACTCGTACTATGCATGTCATAAATTTTACCTTGCTTTCCAGAACCACTTGTAACTAGTAGATTTAAATTGCGAGTTTTAATTTAATTTGCTTTAGGTTGGGAGATACTCAGGGGAAAGAATCAACATTAGAAGGAACTAGGCAACCTATCATATGGTTCCTCAGAACAAGAACATTTCTGCCAAATGGTTTTGGATGATGTTTCACCATCTTGAACATTTAATGAGACATCTTGATGGCTGAAATTTATTATTCACTTTCCTCCTTCCTATGCATTTTTCTGTAGAATTGGGTTTCATCAAAAACTCCAGGATATATGGCCTAAGGACTATTGTACTGAAGTGTCTACTTAATGATTCTATGTATTTATTATCCATTAGTGCCCTAAAGTCTAAGCCTTCCCTTTTCTGATGTCTCTCAACTATCAAGAGGGAAAACTAGTAAATTTCATTACACCCCCAAAAAAAAATGATAAAGGAAGAAATTAGTAATAATTCTTCAAATTTTATTTTAGAAAATAGAGAAAAGATCCATTTTGTGAAGGAAACAACATAATAACCAATTGTTCCAAAAACTCAAGCTGTTGAGAAATACCTATCTTACACCAACACCACCTCATGTACAGGCCTTACTATAAACACTAAATGAAGAACATGCAAACATAAAAGGAGAAACTGGGGAGCAAGACTAGAATCAAAGATCTCTGATAACATGTTAGGGAACCCATTCTGTCCAAAGCTTAAGTTGATACGAAACCAGCCCAACAATGTTTTCAAGCTTACACCAACAAGCATATTTGTTAGAATTATGTGTTTAAATGATTAAATTTACAATTTCTCATGAGCTTAAGCTTTTGGGAGAATTTTAATTTAAAATATCCAAGTTCTTACTTCTTACTACTAGAAAATAAAAGCCTTCATAGAAGATCGAAAATAAGAAAAAAAAAATCGAGGGCCAACTGACAGACTCACAAGATTTAGATTGAAGAAAACTTTAATAAGACCACAAAATTGAACATGGTATTCTAATTTTTTTTTAAGATAAATATATGCTAGTTATAACCTAGAAAGAGTGGTCATTTTTATTTAGGGAATTCAGAACAAATTCGACACATTTGCATAGAACCCTAATAAGGAACAAACTGCAACATGAAAACATAATTGTTTCATTTAATAAGGCCATTACCTAGTGATGGTCCAACCAAAACCTAGAAAGGTTATTAGCTTTGGAACTTTTGCAAGAATTGGCCACTCTAAACTCATGTATGATGCATCCCCACTTGACAACCAAGACTATGCCATCATACCAGACAATGGCCCCAAACAAAACATAACCTAGTTTATAGATGTACTAATAAAACTATGCTCACCATGACATAGAAAAGTAGAAGGGAAAGACCAGAACAAACTTCCGACCACTCTGATTTTGCAGATATTTTGAAGAGCCCAATGAATTCAGCAACCCAAAGAAAGATCTCAGAAAACTCAATGGGAAGTTGACATACATAAAGAAGGATGATGTTCAAGCCTGCATACAACAAAAGATGCCTCCACCACCTTCATTCCAGTATGAAAAAATTTAAATCAGTAAACAGATTGGCATTTTCTGCTAAGTAGAATGACAAGTAGAAAGATTTACATTTGATGCAAACTATAATGCTTACCGGAAAAGACCTAGAAAATTGCTTGTTAAAGACCAATCAACAAGTCCAATGCTGCTACAAATGAAAAATGGAAAAGAGACCCAAGATGGGTGACTGATTCCTAGCCGTACAGCAGGCAACAATAAGCAGCATAAAACCCTGAGATGAGAACCTTCAATGCAAAAACAAGAAAATAGTCCAAATTCAACATCCAAGTCAAACTTATATTGCAAAAAGGAAATCAATACTCAATTCTAGTCAATTGTGACCCATCACCCAGACCTAATGAGAGAAATTCTACTTCATTGAACTCAAGTGATCCTAGGTTTGATGCAAATGAAATCATAGATGCTTCACCACCTCAGATGCAGATGAGCTGCCATCTCCCTGATTGTTGAGAATGGAAGTCAAGTAAAAGAGTGTTTACGTGAAGGATGTTAAAATTTTATAACTCATATTTTATGCAATGGACCATATAAATGGACTGGAGGAGGGAGAGGGGTTGTTAAGAGCAAACTTTTATGTCTATTGCATTTGTCCTGTTCATGATCTACTAAAATTATCTAAGACACTATATATTCTGAGAAAATCTCAAGACTTACCTTTCTTCCTTTTTGTAAGGAAATAAATTAGTAAATATAATACATCACAACATTCAAATCCACACATAAGCACTCCTGACTTAACCAAGTTATCCTCTTAAAAAAACAGCACCCTTTCCGATCCATAAATAAAAGATAAAGAAATAGTAAATTAATAACCAAAAAGAAAGTTATGTTACATAGTCTAAATTAACAAACCTATGTGAACGACAGAAGAATATAGATGCCCCAAACAAGAATCTCTCCATGAATCCAGACCAAATCTACTCCCATAGATTTCAATTAGAGCGACAAAGGCTGCTAATACTTGAATAACCAAAAAATATATCACAGACAAAGACTTCCAAGAGTGGACCCTGCAAAACATCCCACATCTATGTATAGAGTGACTTCTGACAAAGTAATCATGTATCTTCATGATCAAGTATCTATGATATAGTAAGGTAAAACATAAGAAATAGACACATTCTATACCTCATAAAACCAATTATCTTGGCCCATTGAGCATCCGCCATACTCCATTGATCCCCCTCAATAGCCAAAACGATATGAAATATGGCATGTGAAAGAATAGCCAATAAGGAAAAATTTACAACAAACCATGAGAACCAGGATTGTCTCTGAAATCGAGAACCTGTCAGATGACAAAACATTAATAACAGTTAAAAAATAAGTATTAATTATTAGCCCAAAAATTAATTTAAAAAAATAATAATAAGCAATGACAAAACAATTGCAAATGTATGGCCATATTTAATTTGGGTCAGGGAAAAGTATATGCAATAAAATCCTAGATCAACCACTCCTATTAACAAAATAGTTGATCCTATCAGTCCATGTAGATAACAATTTTTTTAACACTCTTAAAACCAAATAATAATAAAAACTTATCATAAAATGGTTCAATAATCTTTACATCATAATTAACAGAATAATATAATTAGGGGATAATCAAAAGTTTAATAGTACTCACAACAATAAATTTACCATGTATGTATTTCAAAACTGATAACCCATTAAGTTTTCTCAAAGTAGTTTTCATAGGATTTGAGGATACAAAGACGCATTAGGTCTAACACTAAGCTATCATAGTTACAGTCATGACTCGCAGCATATCTTTTCTTTTCTTTTTTTCTTCTTTTTTCTTTTTCATAAAACTTTAAGTGGACAATGGAATCTACAATTTCCACAACTGCACCCCTCTGCCAAAAACAAGCATGTAGCGTCCAGACAGCAGCCCTCCAGATTGAAATAAGGTAGAAATGATAATGACAAACCTTACCTAAATAATTCAAGAAAGATGATCCAGTCAAACTCAAAGGCATCGATAACAGGGAAAAAAATGAAATCAAAGGAAAGAAAATTTATCTGACAAATAGTGTAAGCAGCTTACCAATTTTTGTAGCATTGTATTGAATGAAAAGAAAAGCTAATAAATCAGCCAGGGATATCAAATTCCAATTGAGTGAGGCAGCTGCATGTAGCAGATAAAGAAGTGAATGGAAATACAGTTGGTATAGTAGGAAAGAAGTATGCACATAAAGAAAATCACCTAGCGGATGCACAAAATTAAGCATGATATAAGTAAACTCACAAATTGACCTCAAATGAAGATCATAAATAATAGATGATTTCTCTTTATTCTTTTTTCAGACGGGTTATTTGAGATCACCATTAAAATCTTTGAAGATCATTAATATGAACGGCATATGCCTACTGATGAATATTCCCTCACTAACCAAATAACCAAATAAAATGAGGGAGAGAGGGAATATGCAAGCTAAGGTACCGAGCTCTCTCTTATTGCTCAAGTTTAGCCAAAATGCTCTATATTGTTCTCAAGCCACAAGAGCTCAACAAAACCAAGAGCCTCTCTGCTTTCTTGTTTTTGTTCAACAAACCCACACCCATAGCTCTGCCCAATACACCATCAAGAATGGTTGGGAGCTCAAGAGCTTGACCAATCTACCTCAAAGCTCTCTCCGTATATCCTTTGAAGAATACGGCTCTAGAGGCATGAAACCCATTGCTCCCTTTGTTTTCTTTTCTATTGATCTAACCCTACTTCCCTACAACTCTTCCTCCTCCTCTTTGCTTTAGGCTCAGGCACACACTTCAACAAAATGGTATGCAACATTAACTGAAAACCCAAACAGCTTCCTCAATACGCTTTCAATAAATAAATAAATAAATAAAAAAGAATTCTGATGACCTTGCATGAGCAGGTTAATGTCTCACTTGAGCGGAACAAAAGCAAGCAAAGGGCGAAATCTTTATCTGATGAACTTCACTTGAGTGAGCTTTAGGCAAGCAAGAGGCGAATGTTCAAAGAACAATTTTTTTTAGTAGATCTAAGACATAATTTTTGGACCAATAATTAAGACTCTATTACAAAATAAATTGTCATGGATATTTGCCAATATAAATCCTAACACAAGATCAACATAGTTGCCTTTGTAGACAACCTCATGTTTCCAAAACGAAAGAGGTGGCAAACAAACCTTATGACTGATATATTGCAAACTCATAAGAAGGCTTTGCCATTTTCTTTTCATTTGGGGAGGGGGGGTGGGTGTGAGCAAAAGAACTCATTCTAAGCAATCATATAAACTAAAGCCCTATGTAACCTATATTCAAATTCAATGACAAGTATCATCCCTATGATATAATAAGTGTCTACAAGTGCCATAAACTTATAAGACATTCTGCATACTAGATTTCAAAGCCATACATCTATTACCCCTACATCAACAAGATTGTTTAGTGCTTATCTTTTGTTACTTCACCAAGTTACAATTTCCATACGCATAAACCATGTACAAAATAAAATTCATCCAGACACAAAAGAAGTTTCTAATTCGACCCATTCACCTACTCAAATATAAAATTTCATTGAAACACATATATGCTTTCACATATACTAGCATTATTAGTTTAAAATACTTCCAAGCTCATACACTTCAAACAATCTAAATGTGACACATCTTTTCTAGATTGAAAGTATATTAGCTGAGTAATTCCTAAAGCATTCCACATTGAACTTCCTAAAAGGTTACAAAACAGCATATCATAAATCACAAAAAATAATTCTTGTAAGACTAAAAACATTAAATAGCTGTCAACAGCAGCATAGGCAGTACGAATCCACTGAGGAACCTTCCCATTACAACCTCTTTCAACAATAAGATTTCAGTGTTTTCAGAATCATTTGAATTGCATCATCTCCATCTATAATAATACTACAAATTCATCACTTTTCATTGAGTCTTTGATCGAAATAAACAAACCCCATTTGAGGAAGAACCAAATTAGGCCCAAACAACTTATGAGAATGACCTTTTCCATATTAACCTCAATTTTACTGGTTTCTTCATTCTTTTGCTTGTAGTTCTTCCTGGATTGTTAACAAAGGGAATAACGCATATAATGGCAAATGGGTTCGTTGAGTAACAATTAACAAACAATATCCATATCGAGAATCAAGAAAACCCTTTTCTTTTACACCAACTTGGGAAGAAAATTGGGGCTTGCCTTGTAAAAGAAGTTAGAAGGAGCATACGAAATTTCAGATTTATCTAGCCGTGTTCCACGCTTTCCAAGCAAAATCTCAGTTCGTTGTGTTTGATGTAACAAAATGACGCTTCGCTGGGGTATGTTTCCCGAATAAGATGCAACTGAATTGTCGTTCACGTATCTTAAAACTAGATCTTGAGTTGTACCATTGGCTTGAAAATGGTCCCACCAAATCAATGTAACGATGTAGAATTGTTTTAAGATATATATTTAGGTATTTAGTAAATAAAAAAATGGAAAAGGTTAACAAGTGCATGCCATTAGTTAACAATTTATTTTTAAAAAGTTTTGACATCATTTTTATGAAAAATGAAAAAAATTATCAAATTTTTTTCTTTTTTCATAAAAATTTTCTTTAAGTAAATTGTTAATTAATGCTTTTAAGGCACCCGTTAGTATAACTTATAAAAAAAATAAAAACAAGTTATATAATTGGGCAATCATTATTGTTGTAAACACAAAGTTATATACGGTCATACATACAGCAAACCAAATTTAGTTATAATTGTAAAATTTCAATTTTAACTTAAAGAAAACATGACATGTCTTATACGCATGATGTATAACTATCTTCACTCATATTTATTGATGACAAGAAGGCAAAGCCAAATCGAATGAGGTGTCTTGTCTTCTTTCCAAGGTGGAGAAAACTTGTGCAAGGCATGTCATGTTCAAGTGGATTCGTAATAATTTGTCATCTTTAATGAGGTGGCCTCAACATTAATAAAGTAGATATGAAATCGAAAGAGGATAGATAGTTGCGAGGGTCCTAAGAGACAGAACAATTTTTTATGAATGGTAATAAAGCATGTCAAATAAATCAGTTTATATATATATATATATATAAACACACACACTCATTTGGAGTAGGCACGACAAGCAAAACTCATTCCCACTTTGTAACCTATTTTGGGCCAAAAAAACTCGTGTGAGGTAGGGAGTTTTTGCCATCTCTACCATACCCACTACCTAGGGGAGTTTAATGAGCCAAAAAAACCAACTAAATTGTATGTAACTGATTGCCACCATTCATCGAAGGTAGTACTGTAAATGAATCAGTCTATTTATGAATAGACCAAATTCAACATGAGAAAAATACTTGCTTGTGCTCATTTATTTTAGAAAACAAGCAAATTTCAAATTCTAATTATGTTCAATCATTAAACAAGTCAAGCTCAAGCATAATATTATGTTCATGTAAGACCTCTGTGGTGGGCCTTTTTTGCGTTGTTGGGCCTCAATCCCTCCGTTACACTACGACCTATAGGTTTAAGGTAAGAGAGTTAGGACTAACCTAAATAGGGCTACACTTTAAGTCAACTTGTGCGCAAGTTGAGCTATCCCAATATGGACGCGTTCTGGCAGAAGCATCGCAAGCTGGGCGTATGTTATGGCCACGACAGGAATAACCAGTAAGCATTAAAAGTGAGAGGAAAACTTGTCTGCTAGAAAATAGGCTTAGCTTTTTAGCAGAAGCGAACTCAAGAAGGGAGCCAATCTCCAACGTGAGTAATCTTAAGGAAGCCTTCTGTCATAGAAGTTACGCACTTTAGAAAAATGACCTAAATGGTTTAAGTTTCGATTCTCAATCCCAACGAGAGTGGGTCTATCAAGAGGGAGAGGAAAAGGTGGTCTATTGATGCATGTCTCTATTCCTACCACTTGCATCTCTCTGGTTTTTCTGTGCATTCTTTCTTTCTCTCTATTCTTTCTTTTCTTTCTTTCTACCTCTCATTCCTTTCGTTCCTCTCCCTTTCACGGTTCACAATTACTCCTTTTTATACCATCTATCATGGTGGGGTTTACCATTTTTACCCCTCAATTGCTTTTGGCTCCTTATGGTGTCCTTCCAAGACTGCCCACTGACATGCCGATTGCCCAGCCACTACCTCTGCTCAGAATGCATTGGTTGTACTACTCTCCATTCCTAGACAAAATTGTTTGTCTTGGTTCTTACCTTTCCTTGTTTTCACTCCATTCATCCAAATAAGAGTTAATTTTCCTCGTTACCTACCTCTATGCCATACATCAAGTGGTCCCAGCCCATACTTACCTCTTTTGGGTGAGATGTCATCCCAGCAGGACATCTCTCCCAAAGAAGCTTGAGCGGAAATCTCAGAATAGACCCTTTTTTTCCCCACTGCCAAACCACACTTTCTGAAAGTCTTGTCCTATAACCTACCTCCCATGTATTGGCTGGGTACAAGTAGGTGGTGCCTTGGCCCTTTGTGCATGCTCCACTTCGTTTGAATTTGTTTCTTTCTAGCCTTCACACCATTTATGCTGCCCCCGCGTTTGTTTGATTTTTCTATACGTACTAGCTGATGGTTATCTCTTGTGGCATGAAGGATGTGTGAGCTTTTGGGCTCATATTCTCTGCCTTTTACCCCTTCTTGGACTGGGTGTTGCTTGGCAAAAGCCTTCATATTCCTGCCGAGCCCATGCTTTTCTTCTCTATGACTGTGGGCCTTTTAGCTATTGATCCTGCTATATCACTTCATCATGCCTACTATAATTTTCCTCTCTTTTTTATTTCTTGTTACCCCATGGGCTTGCGGGCTGATGCTCCCACCATGTCAACCCACTTCTTTATCAATCTTTTACTCGAGGCTTTCTTGGCCCACTTTCCACATCTTTATCTCTTTTGGGCTTTGTTGGTCAACATTTTTGCTGTGCCAGCTCATTTCACTACTTCATCCCTTGGGCTTCTTCAGCCCATTTTCTTCCTCTTTACTTATTTTATTCCCATGGGCCTTTTGCTAAATTCTTTGGGCTTTCTCGGCCCAATTACTACATTTTTACCCCTCATTACTTTTTAGGCTTATTGGCCTCCAAGTCAACCCATTGAGTTTACTAATTCATTTCTTAGGCTTCCTCGGCTCATTTACTTCCTCTTTACTTCTTATTATTCCCATGGGTTTACTATTTCATTCCTTGGGTTTCGTTTATGTACTTCTTCTTTACCTCTTTTTATTCTTGTGGGCCTGCTGGTCATGAATCTTGCCATTCTAGCCTACTGAGCTTGTTTGCTTATTTCTTTACTGTTTTCTCCTTCTCACCTTCTCTATTGTTGGGCTTCTTCTGCTGTTGGACCCTTGGTCAAAAATGGGCATCAACAATTTCGAATGTCCGATGCTCGATTTAATTATATATAATACTATATGTTATGTGTACATATGTACAAAAATATAATTATATAGACTTGATATTAGATGATGTATGTTTGTAAGAAAATTATAAGATATCAAATTACTATTTGTACCACCGCGTACTCTTGGCGCGATGGTCACTCTATGAGTTTAAATGCTTATGGGGTGTGGGGGAGGGTAAGGGTCAATGTTTAAGTCTCCAAGAAGGAGCTTCACATACATATACACTTAAATTAGGTTAAAGTAGAATTTTTATCTTGTATCAAAAGCTTCTATTATTTGTGATTTATTGATAATATAAAAAGTTTATTTCATAGTAAAATTATATATAATTTGTAACAATACAAGGGTGATGATCCTAATTTTTTAAGTTCATAAACAAAAATCATTACATCTAATTAACTCAAATAATATAATTTGAACAATAATTAGTTATTAAGTATTGTTATAGATATGTGAAGAGGTAAAAAAAAATTTAGTCATGATGTTTACTATATATGGAAAAATAATAAATTAATCAAATAGCTCATGAATAGGGTCGAGCTTGATCAACAAGGAAATGAACAAAACTTAAACATGTAATCTAGTTTGTTGATGAGCTCAAGCTCGAGCTTGGGTTATGTTCAAATAAGATTAAAGAAACAATCCTAAACTCTTAATTCTAGGCTTAACTCACTTACAATCTTAGCTGAAGGTGGTCACCAACAGGATTGGCCAAGGTGATCTGTACGAAAAAGGGGAATCGATGATGATTGGTGCGGCGTGCAGTTTTATCATTTCAAAATCGATCAAAATCACATCACACTGAGCCTTATATATAACATATATAATTGTATTTTATATATTAAAAAATAATGAACTTTTTTCTAGCAACGTTGTTTTAGTTTTAACCCCAACAAAACCCAATTCATGCACACCTTTGGTCCTTTTTGTTTCTATAAATTACTAATAATTAAATTTCAACATGTTATATATATATATATATATATATATATATAAATTCAATATGATATATTGTGTATATTTATGTGTGGAAGAATGTATAAATTTGACTCACCTAAAGAGGTAGCTTAATGGTAAGAAGTCGTTGTAAATTGTAACCTATTATATTTACAAGTTTGAAGTTGTAGCTTCGAGTAATTGCAAAACCCATTAGTGCCCACGAGCACATTTGTTTCTTCAATTAAAAAAAAAAAAAATAAGAAAAGTAAAACGTTGAATAGAGCTATGATAACTCTAGTACTCTACTGTTCTCACTCCGAGATAATATTAATCCATTTAGAATTCAACATTTGAGTAGCCATATGGCCCATATCGTCTCCAATCTCTATTCATTATTTTTGGTGGCTTCTTTTTAATCTTTTTTGGGCTTGATTAGAAGAAGAATATCGGAGAAGCACGTGCTTTTTTGACAAAAAAAACTTACTAAAAGTTACTAAAAGTAAAAAGAATAAAAGTTACACACAAACTTTTAAAAAGATCATCTCAAACAAATAACCAAAATAGAATGTTATGAACTCCCAAAATTATTGTCTTTGGTAATGTTTTCACTTTTGAAGTTGACACTATTGTCTTCACAAACTGAAAGATTATGCATTATTATTTATTAAGTAAGAAATTCATCACCCTCAAAAAAAAAGAAAAAAAAGAAAAAAAAGTAAGAAGTTCATTAAAAACAAGAGAACAATCCAAAATACAAGAACTAGAATTACCACAATCTCCTTCCTAAGGGCAAAGACACAAATTGGGGATAAAAGAGAAGCTAAAATGGGCATTTGTCTCTAATTTACAAATTTTGTAGCAAAATATCCATGTTTTGAAACTATTTAGTAAAATGCTCATGTTTTTTAAACTTGATTTTAACAAAATCGAATTATAGGTGAAACTCGACATTAGCAATGTTGAGTTCTATATATATTTTGCCACTAAAATTTTTTTGAAAATTTAAGTGAAACTTAACATTGCTAATGTCAAGTTTCCCTTAAAAATATACATAAAAATCAATTTTGAAGATATTGAGTTTTATACAAAATTTGATTTTGTTAAAATTGAGTTTTAAAAACAAGAGTATTTTGCTAAATAATTTCAAAACAGTAGCATTTTGCTGCATAGTTTATAAATTAAGAGCAAATGTCTATTTTTCCCTAAAAGAGATGGTAATCATTCCCTTGAAATTACACAAAATAGCTCATTTAGCAATATTATGAATAACAAAATTAGGCTTCTATGAAAGTATGATATAGAAAAGAGAGTTAAAGATCTAGCATTTTGGCTTCTATAATCAAATTTTCCATACCTTAATGAGATTGAAAATAGTGGTTGTAGTAGAGCAGGGTCATCGCATCGCCTTAGCACATCAAGAATTTATAACCCAAATCATTAACTTTTCATATTGCTAGTAAAGCAGCCTGAGAGCTTCGGCTCTAAAAGGGATTTGTTCTATTTCTTGCTTTTGTCTTCACCTTATGTATTCCCAAATGAGTTAGTATTTGTTATCAAAAAAAAAAAAAAAAAGAAAAAAAGAAAAAAAAAAGAAAAAGAAGAGTTTGTACTTAGTACTAAGTGAGCATTGCACTTCTTGTTTTATGCATTGTCTTAGCATGTAAAGATGTTGCCTAATTATACAGATAGATCAATGTACTTTCCAACGAATTATATAAAAAAAAAAAAGTATTTTCCAACATAATTTCAATAAAGTGAGCAAACCTTCTCTGTTACTTTCTTTTATAAATTTTGAAAACTTACATATGATTAAGAAAAAAAAAAAACAGTTTAGCTTAAACAAATAACCAAGCAAAAAATTATGGAATATCTGAGTTTTTTAATAGGTTAGGGGGATATCTGAAATTTTTTGAAGCTTATTAAAGCAACGCTAGATTAGCAATATATAAAAGATTACTATTGAATATTTTCCCTAATGCTACTAATAAATTGACAAAATTATTGTAACTTGTGACTTGTCAAATTCAAACTTTGTTCAGGCCCCATATTTTTTATTGGGCCACATTAAATTGGTAACAAGCCCACACAATGGGCGAGCACAAATCATGAGGGCCCATGAGAAAAGCAAAAACCCAAAGTCAAGTATTGGCAAGAAAAGCTTCAATACCTAATTAGTAATGCCCAATATATGAAAAGGGCCAACAAACAATAAGCAAAATAGATCAAACACACACAATTCCATAAAAAAACACACCAAGCAAGGCATCATGTGTAACAGTGTAAGCAACAAATATTAAGTAGCAGTTTTGTTTTCATAAAAACCTATTGTGCAGAACCGTTACAACATAGCCCTATGCATAATTTGACAAATTGTAGCGTAACCTAAACAGAAAACCAATGATTAGGATATGTCAAACTGGTGATACAAGAAAAGACAATACAGGAAATGAACTTAATAGAACAATATTTGTGAGCCATTATTTTTTTCATTATGCCAGTGAAAAATAAAAATAAAATCATAGAAGTATAAGCCATTATGAACATCAATGAGTTTTTACTCATGAGTCCTATGCAATATTCCCAAGCTTATCCTTTGTTAGAAAAGCCTCTGTTTGTGATGATAAACTTTGCTAGGATGGAAATGCTAAAGGGCTGTTTGATTCTAAGCATGCCTATAATCTAGCCTTTGCAGAGGAGGAATCACATCCAATCTTTGAGGGAAAAATGGATATGGAAGCTTAACACCCCACCAAAAATTCAATTATTCCTCTGGAAAATGCCTACATAATTGCTTTCCTGTAAAACCTACCTTACACCACAGATGAAAGAACCTTATCAGAAGACCCTATATGCTATCATTGCCCTAGCGAAGCTGAGAGTATTTTGCATGTTCTTAGAGATTGCTCTATAGCTAGAACTTTTTGGATATGAACAGATTTTTTTAGGCCTAATCAGCTCTTGGTTTCAGTTAAATGCTTGTAACCATTCTATGGTCTCCAACAAACAATACTCCTGGAGCACTCTTTTCCTTTTTGCTATATATAAACTTTGGCTACTGAGAAGCTAGAGTTTTTTCCAGCAAATGAGCATTAGAATCCTCACTAATGTGATCTGGAAAACTCCTCACCAACACTAGCATAAACTAAACACTGATGGTTCTGTACTCGGCTGCCCTGGTCTTGCAGGAGGAGGTGGTCTCATTAGAAATCGCCTCGGCCAATGGGTTGGAGGCTTCACTAGAGCTATAGGCTGAGCTAACAGTTTAGAAACTGAATTGTGGGCTATGAGAGATGGTCTTACTCTCTGCATTAATTCAACTTGAAATCCAAGCTGTGGAAATAGAGATTGATGCTAGTGCTGTAGTTAGATTACTCACCAACAATGTAGCCTCTTATGCTGACTATGCACCAATTGTTGATGGTTGCAGGATCTTGATGAACCAAATCCCCCAGAAATAGTTGAACCATTGCTATAGGGAAGCAAACTCGTGCTGGTGCTTTTGAAAAAATGGCAGTTTATTTGCAGCATTCTTAGTTACAAAGAGAGATAATACTTTGTAGTTTGAATTGATGATCTCATCCATTACCTCATTCTTAGTTACAAAGAGAGAATGTGTTTTTTTATTTTTTTGGATAGATAGAATATAATTTTAATATGGATTTTACTAATGTGTGCCTTAAGGGCACAATAGTAAACCAATTTTGAAAAAAGTTTATCTAGAATTGAAAAATTTTTGACAACTTTTCCAAAAATGAATTTATTAAACTAGGTTATTTTAATATATGGTGTCGTTTCATAATAATTACTTTTTATCATAAAGCCAAAACACTAATTTGTTTTTGGTGTAAGTGAGGTTTAAAGCCAAAATCTCTTGTTAGACGAGAAGAGAGAATGTGTTATTTAATCTCTTTACCATTCTTTATGTCTAGTTTATTTCAAGTCTCAACATACATTATACATGTATGTAGAATTATAGTTGACTTTAGGAAAATATAAAAATTAAAGAGAACAATTTTTTTAAAATTATTTTTAGAGAGAGAAGGCTATAAATTGGAGAGAAATCAGACTCCATTGCCCATAACAATAGCACCACCTTGAGATAAAGAGTTAAACCCACACCACAACACCAAATGCTATAGCCTATTTGCATAAATTTTAAAATTTGATAGTAATGGAGAGTTCAAACGAGAAAATGCAAATGCACCCACAACGCAATCCCATCTTTCCGAAGAGAATAATCTTGATGCATCATGGTGAGTCTCAAGGCAAATTTAGATGCAAAAACCTAAATTGGACGTTGGGGCCCAAATGAAGGAAGTGATCTCCTGTGCTGGCACCACATCCAACTGGAAGGTCTACTTCAACGTGTCACCATATCAACGTTCCCTATTTATTGGACGGTCTTTCTCAATGAAAAAGGAATGTAGCTAGGATTAGGGAACAGGATTTGGGGAATTTTCGAAGGTGATTAAAATTAAGAGGAAAGAAAATGGAAGCTTCTTATATTTGATTGAGAGGTGCTACGTCTATAATATTTTCACAACAAATCATAGGTGGATAGTTGTTATAGGTTCAAATTTGAACCTAATACTAAGATTACTTTTTTACCCAAATAATAACAACCAGTAACAACCTGTCACTGGGGATTTGTTGTGAAAATGTCGTGAAAAATGTTGTGGATATATCATTTCTCATATTGATTTCGAAGTGGAGAATCGATTGTTGATGGTTTTGATCGTGTATCAAGTAAGGACTTTATTTTTTTGTTATTTTTTTTCTCATTTTAATTTGTTTTTATTCAATTGTTTTATTATTATTATTATTATTATTATTATTATTATTATTATTATTATTATTTTGTTTTGCATTGCTTTGTCAAAAACATCTGTATTTTTGACATGTTGTGTGTGTTGCTTTTATATGTTTTCTTGTTCAGGTCATTAACCTGTTGTGCTATGCTTGAAAAAAGTAATTGTTTGGTTATGCAAAAAACATATTTTGAAATTCCTTTCTTGTTTCAAGAGTTAGAATAAAATGATTAGCCAAAAAAAGAAGAAAAAGAGTGAGAATCAAATGAAGCTAATAGTTTTGGCTTTTTAAAAGGTATTTTCTTTACTTATTCGGAAACAAAAGCTAGAGAGAAGCCCAATTCAAATTCGCATAATTTCACCTGTGTCTATTCCTAAGAAAAGTACAAATTACGTAACTAAAAGAAATGAGTAAAGAATAATATATAAAACTTCTTTTTTGGGCCAGAGAGAAGCCTATAAATTGGAGGTAATAAAAAACTCATTGCCAATTACACTAGCTTCACATAGAGAGTCAAACCCACACCTCAAACACCAAAATGCTATATAGCCTATTTACATAAATTTTGACGTAGCTTATAGCTACAAACGTTTTGATAGTAAGAGAGAGTTCAAAGGAGGAAAAAAATGCAGGCACACAACAATCCTCCTATCTTACCAAAGAGAATAATCTTGTTGCGCCATGGTGAGTCCCGAGGCAATATAGATGCAAAAACCTACACCACTATCCCAGATGACAAAATCCCTTTAACTGCAAAAGGCCTGGCCCAAGCCTGGAGTGCTGGGATCCGAATCAGGGATGTGATCTCCAGCAACAACACCACATCTAATTGGAAGGTCTATTTCTACGTATCACCCTATCAACGTACCCTATCCACGTTACGAGAGATCGGGCTGTCATTCTCAAGGAAGGAAATAGTTGGTGTAGATGAGGATTGTAGACTTAGGGAACAAGCTTTTGGGAACTTTCAAGATGAGAAGAAGATGAAGGAGTTTAAAATTAAGAGGGAAGAATATGGGCGATTCTTTTATCGGTTCCCGGATGGAGAATCGATTGCTGCTCTTTCTGATCGTGTTTCAGGTACTATCTTTTTCTTTTCCCTTTTAAATTTGTTGATTCAAAAAATTTTTTTTTTTTTTGGTTGCTTTTATCAAACATTTGTATTTCTGATACGTTGTGTTTCTTGCTTTTATATGTTTCCTTGTTTAGGTCATTAATTAGTTTTTGCTACGTTTGAAAATTGTAATTGTTTGTCCATGTGCATAAAGAACGTTCTGGAAATTCCTTTATTGTTTCAAGAGTTGGAATAAAATGAATAGCAACCAAAAAAAGAAAAAGAAAAAGAAAGAGAGAGTTTGAAGGATAAAGTTTTCCTTCAAATCACTTTAGAATAATCTTTTTTTTGGTAAGCAGGATAAAATCATTAACTAACAAAAAACAAGAGAAAAGCGTCTATGCTCATACACAATCCCAGTACCATCAAGGTTAATCAAAAGAGATATATCAGTAGGGGGGAAAGAAAAATAACAAGATCTTGAGACAGCAAGGAGCCTCTTCTAGCAAGGATGTCGGTACACTTGTTTGCCTTTCTGTAACAATTTTGTACTCTAGTCCTCATAATCTTTTGCAAACCTTCTATACAGTCTGCATTGATCACATCATTACCCGAAGGTCTATCACTACCTTTCTGTACCAGATTCACCACAAGCTTGGCATCTAATTCAATTATGACATCAGTTAAATTTAGTGCAATGCAAAGGTTAATCCCATTCCGGAGTGCCCATAATTCTGCGGCCACACTAAAGGTATGGCCAATGGCTCTGGCATAGCCACTTACCCATTCCCCACGAGAGTTACAGATGATACCTCCTTCACCAGGATTACCTAGAGATGACCCATATAAATTCAATTTGAACCAATCGTCTGGGGGGGATGCCACTGCACCTGGATGACAGATAGAGAGCATTGGAGCTTTTCGTTCAAGCAGAGGAAAGCAAATTCAGAAGCTTTTGCTAAAGTTTCCACCTTTGAGGATTTTTGGGTTGATTAATCTCTAAATATCAATTTGCTACATCTGAGCCAAAGGCACTTTAGAATAATCTTTTCTAACTTATTATGTGACAACTCATAAAATCGATCCACTTGTATTATTTAGAACAAAGTTTTCTTCTGAATCAGGTTGGAGGAATCTCTTCAAAGCTATTACTTGATAACTCATAAAACCATTCATATGTATTATTTAAACAAATCACATAACTCATTAAATAGGTCATGTGATTAAAAGTACACATGAATGGTTTTATTAATTTCTTTATGGTGGGTTGGAAGAATTTTCCTCCAAACTGGTTTAGAAGTATACTTGTTCCTATTATTTAAACATGATATATGACTTATTAAATAAGCTATGTTACTAAAAGTAAACGTGGATGGTTTTATTAATCACGATGTAGTGGGTGTGAGGAATTTTCCTTCTAACCAATTAAGGTGATCTTTGTCCTAAAATGAAATTAATAGTTGTTTATTTTATTGGGGATCAAATAATTAAGTATGAAATAGCTTTTGTGGAAATGATCATTTGACATTTTGAAAGCGCTTCCTTTAGGAGTAATTTTAATACCATTTTCACATGAATTCACAACTTTTTCTTTACTATTCACAGTTTTTCATATGGATGATTGTGGCAAAAATTGTGGTTTAATTTGTGGTTGTAGAATTTTTGTTTCTTTAGTTCTAGGAACCAAAAGCTTGAGAGCCATTATCAAATTAGTATAATTTCAATTCTGTCTAATAGAATAAAAGTAATTATGTATCTATTAAGGGGAAAAAAACTAAGAACTTACTAAATAACTGTTCAATTGTGTACCTTAGCAAGATTCAAAATCTTTTGTAGTCTATTTTGTCTCGTATGTGTTTGGGTGATAATATAATTTATGGATATGTGTGAAAACTTGGAACTAATAGGCCTCTCTGTTGCCTCAATAGGTTAATAATTTAGCCATTTTATATAGATTTCTCATAAAAAATAATAAATAAAAAAAGACAAAACAAAACTTTCTACAAAGATTTAGAAAGATAAGTTTAAGCATTTAAGGTACTTCCAAGTCCCAACATTCTTTGCTATCAACTAGGGGTGTCAAATGGGTGGGTTTGGGTAGGTTTAGGGTGGGCATAATTGGTTGGGTATATAAAACTCATTTACCTATTAAAATCCATTTAACTAATTGCTTCTAACCAAAATCTAACTCAACTCAATTATTATGGATAAGCCCCAACTCATCATTACCTAATTATCAAAATTACAAAAATACCATTAAAATGAAAACCCCAACACTTTCTTGGATTATTTTTTCCACTCTCTCTAGTCTCCATTATTGGGATTAAAAAATTCCACATAAACACATCCACATCAGCAGTTATATTAAAAATCCAAATAAAAAAAATTCTTTTCTTATCTATTTTCTCTCACTTTTTTGGCATCCAAACAGTGCAACAAATACAAAGAAATGTCATTTCAAGCTCAAAACTTTTCTGGAATTTCAAAAGTAACTGTCTTTGAAACAAATAGAAATGCTTTTGAACCAAAAAAAGAGAGAAAAATGAACGCATCCTTATCAATTACTCCATTCTTAAATTACCCAAATTTAAAATACATAAATAAAAATTCAAACCCAGTAATGGTATTTGAGATATAGGGTACGTTTGGTATGCTGTAATAGCTCATGTAATGGAATAGTTATTCATGTGTAATAACAATTCGGTCATTTGGTTGCATCTTTATTACATGGATTAGTTACTACATTGGAATGACTATTCTTTAAATTGAAGAATAGCTATTCCTCTTTAAATTGGATGTAATAGCTATTCCTTAGTGCATATAATAGGTTTTAAAATTAATATATTTTCAAAAATATAAAGTTTCCTTATACATCATCTTTTACAAGCTTTCCATTTGTAACAACCAAACTTATGAATAGTGATAATTATTCCATTACAATGTCTTCTATTCCCAGTAAAAAAGATTACTATTACTAATGTAATCTACATTCAATGTACCAAACATACCCATAACGTGGAAACTATCAAGTCAAAAAGTACGTATTCGAACTTCTCTAAAAGCATCTTTTGTGTTTGATTATTAAACTAAGTGACATCAATTATCTGCAAGAAAAAGATTAAAGCAAAGCATTCAAAAAAAAAAAAAAATCAAAGACTCTGTTTACCTTTGTACTTTCAAAACAACGAACCAACGTCGTCACATTCAGTGTTGAAGTCGAAACCATTCCTGATTAAGTCAACAAGGTAAACCAATCCAAGATGCGTTGTAAATCTTCGAACAATGCTAGGAGGGCGTGGCTGCAGCGTAGGGTATGGTGGAGGTGTTGGCCCTGCTGTGTCTACCAGGGTAGGGCCATTAGGAGGATCCGCCATCATCAACTCCTTAAACTCAACAGAAAACTTGAGCATGAGTACTCCAATGGATTCCATGAGTTCTAGATGAGAGCTAGAGAGAGAGAGAGAGAGAGAGAGAGAGAGAGAGAGAGAGAGAGAGAGAGAGAGAGAGAGAGAGAGAGAGAGAGAAGGGTTTGGCAGCTGAGAAAATGAAAGAAAATGAAAATATAAACGCTGAAACGTCTGAAGGCTTTTTTTTTTATTATTATTATTTATGAGAAGAGCTGGGTTGAATTTGGGTATATAGTTTTTGGATTAAATGAGGCTCAATGGGTTTTTAGTTTAAACCCAATAATTACTGGGTCTAATTGAATTGATGCCCTTAACCTAACTAATAATTGGATGAATTTAGGTTCAATTAGAGTGAGTGAATTTGGCTGGACAAATAAATTTAGGCTTACTTTGCCACACCTGCTATCATCTGACAGTAAAGGATAGGTCTTTTGCTTTATTATTTCTTTTCGTTTTATTTTAACGCGTTGTGGACGTCGCAGATGAGATGAGGTTTATTTTGTTTTTATCCATTATTTTAGAACGTGTTAAATGTGACGAGATTGCACCTAAAATTTTAAGTATTACTAGTATTATGCCCGCGGCTTGATAAAAAAAAAAATATATATATATAAATTAAAAAAATATTTTTTGATAATATAATCAAATCTAATAACAAATAAAATAGTAAAAATATTTTTTAAAATTAAGTTACATGGAAAATGTATATTATGTAATTTTTTTTTTGCAAAAAAATATATTATAAAATATTTTTAAAAATTATGGCAAGTTCTAAAAGCTCTTAGTAGTAAAATTGTAATTATATATTAAATATTTTATAAATATTGCTGCATTTTAAGATGCATTAGACCTTTTTTTTAGTGTAGTATACGGTTGCTACAATTTAAGATGCATTAAACCTTTTGATTTAGTATAGTATATGTTGCTGCAATTTAAGATCCTTTAGAACTCCTTTTTTTAGTATAGTATACGGTTGCTGCAACTTAAAATGCATTAAATCTTTTGATTTAGTGTAGTATATGATTGCTGCAATTTAAGATGCATTATACCTTTTTTCTAGTGAAGTAATTAAAAAGAAGAAGAATTAGATTATATTATGTCTACTTTACTGCAATTTAATATGCATTAGACATTTTTTTTTATGTAACTGTTTTCTTTTTAAAATCTAAAAATTTTTTTGTAATTCGATGCCGCCACTTGGCGCAACCACAACGTCTAAACTCAACTTTTATTATATTGTATATGGTTTTTGTATCCCATAAAAAAATGGTCTGGTAAAAGATGGACTTTTCATGACAAGTTTAATGAATTTGTTAGGCCTTGGACTTTTGCTAATAGGGTCGTCAATGGTTTGGATTGATTTTTTTTTTTATTATTGTTATTATTCGATAGTTACACCTTACAATAAAGGAGATATTATTTAAACTATGAATATTTTTATTGAAAACATAAAAAAAAAAAGTAGTGTATTTGCCATGATATAGATGCTTGTGAACATATATATATATATATATATATATATATCATTATTAAGTTTATTAGATTTGTATTGAAAATGGAAGAAAAAAAATCATTATATATATAAAGAAGAAAAAACAAAAGATAAAGAAAGGATCCAATTAAAACTAGCTTTTGGATACACATAAATTAGAAACTTAACTTAAAGACCTTTTTTTTTTATACAATATAGAATTATACTCTAACTTAATCTAAATGTACATGTATGTGAAGCTCTCTCCTAGAGACTTGAACCCCGGCCCTTTCCCTCCCCACACCCCACAAGCACTTATACTTGTAGAGTGACCATCGCACTAAAGGTGTGCGGTGGTAACTTAAAGACCTTAAAAGTTCCCAACTTTAAGTAATACTTTTTTTAATATATATATATATATATATATATAATATTTTAGTAAAGAAGGGATATATGAATTTTGGATGTCTTGGTTAAACCGGCTATGCAATAGTTATAAGGTTATTGGATTTAAAATAAAAATTAAAGAGCAAAATTGAGTTATAAGTTTATTGGCTTCTAAATAAAAATTACTAAATGACAAAATTTAGGTACACTTTGTTAGGTACGGTGAATTTGGTTTCCTAATTAAATTCAATTACATAATTATATTGACTAATATAGCAAAAATACTATTATATTGCCAATAACCTTATAACTTAACTGGTTAATATCTTCTTCTCCAAAAAAAAAAAAAAAAAAAAAAAAAAAAAAAAAAAAAAACCCGGTTGGTATCTTCTAGTATTCTCAAAGAGAAATGTTATGTGTACATCATTTTTACAATATTTTCACGATAAATTTTAAGTGGCAGATTGTTATGGGTTATTAGTGGTGAGTAAGAAAGTAATTATAGTGGTAGATTCAAATTAAAATCCTATAACAACCATTTACCTCAAATTTGTTATAAAAATGTTGTAAACATAGCACTTCTTATTTCCAATTAAGACATTTAAAATCCAAATCTCCCTCCAAATTAAAAGGTGTCTAACTACATCATCACAAGCACATTCTCTTTCAATTGAATATGCCATCTAGTTTAATTGTACCCCCCCGGGTAGATAGATTTCTTAAATGTTATATTACTATGTCTATGTCGTTTATCGCATTGACGCAATTGAAGTTTGAGCAAAGAAGTGAAAATAACTAAGATTGAATCACTGATTATGAAAGTCAAAGATCCAAGATAAATTAAAATAAAGAATATTATAATGATGGCATCTCATGCCAGATGGAGCATTTGGGTGTAATAAGATCGCCCTGCTGAAGGTGACACTTGGTCACAAGTCACAACCATCTCAGAGATCTAGGCTCTAATAAATTAGACATTCGGGTCCAATTATATCTACTACCCAGGAAATATGAAAAACTTTGACCTCAGCAAGTTAGTTCAACATCTTAAACAAGGAAAAAATGGACCTTCTCGAAGAGAGCAAAAAAAACAAAACAATCCCAAAATTTTCTAAAATTCTTCTTATGCATTATAATTTTCTGTTACATTCTTATTTTTGAGTCATACTTACGTGAGAGAAAAGCATAATACATCACGTATACAGAACATTTTCTCCAAAATTTCTAATTCTTTTGCGTAATAGTCTAATAGATATAGGACCCATCCTTACCTAAAAGAGAAGCCTCTAATGTACAAAATAAGTTTCTAAATTTTTTTTGGACAAAAGCAAGGAGGGTTCTTTTCTCAATGGGCATGGAATCCTTCAACTCTTTCACATGTACATATGCATTCACGTTGCTTTGAATTGAATCTGATGCTTAAAAAATACTAATAAAAGAAACCAAAGGAAGTTTACATATTAGTCTAGTCTCCTGTCCAAATATTACCACTATTCAAGCCAACTATACTATTTTACGAGTTGAATTTGGGGCAATGGATAAGGCCAGGGTGCTCATAAGTCATATCATCATAGCCATCAAAGGTACATTCACTTGGACAAACTTTTCGTTCATTTACGAAATATGTCACGCTTTTGTCATTTTAGCTCTTATATAAAAAAAAAATAAAATAAAAAAATCTTAGAAGAATTTAACATAGGCCACCCTTTATCTCACCTTTTTTTTAGTGCTAGTTGCTAGGAAATCTACAAAAACAACCTCCATCTTAACACAATAGACAATAGTAAAACATACAATAGAAACTTCCACTTTGGCGCCTAGTACTATTGTTACTAAGTTGAGAAGTGACTCTAAGATATGCTTAGATTCTATAGGAGCTCTTGTTGACCAAGTTCTATGGAGATTGCTTAGCTTTATATTGGCTATAAACTCTATATTTATTGATCTTGGTTTCTGGGTTCATCGTGAGACAGATTTAGCGACCCATGAACTAGCCAAATGGTCTTGCAGTTATTTTTATTTTGATATTTTTGGTCTTAATCATTACCCTCCTAGTGTTGTAGATGTTATTGTTAAGGAGACTTGCTTTTTTGTGTAGCTCTCTCTATTTGTCAATAAAGTCTTTTATTCATTTAAAAACCTATAAAAAAATAAATAAATTGTTCCGAACAAGTATTTATTTATATTTGAGTCATGTTGCAGTAATAAATTATTTTATAATATTTTTATAAATTCTTAATGTAGCTAATTTTTATTAGTTCTCATTTAGCCCACTATTAACATCACTTTTTTACATATTAATAAAACATTCACCACATTAATAACTTATAAAAATATATTGTAAAATAGTATAAAACTTCATCTTTTTTTTTTCTTTTATATTTTGGGGCTTAACTTGAGTCAAAGGATGAATTCATTGAATTGTACTAGACTCGTCACGATATAACACGATTTTAGCGCAACTGGACCATATCAGGAGTTGAATTAATCAGCCATTGTAAAAGGACGCGTGAAATTTGTCAACTGTGTGAATTGTCTGACAAGAAAAAGTGGTATAGGTGTAATTGACTTTTAAAAAACACTTTATACAGTAGACAGACAGATATTTTTGATGACCACACGCATGACAAATCTATCCTTATATCTGACACCCCACAACTTCCACACAGTAATTAACACAACTTGCTCCATCGTCAAGTTAAAAAAAAAAAAAAAAAACTGTTATAGTGTGAAAACATTAAAAGCCGAATTAGACATAAAGGAAAGCCTATATAAATTGACAGAAAAAACATTTTTAAGAAACAGAAACAAAAAAAACAAATATCCTCCAAAACCCAAATACCACATTTTTCGTTTATTCCCACACAAAGCAGTTTCAAAAAAATGCATCAAAATCCAAACCATTCAAAATTGTCAGTGCTCCCAAAGCGCATAATCATAATGCGCCACGGCGAGTCCAAGGGCAATTTGGACAATTCGGCCTACAGCACCACCCCGGACCACCAAATCCCGCTCACCGACGTGGGCCTGGCCCAGGCCCAAGACGCCGGGGCCCGGCTCCGCGACCTCATCTCCACCACGTCCTCCACGAACTCGTGGCGCGTGTACTTCTACGTGTCCCCGTACGCCCGCACCCGATCGACGCTCCGGGAGTTGGGTCGGAGCTTCACGAAGAAACGGATCATAGGGGTCCGAGAAGAGTGTCGGATCCGAGAGCAAGACTTCGGGAACTTCCAGGTGGAAGAGAGGATGGAAGCGATTAAACGAACGCGCGAGAGGTTCGGTCGGTTCTTCTATCGTTTCCCCGAAGGCGAGTCCGCTGCTGACGTCTTCGACCGCGTCTCTAGTACGTCCTTTTTGTTTTCTTTGTTTTTTGTGAGTTCTCTACGCTTTTTTGCAATAGATTGTCATGTTGTTATGTTTTGTTTTGTTCCCTGGGCCCACCTTAAAATGACCCAATTATGTGTTGCATCGTTGCTATTTTTTTTATGGGTTTGCTTACTTTGTGTGTTTTTCGCTTTTTTGGACTTTAAGAAAGTTAACTAGATTTATTTATTACACTTAATGTATTGCTAAAAGTAGTAAGCAGGAGGCAAATGCGGAACTTATGGGTTTGCTTTACTTAGGCTAATTAACTACACCGCTTTTTTTATTTTTTATTATAATCTAAATTAGTGGTTCTAATTAGTTTAATTGGTAAATTAAAAAAAAAAAATTTATAAAGTTTTTTTGCTGCCGAATAAGAGTCCTAGATCGAATCCCACCTATAGGTCCTATACCAAAAAGAAAATTATTGGTATCTTGGCTTGATGGGTTTAAATCCTATCATATATATAGTTCAAGTTAGGTATAGAATTAGATACTCTCATTTTAAGGTTATACGTTGCAAATGCTCTTTGGAGATTGAGGATAGTTGTCCACTAAATTTTTTATTTTGAGACTAATTTAGGCATGAAGGAGGACATTGCAAATTAACATGAACTAGGTTGTTGATTGCGAATTAGGATACACTTACAAATGCCCTTATAGTTTAAGGTACATGATTTTAATTAACCCTTGTTCTTTTTGTTATCCTTGTTTTCATTCATTTCTGTAGTGTGTGTGTGTGTGTGTGTTTTATTTTTGAAAATACCGAGGATCAAACTCAGAAGTATGCCCATCACAACTTGTAATATTTTGTCTAGTAGAGGATTTTTTATTTATTTAAAAAAACTAGATACTCCCTCCCTTCAGCTAAGTTTGTAGTACATCTGCTTTCATTTATTGATATAAGGACTTTGGAATTATGTATATATGTGTGTGTGTGTTTGTATTATTATTATTATTTTAAAAATTAGAATTAGTTTGTTTTTGGGGTGTGCTTAAAATGGTATGCGCTAAAATGAATGGAACTTCCACAGTTGCAAATTGAAGAAGTGTTTTAAATATATGAGTCCAATGGACTGATCTACGAGTCCAAAATGGTGGACAAGAAGTACTATAAAATGTTAATAAAACAAAAAAGATATGCCAGTATACGGTTAAATATTAAACCTTTACCAAATTATCCAATCTAAATTTTTTATTTGAATAAGTTCTAGCTACATAACCACAAAATTAAGAACTTCTTTATAGACTGCCAGAGATTTGACCTCAAACTTTGAATCAGAGTTTGACTGGTTAATTTTGGTTAGTGTGAATAACATAGGACCTAAGGATGCCATAAATGGACCAGTTTAAAGCACTTCTGCATTAGGCAATTCTTACTTGGAAGATGAGTTTACCACAGCCATCGCCTGATTAGATAACAAATTGAGTCAACCTTGTTTGGCCGGCTGCTCTCAGCTCTTGGTGAAAGTTAGCTTGCACAGAACCAAGCATGCATGAATTTTTTGGTTAATGTCTTTTCTGAGTGCTGGCCAGAGGTAGAGGAAAAACCAACCAAGCATTTGTGCTCCATCTTTTATTATTGTTGTTATTCAAACGATAATCACATTTTAATATTTTTCTACTTTAATCAAGCTGAAATATGATTTGCAGACTCATTCCCTACGTTATTAAAAAAAAAAAAATACTGATTTTCAGAGTCATGGTTGCTTATGCATGTTGCTGTTCTGTATCCTATGGTTCCACATGAAGAAAATATGTTTCCCATTCTGTTAGCATATAGTCATAGGTTACAGTGTATAAGCCATCCACTTTCAGTCACATCAGCAAAATTCACATTACTTGCATGTAGCCATAGTTCACTTAAGCGGTTACAAGTTGTGTGCCTGGATGCTTGACATGTCTTGCACTGCAGTGATTTTCTTATTTGGAGAATGTAGCTTTCAAATATGCAATAGAAAATGTTGCAAAAAAATTGTATGAAAAAGTTGAATGATCTTATGACAGAGTAGTGCAAATGCCTATTGCTTAAAAATATAAACACCCAATGCCTCTGCGTGGCTTTGCTTTGAGAATTAACTATAGAATAATATTTTCCAATTTCCCATTGCATACTTAGTTTCTTAGATAAAATTTATCCTCTTAAAAATTTAAGAAGTATCAATATGCTATCATTTCCAAATGTCTAGAATCTGCATAATTGACTAAGTTCCCAAAAATTAAAAAAGAAGGAAAAATCGATGATGCATCGTTTGAAAACTTTGAAGGAAAGAATGTTACTAACTTACTATGCATACTGTATAGCACTTTTAGTTCCATTGGAGAATTAGGGTCTCTAAACTATAATAATTATATGAAATTACATTGCAAGTGCAGTATTCAATTTCTTATGTTGGAATTACTGTTTGCTTGTGCACGTGCTATTGGTACTAGACAATTAGACATTGCTCTAGCTGGCCTGAATTCGATGCTTTCGAAGTGAGCAAAGTAGCAGCCACAAAATCCAACCTGACTTGAAATCCTTTAATGGGATGTCCTTTAATGGGATGTTCTGTGGGGGATTTTCATGTTTTGGATTATAATTCCAGTAAAATAGAAATGCCATTCATGTCGTATGCAGTAAATTGCCATACAAGAATTTGTATTGGGTGGTTAGTTGGAAGTATATTCCTGAATGGAGGAATTATTTTCAAAAATTGTCCTTGAAATGCAGAATTGAAGAGGGAATTTGAATCTTACAGGTTTTCTTGAATCACTGTGGAGGGACATAGACATGAAAAGGCTTCACCATGACCCTCCCCACGACTTGAATTTTATAATCGTCTCACATGGGCTAACCTCAAGGGTCTTCCTCATGAAGTGGTTCAAGTGGACGGTTGAGCAATTTGAGCGCCTAAACAATCCTGGGAACTGTGAATTCCGAGTGATAGAATTAGGAAATGGTGGAGAATACAGCTTAGCAATCCATCACACAGAGGAGGAAATGCAAAAATGGGGACTTGACAAAGATATGATAGCTGACCAAAAATGGCGAGCCAATGCGCACAGGGGTGAATGGAATGGAAATTGTCCCTGGTATCTTAATGCTTTCTTTGACCATCTAGATGACTCAAATGACAATGAAGACAGTGACGACGAACCACCAAGTGATTCTTCTAGTATATGTGCATAGTTTGTCCAGAACTTGAATTGGAAGTTCTTTTGATTTACTTGATTGTGTTTGTGCATAGTGTACTTCAAATATTGGAATCGGAAAATTGACATTGATTTGGCTGTGAAGCCATGGTGTAAAAATCAAAATTTATTCTATCAATTTGAGAGTTGGGAAGAAGAAAATCAGTTCAAAACTCCAAAGAATTTGTTGTGATATTGGCTTCCTTGTTATAGATTGACCAAAAGCAAAGACCACATCCATGGTTATTTTGACATACAACCATTCAAGTTCAATTGTAGTGTCTTTTTCAATAAACTGGTGCTTCTGAATGTGTAAAAATCTGCTAAAATTCATGTCTATTTTAACATAAGAATTTATTTTTTCTTCTTTATTAGACAGCCATTTTTCAAAAACACCTACATTAGATTATCTATTTTACATTCTATTTCATTTAATTAATAATTCTTTATTTAGTTTTTATGAATCTGATGAGTGCATGAGGTGAGAGAAATTTTTTTTTTAAATAATGAAATACAAAACTACAGTAACAATGCCTTTTTATATGGTTATTATAGTAACTTTGCATATTTGTATATCTTTAACTTGATTGATGTAGATAATTTTGGATCTTGGATGTGTAAAATTGAGCCATTTTTCTATTTTTCATTATCTGATGCATTTTGTACTAGACTTTGCTATTACTTATATATATATATATATATATATATATATATATATATGAGATGGTGACTTGGTTTTGTATTTTTTTTTTTTTTTTTTTTTTTTTTTTTTTTTGAGATGGTGAGAACTTGCAAGTTAGACACCTTTTTTGACATGGAATGTGACCATGTGAAGTATTTGAATTATTGAATGATCAAACAAGCAAATACAAAATATGCAAACAGGCCCAGTACTTTGCACTATGTTGGCATTTCTTTCTTTACATTTTTGGACAGAAAATTATACTTCAATTGGTTAGATGCAAACAAGCCAAGTAATGAGCTATCCAAGTTGGAAGGTTGTTGCCAACAAGTCAAGCTAGAAAGAGTGAGGAGGGGAGTTAGAATTATGCGTTTAAATGATTAAATTTACAATTTCTCACGAGCTTAAGCTTTTGGGAGAATTGTAATTTAAAATATCCAAGTTCTTACTTTTTACTACTGGAAAATAAAGGCCTTAATAAAAGATCAAAAATAAGAAAAAAAAAATTGAGGGCCAACTAATAGACTCACAAGATTATGATCACAAGATTTAGATCGAAGAAAACTTTGATAAGACCACAAAATTGAACATGGTATTCTAATTTTTCTCAAGATAAATATATGCTAGTTAAAACCAAGAAAAAGTGGTCATTTTTATTTAGGGAATTCAGAACAAATTCGACACATTTGCATAGAACCCTAATAAGGAACAAACTGCAACATGAGAACATAATTGTTTCATTTGATAAGGCCATTACTTAGTGATGGTCCAACCGAAACCTAGAAAGGTTATTAGCTTTGGAACTTTTGCAAGAAGTGGCCACTCTAAACTCATGTATGATGTATCCCCACTTGACAACCAAGACTCTACCATCATACCAGACAATGGCCCCAAACAAAACATAACCTAGTTTATAGATGTACTAATAAAACTATGCTCACCATGACATAAAAAAGTAGGAGGGAAAGACCAGAACAAACTTCCGACCACTCTGATTTTGCAGATACTTTGAGAGCCCAATGAATTCAGCAACCCAAAGAAAGATCTTAGAAAACTCAATGGGAAGTTGATATACATAAAGAAGGATGATTCAAGCCTGCATACAACAAAAGATGCCTCCATCACCTTCATTCCAGTATGAAAAAATTTAAATCAGTAAAAAGATTGGCATTTTTTGCTAAGTAGAATGACTAGTAGAAGACATTTTATGCAAACTATACTGCTTACCGGAAGAGACCTAGAAAATTGCTTGTTAAAGACCAATCAACAAGTCCAATGCTGCTACAAATGAGAAATGGAAAAGAGACCCAAGATGGGTGACTGATTAGTGTGACTAAGGTTTGTTTGGATACTGCTTATTTTGCTGAAAACTGAAAACTTATTGCTAAAAACATTGTAGCAAAATAATTTTTAAGGTATGAATAGTACTGTGAGACCCAATGTTTACCTAAAAATCTGCATTTAACATGTTTGGTTGGGTCGTGAACAGTACCATGGGACCTAGCCAAAAACGGAAAATGCAAAACGCAAAACGCAACTTCATTCCTAGGCAAACACACGCTAGCTGTACAGAGGGCAACAATAAGCAGCATAAAACCCTGAGATGAGAACCTTCAATGCAGCAAAGCAAGAAAATAGTCCAAATTCAACATCCAAGTCATATTGTAAAAAGGAAATCAATAGTCAATTCTAGTCAAGTGTGACCCATCACCCAAACCTAATGAGAGAAATTCTACTTCATTGAACTCAAGTGATCCTAGGATTGATGCAAATTAAATCATAGATGCTTCACCACCTCAGATGCTTAACCAATCTACCTCAAAGCTCTCTCCGTGTAACCTTTTATGAATACGGCTCTAGAGGCATGAAACCCAATTCTCCCTTTATTTTCTTTTCTATTGAGCTCAACTAAATGGAATGCAGCATTGACTGAGAAGCCTAAACAAGCTTCTAATTCGACCCATTTACCTACTCAAGTATAACATTTCATTGAAATACATATATGCTTTCACATATACTAGCATTGTTAGTTTAAAAAACTTCCAAGTTCATACACTTCAAACAATCTTAATGTGACACTTCCTTCCTAGATTGAAAGTATATTTAGCTGAGTAATTCCTAAAGCAATCCACATTGAACTTCCTAAAAACTTACAAAGCAGCATATTGTAAATCACAAAAAATAATTCTTGTAAGACTAAAAACATTGAATACCTGTCAACAGCAGCATAGGCAGTACGAATTCACCGAGGAACCTTCCCATTACAACCTCTTTCAACAATAAGATTTCAGAATCATTTGAATTGCATCATCTCCATCTATGATAATACTACAAATTCATCACTTTTCATTGAGTCTATGATCGAAATAAACAAAACCCATTTGAGGAAGAACCAAATTAGGCCCAAACGGCTTATGATAATGACCTTTTCCATATTGATGATGCCGAAAATCGTCAGTAAATCACACGATCCTCATGTGTTCTCGATAAAGAACCTACACCGTACGAAAGCTGAAGACCTTGAGAGGAGCATCGATGTGGTACCGGCCAACGACCCTCCGAAGGTTAAATTAATAAATGCTCACAACCCTAAAGTGTCAGAGTTTGGGAAAGTTATGCATACCTCTATTCATGAGGGTTTGGAGGTATTTATAGTGGCATAAAGTCGATGTCCGTGGCGTGTTTAAGAAGATAGTTCCTTGCCGGAGCCACTCCCTATTGCGTGTCCTTTACGGAGCCTCTTCCTTACCAGAACCACTCTCCATTGCGTATTCCTCACAAAGCCTTTCCTTACGGGAACCACTCTCCATTGCGTAGAGTGCAAGTTATCTTTTGACGTGTAAGTGGGTAGGACAAGTCATACTAACCCCGTCAGCTTCATACCTTCAGCTTCTACTAACACCGCTTTAACCCGTTAGCTTCAAGCTGTAGACCACATGTAGTTCTGAACGACAGAGACGAAACCGACGGGTTGGCCCATCTCATGCCTTCATCATTATCGAGTAATGGTGCTTTCATTTCACACTTATCACATATTAACCTCAATTTTACTGGTTTCTTCATTATTTTGCTTGAAGTTCTTCCTGGTTTGTTAATAAAAGGCAATAACACATATAATGGCAAATGGGTTCGTTGAGTTACAATTAACAAACAATATCCATATCAAGAACCAATAAAATCCTTTTCTTTTACACCAATTTGGGAACATAACCCAGAAATTAGAATTAAATTGGGGCTTGCCTTGTGAAAGAAGTTAGAAGGAGCATATGGTTGATTTAAGTGGGAATCAGATTGGAGCTTTTTGGGGTTGAATTTGAGCTGGAAAGAAGATGAGACACCCTTATCCGATCTAGCTTCACCTTGTTGTCATACCAAAGTATAAGGGTGATAGTTATATACTGTACAGAACACACAGTTGAAATTGTGTTTTTATCTAAATTAAAATTGTGATTTTACAATTATAACTTAAATTGGTTGTCCTGTGTATGGCGATGCATAACAAAATGTGTGTAACAATAGTTAAGTATATACTTTAAACAATTTTACATCATTACATTGATTTGGTGGGACCCTTCTCAAGCCAATGGTACACCTCTGTTAATAATTTTAAAATACATTGATGACAATTTAGTTGCCTTTTATTCAGGAAACATACCCAGCAAAAAAAGGTTGAGCTTGTTTAACAAGGAAATAAACCAAATTTAAACACGTAATATAGTTTGTTGATGAGCTTGAACTTGAGTTTGACTTATGTTTGAAATAAAATTAAAGAAATAATCCTAAACTTTTAATCCTTGGCTTAAATCATTTACAATCTTAGCCGGAAGTGGTCATCAATAAGATCGACCAAGGTGATTGGTAACAAAAGGGGAATCAATGGTGGTTGGTGTGGCATGTAGGTTTGGCATTTCAAAATCGATCAAAATCACATCACATTGAGCCTTATAAATAACAGATATAATTGTATTTTATATATTAAAAAATAATGAACTTTTACAAATGATGTAGTTTTAACCGCCAACAAAACCAAATCCATGCACACCTTTGGTCCTTTTTGTTTATATAAATTATTAATCATTAAATTCCCATATGTATTTTTTTAATAAAATAATTTAGTATGTTATATTGTGTATATGTGTGGAAGAATGTATAATTTTGACTCACCTATAGAGGTAGCCTAATAGTAAGAAGTCCTTGTGACTTATCACATTTGCAAGTCTGAAGTTATGGGTTAGAGTAATGGCAAGCCCTAGTGCCAAAGTGATTCCACAGCATAATGCAATGCAGTGGTATAAGTGGTGCACAATGAGTCCTTTTGTTTCTTCCATTGAAAAAGAACTTTGAATTATGAAATAATAACTCTATTGTCCTCACTCCGAAATAATATTCATCCATTTGGAATTTAACATTTGAGTAGCCATCTCTAATCTCTATTCATTAATTTTGGTGGCTTATTTCTAATCTTTTTGGGCTTAGCTTGAAGAAGAATGTCTGAGAAGCACGTGCTTACCAATTAGCAAGTACTCAATCACATTTCATTAGCACGAGGAAGTAAGAATAAGGTCAAACATAAAAAAGGAAAAATTTTCAACCTATCATAAGCTGACACATCATATTACTAAATTCAAAAAGTACAGCTAAATACAAAGTGTCACATGCTACTAGTGGGTTCTACTATCACTATTCAAAGACCAACAAAAATTTGTCAGATGTCATTGAAACAAAAACTTAAAAAGCAAGCAAGAGCTAATCACACATTGACATGTGTTAGCAGTGACATAAGCAGTTCAATCGAATGCTGCCACGTGTCATCTTGAAAATTAAGACATTTCAGCCAATCAAATGATGCTCCGTGTCTTGGAGAAAAAAAGTCTTAAAGCTCCATTCAAATTGTGACATGTGTCACTAATCAGATTGTGTCACATATCACTCAACCACCCCCAAACTCCTATAAATGGAAACCTTTCTAAGGTATTTGTTTCTACACCAAGACACACACCAAGACATCAAGGAAGATATCCACACCATAAGCAGCATCAAGAAGTACAGAAGTTTTGCTAGAATCAAGCCCTAAAGTCTCAAAGAACTTCATTAAAAAAAAATAATAATAAAATAAAATAAATCTTAAATTTTGCTTGATGCTTAGAGTTTGCAACTAATTTCTTGTATCATATGCAGTCTTGACAAAAATTGGGCTAGGAGCCTAGGTCACTATTATTCATATAAACAAAACTTAAGTACACTATCTTAGGTATTGTTTTATATTCTTTTCTTAAGATTCAACTATGTGGCTACTTAATTATAAAATACACTTTCATCTCATAAGTTTACATGGCATTTCATGACATTTTATAAGAAGAACTTAAGGAATAACATCTAACTATTATACCGAAGTCTTGCTCTATTCATACAACCAAACTAATTTTTTTTAATTATATTAAAAATCACAAAAAGGAAAGAAAGAAGCAATAATAGTTTGTGTAAGCTTTATCTACATGATACATCCATAAAAGAAGAAGAGCAGGTGCTAGTTGGCTTCCACATATATAAAGACAAAACAAAACTTTTTTACAAAGATTTAGAAAGATGAGTTTAAAAGTACTTCCAAGTTGTAACATTCTTTGCCATCATTGATCGCGAAGGAGAGAGATTAGATTTTTTGTTTTATTATTTCCTTTGATAGTGGGGATTTTTTTTTAAATCCATTATTTTAAGAAGAGTTAAAGGGGAAGAGATTACACATTAGAGCATTCCCATTAAAGATGCTAAAAATAATATATGTTAAATTTTACCATCAACCCACAAAAAAAACCACTGCATCAAAGATTTCAAATGGCAAAATTTTTGACACACAGCTACAGTGAGATGTTATAAATAAGATCTCATTGTAGCATAAATCTTAAACGAAAATATTATTTTTTATTCCAACGGTTACTTTTCCCTTTCTTTTTTTTATTTTTCTCTTCATTCTTCTCTCTCCTCTCCTCTCCTCTCTCACTTTCCTCTTCTCCCTTTCTCGTAACTTCTGTTACCTCTTCACCAGTCTTCCCAATTTCATCCTCTCCTCCTCCCTCCCCTTTCATCTCCTCCAACCTCCCCCCTCTTCCCCCGACCAATCCCAAGGTGCCATCTGTCCCCTCCGCCCTTCCTCCACCTCCCCCTCCCTCTTCCTCCTTGGGTACCACTCCCATCGGGTTCGGACTTGCCCCGAACACTCTCACTGAGCTCGTGTGGGACACGGTGAAGCGGGATCTATTGAGGATTGTGAGCAATTTGAAGCTAGTGGTGTTTCTGAATCCTTATAGAGAGGATCCTGGAAAGGCGTTGCGTGATTGGGATCTTTGGGGTCTCTGATCGGCGTGGGTCTTTGATCGGCATGAGTCATCGAGTTGATGTGCTTTTGTTCTCTCTTGGTGGTTGTTTTTTCAGTTTGTTCTCTCTTGGTGGTTCTTTTTCCGGTTGTTGGTGGTGAATGGTGATGAGGTTGTGGGTTTGGGTTTGTGATTTGGTTATGATTTTGGTGGTTGGTAGTCATGGTTGTGGGTGGTGGTGACAGTGGCAGTTGTTGTAGCTGTGGTGGCACCAGTAGGTGGTTTTATTTTTATTTTCTGTTTTAGATGGTGGTGGCAGGCAGCGGCTAGCTGTGGATTTGGGTTTGCAAAGAAAGTGGTGGGTTTTTAGAGAAGGGAAGAGACATAGATAAGAAGAGAGAAAAAAAGATACAAAAAAAAAAAAAAAAATTTAAATGGAGTGGTAAAAAAAAATAGAATTACAAAGTGAGATGTTAAAAGCTAAAAAGTAGTGTTTTGAGATGATATATGCTAAAATTTTAACTCATGGGAATGCTTAAAGTATTTACGAGATAAAAAAAATTGTTTTTGTATCCTATAAAAAAAAATGGGCTGGCAAGATGGGCCTTTTGTGACTAGTTTAATGAATCTGTTATTAGGCATTAGACTTTTCCTAATAGGGTTGTAAATGGCTTGATTTTTTTCCCAATTCTATAGTTCAAGGGAAGGGCGATTTAAATTTTGGATTATTCCGTTGGAAATATGGTGTGTTGTCGTAGGTAACCAAAAATAAAACCTATACTCTTAAAAATATATGTAATAGAGTGAGTAAGGATCGTTCCCACGGAAAGTATCTAGCCTAGTTTTACGCTACATGAACAAGGAGGGGGGGTTTGAGTATAACGAAAACAATTTTAAGAAAAAAACAACTAAAGAACAATTCAAATTAAAGTATCGAATTCAATCAAAAGAACAAACCTTGGTCTAAGTCAACATCCATCATCAGAATTTTACAACTGATCATCGATGTAAGTATATATCAATTCACACTTTGAATATTCACTGTTGGAATTATTTTCTTATTTTTCCTTAATCACAGTTAATTAGAAAACAAGTGATCTAATTAACCCTAACTACTAAACAACCCAAGATAAGTGCTAAAGGTTTAATTTAGTAGCAGCCTTAAGAACTAGAGAGATCAATGAAGCTAAACAACACAAACACAAGCGCTTGTATTTAATTTAGTCGAGCGTTCTTCCTAAGATCTAATAATTTCTAAGGCAATAAATCATTAAATCTTGGTTGCTTCATAAATTAGGGAGATCAAACAATTACAGATTTGATATCTAACCTAGCGGTAGATTGCAACAAATAATAAACTAGTAAGCCTCCTAGTAATTAAATGAGACAATCATGAAAATAGGCACAAAAGAACATCCAATATTCAAAGCATAAATTGAACAATAAAAACAAATTAGATCTCACAGTTTTATTGATTCCGAGGCTTCCGTCTCTTTCGACCAAGTATAAAAGTTTTAGCCACATAGGGACATGACAGAAACTCAAAGGAGAAAATTAGAGAAGAGGGGAGAGAGAGGCGTCTGATTTCTCCTCCTCTCTTTTACATGTTAATTTCCCCTTTCCCAAGCCTACAAAATCTCCTAAAAATATTTCAAATAATAATATCCAAATTTGACTAATTAAGAAAAAATATTAAAAATAAAACAAAGTCCTAATATAACTAGGAAAGTGGTGTTTTCCAGCTGGAATTTTCGTGCACCAGATCTGGAAGCTTCCAAAAATAAACCGCATTAGATCCGCGTGTTAAAATTTCAGGCAAAGGAACATTTCAAAACGTCAGCAGTGCAGGTGCAACAACTTCAAGCCCGATTTCAACCACTTCAAGCCCGATTTCAACCTTGATGCATCCCGTATCTCTCAAAACTCAAAACATGAAAGTTGTAGAGCTTTGTCTTGGCGTTCCATAGCATCTTGAATCATCTCAATCGGAGCTCGGATGAGAGAGTTATGCCCAGATTAAGAAGCAATGTCAAAGCTGTCCAGAATCGCTCAATTAACTACGTTTTGCACTTAATGCCTCCATTTGAATCCTAAATCAAAATATAAGAATTATGAGTACATTTAGGCACCAAATTAGTGTAGAAGACTAAACATTAAGGGGGAACAATATGACAATTTGCATTCTCATCAAAATACTAGGAGATGTTAAACAGTTGAGCGACAAGACACTTGACTTATTCTTTTGATTTTGATTGTGCATTTGAATTTTCAACTTATATGTAAAAATAAAATAAAGAGAAAAAAATCCTTCTTGGTTGAATTGAACCAAAGATCCCACAGTGTGTATGCCATGTCCCATGGTATAGATATTGTGTGAAAATATATCATAATTAATTAAATTTTATTATATTTGTATTGAACATGGAAGAAACAAAATCAATTAAAAAAAAAAATCCAAAACTAGCTTTTGGATACTCATAAATAGTAACTCAACTTAAAGACCACAAAAGTCCCCCAACTTTAAGTAATAATTTTTTTTTCTTCTAAATTTTATGTTTTATTTTATTTTTTATTTTTTGTAGGGAAAAGAGATATGAGTCTTGGATGTCTCGGTTGAACAGTCTATGCAATCAAGTTATAAGGTTATTGGCTTTCAAATAAAAATTAAAAGGGCAAAATTGAGTTATATGGTTATTAGCTTTTAAATAAAAATAAAATGAAAAAATTTAGATACAATTATTTAGATATTATAAATTTGGTTTCCTAATTAAATTCAATTACATAGTTATATTGAATAATATAGCAAAAATAGTATTATATTGTTAAAAGCCTTGTAACTTAACTAGTTGACATCTTCTAGTATTTCTAAATTAGACATTTAGAATTCAAATCCCTCCCTCCATTGAATTACTAAATAAAAAAAAGTTTCACTCAAAATTAAAAGCTGTTTAACAATACCATCATCAATTGACTTCACAATATTCCTCCATGCACCTTCCTCCAACACAAGCACATTCTCTCTCAATTGAATATGGAATCTAGTTCAGTTGTACCCTCTGTGGTAATATAGATTTCTTAAATGTTTTATTACTATGTCTATGTCGTTTATGGAATTGACTTAGGTTGCGTTTGTTTCGCCTGAAAGTGTTTTCAGGAAAACATTTTACACCCTTGTGTGTATTTGGCAGCTACGAAAAATTCGGTCAACGGAAAATCAATTACGCTTTGACCGGAAAATAAGTCACTTTGGGTGTAAAATGAATTCAGCTTGTGTTTTACCTTCAAATGAATTACACCCCATTTTCTGGACTCACAGACGCACACAGAGAGAGAGAGAAAGAGAGAAAGAGCAAGAAGAGGGAGAAGAGAGAGTGGGTCTGATCTGAAGCCCAGATCGCGCCGATCGTCCAGTTGAGTTCGCGGCGATTGTCCTGCCGATCGTCTCGCCGATCTGAAGCCCAGATAGCGCCGATCGTCCCTCCGATCGTCCCATCTAGTTCGCACCGATTATCCCGCTGATCGTCTCGCTGATCTGAAGCCCAGATAGCGCCGATCGTCCCGTTTAGTTCGCGCTGCCAAGATCGTCCCGCCATCGTCCCGTCGAGTTCGCGCCATGAAGACCGCCGTGAAGATCGCGTCTCTTCCTCCTCCCTCTCAGTTTTGATTTTTGTTTTGATCGCCGTGAAGATTGCCGTCAAGATCGCATCAAGTTTGCGCCGCCGATCTCACCGTCCGCCACTCGCCGATCTGCTTTCGCTCTTTGATCTCTGATTGTTTTTTGTTGTCGTGGTGGTGTGGGTAGTGGTGTTTTGGTGGTTTTTGTTGTTGTGGTGGTGTGGGTGCTGCTGTGTGGGTGGCGGTGGATTACAAAAGGCTGAGAAAATGTAAAAAATCTGTGGATGTTGATGGATTTTTTGATATAAAATTTGTTTGGAAACTTAGAAAATAACTGAGAAAATGTGAAAATTTTATGGGAAATAGTATTTTCAGAATATTACCAAACACTGAAAATTATTTTTCAGATTATTTTCCATTGCACACCCAAACGCCTGGAATTTAATTTCTTTACGGGAATTTATTTTCCCCTGCATTCATTTTATACTCGGAATTCAATTTGCATCGAATCAAACCCAGCCTTAATTGAAGTTTATATGTTTAGCAAAGAAATTAAAATTTAAGTGAGTAATTAAATCATTGATTATGAAATTCAAAGATCTAAGATAAATTAAACTAAAAAAATATTATCATGATGACATCTCATGCCAGAAGGCTCTAATAAAATTAGACATTCGTGTCAAATTATATCTACTAGCCAAGAAATATGGAAAGCTTTGACCTCAGCAAGTTAGTTCAACATCTTTAACCAGAAAAAATGGACCTTGTTGAAGAGAGCCAAAAAAAAAAAAACTTAAATTTTGTAAAATTCTTCTTATTTTATATTTTGCTGTTACATTCTTATTTGTGAGAGAAAAGTATAATACATCAGGTGTACAAAATATTTTTCCAAAATTTTTCTTAGGACCCATCCTTGCATAAAAGAGAAGTGTAACACATTAAATGTACATATAAGTTTGACAAAAGCAAGGATGATTTCTTTTCTCAATGGGCATGGAATCTTTCAACTTTTCTTAGAAGTTTGAAGGTTTATTTATTTATTTATTTTTTTTTTTTGGGTTTTCCTGCTTGAGATGTTGGAAATTCTTTCACACGTACATACGCGTTCACGTTACTTTGAATCTGATGCTTAAAAAATAAATTAAAAAAAAAATGTTAACAAATGCCTTAAACATTAGTTTAGAAACTATTTTTAAAATATTTTTATATATAGAATAATGATAAAATAATTAATTGTGTTGATAGCATTTTATATCTCTCATAAAAATTATGTCAAAACTTTCCTAATATAATTTATTAATAATTGCCTTAAAGACACCCATTAACATAACTTATAAAAGAAACTAGAGAAAGAAAACATATTATTCTAGTCTCCTACAAAAAAAGTACTACCATTCAAACCAACCATACTATTACTAGTAAAATTTGGGGCAATAGATAAGGTCAAAATGCTCATATCATATCATATTATATCATATTATTATAGCCATCAAAGGAGCATTCGCTTGGAGAAACTTTTTGTTTATCTAAGAAAAATGTCATACTTTTTTTTGTCATTTCAGGTCTTATATAAAAAAATCTTAGAAGAATTGAACATGGGCCACCCTTATCTCACCTTTTTTTTTTTTTTTTTTTTTTAATACTAGGCTAAGAAATCTACAAAACAGCCTCCATCTTAACACAAAAGTAAAACATTCAACAGAATTTCTACCCCAAAAAAAATCATTGAATAGAAAAGAAAAGATAAATAAAGAGAAAGATAGCTAACATGAAAGATTTAAATGGCACTTATTTATAAACCAAAAGAAAAGTAGTATTTCATATTTAAAAAAAGAAAAAGAAAAAGAAAAAAAAAAGAAGTAATATTTTTAAAAAAAAGCTATATCCACAACATTTTCACAATAAATCATAAGTGATAAGTTATTATTGGTTGTTATTGTTAAGGCAAAAAAGAAATCTTGGTGGTAAGTTCAAATTTGAACTAATAACAACTAACCACCTATGGTTTATTGTAAAAATATTGTAAAAATATTGTGAACGTAGTATTTCTCAATATTTTTAAGATAAATATCCTCCGTCCCCTCTCCCCAAACCAAAAAAAAAAAAAAAAAAAAAAACACTTCAAAACTTGTTATCAACGTACTAATTTCTCTCAATGTTACCTAGAAGTAATCCTTACCTTCCCTTTAAAACATTCTGAATTTGCTTTAGCCCCAAAACACTTAAATTAAAATTTTTTGCAATATTATATATCTATAGTTAAAAAAAAAAAAAAAACTATCAAGATCAATTTTGAATAAAATGAGGAAGTTGATTTTTATTTTTTATTTTTTTATAACAACAATTCTCCTAATAAAAAAAGAACAAGTTAGGTCAGATTTTTCACAAAACCTTATACGAGAATACTATTGACACACTCTTCTTCACATATTACTCTTGATTTACTATTAGAAAAAACAATAAATTTAACCACATAATAAATTTCTTAATATTTGTCACAAGTGTCGATAGAGCATATTGTGATTATTGATAATGTGCAAATTTGTTGACTTCGTGGTTACATGTCTGACTAGGTAGTTTGTACAGTAGACAGATCTTTGATGACCACAAATTTTCAGACAACAATAGCCATCTGAGAGAAGAGAATTTACAGAGATCTATCCATATGTCTGACCCCACAACTTCCACACAGTAATTAACACAGCTTGCTTCATCATCAAGTTTTGAAAAACAAGAATTCTAAGATCACAATTTAAATCACTAACTTTTATCAAAATTGTCTATATAACGCAAACAGTAAACAATGAAGAAAATGTGATGGATTCGCACGAAAGTGGTCGGTAATCAATTACAATGTACGACGTAGAAAAATTGTGACAAAAGTTATAACATTTTACTATGTGTTACTAGAATTTTTCAATTTTTTTTTGGATAAGAACTAGAATCACTCAATTAAAAAGCTGTTACAGCGTTGAACATTTTTTTAAATAGGATAGTGTTGAAGATTAAAAGCCAAATTAGAACGCCTATATATAAATTGAGAGAATCACACTTCCAAGAAACAAAAATCCTCCAAAACCCAATTACCACATTTTTTCCCACACTTGGATTTTGGATGCACTTCCAAAAAAAAAAAAAAAAAAATGCATCCAAAACCAAACCATTCAACATTGTCAGTGCTCCCAAAGCGCATAATCATAATGCGCCACGGCGAGTCCAAGGGCAATTTGGACTATTCAGCCTACAGCACAATCCCGGACCACCAAATCCCGCTCACCGACATGGGCCTGGCCCAGGCCCAAGATGCCGGTTCCCGACTCCGCCACCTCATCTCCACAGCCTCCTCCACGGACTCGTGGCGCGTGCACTTCTACGTGTCCCCATACGCCCGCGCCCAATCGACGCTGAGAGAACTGGGTCGGAGCTTCACGAAGAAACGGGTCATAGGGGTCCGAGAAGAGTGTCGGATCCGAGAGCAAGACTTCGGGAACTTCCAGGTGGAAGAGAGGATGAGAGCGATCAAACGAACGCGCGAAAGGTTCGGCCGTTTCTTCTATCGTTTCCCCGAAGGCGAGTCCGCTGCTGACGTCTTCGACCGCGTTTCTAGTACGTCTTCTGTCTTCTTTCTTTTTCTTTTGTTCTGTGTCATTGTGTGTACGCTTTATTTATTTATGAAAAGACGCATGTTTTGCTAACGTATGAGCGTGCCTGTTGCCTTGTCGACGAACATAAGAAAAACTAACATTACGTAACTCATGGCATTCAGCTAAAGCTAAAGGTGCATGAATATTCTTTTAGTCCATATATAACGCCCGGACAATGGTAGCAGCTAAACCCGTGTCTTCCATCTCCCACTGAGCATCCATTAGGATATGCCTTAAGAAATCAAAAAAGTTAAGGAACCGCTGACAAAAGAGAGAAGAGAGTTGAAGAACCGCATATAGATTCCCCGAGCCTTAGAGCAATCCCAAAATAGATGGAACAAAGATTCAGATGTACCTCCACATTCCTCACAAGTGCTATATATCTACCAATACGGGTCTACGTACAAGATTATCTTTTGTTGGCAAAGTGCCTAATCTAATGAGGGGTTTGGATTTTCCACAATCTCTTCCCAAACAGACGCATACTACTCCCGTCAGAACTAGAGCCCATCTCCCTGTTAGTCTCAAAATCCAAAGCCACCTTATAAGCAATTCTAACAGTGAAAAAACCATTTGAAGTTTCCGCCCAACCCTGCTTAACGCTTGTTCTTATTTTTATCCTTGTTTTCATGCATTTCTGTAATGTGTGCGCGCTTTGCCGAGGATCAAACTCCAAAGTAAGCCCATCACAACTTCTAATACAATGGACTGATATATGAGTCCAAAATGGTGGACAAGAAGTACTATAAAATGTTAATAAAACAAAAAAGATTGGCCGGTATACGGTTAAATATTAAACCTTTTACCAAATTATCCAATCTAAATTTTTATTTGAATAAGTTCTAGCTACAGAAACACACAATTAAGAACTTCTTTATAGACTGCCAGAGACTTTCTCTCAAACTTTGAATCAGAGTTTGGCTGGTTAATTAGGTTCTCCGAACTATAATAGTTATATGAAATTACAATATTGCAAGTGCAGTATTCAATTTCTTATGTTGGAATTACTGTTTGCTTGTGCACATGTGCTATTGGTACTAGACAATTAGACGTAGCTTTAACTGGCCTGGATTTGGTGCTTCCCAAGTGAGCAAAGTAGCAGCCACAAAATCCGAACCTTTTTCTCAGCAAAAAAAAAATCGACCTAACTTGAAATCCTTTAGGGAATGTTCTTTGAGGGATTTTCTTGTTTTGAATTATTATTCCAGTAAAATGGAAATGCCATTCATGTCCTATGCAGTAAATTGCAATTCAAGAATTTGTATTTGGTGGTATATAGGAGGGTGGGGGTGGGGGTGCTTTTTGAGCCCTGTCAGTTAGTTGGAAGTATTTTCCTGAAAGGAGGAATTATTTTCAAATTTTGTGTCTTTGAAATGCGGAATTGAAGTGGGAATTTGAATCTTACAGGTTTTCTTGAATCACTGTGGAGGGACATAGACATGAACAGGCTTCACCATGACCCTTCCCATGACTTGACTCTTATAATCGTCTCACATGGGCTAACCTCACAGGTCTTCCTCATGAAGTGGTTCAAGTGGACTGTTGAGCAATTTGAGCGCCTAAACAATCTCGGGAACTGTGAATTCCGAGTGATGGAATTAGGAGATGGTGGAGAATACAGCTTAGCAATCCATCACACAGAGGAGGAAATGCATGAATGGGGACTTGATGCTGATATGATAGCTGACCAAAAATGGCGAATCAATGCCCACAGGGGTGCATTGAATGGAAATTGTCCCTGGTATCTTGATGCTTTCTTTGACCATCTAGATGACTCGGATGACAATGAAGACAGTGTGGACGAATCCCCAAGTGATTCTTCTAGTGTATGTAAACTCTGAAGAATTGTTGTGATATTGGCTTCCTTGTTACAGATTGAACAAAAACAAAGACCACATTCATGGATATTTTGACATACAAAAATTCAAGTTCAATTGTAGCGTCTTTTTCAATAAACTGGTGCTTCTGAACGTGTAAAAATCTGCTATAATTATCCTACATTGCTAGGTGAAGCAAAAAATATAGTGCATTGCATCAACTTGTACTAAATTTTTTTGTCAATTTTAACATAAAAACCTATTTTTTCTTTTATCTTACATAACTATTTTTCAAAAACACACACACATCAAATTATCTATTTTACATTCTGTTTTATTTAAATAATCATTATTTATCTATTTATTAGGAATATGATGAGAGCATGAAGTGAGAGAAAAAAATTAAAATAATAAAATGCAAAGCTGCAACAAGTAACTTTACAAATTTACACATCTTTTACTTGACTGATGTGGGTAATTTTGGATCTTGGTTATGTAAAATTGAATTGTTATTTTATTTTTCATTTTTGGATGCATTTTGTGCTTGACACATAATATTTTGCTCTTTACTTATAAAGATTTTGTATTTTTTGTTTGAGAAGATGAGAAATTGCATGTTAGACACCTTTTTTGACATGGAATGTGGTTGAATCATTGAATGCAGACTTTTAAATGATAGCATCAATGATCAAACAAGCAAATACAAAAGATGCAAAAATGCCTAGTTTGCACTATGTAGGCATTACTTTCTTTGCATTTTTGGATAGAAAATTACACTTCAATTGATCAGATGCAAACAAGCCGAGTAATGAGCTATCCAAATTGGAAGTTGTTGCCAACAAGTCAAGCTAAGTTATTGCCTTTGAAACGCATTTCCTAATTTGCACCCGTCACATTAGTGTTCTTCTAGTTTAAATGGAAAGTTAATGTTAATTACTAGGTGATAGTTAGCCTAAAAAACCATCAATAAGTTCTAATAGTTTTTTTTTTTTTTTTTTTTTTCGATAAGAATAAGTTCTAATAGTTGATTCAGATAATAATTTAGGTGACAGCGATTACTTCCAAGTTGTAACATTCTTTGCCATCATTGATCGCGAAGGAGAGAGATTAGATTTTTTGTTTTATTATTTCCTTTGATAGTGGGGATTTTTTTTAAATCCATTATTTTAAGAAGAGTTAAAGGGGAAGAGATTACACATTAGAGCATTCCCATTAAAGATGCTAAAAATAATATATGTTAAATTTTACCATCAACCCACAAAAAAAACCACTGCATCAAAGATTTCAAATGGCAAAATTTTTGACACACAGCTACAGTGAGATGTTATAAATAAGATCTCATTGTAGCATAAATCTTAAACGAAAATATTATTTTTTATTCTAACGGTTACTTTTCCCTTTCTTTTTTTTATTTTTCTCTTCATTCTTCTCTCTCCTCTCCTCTCCTCTCTCACTTTCCTCTTCTCCCTTTCTCGTAACTTCTGTTACCTCTTCACCAGTCTTCCCAATTTCATCCTCTCCTCCTCCCTCCCCTTTCATCTCCTCCAACCTCCCCCCTCTTCCCCCGACCAATCCCAAGGTGCCATCTATCCCCTCTGCCCTTCCTCCACCTCCCCCTCCCTCTTCCTCCTTGCGTACCACTCCCATCGGGTTTGGACTTGCCCCGAACACTCTCACTGAGCTCGTGTGGGACACGGTGAAGCGGGATCTATTGAGGATTGTGAGCAATTTGAAGCTAGTGGTGTTTCTGAATCCTTATAGAGAGGATCCTGGAAAGGCGTTGCGTGATTGGGATCTTTGGGGTCTCTGATCGGCGTGGGTCTTTGATCGGCATGAGTCATCGAGTTGATGTGCTTTTGTTCTCTCTTGGTGGTTGTTTTTTCAGTTTGTTCTCTCTTGGTGGCTCTTTTTCCGGTTGTTGGTGGTGAATGGTGATGAGGTTGTGGGTTTGGGTTTGTGATTTGGTTATGATTTTGGTGGTTGGTAGTCATGGTTGTGGGTGGTGGTGACAGTGGCAGTTGTTGTAGCTGTGGTGGCACCAGTAGGTGGTTTTATTTTTATTTTTTGTTTTAGATGGTGGTGGCAGGCAGCGGCTAGCTGTGGATTTGGGTTTGCAAAGAAAGTGGTGGGTTTTTAGAGAAGGGGAGAGACATAGATAAGAAGAGAGAAAAAAAGATACAAAAAAAAAAAAAAAATTTAAATGGAGTGGTAAAAAAAAAATAGAATTACAAAGTGAGATGTTAAAAGCTATAAAGTAGTGTTTTGAGATGATATATGCTAAAATTTTAACTCATGGGAATGCTTAAAGTATTTACGAGATAAAAAAAATTGTTTTTGTATCCTATAAAAAAAAATGGGCTGGCAAGATGGGCCTTTTGTGACTAGTTTAATGAATCTGTTATTAGGCATTAGACTTTTCCTAATAGGGTTGTAAATGGCTTGATTTTTTTCCCAATTCTATAGTTCAAGGGAAGGGCGATTTAAATTTTGGATTATTCCGTTGGAAATATGGTGTGTTGTCGTAGGTAACCAAAAATAAAACCTATACTCTTAAAAATATATGTAATAGAGTGAGTAAGGATCGTTCCCACGGAAAGTATCTAGCCTAGTTTTACGCTACATGAACAAGGAGGGGGGGTTTGAGTATAACGAAAACAATTTTAAGAAAAAAACAACTAAAGAACAATTCAAATTAAAGTATCGAATTCAATCAAAAGAACAAACCTTGGTCTAAGTCAACATCCATTATCAGAATTTTACAACTGATCATCGATGTAAGTATATATCAATTCACACTTTGAATATTCACTGTTGGAATTATTTTCTTATTTTTCCTTAATCACAGTTAATTAGAAAACAAGTGATCTAATTAACCCTAACTACTAAACAACCTAAGATAAGTGCTAAAGGTTTAATTTAGTAGCAGCCTTAAGAACTAGAGAGATCAATGAAGCTAAACAACACAAACACAAGCGCTTGTATTTAATTTAGTCGAGCGTTCTTCCTAAGATCTAATAATTTCTAAGGCAATAAATCATTAAATCTTGGTTGCTTCATAAATTAGGGAGATCAAACAATTACAGATTTGATATCTAACCTAGCGGTAGATTGCAACAAATAATAAACTAGTAAGCCTCCTAGTAATTAAATGAGACAATCATGAAAATAGGCACAAAAGAACATCCAATATTCAAAGCATAAATTGAACAATAAAAACAAATTAGATCTCACAGTTTTATTGATTCCGAGGCTTCCGTCTCCTTCGACCAAGTATAAAAGTTTTAGCCACATAGGGACATGACAGAAACTCAAAGGAGAAAATTAGAGAAGAGGGGAGAGAGAGGCGTCTGATTTCTCCTCCTCTCTTTTACATGTTAATTTCCCCTTTCCCAAGCCTACAAAATCTCCTAAAAATATTTCAAATAATAATATCCAAATTTGACTAATTAAGAAAAAATATTAAAAATAAAACAAAGTCCTAATATAACTAGGAAAGTGGTGTTTTCCAGCTGGAATTTTCGTGCACCAGATCTGGAAGCTTCCAAAAATAAACCGCATTAGATCCGCGTGTTAAAATTTCAGGCAAAGGAACATTCCAAAACGTCAGCAGTGCAGGTGCAACAACTTCAAGCCCGATTTCAACCACTTCAAGCCCGATTTCAACCTTGATGCAGCCCGTATCTCTCAAAACTCAAAACATGAAAGTTGTAGAGCTTTGTCTTGGCGTTCCATAGCATCTTGAATCATCTCAATCGGAGCTCGGATGAGAGAGTTATGCCCAGATTAAAAAGCAATGTCAAAGCTGTCCAGAATCGCCCAATTAACTACGTTTTGCACTTAATGCCTCCATTTGAATCCTAAATCAAAATATAAGAATTATGAGTACATTTAGGCACCAAATTAGTGTAGAAGACTAAACATTAAGGGGGAACAATATGACAATTTGCATTCTCATCAAAATACTAGGAGATGTTAAACAGTTGAGCGACAAGACACTTGACTTATTCTTTTGATTTTGATTGTGCATTTGAATTTTCAACTTATATGTAAAAATAAAATAAAGAGAAAAAAATCCTTCTTGGTTGAATTGAACCAAAGATCCCACAGTGTGTATGCCATGTCCCATGGTATAGATATTGTGTGAAAATATATCATAATTAATTAAATTTTATTATATTTGTATTGAACATGGAAGAAACAAAATCAATTAAAAAAAAAAAATCCAAAACTAGCTTTTGGATACTCATAAATAGTAACTCAACTTAAAGACCACAAAAGTCCCCCAACTTTAAGTAATAATTTTTTTTTCTTCTAAATTTTATTTTTTATTTTTTGTAGGGAAAAGAGATATGAGTTTTGGATGTCTCGGTTGAACAGTCTATGCAATCAAGTTATAAGGTTATTGGCTTTCAAATAAAAATTAAAAGGGCAAAATTGAGTTATATGGTTATTAGCTTTTAAATAAAAATAAAATGGAAAAATTTAGATACAATTATTTAGATATTATAAATTTGGTTTCCTAATTAAATTCAATTACATAGTTATATTGAATAATATAGCAAAAATAGTATTATATTGTTAAAAGCCTTGTAACTTAACTAGTTGACATCTTCTAGTATTTCTAAATTAGACATTTAGAATTCAAATCCCTCCCTCCATTGAATTACTAAATAAAAAAAAAGTTTCACTCAAAATTAAAAGCTGTTTAACAATACCATCATCAATTGACTTCACAATATCCCTCCATGCACCTTCCTTCAACACAAGCACATTCTCTCTCAATTGAATATGGAATCTAGTTCAGTTGTACCCTCTGTGGTAATATAGATTTCTTAAATGTTTTATTACTATGTCTATGTCGTTTATGGAATTGACTTAGGCTGCGTTTGTTTCGCCTGAAAGTGTTTTCAGGAAAACATTTTACACCCTTGTGTGTGTTTGGCAGCTACGAAAAATTCGGTCAACGGAAAATCAATTACGCTTTGACCGGAAAATAAGTCACTTTGGGTGTAAAATGAATTCAGCTTGTGTTTTACCTTCAAATGAATTACACCCCATTTTCCGGACTCACAGACGCACACAGAGAGAGAGAGAGAGAGAGAGAAAGAGCAAGAAGAGGGAGAAGAGAGAGTGGGTCTGATCTGAAGCCCAGATCGCGCCGATCGTCCAGTTGAGTTCACGGTGATTGTCCCGCCGATCGTCTCGCCGATCTGAAGCCCAGATAGCGCCGATCGTCCCTCCGATCGTCCCATCTAGTTCGCACCGATTATACCGCTGATCGTCTCGCTGATCTGAAGCCCAGATAGCGCCGATCGTCCCGTTTAGTTCGCGCTGCCAAGATCGTCCCGCCATCGTCCCGTCGAGTTCGCGCCATGAAGACCGCCGTGAAGATCGCGTCTCTTCCTCCTCCCTCTCAGTTTTGATTTTTGTTTTGATCGCCATGAAGATTGCCGTCAAGATCGCATCAAGTTTGCGCCGCCGATCTCACCGTCCGCCACTCGCCGATCTGCTTTCTCTCTTTGATCTCTGATTGTTTTTTGTTGTCGTGGTGGTGTGGGTAGTGGTGTTTTGGTGGTTTTTGTTGTTGTGGTGGTGTGGGTGCTGCTGTGTGGGTGGCGGTGGATTACAAAAGGTTGAGAAAATGTAAAAAATCTGTGACTGTTGGTGGATTTTTTGATATAAAATTTGTTTGGAAACTTAGAAAATAACTGAGAAAATGTGAAAATTTTATGGGAAATAGTATTTTCAGAATATTACCAAACACTGAAAATTATTTTTCAGACTATTTTTCATTGCACACCCAAACGCCTGGAATTTAATTTCTTTACGGGAATTTATTTTCCCCTGCATTCATTTTATACTCGGAATTCAATTTGCATCGAATCAAACCCAGCCTTAATTGAAGTTTATATGTTTAGCAAAGAAATTAAAATTTAAGTGAGTAATTAAATCATTGATTATGAAATTCAAAGATCTAAGATAAATTAAACTAAAAAAATATTATCATGATGACATCTCATGCCAGAAGGCTCTAATAAAATTAGACATTCGTGTCAAATTATATCTACTTGCCAAGAAATATGGAAAGCTTTGACCTTAGCAAGTTAGTTCAACATCTTTAACCAGAAAAAATGGACCTTGTTGAAGAGAGCCAAAAAAAAAACTTAAATTTTGTAAAATTCTTCTTATTTTATATTTTGCTGTTACATTCTTATTTGTGAGAGAAAAGTATAATACATCAGGTGTACAAAATATGTTTCCAAAATTTTTCTTAGGACCCATCCTTGCATAAAAGAGAAGTGTAACACATTAAATGTACATATAAGTTTGACAAAAGCAAGGATGATTTCTTTTCTCAATGGGCATGGAATCTTTCAACTTTTCTTAGAAGTTTGAAGGTTTATTTATTTATTTATTTATTTTTTTTGGGTTTTCCTGCTTGAGATGTTGGAAATTCTTTCACACGTACATACGCGTTCACGTTACTTTGAATCTGATGCTTAAAAAATAAATTAAAAAAAAATGTTAACAAATGCCTTAAACATTAGTTTAGAAACTATTTTTAAAATATTTTTATAGAATAATGATAAAATAATTAATTGTGTTGATAGCATTTTATATCTCTCATAAAAATTATGTCAAAACTTTCCTAATATAATTTATTAATAATTGCCTTAAAGACACCCATTAACATAACTTATAAAAGAAACTAGAGAAAGAAAACATATTATTCTAGTCTCCTACAAAAAAAGTACTACCATTCAAACCAACCATACTATTACTAGTAAAATTTGGGGCAATAGATAAGGTCAAAATGCTCATATCATATCATATTATCTCATATTATTATAGCCATCAAAGGAGCATTCGCTTGGAGAAACTTTTTGTTTATCGAAGAAAAATGTCATACTTTTTTTTTGTCATTTCAGGTCTTATATAAAAAAATCTTAGAAGAATTGAACATGGGCCACCCTTATCTCACCTTTTTTTTTTTTTTTTTTTAATACTAGGCTAAGAAATCTACAAAACAGCCTCCATCTTAACACAAAAGTAAAACATTCAACAGAATTTCTACCCCAAAAAAAATCATTGAATAGAAAAGAAAAGATAAATAAAGAGAAAGATAGCTAACATGAAAGATTTAAATGGCACTTATTTATAAACCAAAAGAAAAGTAGTATTTCATATTTAAAAAAAGAAAAAGAAAAAGAAAAAAAAAGAAGTAATATTTTTTTAAAAAAGCTATATCCATAACATTTTCACAATAAATCATAAGTGATAAGTTATTATTGGTTGTTATTGTTAAGGCAAAAAAGAAATCTTGATGGTAAGTTCAAATTTGAACTAATAACAACTAACCACCTATGGTTTGTTGTAAAAATATTGTAAAAATATTGTGAACGTAGTATTTCTCAATATTTTTAAGATAAATATCCTCCGTCCCCTCTCCCCAAACCAAAAAAAAAAAAAAAAACACTTCAAAACTTGTTATCAACGTACTAATTTCTCTCAATGTTACCTAGAAGTAATCCTTACCTTTCCTTTAAAACATTCTGAATTTGCTTTAGCCCCAAAACACTTAAATTAAATTTTTTTGCAATATTATATATCTATAGTTAAAAAAAAAAAAAAAACTATCAAGATATCAATTTTGAATAAAATGAGGAAGTTGGTTTTTATTTTTTATTTTTTTATAACAACAATTCTCCTAATAAAAAAAGAACAAGTTAGGTAAGATTTTTCACAAAACCTTATACGAGAATACTATTGACACACTCTTCTTCACATATTACTCTTGATTTACTATTAGAAAAAAACAATAAATTTAACCACATAATAAATTTCTTAATATTTGTCACAAGTGTCGATAGAGCATATTGTGATTATTGATAATGTGCAAATTTGTTGACTTGGTGGTCACACGTCTGACTAGGTACTTTGTACAGTAGACAGATCTTTGATGACCACAAATTTTCAGACAACAATAACCATCTGAGAGAAGAGAATTTACAGAGATCTATCCATATATCTGACCCCACAACTTCCACACAGTAATTAACACAGCTTGCTTCATCGTCAAGTTTTGAAAAACAAGAATTCTAAGATCACAATTTAAGGTGATGTATGGTTTAGGTGTTTTCGTCACTCAATACTCAGTTTTCATCACTCAATTGTAAAATGTTTTGTTTGGATGAGTTTTGAGTTATGGTTTTCATCACTCAGTTCTCTGATTTTTGAGTAATGAGTTATGAAAATTGAAAACACATTTTATCTGTTTTCAGTTTTCATTACTCATAACTTAATGGTATTTTTGTAATTAAACACACATGGAGGACCTCACAGTCGCACTTTTTGACCGTTTGACTTTTTTTTTTTCTTTTCTTCTCTTGCGTTCGGTCTTCAGGTTTTTTTTTTTTTTTTTTTTTTTCACTAGTTCAGTGACTTCGGTCTTCTAGTTTTTTTTTTCTTTTTTTTTTTTCCTGGGTTCGGTTTCAGCTCTTCTTCTTCCTCCTTTTTTTTAACTGATTCGGTCTTCAAGTTTTTTTTTTCTTTTTTTTCCTGGGTTCGGTTTTAGCTTTTTTTTTTTTTTTTTTTCATTGCACTGGGTTCAGTGAGTTTGGATACAAAAAAAAAAAAAAAAAAAAAAAACTGTACTAATGACAGATATGGGACCCACAATAGTGTGAAAATGTTGAGTGATGATAACTGAGTGATAATGTTGTTTGGGTGTGATATTTTAGAGTGATGAGTAATGAGTGATGAGTGATGGATGATAAGTGATGAAAATTGAGTGATGAGTGACCATATTTTTAATCACTAACTTTTATCAAAATTGTCTATATAACACAAACAGTTACAATGGAGAAAATGTGATGGATTCGTACAAAAGTAATTGGTAATCAATTAAAATATACCACGTAGAAGAATTGTGACAAAAGTTATAACATTTTAATATGTGTTACTAGAATTTTTCAATATTTTTTTGGATAAGAACTAGAATCACTCAATTAAAAAGCTGTTACAGCGTTGAACATTTTTTTAAATAGGATAGTGTTGAAGATTAAAAGCCAAATTAGAACGCCTATATATAAATTGAGAGAATCACACTTCCAAGAAACAAAAATCCTCCAAAACCCAATTACCACATTTTTTCCCACACTTGGATTTTGGATGCACTTCCAAAAAAAAAAAAAAAAAAATGCATCCAAAACCAAACCATTCAACATTGTCAGTGCTCCCAAAGCGCATAATCATAATGCGCCACGGCGAGTCCAAGGGCAATTTGGACTATTCAGCCTACAGCACAATCCCGGACCACCAAATCCCGCTCACCGACATGGGCCTGGCCCAGGCCCAAGACGCCGGTTCCCGACTCCGCCACCTCATCTCCACAGCCTCCTCCACGGACTCGTGGCGCGTGCACTTCTACGTGTCCCCATACGCCCGCGCCCAATCGACGCTGAGAGAACTGGGTCGGAGCTTCACGAAGAAACGGGTCATAGGGGTCCGAGAAGAGTGTCGGATCCGAGAGCAAGACTTCGGGAACTTCCAGGTGGAAGAGAGGATGAAAGCGATCAAACGAACGCGCGAAAGGTTCGGCCGTTTCTTCTATCGTTTTCCCGAAGGAGAGTCCGCTGCTGACGTCTTCGACCGCGTTTCTAGTACGTCTTCTGTCTTCTTTTTCTTTTGTTGTGTGTCATTGTGTGTACGCTTTATTTATTTATGAAAAGACGCATGTTTTGCTAACGTATGAGCGTGCCTATTGCCTTGTCGACGAACATAAGAAAAACTAACATTACGTAACTCATGGCATTCAGCTAAAGCTAAAGGTGCATGAATCTTCTTTTAGTCCATATATAACGCCCGGACAATGGTAGCAGCTAAACCCGTGTCTTCCATCTCCCACTGAGCATCCATTAGGATATGCCTTAAGAAATCAAAAAAGTTAAGGAACCGCTGACAAAAGCGAGAAGAGAGTTGAAGAACCGCATATAGATTCCCCGAGCCTTAGAGCAATCCCAAAATAGATGGAACAAAGATTCAGATGTACCTCCACATTCCTCACAAGTGCTATATATCTACCAATACAGGTCTACGTACAAGATTATCTTTTGTTGGCAAAGTGCCTAATCTAATGAGGGGTTTGGATTTTCCACAATCTCTTCCCAAACAGACGCATACTACTCCCGTCAGAACTAGAGCCCATCTCCCTGTTAGTCTCAAAATCCAAAGCCACCTTATAAGCAATTCTAACAGTGAAAAAACCATTTGAAGTTTCCGCCCAACCCTGCTTAACGCTTGTTCTTATTTTTATCCTTGTTTTCATGCATTTCTGTAATGTGTGTGCGCTTTTTTTTTTGAAAATGCCGAGGATCAAACTCCAAAGTAAGCCCATCACAACTTCTAATACAATGGACTGATATATGAGTCCATAATAGTGGACAAGAAGTACTATAAAATGTTAATAAAACAAAAAAGATTGGCCGGTATACGGTTAAATATTAAACCTTTTACCAAATTATCCAATCTAAATTTTTATTTGAATAAGTTCTAGCTACAGAAACACACAATTAAGAACTTCTTTATAGACTGCCAGAGACTTTCTCTCAAACTTTGAATCAGAGTTTGGCTGGTTAATTAGGTTCTCCGAACTATAATAGTTATATGAAATTACAATATTGCAAGTGCAGTATTCAATTTCTTATGTTGGAATTACTGTTTGCTTATGCACATGTGCTATTGGTACTAGACAATTAGACGTAGCTTTAACTGGCCTGGATTTGGTGCTTCCCAAGTGAGCAAAGTAGCAGCCACAAAATCCGAACCTTTTTCTCAGCAAAAAAAAATTCGATCTAACTTGAAATCCTTTAGGGAATGTTCTTGAGGGATTTTCTTGTTTTGAATTATTATTCCAGTAAAATGGAAATGCCATTCATGTCCTATGCAGTAAATTGCAATTCAAGAATTTGTATTGGGTGGTATATAGGGGGGTGGGGGTGGGGGTGGTTTTTGAGCCCTGTCAGTTAGTTGGAAGTATTTTCCTGAAAGGAGAAATTATTTTCAAATTTTGTGTCTTTGAAATGCGGAATTGAAGTGGGAATTTGAATCTTACAGGTTTTCTTGAATCACTGTGGAGGGACATAGACATGAACAGGCTTCACCATGACCCTTCCCATGACTTGACTCTTATAATCGTCTCACATGGGCTAACCTCACAGGTCTTCCTCATGAAGTGGTTCAAGTGGACTGTTGAGCAATTTGAGCGCCTAAACAATCTCGGGAACTGTGAATTCCGAGTGATGGAATTAGGAGATGGTGGAGAATACAGCTTAGCAATCCATCACACAGAGGAGGAAATGCATGAATGGGGACTTGATGCTGATATGATAGCTGACCAAAAATGGCGAATCGATGCCCACAGGGGTGCATTGAATGGAAATTGTCCCTGGTATCTTGATGCTTTCTTTGACCAGCTAGATGACTCGGATGACAATGAAGACAGTGTGGACGAATCCCCAAGTGATTCTTCTAGTGTATGTAAACTCTGAAGAATTGTTGTGATATTGGCTTCCTTGTTACAGATTGAACAAAAACAAAGACCACATTTCATGGATATTTTGACATACAAAAATTCAAGTTCAATTGTAGCGTCTTTTTCAATAAACTGGTGCTTCTGAACGTGTAAAAATCTGCTATATTTATCCTACTTTGCTAGGTGAAGTAAAAAATATAGTGCATTGCATTAACTTGTACAAAATTTTTTGTTTATTTTAATATAAGAACCTATTTTTTCTTCTATTTTACATAACCATTTTTCAAAAACGCCCACATCAAATTATCTATTTTACATTCTATTTTATTTAAATAATCATTATTTATTTATTTATTAGGAATATGATGAGGGCATGAAGTGAGAGAAAAAAATTAAAATAATAAAATGCAAAGCTGCAGTAAATAACTTTACAAATTTACACATCTTTAACTTGAGTGATGTGGGTAATTTAGGATCTTGGATATGTAAAATTGAATTGTTATTTTATTTTTCATCTTTGGATGCATTTTGGGCTTGACACATAATATTTTGCTCTTTACTTATAAAGATTTTGTATTTTTTTTTTTTTTTTTTGAGAAGATGAGAACTTGCATGTTAGACACCTTTTTTGACATGGAATTAATGTGACATTTGAATCATTGAATGCAGACTTTTAAATGATAGCATCAATGATCAAACAAGCAAATACAAAAGATGCAAAAATGCCTAGTTTGCACTATGTTGGCATTACTTTCTTTGCATTTTTGGATAGAAAATTACACTTCAATTGATCAGATGCAAACAAGCCGAGTAATGAGCTATCCAAATTGGAAGTTGTTGCCAACAAGTCAAGCTAAGTTATTGCCTTTGAAACGCATTTCCTAATTTGCACCCATCACATTAATTAGTGTTCTTCTAGTTTAAATGGAAAGTTAATGTTAATTACTAGGTGATAGTTAGCCTAAAAAACCATCAATAAGTTCTAATAGTTGATTCAGATAATAATTTAGGTGACAACGATTACTTGAATGACATATGAATTTTTGATATCTTGTGCACTATGCCTGGTACTAATGTACTGACATCTTGTGGACTATGCCTGGAACTTTAACAAAAAATTGTTTGGAGTTTCTGTCAAATTTAAAATAGGATTAAAACATAAGTCCGTTTAATTTGTAATTAGAACAAATAATTGTGAATTTTTTTTTATAATGAATAAAGTATGAGTACTGAGAATTGTTGGGCTGCGTAAGCTTAAAAAAAACAAAATTTATAATAAATAAAGAACGAGAATTGAGAATAGTTGGGCTGTATAAGCTGCAAAAAGAACTAGATTTTGAAAATAAATATGTTAAACACTAATATTAGTTTCCTAAAAATGGATTATCATCTAAAAGCAATTCAAGTCTCCCAAAAGTAAAATTCTGATTTTTTTTTTCTTAAGCATATCCAAATGAAAAACATGAGCTGAATTAGTAATTGAGTTTCAATTAAACTCTATAAAGCAAAAGGATATGGTTATCTATTTTTCGTGATATGATATTAATTTATATTTATGATATGTTTTAGCCAAGTTTTCACACCATGTGCATTCCATTTTGTTATTAGTTTCCTCCATTATTTTGCCAAAGGCTTTGTAACTGGATTGACACCTCTCCATGTACAAAGTGCTTGAGGGTTTCGGGAGGAAATGGTTCAAACGGTGAGATCAACAGTATGTTGTAACTATTTTTCAAAAAAAGTTTCCTCCATTATTTTAATAAATTTTCGTATTCTGTTTTATAGACAAAATAGAACGATAATTTATTAATTTTTTCAAATATTTCAATAATTAAAGTAGTTTAGTGATATGATCATTCTAAATGTATTTATAAATTTGAGAATTGTATGATATAGTAAGTTCCATGCTTACTCAAGAATGCAAATATCTTTTTAAAAAAAAAAAAAAAGAATGCAAATGTTGTTTGATAAAATCAAAATGCAAATGTCCTTCAATTATTTTATTTTACTTTTTTTATGGGATTTTCTTTACATTCTTGATTGTGTGTTAATATATATTTTTTATGGACTTGTTTCAAGCAACTAAATTTAAGTAAGAATACCATATTTCAAGTTAACTGTTTCCTATATAAATCTTAGAAAAATGACATTAAAAAAATTTAATTATATTTAAATAATTAATGCACCATTTAACATAATTTTTTTGACAAAAAATGCTTAACATAATTAATATAACGAAATAAATGTATTTATCCTATTATTAATCTCAAATAAAAATAATTTTTTTATATAAATTTTGTATAAAAAATAATCATATAAAACGCATCATATTTATCTAAAACAATATTCAATATTGCAATTTAGTATAACCACGGGACTAAATTGACACATCATTGAAAATGTTAAGAATCAAATTGATATAATTGAAAAGTTAAGGGCCAAATTAAGATATTGTATAAAGCATAGGGACCAATTTTGTAATTTACCTTATATATATATTGATTAATTTTGAAATGACTTAAATTGGGTCCAGTGTTCAATAATTGCACTGATCCATCTAAATGATGACACATGTTATAATTAGACACGACCCGTGAATTCGATACGGCACAAAATTAGCAGGTTATAGGTTGAGGCTTAATGGGTTCATGTCATATTTGGGTTGACACAACTCTGACCCGTTTAATAAATGGGTTGGGTTATTGTTCAATCCATGGAACCTGATTGACCCATCTAATTTGTTTAATTAAATGACATTTTATCAATATACCCTTCAAACTCTAGGTATATAAACTTATTAGTTATTGTGGTTTTACTTTCTTTGATATATTGTGATTGATTATTTGTGATATTGAGATATGTTTTAATTTTGAATGATTATTTGTAATGCATTTACTTGTTAGTTTTGAATTTTAAATTTAAAAATATTTTTTTGTTTGTTTTTTTCATAATTTTTTTCTTCATTTGATAAAATTTAATAAATAAGTCGATACGGCTAACTCATTTAATAAATGAGTTGTGTTAGGGTCGAGGAATCTTGACCCGTTTAAAAAACATGTCAGGTTAGTGTTGACTTATATAGTTATATACTCATGAGTTGACACGATAAGAACCCAACACATAAACACGAATTGCCGCCTCTACAATTTGGTAATTTATATTAAAAATAGAAACTTTAAGGATTCACTATGAAGGATACTGAATTATATATGTGTATAAATGTATGTGTTTGTGCATATTTATGAAAGTTTGTATAACCTAATAAATTAGTATTATAAGTCGGCTCCTTCAAACAAAAATTTCTGGCCACCACAAAACATTTATTATTTTATAACTATCTTCACTTCAAATAATTATAATAAAAATAATAATAATTAAAAAAAAAAACTAGCCTTTTGTTTTTAGGGGGGGAGGGGGGGGGGGGGAATTAGTCTTTTGTTAAAGAGAGGTTTTACGTCTACAACATTTTTACAATATTTTTACAACAAATCATAAGTGGTTAGTTGTTATTGGTTCAAATTTGAACCTAATACTAAAATTACTTTTTTGCCTTAATAATAACAATCAATAACAATTTGCCACTTAAGATTTATTAAATATTAATAATGTGATAAAATTTGATTCATTAAATGAAATGTGTGTCGCTTAATTGATAAAGTTTTTTTTTCCTTGTTTAAGAGATTTCCGATAGAATTTTAAGAACTGTGATTGTGATGAAATTTTATCTTTCCGATAGAATTTTAAGAACCAATAATTATGCAGTTCATAATCCGCTGAAGTTTTGCCTTACTGCTATGTCTACAGAGACTGCCTTCCTTTATTGGCTAATGCAAATCTTAAAAAGGATTTGTTTTCAAAACATTACAAATTTTTAAAACATTACCTCTAATTAAATTTAAAATCTCTCTTACCCTCTGTCTCTCAATTTGCAAATCCAAGAAAAGTCCAATCTTTACACTTTTTCGGGATCTGGGTCACCTTTATTTACCCTGAAAAACAAAGAAAGAGAGCACCTTTCACAGTTTCACATGTATAAAAATTCTAGTTGAAGTTAAAAACATGCTTTCAATCATTGAATTTTTATAGTAAAATTCTGAGTCTTTGACCGAAGAGTTGAAATGGGTATCTGATACCTGATTTTGGGTCTTCTTTATTTTCGCTAAAACATACAGTCACACACTTTTTAGAAGACACCCTGTACTTCAATGATTGTGCTACAGTCATCTTGAAATGGGTATCCTGTTTCTAATTTGAGCATTCTTCAAATTTTAAATCTTTTTTTTCTTCTAAAAACTTCACAGTAGTTAGGGGAATATATGGCTTATTTAGCAACAGAGCATGCTCATGTTCTTTTGAAGGTGGTGTTGATTTGCTTATTTTGGAGTTTGTTTTGGTACATAGTTGGACCATATCTCTTTAAGGAGAATTCAACTGTTGATACTTCTTCATGTCCTCCGTGCCGCGTTTGTGATTGCTCTTTAGACAATTTCAACTCCATATCTTTAGGTGAGGTTCAGTTTTCAGCAGTGACCATTCAAAATTTTCTCATAGTATAGAAACATTGGTCAGTTTGGAAATTTAGGTCTGTCTACTTTGTTGAAATTATGTTCCAACATTGAAAAATTACTATAGCATTGTTTGTAAGTTATTAGAGTAGAAATGATGCTTGTTTTGTTTTTGATTGTAATGGTGAGGAATAAGCCACATCAACTGGATGGGAAAGCATTATTTATATCACTCATATTTGGGTTAGCATTTAATGGACAATTAATTCTTAACATTTTTGTTACTTTCATATTTGTCTCTTCTCTATTTGAATGTGGAAAAGTAGCTCCACTCAAACTGATTTGCTATTGATTTATTGAAGTATGCAAGTGTAAATCAAGATTATACAATTTTGAAGAGCAGGATGCTTGAGGAAAATGTATAATTTGTATGACTGTTTTGACATGATTAAGCTAGGAGTCAAATTAGGCATCCAGATACATTTGGAATGGCTATATTGTTGTTTCTGCTATGGTTTACAAGTTTAGAATAAGGGATATGGGTGACTATTTGACTGATAGGTTTGTTAATAATATACTAAGCCTCAACATTTGTTCTGTGTCTATCTTTGAGCTTTCTGATATTTGTTATATTTCGATGTCACTTCTTTTAATGCACTGGTTTGTTCTTTATCTTCTTGCAGATGTTCTCAACAGCTCATTTTCAGGTCAGCTCATGTGTCTTGCTTCTGTTTTTGTTGTTAATTTTTATTGGTAGCTCAGTATTGGGATGGGATCATGTAGATCTGGCAGTTGGAACCACTAAAACTTGTAAACGCTTCAGCTTTGCATCTAGTGAGAGATTAATTCAGTGCTTTCGAGAATAGGGTGCTGATGAACTTATTTCTAGAAAGAAATGAAATAGTAATGTGATTTACTGCAGAATTAAAATGAAGGGCAATTAGAAACTGTATATAGCTAGAGATTTTAATTGAATCTATATATATTATAAAAAAAAAGGGGGAAAAAGGAGTACATTTAGCTAGAGACTGTAATTAAGAGCTGTATTTGCTTCTTTTTTGGCAGTCTGAAGCTTTGTGTAGAAAATTTTTTAAGCATCCAAAGATACATTAATGTTTATTTATTTATGAATTGTACTAAAAAAAGTCAAATAAAATTTAATTTAAAGGCTTTTAATGTTTTTTGTTTGAAAAGTAATGATTTAAACCTTTATTAGTTTTTTTTACCATATTAAACTCAGTAAACCAGCGGTCTTCTGGAAAGCAATGCACACCTGAGATATGGTTAATCCTTCATTCGAAATTGGGGTCAAATGGTGGAAATTTAAGAGCAATTTGTAAAAAGCCTTGGCTTTCTGCCATTGATATTCAGATAGAATGTTTAGTTGCTTAAGAACTCAACTTGTTTTCTTTAAAATGTCATTATAGAGTTTATGATCTATGATTGAAAAACTGAATTTTGTAAGGAGGTCCCTAACCTGAGAAATTGTGGTTTTCCATGAAACTTAAGGAGGTCAATTGCAAGAGATTAATTGGAACCTGAAAAGACAAGTTTTACTTGAAAAAATGGATAAAGCATGAAAAAAAGAAGAAGAAGAAGCTCATAGGTGCATTTATACATATGCTTGATGCATGCCTTCTGTAACCTCAGATCAATTTGCAACATTCAAACATGACTATGTAGCAAGTTTTCTTCTGTATATTGTTTGTTCGTAATATTCTTTATGTGCAGACTGTGGTAAAAATAATCCCGAGATGAATAAGGAATTGAAGAAGGATTTAGTAGATTTACTGTCAGAGGAGCTAAATTTACAGAAAGATGTTGCTAATGAAACTATTGCACACACCAAGGTTTTAATACTTGATGCTACAAAAACCTTGTCACACTATCAAAAGGAGGCAGAAAAGTGCAATGTTGGAATGGAAACTTGTGAAGAAGGAAGGGAAAAGGCTGAAAGAGAACTCATAGAGGAGCGCAAGCTTTCTGCATTGTGGGAGAAACGAGCTCGTAAACATGGCTGGAATGACAGTAGAAAAGTGCAATGCTGGAATTGAAACTTGCGAAGAAGCGAAAGGGCTGAAAGAGAACTAATAGAGGAGCGCAAGCTTTCTGCATTGTGGGAGAAACGAGCTCGTTATCATGGGTGGAAAGACAACAGAATAATACGTTCATGATTTTGGTTATCATTTTATTCTTTCTAATGTTGATGTTAGGCTTTTTGATTGTGACATTATGTTTATGGTTAGGCTTTTTATTTTGATATAGCTTGTACACTAATCCTTAGAGGTCTTCTTGTGAATATAGGTACGCTTGACAGAATTTACTTTTCAATTGGTCTATCTATTGAGAATGAAAGAAAGGAAAGCAGTTTAGTGATATGGGATTTGTTTTGTGGATTTTAGTATTTAGAGCTTCTCGGATCTATTTGATGTTGCCCAAATCTCTTGTTTGGGTGGAGGTGGAGTGATTGGTTTGGGAAGCATTCAATGGACATTTGGAATCGTCTTCTGTTATGCCTGATGTAAATATTGTGGAGGGAATGAAATATTCGCACTTTTAAAGATATGGAAAGATCAAGTCCCTCGTTGGAATCATTGTTGATTGGTCTCAAGGGTGGGGTCTTTCACATAAGAGCTCCAGTTTAGATTTCATAGAATCACTCAAGTTTTAAGCATATATTTCTTTTGGGTTACTCTGTGATCACATTACATATAGTCAGCCAAAAAAAACAGAGATTTTAGATTTCATATAATGTGACATCTATTTTTGCTCTTGTTGATGATGAGCTAAGGTGCATAGTGTTCACCATGATAAGAGTGGCAAGTTTCTCTGGGCCGTGAGGGAAGGTTTAATGCTAGCTTGGACTCTAGGCTTTCGGAACCTTTGGCAAGTTTCAGTCAAGCACCATCTACATAGAACCAAACAAATGTGGTGATTGGAGATATATTATCTTCTATGGGAAATCTACCTATGCAAATTCATTACTTACTTTGGAGTACTTGTACTCCTTTTATGTATTTTTGGGGCTGATCTGATATTTTGAAATTGTTTTCTTTATAACATTATCCTTATTAATAATATTTACTGGAGCTTAGATAGAATTTAACATGTTTAACTTAACTGAAGCAGCTAAAAAAAAAAACAGCATTAAGAAATCAGGAAATGCTTGTGTGCCTCCAACCCTACTTGGATATACGTCGAGTATCAAATTAATGGGGTTAATTTTAGCCTTCATTAGGGATGAAAAATATATGTATATATATCATTTCTCTAGCTAACTGAAATAACCTCCAGTACAATATTGACAACTGTGATCCTACTCCTATGTAATAATATGGTACACTAACGTTCGTGTTGGAAATTAAGCTTACCGGTTTCACATATAAAGCCAGGCACTCACAGCCAACTTTTAAGTAATGGATGACCATTTTGACCATTATCATTACTATGAAATTTCTGGATTATGAAAATTTTGATAATGCTGACCATTTTTTTTAATATACCTCTGAGAAAAACCCCCCACTCAAAAAATATAGAAAAGTAAAAAAAATAAAAAGCTGCTAAGTCTGAAGACTCCTAACTGAAGCTATACATTATACATACTTAGTTTCTTACAGAAATTTTCATTCGAGAATTCATAAAACCCATGAAATCTAGGAAAGAATCACGATGTAAATTTTCAAAAGCTCAAAGCTATTTGTATCAAGAGCATAACAGAATGCTCTTCCAAGAATTTCTGGTTAGCTCTTTATCGTTGAAGGTGTGCCAAACTGTTGACATGATGCAAAGAGGAACAACCCCCAAATCTCACCCTTCTCACTACAACAAACTCTCCATTTCCAATGAGGCAACTATATCTAGTTATCTACCACCTTTTGAGACATCACATTTTAAGGCATCATGTTAGTAAATGTCTCTGTGCTGTCCATTTCCTCATCTTTGCAACATACACATGTAAATGTGTACAAATGAGAGTTCTGTCAGCAAATAATGAGAATCTATACATATTAAAGAATCTGAATTTAGCTTACAGGACGGAGATGTATAATGAGCAACACAAACATCATCAACAAATGCCAAGAGACTTGTAACTCAATTGACACCTCTTACTGTTTCAAATAAGATGTCTAAAGTTCAAATCCCCCCTCCCCTAACAATTGAGTTATCAAAAAAAAAAAAAAAAATTATCAACAATGCTTCACAAACTGGCACCATAGATGTTGATGTTGAAATTGTCTGTAATACAATCTGGGGACCTCTGGCAAGCAGGTGTCAATATTGCAATCCTACAGAGAAGACATTTATGATTTATTAAAGACTTCTAAGCATTATATCATATCAAAAGTCTCCTTAAGGAAGAGACAAAAATGAAAAGAAAACTAATTATAATTCCAGATAGATTATCAGTGCATCATGCATGTACTAAGTACAAACTGAAGCAGTTACAGCATGGAGTGTATGTGCAGATTTAGTAACAGCCAAATATTGCCTTTTTATCACCTTAGCATATCATATTGGATGTGGATCAATCAAGATCAAATTCAAAATTCATATTAAGGCGTACCTTTGGCTGGTTTTGCAGTCATCTCCTACTCCTCTGTTTTTGACTTTCCCATCATGCTTGTTGAACGGTGGAATCTTTTTGCCAGAGGTCTTGGAGCTCTTGTTTTTCGGTCAAATCCTCTCACACAAATAAACCCTGAAAATCAGTGATTAATTATATTTTAGAAAGTTCTTAATTTCAAGTGGTATCATTGGACAAAAAGTATACATTTTAATTCCTTCTCTTTATTTAGCTTCTTTCTTTCTTTGAAAGAACTTTGTAAGTTTTTAGCTACAATATGAAAGTATATATAGTAGATGCATATTTACAATTTTAATTTTCTTGGTAGTCTCTTTGAGTAATTTATTAAACTTCTTTTATAATAGCTGTCTTTGGTGTCATCCACAATTGCAAAGTTTACTTAGTTTTTTTTATTTTTTTAAGTTAGGTATTTGGTGTATGCATATAGATGTTCTTTTTTTTTTTTTTTTTTTTCTTCATAACTAAATAATTACTTAAAAATGTCCAGAGGTGCCAGTATATCCAAGTCCCCCACCGCAACCAAAAAAAGGGAATAAAACTTGAATAGAAAAGAAAAAGAAAGGTGCATTGTACTGATATAACATATTTTGAAGTGAATGAATTAAGAGAGAACCTTGTAAAAATATTATTAAAACCTTGGTTATGTGTTTAAAATATATGCAAATATAAATCTATGATATTTGGAGAACCTTTAACAGAACCCATTTCATTGTAGGCATGGAAAGGCTCATACCATTGACGAGATTATTTTTATTTCTACAATGGGTAGGGGAGACTTGAGCTGGCAAATTTCTGTGGATACAATAAGTTACTGTTCCAAACCAAATAAAAACATGGAAAACTTATTGGATTATATGTCAGTTTTGGCCTCTCATGTTGACATTTAACTATGGAGGGACTGTTGTAATAGACAATGGGATCAGCTCCTTAAAACTCACTCTTCTAACTTTCATACTTCAAAAAACAAAACAAAATCCAGCTAGGTGGAGCAGCAGCTCCTGAGGGGAAAATACTTTGACAAAAAAATTGATACGACAGAGTTCCAATCTCTCCTTGTGCCTAAAGCTTTTTTTAAAAAAGATATCACCAAATCTAAACCTATCTACTAACATCCCAAGTGCGTTTTCTGTTGAACTCCCTACATGACAATTGGTTGCACAAAATGGACCAACGATCCCAAAAAAAAAAAAAAAAAAAAAAATCAAAATTTTAAATAAAAGCTAAAAGATCTAGAAACCAAAATGAGACAAATAGCTCAAAACACACTGCTAAGTGGCCTCGGAACAATATCAAGTCTCTCACTCTCAAAAAAAAAAAAAAAAAAAAAAAAGACTATAAAGTGGACAAAGATTTACCATTATGATTTCAATGGCTGGTCAAGCTAATCTTACTTATATTAAAAAAAAGGCTGATTAAGCTTATCCAGATTCATAAATTTTGTTGCAATTCTTGAGTGATATGGGCTCCTATTGTGTCCTTAAGTGAAACATATTTCCCTTAAGTTAAATATGTGCGTTGGTTATATGGGATACTATCCTCATTTGCAAGTATGTCATAATTTTTGTGTGCTGTATACTTTTCAGTTAGGTTTTTTATTTTTTTATTTTTTAAATCTAGAGTTCTCATAGTTTTTCAGTTAGTTGGACCTTACTTATGAGTCAAACAGTTTCAATAGTGCTTTCAATCATAGTTATGAATATTGAGGGGCATAGTGTCTGCCCATGTGTGTAGCATTTCATAAATTCTGAAATTTCTTTGTTATCTTGAGAGCAATTGGCTAATATTAAAACTGAAGCAGCCTTTGATCACTGAGTCATACCTCTGATAAAGCAAGTCCGAATTTCATCTATTGATAAACCTGTTTATACCCCCCCAAAAAAAAAAAGGAATATGTGAGACATTAATTTGACCTTATATTGTTGAGCTCAATTTTTGTAATGCTTGTTTACCTCTAAGTATTGTTGTTGCTGAAGTTGCAAAGTATGCAGTTCGCCTTTCTAGATGCCATATCAATTCCCTAGGAACATTTATTGGGTTTTGGCTTGATTCATCATCAGCAAATACCTGCAAGGGGTTTTTCAGCTTGATCTAGAATACTCATAATCTTATAAGATGGAAAACACTGACTAAGGAAGCAAAGAGTTTGAATAATTTCACCTCATTAACTTGAAAGTATGTTCCATTCAGTGGAAAACTTCCTCTCATTGCCGTTTGACAAGGTATCTGTTGGATTGGTTTGTTGGTCATATCTTACCAATAATAGTCAACCATATTTAATTGTAGCTATGGAAATTAGGATTTGTGCATGGGTTAGGATTTTTGCTTACCAAAATTGTTCCGCGAATTGTGTTGGAGTTCTGTTCTCGAATACTGTTGCAAGAAAAGCATGTTTTCTCATTGCACAGTTCTCCATCCTGGGAATTGCATCTTTTCTTCGGTGGTTCAAATGAATTGGCAGTTTCACCTGATATGAAACATTGTTGCAACTAATTTAATTAGCATGCATATGGAATTATGACATATTACATCTTGAGAAAGTCATTAGTGTCTCTTGAATTTTGACTTGCAGATCTTTCAATGTAGACAAATGGAAACATGTTATTTGAGGCCATTAACCACTACTTTTTAAAAAAAAAAAAAGGAAAGAAAGAGAGAAAAATTAAGCATGAGTATCATGTATTGTGTATGTCATATAGGTGAAATGTTTGATTGGTCAGTGCAGTACGGTATTGCTTTCTCTATGTTATCTTGTACCTGGTGTCCATATGGCAAGTAGGTATGGGCATGGATCATCATTTACTCGTCTATCGAGCTGAAAAATCATAGAAAAGAAGGTTAATTACATATATGCCAATACTAGCTCTAACAAAGTAGAAGGTGAGCTAACTTACTCCTTTAAGAAGTGGATGAAAATCAGGAATTACATAGCTGCAAAAAAATAGAAATTAGTTAGCATGCTTTGGGTAGCATTTCATCCATTTGCTATAATATTTTTCTGATAAGTATCATCCATTGCTATAATATGGTAATCAATTATTCATCAACAAGAAAATATAATAAATGTACCAAATTCTCAGCCTAGCTTTTGCAAACTGAAATCAATATTAGCATGTTTAAGAGTAAAAATTTATTGGATAGTTGTTTCTTCAACATTTTTCTCATAGGGCCTCCTCATACTCTACTACGCAATTAAAGTGCACAACTTTATCTCATGGGATGAGATAAAGTTGGAGTCAACAACATCAGTGAAGAAAGATGATCAATTCTAAAAGGTTCATGAAATACCTTATTTCAGATTGACAATTTCATCTCACTCCCATAATCGCCACAATTATAGAGATTAGATCACTTAGAAAAATACTATGCTGAACATATACCTATTTGGAATTTCAATTGATAAATTACCACTTACCCCCCAAAACTTAAGCTAGTGAATTTAATCATTTAACCATGATTCTAACACTGGAAAAAGTTTGGCTTCAAACATATTTGAAACTATCTTTTTCCAACACACTATGTGGTGATTGAAGAAACCATCCATGTGCAATTTCAATCACATGACTTTGTTAATGAGTCATATGACTTGTTTAAATAATACACATGAATATTCTTAAATTGTCATTGTAATGGGTTGGAAAAGATAGCTCCAAACATGTTTAGAGACAAATTTTGTTCTTCAAACACCTCCCCCCTACGTGCGGGCCCAGATTTCCCCTTAATAAATGGGGCCTAACAAGTTTATTTTATTTTTAAAAGCGAGGCAGTGTGGAGATAAGAGTTCAAACTCAAGATCACCTAATCTCATGGTAAATTGCCATTTGTCCCAAAAACTTAAGTTGTTAGGAAATTGTGAAATTAATCATTTATCCATGATTCTAACTTCCTTAGACAATATGACTATCACAAATTCAATGTAACCTCACTTAATAAGTAGTGGGGTTTCATTGGTTTTGACTTTATTTGACAATCCAATTGATGTCATTAGATTGACGCATTCCCAATTCATACATATCTAAATTTGCACCATGAGCATGGACAAGGTTCCATGTTCCCTATATATATAAGTTTTAAAAGAGAAAGGTGCAGAGTTTATATTTTCTTTATTTGTTGCATGATAATGTGAACATGAAGATATCTACTTACACTTGGTGCTCTGTCCTTAAGCGGCTAACATTCTTCAGTTTGGGCATGCGGATGAAAGCAGCTTCTGCAGTTAAAGCAACTAAAGCTCTTGACATGGTATTCTCATCCAGATTCTGATGTGCTGTGAACTTTTTACCACTGAGGTTGATTGTAAGAATTTCATCAGGATCATCCTGAGAGAAATCTTCAATGTCCCTTTCTGTTAATTCAATATATTCAGGCTCTGGTGATGTTGGTTCTTCAATGATAGGTGTAGATTCAGGCTCTGGTGATGCTGGCTCTTCAATGATGGGTTCACAGTTCTTTGTTTGATTTTCTGATGCTTGAAGTTGGTTGGGCTCAAGAAGTAGTGATGTTGGGTTGGTAACTGGATTACAGTTTTCTGCTGTACTGGGATTCGTTGAAGTTACTATACTTTTCTCTGCTGGTGCTGGTAGGGCACGCCTTGCACTGCATATGGTACATTAGATGTGATTCATAAATATTCCATCTATATATGTAAGTGAGTGAATTTAGAGAGAAACTATTGTAACTCTCTGCATGTGCAAATGCAGCAGTCAAACCCTGTCTCCTTAGGAATCTAATGGATATAAGGTAGGAAAATATTAATGATTTCAATTATTATTTCTTTAAATTTAAAACCTAAGAACACCTTTAATCCATGTATCCTTTTTTAATGTTCATGTCATAAATATCTTGCATGAGCATGTTAAGATCTTATTCTTGATTCATGGAATATTATATTTATGGCTAAGATCATCGAGGTGACTTATTCAATTCCCAAAGATCTCTTTCTTTTAACTTTACATATTTCTATGTAGATATGCATCATAGTTTAATTTTGAAATGTTGAGAAGTAAATGTGTTCAGACCTTGCAAATGCGCTCGCGAAGTGTTTGCATTCTCCCTTCATTGGACAAGCAATGCAATTCGGTTTTCTCTTTGTGCAGAAAACCTGTAAAAATTTTGAAGCATGTGGTCACCAATTTGCATCTTGTTAAAAATCCAAAGCGAGGAAATCATTTTGATGCTTTAGTGACTTATTTGAAGAAGAGTACAATAATGTACCTTTCCAAAGGTTATCAGTTGATAATGTAGTTCATACCTGAAACAAATGATATATCATGTAATTTTTTTGGTTAATTCACAGATATTATGCTGTTATATAGAAATTTGGTATATATTTGAAATACAAAGAGATCATTGTTTAGAGAGAAGTTGAGAATTACAATGTTGGTTGATCAAGGTTACACAGTCGTGGCCATAGATATTTCTGAATGGTATCCATAAGTGGGTACCTATGCCCAAAAAAAAAAAAAATCAAAAGTTTTATCTTGAATGAAAATATTAACGGTGCAGCTCTTCTGTATATGCCACTTACTGTTCTAGAAGATGTATTTGGAGTTCTTCAGGCAATGGTTGGAGGGGGACCCATCCAAGACGCACTGCTATCCGACCAACATTTGTATCCACCTTATTAAAAAGAAAATTTTATTTTTTGTCCACTCAAACTTTATTTAGAAGACAAATAATCAGTATATTCAATGGAATACTTACTGGGAAGGCAATATTCTGAAGTGCTAAAAGTCGTACACACTCCACACTTTTCAACCCCAGTCCATTTACTTCCAAAAGGTATTTCCTATAGAATACATGATGTAGATTATCACATTTCAAATTCAATACAATTAATATCAGATTATAGTGATGATCTAAAGATTTTATTAAATGTTTCCACAAGATAGAATCCTATGTAATGGATTGGAACATCATTGTGGGCTTACTTTGCTAAATCAGGTGGCACATTTCTTAACCATTCAAGGTTGATGCTTTTATGTAGTGTAACCACTCTGTTAAGGAAGTCCTGCAAAATTACGCAATTACAACTATCATGAAAAGGATTTCACATATGATGAATACCTTGAGGTCTCATTGCTAAATTTAGTATTCTTAATATAAACTTTTTTAATACCTTAATTCGTCCCGCAATAATGTTTTGCTGGCCACGATCTTTGATGGCTGTGGCAATCTCGCTATTTTCTGCACATCTAACCGCCTCCCAGTCCACAGAATCCATGTGATTGCTGCTTCTTGGTTCAGTAGTGGAATAGGTTCTCCTTAGTTCATCCCAATCAATTTCTTCTTCCTTTTCAACCTTTTTATTCTTCACTCTACGAGTAGTCGTCTTTGTCTCCTCAAACACCACGCCAGAAGAAGATTTTTCTTTTGAGTTTGTATTTTTCCCTTTTCTCCTTTTCTTATTCAAGGAATTGGCATCACTGGTTGGCTGCATCTTTCCTACCATTTCATCAACCAAGCTTTCAAGCTCATTAGCAGCTATCTTTTCTGTTTGAAAGTTTGTTCTTCCTCCTTCATGACAATTTTTAGTATGTGGACCTTTTTCTATCCCACAATCACCTTGTGAGTTGCACCCTGGGGGCAAAAAAGGCTTATCAAATGTATATGATACAACTTCAGCTGCTTCTTGAGTTTTTGATGGCATCTTTTGCTGAATTACAACTTCAGGGCAGGAATTTTCCATAAGAGTTGGGTTTTTGCTCATGTGGTCTACACTCCCGGTCTTGCAGTCCTCCAAGATTTTCAGATGATCCACTTCTACATTTGAAGGGAAAAAGGAAATTTTAGATGCATTGGCACCTTGGTTAAGTGTCAGGTCATTTATTCTGTCGCATAAGTTTCTAATTTCATCATCCATTCCTCTTGGTTCTGTATTTTCATTTTCAGTGTTCTCATTACTCCACAATATATTGCTTTTGTTACAACATGATTTCTGCAGTAAGGTGGTTTTTTCAGACTGTAGAGGCTCTGAAAAATCCTTGGAACTTCCCATGCTGAAGGGTGCATATATCATTCCAAGATCTGGTATGGATCCACAGGAATATGACAGCTGGCTTCCATCAGTGGTTTGCACTCTAAAAGAGTCTTCAGATTTACAAGGTGCATCTGCATCTTTGACAGGCCCCTTGTCTTGAGTTCCTTCCAAGTTTGCCCCTTCTGCCCTAGCAGCCAAGAACTTGGCTCCATTATCCAATCCATAACTCATATCAAGTTCAGTTTTTGAGACAAACAGCTCATTACCTTCTGAATCAAATGCTGGCGTAACATATTCTATACTATCAACTTTCAGCAGATTTTCATTACTTGCTTTCTTGTCGCTTGATGGGAACTTAGAGGCAAGTGAAATGTAGGCAGAACTGTAGAAAACAGAAGTTAAAATAGTATCCTTCTACTACTTATTAAATTGTATCAATTCGTATAATCTTTTTATTTTACCTTGAAAGGTGGTCTGACACATTCTGTGTTAAAAAAACTCCAACCACAGAGTCCACAACTGAACCTTTCCATGGTTTGAAACGTCTATCCCCTGTAGAATTTATGAGTATTAGTCCATTTGTATATCAATTCGTATACTGATTCATTTTATTTTCTGTTACAATAATAGTGAAGGATTTTACAGAACGCTTCATTCTCTACTCTCTTTTTCTTGTATCAGTCTATCAGAATTAATCAGAATGAGACAGAAAAAGCAAAGACTAGAAGATTACCTTGTTTAACATGCACATACACACACATACAGATCAACTTCTTGTTTGGAAAATCTCTTCCTGATCAAATTGGTTGCTTCCATAGTGAAGAAAAATCATTAAGTGCTTATTTAGACTTTTAAGTTAAATACTTTCATTTAAAAGTGGATGTTGTTCTTGCTGTAGGATCAAACAGTACCAGTGTACCACAAATTTGTTCAGGCCACTGACTATTGTGCATCTAAAGAAAGAAGATGTTTTGTATGAGCGGTCAAAGGGAACATTAATTATTGATGTATACCAAATTTGTTGTGTCATGAACAGCACTGCATTGGTGAGTGCCTATTTGTCAAACCTTTATTACCCTTTCGATGTGTGTACATCACTGCAGCAACAACAAGAGTGATGGTCTTTTTTTGGAAAAAAAAAAAGAGAGGTTTTGTCCAATTTAAAAGAAATCTTCAATGATAGGGGCTCCCACCCCACCCAAAAAAAAAAAAAAAAAAGAAGAAGAAAAATTCAAGAATGTCACAAATGCATTAACTACTCCTCTCCCTAAGTATTAAACTTCATATGACATAGTTATCCTCTTAGGGAATTTCAAGTATCTGACTGGTTGAGGATAACAAAAAGTAGCAAGAACGTACCTTGGATTTGACGCATGCGGGAAACAAATGCATCAACCCGTCCATGGAACACATTCCTTTCTTCATTCCACCATTTCTCCTTTTCCTCATCTGCTTTTGTTTCACCATCACTAGAACTGTTATCCATTAGCTGCTTCCAAACTCTCATTGTCTCTGGATCAAGGTCAACTTTTACAAGTTGTTGCCGTTTTTTGGTAGGTTCAAATGGCCCTTGATAGGGGACTAGTGTGCCATGTATGTTGGTAGGATTATGTGCATTATGGTCTTGCTCCTGGTAGGGAACTAGAGCATTGTGCCTGCTGTTAGGACTATGTGCTCTCTGCTCTTGCATTAAAATTAGGGCTTGTCCATCACTACTGATACACTTTGGTTCCGAAACATGGGCATCACTTCTTTCTTCCCGCAGAGCTGCATCAACTAAACAATATAAGCTGCTGTAAATGTTTCAATATATAGGAACTCATATAAAGTAACTTGAGCTTCTTAAACAAAGAACTTTCTACTAAAGGGAAGTACCTTTTGATTTGGTAGGGAGCAAGAATTGCTCATGCTCCAATGGACTTTTCTCACTTTTGTTAATATTAAACCCCAAATTTACAGGAAAGGGTCCCATCTCAAGATGCATTGCCATTACACTCCTTTCCTGGTCATAAGCATCCCTAGTTGAGATAGTGCTATGCCTTCTGTTAGGGTTATGTGCAATTTTTTCTTGTTCCTCAAAGGGAATTAGTGTTTGAGGCCCATTATTAGGACCAAATGCATTTTGGTCTTGCTCCAGGAGATGAGTTTGTCCATTACCGACAAGCACAAAATTTTCAGTAAGGGACTTGATGCTTTTTTCTTGTGTATCTGCATCAAATGAATTATAGATGTTATTATTGCTTGCATGGTTAGGAATTAATATGTACAAACATGTACTACTTTAGAAGAAAATTAGATTTTGGAAAATAGAAGTACCTCTTGATTTTGAACTGAGCCGAAAATCCTCATGTTCTCGTGGGTTTGCACTAGTTTCATTGTGACAACATAAATTTACAAAGGAGGGCTCCATCTCAGTCCACATAGCATTGCCAACAAAAGAAGGTCCTCTCTCAGTCCATGTTACAGTCCTTTCCAGATTGCTGTCAAACAAAGCATCACCGGTTAGGCTTCCATCACTTTTACTATAATGAAACTCTGAATTGTCACCGGTACACATCTCTGCTACAGTCCCTTCATGATTGTCACCAAATAATAAAGCATCATTAGCTAGGCTTCCTTCAAGTTTTGCATCATGAAATTCTGAATTGTCAAAAACATCATTGCAAGTTTCAGGTTCGCGGGAAATCTCAATTTCTTGTTCTTGCCTATCACTACCAAGTATGTTATGTGTGGATAGCTGAGTATGATTATAGACATGAAATGCAGACAAGTTAGAAAGGTTCCTCCTTCTTTGAGTAAGCCCCTTGGATCTCTTTTTTGTTACAATTTTATATGGACGTATAATTAAGTCATCAAAGCTATGCCTACGAAAGCGTGTGTCAGACCTCCTTTTTGTCGTCTTAACTTTGGGTTGGCACAATGTATCTTTAGTGTTGAAACTTATATCATTCATGGCTGTCATGGATTGCATTTGAATAATGAATTTGGCTGTGATTTCTGACCAAAAATCACTGTATGTCTTCCTTCTTTGTCCCTGCCTGGTCCTTCTTTTCTTCCACATCTTAGGAAAAATTGGACCTAGTTTTCTGCTATTGATATAACAATTATTTACTCGGAATTTCCTTTTGTAAACATACATTCCATTGTGTTGACAACCAGTATGATTTGTTCCTTGGTTACAACATTCTAACACTGGCTTCTCTGTTTCAGCGGTAACTAATTCTCTATGATTCCTGTTTTCATGAACAGGAGCAGCACTCTCAATTTTGCCACTATAGTTTTGGAGTTGATGTTGAGAAGCAAGTAAAGAAATGTTTTCTTCTTCCAAGTGGTTTTCCAAATCAAAACTTGAACTCAATCTGCACGAATTTTGAGGTTGAAGATGGGAAGTGGCTCTTGCCATGGAGCTTTCATCTTGGGACTGATTCTCTAAGTCAAAACTCAAAGCCCGCTTGCATGTCTTAGTGACGGAATAATTTTTCTCTCCAATGACCTTATCTGAGGTGACAACCAAATTACTAGCCTTGCTTTTCCTCACATATTTCCTCCTCTTCAGCACTGTTTTCTCGGAAGAAACATGTTCTGGAGTTTCAGGCTTTCGAGCCTTGAGTTTTGGAGTCCTTTTGGGTTTGTCCTTTTTTGCAACCACATCTACAGAGGTAGTAACCATAGCACGCTTTGGAGTTGCAGGTTCTGGTGTCATAGGTTTTGGAGTCCCTTCTCCAACCACATCTTCAGAGGTATTAACCATCACATCAGAGGGAGTAACCGAGTTTTTGAGGCTGCTTTTCCTTACATATTTCCTCTTCTTCGACATATTTGTCTCCGAAGAAGTGCACTTTGGAGTTGTAGGTTCTGGCATCTTAGGTTTAGGAGTCCTTTTGGGTTTACCTTCACATACCACTTTGGGCCAATATTTCTTTTTTTTGGGTCTCTGTCGTGGCCTTTTGTTCAAGTCTATGCCATTTTGCAGACTTTCATTCACATTCTGTTTCTCTGATTGATATGAAAAAGTGGAATTCGAGCCATTGATGGGCTGAGAGTCATCTGCATTCAGAAATACAATATCATATATGTCTAATATTTACTTTTTATCAAATCTCATAGTATCAGTTGTATGAAAAAAGATAGAACCATTTGACACTACATCAGCCCTTATCCTTGATACTGATTTAAAATCAGTGTCAAGCAACAACCTAGGACTAATGGTACCATTCACTTTCTATGTTGATCAACAATGCCAAATTTAGCTACAAGGGCTTTCCTCCACTAAGATGTAAATATTTTTCATCAATCATATACTAACAAAATCTATCAGTCACAGATTAGAAAAAAAAAAATTATTTGATATATTTTTTTTTTCCAGTGAATGATGACCTCATTTTAGCAAGCACAGACACAAACAAGAATTAAAAAACACTAACTATGATGCTGATACTAATAAAATCCAACGGAAAATTTATAACTTACATTGAAGTACATGAGTTTCTGGGCCGTTAGAATTGTTCCAATCGCTTAAGCCAGGGGAGAGGTCATGCTCTACGTGCAAAGAAGTGTGGGTGGCAGGCTCTTCTGCTTCTGCTTGTCTTTCACTATCAGATTGTGAAACAAGAACAAAACTATTGGATATCGACTCAATTACAGGCTCCATTACTGCATGTTCAGATGACTGAGAGGCTGGAGCTACATTTAATAAACTCAAGATGTCCGTAGAAAGGATATTAGCCAATGGTACATCCCAAGCATCAGGATCTTTGCTAGACTCTCTAGAGTGCAAAAAGTCTAAGACTTTAGCTGCTCCACCAGCACATTCACTTCTATTCTCCATTACTTCTTCACAGTCGCAAGCACTTTTGTTCAAGTCTATCATTCCCAAAAAACCAAAATCTGTGCGTTCCATGCCATTAGAATTACGTTCCTCACCCTTTGTAGTCAATGCCACATTCACATCACACACACCCTTGTTTTCATCCAAGGAAGAACTCAAAGACACCGCTCTAGAAGCCTGGGAACTGTGTAGCAATTGCCTTCTAACAAAGACATTCTGCGGCTTTGCAGGGGTTGCTGGAAACCAGGAGATCTGTGACTGAACATCTTCTTCCATTGCATAGTCAGATTCAATAACTTTTGCTTTACCCGGGTAATTATCTTCTAAAGACATTCTTTGTTAAACCTAAAACCCTATGAACCAAAACCCATCCAAGTGTTACAAGTTACCAAAAAAAAAAAAAATTTTGTTGCAAAACATCAGAGAAGGAGAATAAGCTGTTTTAGAAAGAAACTTATGTAAGAATAATAGAAGTCAAGGAACAATGAGAAAAAACTGATAAATATTAGTTTCAGTTATAACATAATAAAATCTATAATAGTAGTAATAAGAACAATAACGAAGAAATAAAACAATCTAAAATCACAAAGAAGAGAGAAGTTATCCACCAAAAACCTTGTTGCAGTCTTGGATATCTGTTTTGCCACATCAAGCATAAGCTGAAAATAAGAAAAAAAAATTACTAGACATAGTCAACATCAGAGAGATTATTATTCTACTAAATGAAACTGAAAACTAAAAAGTCATTATTTTTATTATTTTGGCAAAGAATGGGCATCTCAGAGGGTAGGCCTCCCTTTGTGAACCTCTAAATAGGGTGAATGCTGATTGAGTCTCAAATCTCTGCTACAGTGGCAGCAAATGGCATTTTAATCATTCAGAGATATTTGCTCAAAAAATTTATGATATTCAACTCATCAAAACTAATACTAAATTTGATTAAATTGTATAAAAGATATTCTATTTTGTGTTTGGACACATTTAGATTGAATTGAGTATCGTATTTTATATTTTTTGTTAAGAAAAAAAAGATCCAACAAAAACATACATCAAACCAGTAGAGGTTTCAACACAAGTGGCATTCAACAGCAACTACAAGGGATTTACCCCAATAGGGTTTTTTAGTCTCCAAATTCTATTTTCCGTCCTCAGTAACTATTTCTCAAAAAATCTACCTATAAGAATGTTGTGCTTGCAGCCAATGCACACAATATCCTAATTTACAATGATTTAGAGGTGATTACTCCTATCTAGGTCGTACCTTGCTAGTATTCTATGCTTATGAAGAAGAATTTGACTTTTGCACCTAAAGAGCCAGCAAACTAACTATACTCAATCTAGGAAACTGCTATATCTCTACACAATTCTAAAATACTTAGCACACAATTACTATATTCTGCCACATTCGACAAAATTAAATACTGGCAATTTTATACAAGTTGTGAGATCAAAACTTCATTAGGCTTGGAATCATTTCCCACAACAAAATGTTACTTTTACTGCACCTAATTTCGGAAACACTCATAATCTTCATGATAGGATCTATCAACTCAAACCATGGTCCCATAATAATTTCCATGCTAAATCCTAAGAAGCAGAGACACTTCAAAAGCTCTGGTGTGTCAGTGTCAACACGCAAGGACACTTGCATGCGTATCCTCATTATGACATTATCTTGGTAGTAAAATACTGAAAAAGAATTCCTTTAATTTATAAATATATATATATATTTGTTGTTATTTATTTTGAAAAGTTATAAATAAACATAAAATATACACATTATTTAATTATGTGAGTCCATTTGGATACAACTTATTTGGTTGAAAATAAAAAATAAAAAATAAAAATATAAAAATTACTGTTCATTAGCTGAGTACTGTTCACAGACCTATATGCACTGTTCATAAAACATGATCAGAATAAGAGGCGCCCAACTATTTAAAAAAAAAAAAAACGCAAAAGCACACGGGAAACGCAATATCCCCACTGAGCCGTGTCTTAATTTTTTAAGAATTGACACATAAGGGTGTCTTGTGTCACGTCATGTGTCGTGTCTGTGTTTGTGACCGTGTCCGTGTCTATGTCCATGTCCATGTCCATGCTTAATATACCTTAAATATCACCAAATTTTGAGTGCATTACAACTAGAATAATTGAAATTCTCACTAACTAAAATAAATAATGTCTCACTAAAAATATTCACGGAATTCAAAGAAACAAAACCCATTAAAAAAAAAACAGAGCCAGAAATTAGAAACCAGCAACTCCACAAAAAACAAATAAATAAAGTCTGAAACTTTGATTTAAAACTTACAAGTTTGGATTAGGAAGCATTGGCCAATAGCTCCACCTTGTCATTATCAAAATACTAATGCCAATGTAAGTGGCTTTCTTACACGGAGTTTTCTCTCTCAAATGCTTCTCTATTTCTCTCATTTATATTGCATGGGCTCAAGAAGAAGAAGAAAAAAGTTGGGAATGGCACAAAGGATTCTGATATTATTGCTGTCAGTTCAATTGGTTGAAAACAGAGTGAGAGGGAAAGAGAGGATCAGAGAAGGAAGAGAAGAGAATTTGGGAATTTTACTAGCTGGTAGCGTAAAGGATAATATTGGGACTTCAATGTAATTCTTGAAGAGTATAATGGTAATTTTAAGGAGGATGCTAAAATTAAGGACAAAAATGGTGATTTTTATTCCAGCTTAAGGGCTCAATTTTAAGAAAGTTTTAATATCATTTTTTTTTTATAAAATATTTTTTTAAATAAATTATTAACTAATTTTTTAAGAATATTCATTAGCATTTCTCTACTTTAAAATAGGAAAATTACGCATGATCAAGAATACAACAACTCCCATAAAAGATAAAGTAAAAAAAAGAATACAATTAAACAACAATAAAGTTTAAAGTCTTGGAACTTAATTTATATATTTTAATATTTCTAATAGAAATACTCACCGTTCAAATTTTCTTTTTTCATTGAAACTTGAAAAAAAAAAAAAAAGACAATAATAATAATAATATTTCAAGGTTTCTTTAATAAAAAAAAAAAGAAAAAAAAGCAATAATATTAATTAAGGTTTTTTTTTTTTTAATTCGATTATTGGCAGAATGGAAATTTGAATCTTAAATATCTTTATTAAAAACACTAGAAAATGTGAGTTAAGCTATCAAACTTTTTTTCAACAATATGAGAGTAGTTATGAATTCTAAACAAGTTAATCAAGGTCATTTACATGTATTTTTAGTTGACATTCTAACTTTTTTTTTGTTTTTTTTTTTTTCGTTTTTATATTAGTGTTATTATAGGTATTTCACAACTTGTTGTATCAAATCATTCTTCTTAATTGGTGCATTAACTCTCTTTTGCATGTTAAGAAATTTATACTTCAATTGGCTTATTATTATTATTATTTACAACAAATTAAAAAAGTACAGGGTTTAAATTTCTTCTCTTCAAACTATCAAATTATAAAAAATAAAAATAAAACTCACTTTTGCAACATAATGTATAAATTAGTGAAAAAAATTGAGTAAAGATTAGAACTAATACTTCTGTGTATATATTACATTATTAAGATTGTGACACATATCTACTTTTGGCCATTTATTATGATTTTAATGGATACAAAAGACAGAAATATTGGACTCAAACCAAATTAAAAAAAAAAATCAATACTAGTTTTAGATAAAACTATTGTTTTTACAAAGTGAAGGGGTAGTTTAATGTAATTTCATATTTTCTTTTAAAAAAATTATAACTATATGATTTATATCATTCAAACAGTCCTTAAAATGTTCGAAAAAAAATATGTATATAAACCCTTTTTTTTATTATGAGAAACATAACATTATGGATGAAAAGAAAATCCCAAGTACACAAAGATGTATACAATGGACCCACAATCAAGTTCTTAAACTATTGATATCAGGGAGAGAAGTAAAAGAAAATGAATTCAAAGCTAGTGAACAATTGAAACAAACAAAAAATTAAAGAAAAACAATTTAAGGTCGAGAATAGTCCTCATAAGCCCTCGAAACTTATAGCTTTTCCTTTTGACAATCTATTTGTTTATATTTTTTTTTTTATTAATTTCAAATAAATTATCAAAAATTAATATAGAAAATTCAGAGTCATAAACACTGAAAGCAAAGCTGCATTGGCTCTCAACTCACACCAAGAGTATACGTATAGGAAAGAGTTGCACGCGCAGCTAGCACGTATACCTCCCATATTACCTTTTATTTCATTAATTAATAATTCTTAATTACTTATTAATTAAAATGCTCCTACAAAAATTAATTAAAAATATATTAATTATCTAGGAACCCTCAAATACTTTTTAACACGCGCCTAATACGCGAGTGAGGGAGGGTGGCCATAGCTGGAGGTCATCTTCAACCTCCAGCAGCACAAAGAATTATTTCTCAGAAACCCTAGCCGCACACGGATCTTCCAAAGCCTATATCTCTCTCAAATTATCTCTGTTTCTCAAAAACTCTCTTTCAATACAATCCTTGTGAAACATACTATAACTTAGAATAAAAAATAGCATAAAAAGATAAAATTTCAACGAGAAAACCACACTACAAAATCCGTACTCAACACATGCAACCTGAACCTAAAGCATGTGATATCTCATCACACACAAATCCAAACCGCGCGTGGTTTGTCTCATTAGAATCCTTACAATAAAAGGAATCCATCCATATCGGTTTTATCGACGGAAACTCACCTGAGAGTCGCCGGAGACAAAAACCCTAATCTAAACCTCATGCAAAAAATAAAAACTTCTGGATCCTCTTCCTATGGATGATCTTTAGGTATAAAGTAACAAAAAACCTATCCGGGTATCTCAAATTTTTTAAAAACAAAAACAAAAAAAGAAAGAAAAGGAGTATTATAGTTCATACCTGAAATTTTTTTGTGAGATACTGATCACGTAGCGGAAGAACCACGAACTTTTTCGACGTACCCCACGAGCTTTGAAAACTTGCTCGTGAAGAAAGGGAATCCTGGAACGATATAGAGATAAGCTTAGAGAGTTCTCAGTGAGAAAGAGAGAAAAGGAGAGGAAGAAGGAAGATAAATAAGTAAAAGTAGAGTTTGTAATTATTAATGTATGTGTTTCAATATTGTTAGGACTCAACAGTTGTCGCCGACTTTTAATTATGAAGAATCCGATTGGTATAAAGTTTGTTTCAGAGTGTGAATTGAAGTGAGTGAATGAGTGAGGTGATTAGTGCTATTATTTTGCTAAGTTTCGTTTTGACTTAGCTGACTAGGTTTAGTTTGGTGATTTGTAAAAGACTGCTTTATCCTTTTACTAGGTCAATCAATGGGATTTTAATAGAATTCTTTTGTGAAAAATGTTCAGTAATCCATTTTGGAACAGCGACACTGATATTATATCTCTAAATTTTTATTTTAGATAATTTATTTATTTATTTATTTATTTTGAGAAGGAGATAATTTAATTCCTAAACTTTAGTGTCAAATTATTTCCTCTGCTTAATCAACCATTAAATAAACTAACATCAATATAGTGAATCACTTTATTATAGCCAATATCATAACTTATTAATCAAACCCATATAAAGTCAACGATAAATATATAATTAAATTAGGATAGAATAAAATTTCTATATTGTATATAAATAAATAAAGCATACCACTCAATAAACCATACCATTGCTGATAAGCAACAAGTAATTGTACAAGCCATTTTTTTTTTTAATAGGAAATACAAGCCATTGTTAGCCATTGGTAAGTAAGGAGTATTCTCAAAATACTTATATCTACAGCTATGGCAATAGGCACATGATTGGGTAATATGCCAATTTGTCCACTATTAGTAGATAAAATGATATCTTTAACTTTTGAATCCCAAATAATTCGATTCCTCGTTAACTTGGTTACATAGAACATCGACCAAATCACAGTCTGTATTAGGGAATTTAAAGAGAGAATTCCTTAAATCCCTTAATTAGCCTTGTTTAAGTTCATCTTCCTCGTCTGGTTCTTTCAACTAGTGCTAGGCAGACCATGAATGACACAATCTTTTAATTAGCCTTGTTTAAGTTCGTCTTCCAGTAAATGTTACCAAACTACATTGGCCTTACCCACCACACCATAGTTATGGTAGTGAAGATTGGTTAGCTAGGACCTAGGAGTTTCGTGTTGCATGCATTGTCTTATTTTAAAATTATGAATTAATTCCTGTTGCACAGGAGAGAGAGAGAGAGAGAGAGAGAGAGAGAGAGAGAGAGAGAGAGAGAGAGAGAGAGAGAGAGTTGGGGGGAATATTTACAAGTATTTATAAATAACAAATCAAAATAGACATTTGATAGAAAATAAATTACCAAATTATAAAGATAAATTCAAATTAGAGATTTGATAAATAAATAAATAAATAAATAAAACTTAACAAATTTATTTAGGATTTATTTAGATAAGATAAAATATAATGTAATAAGAATTAGTTAGACTCTATTTGTTTCGCAGAAATCATTTTGTAAAGATAATTTTCCATATTTTCTAGTGTTTAGTAGTACCAAAACCAAAAAAAAAAAAAAAAAAAAAAAATGGTCAACGAAAAACTATCTTTAATTAATGGAAAACCCTAATAAAAATAAGGCTTATTTTCTATAGGTTGTTTTCCAAAAAATTTTTTTGGAAAACATTCTCTCTCTGTCTCACGCATTGCATCTCTTTTGGCATCTTCTCTCTCTCACGGTAAACTCTCTCACTTTTTATCTCTTCCCTTTACTTTTTCTCTTCTCACGCCCTCACTGTCATTAATTCTGGTCTCTCCTCTTCCTATAGATCTCTCTCTCTCTCTCTCTCTCTCTCTCTCTCTCTCTCTCTCTCCATGTTTTTCTTTCTCTCTATAACATAGTTCTTTGATTAGATTTTTTTCCCCTCGCTAATCCATCAATAGTTCCGACTTGCAAAGGAGAATAGATTTGCAATGGTAATTATTTCATTCCTCTCTACCAAAATCCCAATTTTTTTCTTTGATCTTCAAGTTTGATTTTCTTCTTTCTCTAAAATTTTTTCGGTTTGATGGATTCCAGGCAGAAGTTACTTCTTTTCCACACATAAAAGTGCAAAAAAAAAAAATAAATAAATAAATAAAAGAAGAAGAAGAAAGAATGAATGAAGTAAAAGACTAAAATTTTAAACATAATGCATATATGGCTCTAAATTACTTTTACATAGGACAATATTTACAGCAAATTAATAATATTGTTATATAATGAATGATAATTGTTTATGGGAATTGCATTTGTTGGCAAATGCATTATTCATAAACTATGTAATGATGATATATTATGCAGATACATTATGTGAATACATAATTTAGAGTAACATTGAAGACCTGTGGTTGATCATAGTAGACAATTAGTGTACTAGCAAATAGAGTAGACAATTAAAAGTTATTGCTATTTGACTATTTATACTTGTTGAAGATGCATTCCCCTGTCAATTTTATATATATAGACAAATGGTTGATATATATGTGTGTGTGTGTGTGTGTGTGTGTGTGTGTGTGTGTGTGTGTGTGTGTGTGTGTGTTACGGTCTATATATATGAGCAAGATGAGTGGTAGAGATCATGAATTTGACAACTAATTTGATTGTATCTATATATTGTCAAAATTTTAGTATGAAAACCAAATTCATTCTTGGCTTTTTATTTATATTGATTACATTAATTGGTTTACATAATGCACATGTTTTAAATTATACAAGAAATAAATAATAATAAAAAATTGATACCAAAATATCAGAAAACAATCTCAAGCTCATTTTTGAGGTTGTTACCATATACCGGAAAATGAAATAGTTTTCTAGAAAATGCTCTTTAAAAAATGAACAATTTTCTAGAAAATATTAATGCTGAAAAGATGGTGCTTTTAATTAATTTTTTCCATCTCAAAAAACCACAGGCATGGCAAAGACAGCCACTTGGTCGCGTTTTCACCAAAATCTCATTTTCCATGTTTCAAGGAGTCTCTTGAATGAAATGGATTTTTTGTACTGTAGAACCAAAAAATGTAGATTAATTTCCACTATATCTCTTCCTTGACTCTCGCTCCTACCAATTTGACATTGTTTGATCATGATTTGATCGCAATGTGACAATGATCAACACTTGGACTATTTTAATTTTTTTTTTAATTTTATGTTTTCACTATGTTTCACTCGTTTTAACTCTAATCTTGGCCTTTGGGTTGTCTATTTTTTTATTAAAAAAATTCATGACCTTTAATATGGACGTCAATTCATTCCAATAGGGTGGTTTAATTTTCGATTAAATTTCAATTAATCGCGGTCAAACCCAGTCAACCATAGTCAAAGTGTCTTGGGACACCGGTTTTGTCATAAAACATGAAATTTTGATTTTGTGGTTTAGCACAAGTTCCAAATTTAAAAGTATATATTCAAATGTTGACAAGAAAAAAAAAATTTGAGTTTTTTATGTGACAATATTAGAGAAAGTGTTTTAACTTTTAAGTCTAGCAACTAAATTTAAAAACATATATTAGAATGGTGATAGGAAAAAGTGTGAGTTTTTTATGTGACAATATTAGAGAAAGTCAAAAAAGAAAAGAAAAGTTAAACTATCAATTCTCCACCATTAGGCTATTTAGACAATGAGAAATGGAAGATGCGCCTAAAATAAAGTATATTATATCTATTTGTTTTATAGTATTGTACAAAATAATATAAAGAAAAAATACTGCCTCGAAAAAAAAAAAAAAACATCTTCTACTGATAAATAGAATGTCTTATCTATCTGTCTTATAATGTGAAAATTTTAGTTAAGCCCCAAAAATTTAATAAATAAAAATTATTTTTAAATTATTATTGTGGGTTTGCTTTTTGTGCTCTTCGGCAAGGCTTTGAGCACAGTACCGAAGAAACTTGTGCTTGTCTCACATCGAAAGAGTCTTCTCTCACTTTCTGCCTTATAAACTATGAAGCGAAGGAGTAGTGTATCATCAGTTGCTTAAAAGGAAGCTTCCTTTTATTGTAGTGGCATACTTTTGTTAAACCTAGGAAAGTCTTTGAAAGCATGCCCTAAGAAACTTAAGCGTCACACATCGAAAAAAGCCGCCCCCACTTGCTACTTTATAAGCGTGAAGCGAAAGCAATAGTGTACTATCAATTAGTTACGCTTATAAGGCAGCAAATGAGGGCAGCTTCTTTCGATGTGAGATGCTTAAGTTTCCTAGGGCATGCTCTCAAAGACTTCCCTGGGTCTAACAAAAGTATGCCACCACAATTATACTTATTTCAAATAATGTTCAACATTTTATTAATACATTTTATCATGTTTGCAATAGGTTAAGACTGTAAAAATTTTCAATCTTTCAAAAAATAAATCTTCCTTTCTCTCTATCAATATTAAATTTAGAATTAATAGTTTTTTTTTAAATCATTATTGAAATTAATTGTTCAATAGCTAAAGTCTAACATTGCCAAAAGAGAAAGTGACCGTCTAAAATATGATTGTAAGGACACAAATTGCAGATTGGGCCTACAGGAGAGATTGACTCTGGCCCAACGAGTAAAAAGTATCCTCGCAATGAATTTGTAAGAGAGTGGGTCGAAGAGCTAGGCTTTAGTGGGTCCAACGAAGATGAACTGAGTGACAGAGCGTCCTCGGCACAATCCGAGGAGCTTTGTTCTTGGTAAATGTCTTCAATCAGCATTGTTACAGGAGTTCTGGAGATTGTTCTCCCCCCTCCTCCCATGGTGGATTTCTCCTATTATATAGTCCCTTTCAGACAATCTGGACCTTCCAGTTGTTGATCATCCAGGCCTATACTTGAGTGCCTGTCCCATCAGCCACCCTCTTTAGTATTCTGTGAGTTGCAGAAACCGAGGTAGCACTGTTCAGGGGTCCTGTCCACATAAATGCGGTGTAAGCAGCCTTTTGTGAAATATCTCCTGGTTGCCACCTGTCCCCTTTGGCCCATATAAGTCAGGGGATTCCTCGGAAACATCAGGACCGGTGCTGGAACATTCATCTCGGCCGTTCCTTTGATGATCCGAGCAGTAAGCTCTCCTCGGACAAGTCCTTTTCTCCTTCGCGTAGCTAATACGACAGAGAGGAGTCAGGCCAGGTACTTTCCTCAGGAGGGGGTGTCCTTGGGATAATGGCCTCCTCGGGACGGGCCCATGGTCTCCTCGGACGGGCCCACGGCTATTATCTGACATTGGGCCTTTTACCCCCACACCTTTAATTCTAAAAATATCAAAACAGTTAGTATCTGAAAATATCATATTTTTGTATAAAAAAAGAAGAAAATATCATTGTGGGGGTAAAAGGCCCAATGTCAGATAATAGCCGTGGGCCCGTCCCGAGGAGGCCATTATCCCAAGGACACCCCCTCCTGAGGAAAGTACCTGGCCTGACTCCTCTCTGTCGTATTAGCTACGCGAAGGAGAAAAGGACTTGTCCGAGGAGAGCTTACTGCTCGGATCATCAAAGGAACGGCCGAGATGAATGTTCCAGCACCGGTCCTGATGTTTCCGAGGAATCCCCTGACTTATATGGGCCAAAGGGGACATGTGGCAACCAGGAGATATTTCACAAAAGGCTGCTTACACCGCATTTATGTGGACAGGACCCCTGAACAGTGCTACCTCGGTTTCTGCAACTCACAGAATACTAAAGAGGGTGGCTGATGGGACAGGCACTCAAGTATAGGCCTGGATGATCAACAACTGGAAGGTCCAGATTGTCTGAAAGGGACTATATAATAGGAGAAATCCACCATGGGAGGAGGGGGGAGAACAATCTCCAGAACTCCTGTAACAATGCTGATTGAAGACATTTACCAAGAACAAAGCTCCTCGGATTGTGCCGAGGACGCTCTGTCACTCAGTTCATCTTTGTTGGACCCACTAAAGCCTAGCTCTTCGACCCACTCTCTTACAAATTCATTGCGAGGATACTTTTTACTCGTTGGGCCAGAGTCAATCTCTCCTGTAGGCCCAATCTGCAATTTGTGTCCTTACAAAAGGTTTTAAAATACATTTTATAAAAATATGAGAATAATCCAATTAATTTATTAAATTGTACAAAAATATTGGATTCTTTTTCTAATTCTTATAAAATATTAAGTAATAATATATTTTACATTTGCATTTGCTCCCAAAATTTGCTGAGTCGACCTAGACTAAGCCCTATTTTTACATACTGTGAATTTGAACGAAGTTTGAAAATAATTTTTTTTTTTGAAATTAAATCGAGGTATTGAATAGAAACAACACCGCGTTTACATTTTACAAGTTTTTAAAGCTTTTTATTTTTATTTAAAATACTATGTGCATGTGAAAAATCTTTATAGAAATGTGGGAGCATTTTGCTTGAAATACATTTTTAACATGCCAATAACACAATTGATATTTCATAATTTTTGCATGATCATAGTGGTATTAGTACAAATAAACCAATTCACTTGAGGCTAAGGTTGTTAAAAAAAAAAAAAATATATATATATATATATATATATATTGTAGGGACACAATTTTGGGTTACTGGCCCAACGATTGATAGATTAGCCCAAAACGGGCCCCTAAGCAATGAATTTGTAGAGAGTAGGTTGAGAAGGACTGGATTAAGAATGATTCAGCTCTTCAAATGGTTCGGACTAGTTCCTTCACCATCTCCCAAATCTGTTTTACACTTGCAATCTTATATTCGTTCTACGTCCGAGGCTCTTTTTTGTTTTCACTCTCTTTTTCTTTTTTTCGATCCCCTTTTCTTTCTCGTTTTTTCCTTTTTATATTTCCTCCTCTCCTTTCTTAGCCATCCACGTGTGGATTGTTTACTTCCTCTTTGGACACTTGTCCCCCAGTTCTTTCCAGAAGTTGCTTCGTAGAAACAACGGGATCCTCTGCTACTGTTCAGATGTCTCCTCCACATAAATGCGGCCAGAAGATTAGTTGTGGGGCATTAAATGCGGGGTTGGCAGCCTTTCTGCTTGATATTTTTGGATATTTTCCGGATGCGTGGATCTACCACGTTTGACAAAGCCAGTGGAGACCCCTAGGGCACTTTCCTGGCCGGCCGGTTTCCAAGGTTTATCTCTACCTCGACCGTCCGAGGTGCTAATGTTCTCGGACGGATGGTCGATCTCTCCTGAGTCTTGTTCAGATTCCCCTCCATTTATCTCGGTCATTGTAGATCAGACTAGGTAGTCCTCGGCTGGGCCATGGTTCTCGGCGTGCGATTTTGATCCAACACAAGGGCCTATGATTCTCGTTATTTGGGCTCCACACCCAGGCCCATCTTCTCTGTTGATATTTTTGCCCCCACATATATATATATATATATATATATATCAAATTGATGGCTTTGCAAATAAGCGTTTAATGAGTACCACCATTGAGACATTGGAAGAAACTAATAATTTTTTTTTATTTATAAAATCACTACAACAAAAGTGGGCTATGGTAACAAAAATTTTCATCTCAATATATCCTTATTTCGTCACCGAAGACATATGGTAATGAAATCGCATTCGTCACCTAAACCCCATCACCGAATGTCCTAGTGACAAAAATTTTTCATCACAAAAAAAAAATGATAGGTGACGAAATGTTTTCGTCGCCTAATTATTTTCGTTACTACACCTTATTTTTGACTTAGCTGACTAGGTTTAATTTGGTTTGTAAATCACTGCTTTATCCTTGTATTAGATCAACCAATGGGATTTCATTAGAATTATTTTGTGAAAAATATTCAGTAATCCACTTTGGAACAACAACACTGACATTACATCTCTAAATTTTTATTTTAGCCAATTTAATTCTTAAACGTTAGTACCAAATTGTTACCTCTGTTTAATCAACCATTAAATGAACTAACATCAATATAGTTAATCAATTTATTATAGCCAATATCATAAATTATTAATCAAACTCATATAAAGTCAATGATGAATATACACTTAGATTAGGCTGGAGTAAAATTTTTATTTTATATAAAAATAAATAAATCATACCACTCAATAAACCATACCACTACTGATAAGCAGCAAGCAATTGTAAGCCATTAACAAATTTTTTTTTGAAGGGAATACAAGCCATCGATCAGTAAGGAGTATTCTCAAAATACCTATATCTACAGCCGTGGTAATAGGCACGTGATTGGGCAATATGCTAATTTGTCCACTATTAGTAGATAAAATGATTTCTTTAACTTTTGAATCCCAAACAATTCGATTCCTCATTAGCTTGGTTACATAAAACATCTACCAAATCACAATATGTATTAGGGTATTTGAAAAGAGAATTCATTAAATCCCTTAATTAGCCTTGTTTAAGTTCATCTTCCTCGTCTGGTTCTTTCAACCAATGGTAGGCAAGACCATGAATGACACAATCAACAACTCAAAAGGCGTAGTTTGGAAACGAGACCCCAAACTTTGGTAATGTTGCAGTTTGAATGAGAGAAAACAGCTGATTTGATTTTCTCCCTCCTAGGTTTACCAGAGTTTTTTTTTTTTTTTTTTTTTTTTCCCTCTTATCTCTCAAGCAGTCAAATAGTTGAAATTGGAATTTGGAGATTTTCTCTCAAGTGAGTAGGACGTTAATCCATTAAACGGAAGATTAATGAGAAGTGGCAATTTGGCACATATGTTTAGTTTAATTATGTACTAAATTAGGTAAAATAAAAGTTCAGGAGTATAAGTATCACTATCTCAAAGGCCATAGGGTATATGGGCATTTTTTTCCAATTCTTTTAGGATCACAACTTTTGTCACTTCTAAGTGACAAATTATGAGTGACTACTTATCATTTTCACATAAATTCAAAATTTCTCCATAATTTACAATCTTCAATATTATAATTTTGGTACAAAACTTATGATCACATTATTTTCTCATTTCATTTAATAAGTGTGACCTCACCCACCATATTAGGGGTTTTCTTTTCTTCTTCTTTTTAGTAGAAAGGAGTAGGATTTGAATATGAAAATCCCTCATGGAGATCCAACAAATGTTACCAAACTGCATTGCCCTTACCCACCGCACCATAGTTATGGTAGTGAAGATTGGCTAGCTAGGACCTAGGAGTTTCGTGTTGCACGAGTTTTGTCACGAAATTGTAAAATTTTGTTTTTGTGGTTTAGCACTGCTCGTAAGTTGTAACTCAAACTACCAAATTTAAAATTTTATAGGGCAAAATTTATTTATTTTTGATGGAATTTATATGGACAAAATTGGCCTATACCCTTTTCACACAAACTAAGTAGCATTTTGCCCCCTTTTCCAAACTAATCAGGGAAATGCTCCTCTTTTGAAAATCGATTTTCTAAAAATCGAGTTAGGCCCTATAGCGGCGTTTTTAAGGAGCCTATAGTGACGTTTTCAGGACCTATAGCGGCGTTTTATAACTCGATTTTTACAAAGTCGAGTTATAGGCACAAAAAAATGAAAAAAATTGCATATAACTCGATTTCATGGAGGTCAAGTTATAAAACGCCGCTATAGGTCTTGAAAATGTCACTATAGACTCCTTAAAACGTCACTATAGGGCTCCAATTTTGAGAAAATCGAGTTTCAAAAGAGGGACATTTTCCTAATTAGTTTGGGAAAGAGGACAAAATGCTGCTTAGTTTGTGTAAAAAGGGCATTTGCCCATTTTGTCCGAATTTATAAGGCAAATTGTTATTGAGTTGTTTTGTTTGACAGTTTTAGAGAGAGTCAAAAATAAAAAATGAAATATTTTCATTATATATATATATATATATTTTTTTTTTTAGTTTTATGCTTCCAATTCCTACCGCCCAAACCATGTATTTCCCACTGATTATAAAGTCATGTTTGATTTTTCAAACCAAATCAGGAATGACTTTATCATTTACTCACAGGTCTTATTCAAAATTTGAGCTAAGGGGAACTACTTTATATTTACAAGATTTATGTTTATCCAATTTATTTGAGACATCCTTAAAATAAATAACAGAACCCCTTGTCTTATACACATGGTGGAACTTTAATCTCTACTAGCTAGTTTACTTTCGGAACGTAGTTTTTCCTATACATTTTTTAATTTGATTTAGAACTTGTAAGATGTATTCAAACGCTAGCCCCTCGTCTCTCATATAATTTTCTATTTTGTTTTGGACTCTTCCTTTCCTCTTTCTCTAATTCTCCTGTCACTACATCACTATTAGAGTATTTTTATTATATTTTTACTGTGTTCTTTATGCAAACACCTCCTCTCTCATTTGATTTTTTTTTTTTTTACTCTTCCTTCTCTCCTCTAATTCTCCAGTCACTAGATCACTATTAAGGTTTTTTAATTATAGTTTTACTGTGTTTTTGTTGGTAAGAATTGTCAATTTTTTCTTTTATGTAGTCATATGTTTTTATTTTTTTTGTTTTGTTTCAAATAATTTTTAGGCACTAAATCTTCTGGTTCTATACTCTTTCTTTTGGCTTTTTAGAAGTTTTAACATCTAAATTTTGGGTTCATATTTTGCAATATATAAAATTGTCATGACAAATTTCAATTGCTATAATCATAGATTACGATCTTTTGAGGTAACCTATCTTTCTCTTGTATTTTTTTATTATGTAATCATATGTTTTTTTTTATGCTGATTCTTCAATTTTTTAATCCTTTAAGAAGTTTAACAACTTAATTTTTTTTATTCAATTTTTGCAATATTTGAAACTATCTTGCTGCTTTCAACTGCCAGCTGCGATGGATAATAAATCATCTTTCTCTTATATTTTTGTTTCTATTATGTAGTCATATGTTTTTTTTTTCAATAATTTCTAGGTACTAAATCTTTTGATTCTTTCTTTTGGCTTTTTATTAGAAGTTTTAACATCTAAATTTTGGGTTCATGTTTTGCAATATATAAAATTGTCTTGACAAATTTCAATTGCTATAGTCATGCATTATTCTTTTGAGGTAACCTATTCTTCTCTTTTTTTTTTTTTTTTTTTTTTTTTTTTTTTTTTCTATTATGTAGTCATATATTTTGCCTTACCGTTTAAATTAATGTGATTTAAGAATTATAAATTATTGTTATTTTTTAAAAATTATTTTTCATATATATGAACCTTTTTGCATTTTTGCTCTATTTTTTATATTTTTTTTTTCCATTGCTAGGTCTTGAATCTTGATGAACAAGCTTAGGTTATGCGTTAACCTCATAAATTTGTTCTTTAACTTTTTATTATTTAAGAACCAAAAAGGGTTTTGATATGTTTCTTGTCGAATTTTTCTCAATTACATAATTATCTGAAGGCAAGTGCCCCTTTCTCTCGCCAAGAATAAAAGTTGGAAGCATGAGTAGATGAGAGGCAAGAAGGTGTCAGCCGAGGCTATGTAGATAATAGAAGCATTCCAAGTGCTTCCTAGATTGGTTGTCTTCTATCTCGATTAAAACTCTATAGCCTTTCAACTGGTACTTCCTTCTTCTTTTTACATTCATCTATTCCGAAATCTATTCTTTCCAGTACATTTATTTATCTTCATTTTCTAACAAAGTCAATTTATTCATTTGATACACCTTTTTGTTGTTGTTCTTCTATGTGTTAAAATATTATAACTTTTGCCTATAACACTAAATTAACTTTTCCAATTCTCAAAAAAAAAAAAAAAAAAAACTTTTCCAAAACCTATTGCTCTAGATTAATAACTCTTTCTGAGTGTCAATGCCAAATCTGAGTGTAATTAATTACTATTTTCTATGTAAAAACTTCTATAGTTTTTATTTTCTTATTTTTGGGTTTTTTTGTTGCATTTTATATGGCAAGAAAAAACCCAGGATTTTGCAAACAAATTGAACAATGTGAGAGATTATATTATATTAAAAAAATGATTGAGACCTTAATTTTCATTAAAGAAAGGATGTTGTGGGCGCAGAGGCCCAAGATCATGTACTAACACCTGGAATTCCAAGGTCACACTTTGGTCTTGCTCCAGGAGATGAGTTTGTCCATTACCGACAAGTACAAAATTTTCAGTAAGGGACTTGATGCATTTTTCTTGTGTATCTGCATCAAATGAATTATAGAAAATGTTATTATTGCTTGCATGGTTAGGAATTAATATGTACAAACATGTACTACTTTAGAAGAAAATTAGATTTTGGAAAATAGAAGTACCTCTTGATTTTGAACTGAGCCGAGAATCCTCATGTTCTCGTGGATTTGCACTAGTTTCATTGTGACAACATAAATTTACAAAGGAGGGCTCCATCTCAGTCCACATAGCATTGCCAACAAAAGAAGGTCCTCTCTCAGTCCATGTTACAGTCCTTTCCAGATTGCTGTCAAACAAAGCATCACCGGTTAGGCTTCCATCACTTTTACTATAACGAAACTCTGAATTGTCACCAGTACACATCTCTGCTACAGTCCCTTCATGATTGTCACCTAATAATAAAGCATCATTAGCTAGGCTTCCTTCAGGTTTTGCATCATGAAATTCTGAATTGACAAAAACATCATTGCAAGTTTCAGGTTCGCAGGAAATCTCAATTTCTTGTTCTTGCCTATCACTACCAAGTATTTTATGTGTGGATAGCTGAGTATGATTATAGACATGAAATGCAGACAAGTTAGAAAGGTTCCTCCTTCTTTGAGTAAGCCCCTTGGATCTCTTTTTTGTTACAATTTTATATGGACGTATAATTAAGTCATCAAAGCTATGCCTACGAAAGCGTGTGTCAGACCTCCTTTTTGTCGTCTTAACTTTGGATTGGCACAATGTATCTTTAGTGTTGAAACTTATATCATTCATGGCTGTCATGGATTGCATTTGAATAATGAATTTGGCTGTGATTTCTGACCAAAAATCACTGTATGTCTTCCTTCTTTGTCCCTGCCTGGTCCTTCTTTTCTTCCACATCTTAGGAAAAATTGGACCTAGTTTTCTGCTATTGATATAACAATTATTTACTCGGAATTTCCTTTTGTAAACATACATGCCATTGTGTTGACAACCAGTATGATTTGTTCCTTGGTTACAACATTCTAACACTGGCTTCTCTGCTTCAGCGGTAACTAATTCCCTATGATTCCTGTTTTCATGAACAGGAGCAGCACTCTCAATTTTGCCACTATAGTTTTGGAGTTGATGTTGAGAAGCAAGTAAAGAAATGTTTTCTTCTTCCAAGTGGTTTTCCAAATCAAAACTTGAACTCAATCTGCACGAATTTTGAGGTTGAAGATGGGAAGTGGCTCTTGCCATGGAGCTTTCATCTTGGGACTGATTCTCTAAGTCAAAACTCAAAGCCCGCTTGCATGTCTTAGTGACGGAATAATTTTTCTCTCCAATGACCTTATCTGAGGTGACAACCAAATTACTAGCCTTGCTTTTCCTCACATATTTCCTCCTCTTCAGCACTGTTTTCTCGGAAGAAACATGTTCTGGAGTTTCAGGCTTTGGAGCCTTGAGTTTTGGAGTCCTTTTGGGTTTGTCCTTTTTTGCAACCACATCTACAGAGGTAGTAACCATAGCACGCTTTGGAGTTGCAGGTTCTGGTGTCATAGGTTTCGGAGTCCCTTCTCCAACCACATCTTCAGAGGTATTAACCATCACATCAGAGGGAGTAACCGAGTTTTTGAGGCTGCTTTTCCTTACATATTTCCTCTTCTTCGACATATTTGTCTCCAAAGAAGTGCACTTCGGAGTTGTAGGTTCTGGCATCTTAGGTTTAGGAGTCCTTTTGGGTTTACCTTCACATACCACTTTGGGCCAATATTTCTTTTTTTTGGGTCTCTGTCCTGGCCTTTTGTTCAAGTCTATGCCATTTTGCAGACTTTCATTCACATTCTGTTTCTCTGATTGATATGAAAAAGTGGAATTCGAGCCATTGATGGGCTGAGAGTCATCTGCATTCAGAAATACAATATCATATATGTCTAATATTTACTTTTTATCAAATCTCATGGTATCAGTTGAATGAAAAAAGATAGAACCATTTGACACTACATCAGCCCTTATCCTTGATACTGATTTAAAATCAGTGTCAAGCAACAACCTAGGACTAATGGTACCATTCACTTTCTATGTTGATCAATGATACCAAATTTATCTACAAGGGCTTTCCTCCACTAAGATGTAAATATTTTTCATCAATCATATACTAACAAAATCTATCAGTCACAGATTAGAAAAAAAAAATTATTTGATATATATATTTTTTTCCAGTGAATGATGACCTCATTTTAGCAAGCACAGACACAAACAAGAATTAAAAAACACTAACTATGATGCTGATACTAATAAAATCCAACGGAAAATTTATAACTTACATGGAAGTACATGAGTTTCTGGGCTGTTAGAATTGTTCCAATCGCTTAAGCCAGGGGAGAGGTCATGCTCTACGTGCAAAGAAGTGTGGGTGGCAGGCTCTTCTGCTTCTGCTTGTCTTTCACTATCAGATTGTGAAACAAGAACAAAACTATTGGATATCGACTCAATTACAGGCTCCATTACTGCATGTTCAGATGACTGAGAGGCTGGAGCTACATTTAGTAAACTCAAGATGTCCGTAGAAAGGATATTAGCCAATGGTACATCCCAAGCATCAGGATCTTTGTTAGACTCTCTAGAGTGCAAAAAGTCTAAGACTTTAGCTGCTCCACCAGCACATTCACTTGTATTCTCCATTACTTCTTCATAGTCGCAAGCACTTTTGTTCAAGTCTATCATTCCCAAAAAACCAAGATCTGTGCGTTCCATACCATTAGAATTACGTTCCTCACCCTTTGTAGTCAATGCCACATTCACATCACACACACCCTTGTTTTCATCCAAGGAAGAACTCAAAGACACCGCACTAGAAGCCTGGGAACTGTTTAGCAATTTCCTTCTAACAAAGACATTCTGCGGCTTTGCAGGGGTTGCTGGAAACCAGGAGATCTGTGACTGAACATCTTCTTCCATTGCATAGTCAGATTCAATAACTTTTGCTTTACCCGGGTAATTATCTTCTAAAGACATTCTTTGTTAAACCTAAAACCCTATGAACCAAAACCCATCCAAGTGTTACAAGTTACCAAAAAAAAAAAATTTTGTTGCAAAACATCAGAGAAGGAGAATAAGCTGTTTTGGAAAGAAACTTATGTAAGAATAATAGAAGTCAAGGAACAATGAGAAAAAACTGATAAATATTAGTTTCAGTTATAACATAATAAAATCTATAATAGTAGTAATAAGAACAATAACAAAGAAATAAAACAATCTAAAATCACAAAGAAGAGAGAAGTTATCCACCAAAAACCTTGTTGCAGTCTTGGATATCTGTTTTGCCACATCAAGCATAAGCTGAAAATAAGAAAAAAAAAATTACTAGACATAGTCAACATCAGAGAGATTATTATTCTACTAAATGAAACTGAAAACTAAAAAAAGTCATTATTTTTATTATTTTGGCAAAGAATGGGCATCTCAGAGGGTAGGCCTCCCTTTGTGAACCTCTAAATAGGGTGAATGCTGATTGAGTCTCAAATCTCTGCTACAGTGGCAGCAAATGGCATTTTAATCATTCAGAGATATTTGCTCAAAAAATTTATGATAATCAACTCATCAAAACTAATACTAAATTTGATTAAATTGTATAAAAGATATTCTATTTTGTGTTTGGACACATTTAGATTGAATTGAGTATCGTATTTTATATTTTTTGTTAAGAAAAAAAAAATCCAACAAAAACATACATCAAACCAGTAGAGGTTTCAACACAAGTGGCATTCAACAGCAACTACAAGGGATTTACCCCAATAGGGTTTTTTAGTCTCCAAATTCTATTTTCCGTCCTCAGTAACTATTTCTCAAAAAATCTACCTATAAGAATGTTGTGCTTGCAGCCAATGCACACAATATCCTAATTTACAATGATTTAGAGGTGATTACTCTTATCTAGGTCGTACCTTGCTAGTATTCTATGCTTATGAAGAAGAATTTGACTTTTGCACCTAAAGAGCCAGCAAACTAACTATACTCAATTTAGGAAACTGCTATATCTCTACACAATTCTAAAATACTTAGCACACAATAACTATATTCTGCCACATTCGACAAAATTAAATACTGGCAATTTTATACAAGTTGTGAGATCAAAACTTCATTAGGCTTGGAATCATTTCCTACAACAAAATGTTACTTTTACTGCACCTAATTTTGGAAGCACTCATAATCTTCATGATAGGATCTATCAACTCAAACCATGGTCCCATAATACTGGCAATTCTGCCACATTCAACAAAATTAAATACTGGCAATTTTATACAAGTTGTGAGATCAAAACTTCATTAGGCTTGGACTCATTTCCCACAACAAAATGTTACTTTTACTGCACCTAATTTCGGAAACACACATAATTAATCTTCATGATAGGATCTATCAACTCAAACCATGGTCCCATAATAATTTCCATACTAAATCCTAAGAAGCAGAGACACTTCAAAAGCTCTGGTGTGTCAGTGTCAACACGCAAGGACACTTGCGTGCGTATCCTCGTTATGACATTATCTTGGTAGTAAAATACTGAAAAAGAATTCCTTTAATTTTATAAATATATATATATATATATATATATATTTGTTGTTATTTATTTTGAAAAGTTATAAATAAACATAAAATATACACATTATTTAATTATGTGGGTCCGTTTGGATACAACTTATTTGGTTGAAAACTAAAAATAAAAAATATAAATATAAAAGTTACTGTTCATTAGCTGGGTACTGTTCATAAGCCTAAATACACTGTTCATGGAACATGAACAGTATAAGAGGCGCCCAATTATTAAAAAAAAAAAAAATGCAAAAGCACACAGGAAACGCAATATCCAAACCGAACATATAGTATCCCCACTGAGTCGTGTCCTAATTTTTTAAGAATTGACACATAGCTGTGTCTTGTGTCACGTCATGTGTTGTGTGTGTCTGTGTTTGTGTCCGTGTCTGTGTCTGTGTCCGTGTCCGTGTCCATGCTTAATATTCCTTAAATATCACCAAATTTTGAGTGCATTACAACTAGAATAATTGAAATTCTCACTAACTAAAATAAATAATGTCTCACTAAAAATATTCACGGAATTCAAAGAAACAAAACCCATTAAAAAAAAACAGAGCCAGAAATTAGAAACCAGCAATTCCACAAAAAACAAATAAATAAAGTCTGAAACTTTGATTTAAAACTTACAAGTTTGGATTAGGAAGCATTGGCCAATAGCTCCACCTTGTCATTATCAAAATACTAATGCCAATGTAAGTGGCTTTCTTACACGGAGTTTTCTCTCTCAAATGCTTCTCTATTTCTCTCATTTATATTGCATGGGCTCAAGAAGAAGAAGAAAAAAGTTGGGAATGGCACAAAGGATTCTGATATTATTGCTGTCAGTTCAATTGGTTGAAAACAGAGTGAGAGGGAAAGAGAGGATCAGAGAAGGAAGAGAAGAGAATTTGGGAATTTTACTAGCTGGTAGCGTAAAGGATAATATTGCGACTTCAATGTAATTCTTGAAGAGTATAATGGTAATTTAAAGGAGGATGCTAAAATTAAGGACAAAAATGGTGATTTTTATTCCAGTTTATGCTTTAAAGGCTCAATTTTAAGAAAGTTTAATATTATTTTTTTATAATTTTTTTTAAATAGATTATTAACTAATTTTCTAAGAATATTTATTAGCATTTCTCTACTTTAAAATAGGAAAATTACGCATGATCAAGAATACAACAACTCCCATAAAAGATAAAGTAAAAAAAAGAATACAATTAAACAACAATAAAGTTCAAAGTCTTGGAACTTAATTTATATATTTAAATATTTCTAATAGAAATACTCACCGTTCAAATTTTCTTTTTTCATTGTAACTTGAAAAAAAAAAGACAATAATAATAATAATATTTCAAGGTTTCTTTAATAAAAAGAAAAAAAAGAAAAAAAAGCAATAATATAAATTAAGGTTTTTTTTTTTTTAAATTCGATTATTGGTGGAATGGAAATTTGAATCTTAAATATCTTTATTAAAAACACTAGAAAATGTGAGTTAAGCTATCAAACTTTTTTTCAACAATATGAGAGTTGTTATGAATTCTAAACAAGTTAATCAAGGTCATTTACATGTATTTTTAGTCGACATTCTAACTTTTTTTTGTTTTTTTACTATATATTAGTGTTATTATAGGTATTTCACAACTTGTTGTATCAAATCATTCTTCTTAGTTGGTGTATTAACCCCCTTTTGCATGTTAAGAAATTTATACTTCAATTGGCTTCTTCTTCTTCTTCTTCTTCTTCTTCTTATTATTATTATTATTTACAACAAACTAAAAAATTAGTGAAAAAATTAAAAAATAAAGTACAGGGTTTAATAGCTTGTTTGGGAGTTAAAAAAAGGAGGGAGAGTAGAGTAGAGGGGGAGAGAGTAATTCAATGTTTTTTAAGGAATGAGGGGGAGGGATTTGGAGGGGTTTGGAGGGGTTTCAACTACCTCCAACCCCTCATTTTTAATTCCTCCAAATTGGAGAGATTTGAAGGGAGAGTAGAGTAAATAAGTTATTGGCCAAATGAATTTCCTAATTTACCCTTTCTAAATTAACAAAATTACTCTTTCTAAAGGGCTAATTACCCTCTTCCCGCTCCCTAATTTTAAAAACATCCAAATAATGTAGAGGAGAATCATTCCCCTCTACTCTACTCTCCTCCCCACTACTCTCCTTCTCTCTACTCCCCTCTACTCTCCTCCCTCTCTAAACTTCCAAACAAGCCATAAATTTCTTCTCTTCGAACTATCAAATTATAAAAAATAAAAATAAAGCTCACTTTTGCAACATAATGTATAAATTAGTGAAAAAAATTGAGTAAAGATTAGATCTAATACTTCTATGTATAGATCCCATTATTAGGATTGTGACATATATCTACTTTTGGCCATATATTATGATTTTAATGGATACAAAAGATAGAAATATTAGAATCAAGCCAAATTCAAAAAAAAAAAAAATCAATACTAGTTTTAGATAAAACTATTGTTTTTACAAAGTGAAGGGGTAGTTTAATGTAATTACATATTTTCTTTTAAAAAAATTATAACTATATGATTTATATCATTCAAACAGACCTTAAAATGTTCGAAAAAAAAATATATGTATATCAACCCTTTTTTTTTATGAGAAACATAACATTATGGATGAAAAGAAAATCCCAATTACACAAAGAAACCCTAGCCGCACACAGATCTTCCAAAGCCTATATCTCTCTCAAATTATCTCTGTTTCTCAAAAACTCTCTTTCAATACAATCCTTGTGAAACATACTATAACTTAGAATAAAAAATAGCATAAAAAGATAAAATTTCGACGAGAAAACCACACTACAAAATCCGTACTCAACACATGCAACCTGAACCTAAAGCATGTGATATCTCATCACACACAAATCCAAACCGCGCGTGGTTTGTCTCATTAGAATCCTTACAATAAAAGGAATCCATCCATATAGGTTTTATCGACGGAAACTCACCTGAGAGTCGCCGGAGACAAAAACCCTAATCTAAACCTCATGCAAAAAATAAAAACTTCTGGATCCTCTTCCTATGGATGATCTTTAGGTATAAAGTAACAAAAAACCTATCCGGGTATCTCAAATTTTTTAAAAACAAAAACAAAAAAAGAAAGAAAAGGAGTATTATAGTTCATACCTGAAATTTTTTTGTGAGATACTGATCACGTAGCGGAAGAACCACAAACTTTTTCGACGTACCCCACGAGCTTTGAAAACTTGCTCGTGAAGAAAGGGAATCCTGGAACGATATAGAGATAAGCTTAGAGAGTTCTCAGTGAGAAAGAGAGAAAAGGAGAGGAAGAAGGAAGATAAATAAGTAAAAGTAGAGTTTGTAATTATTAATGTATGTGTTTCAATATTGTTAGGACTCAACAGTTGTCGCCGACTTTTAATTATGAAGAATCCGATTGGTATAAAGTTTGTTTCAGAGTGTGAATTGAAGTGAGTGAATGAGTGAGGTGATTAGTGCTATTATTTTGCTAAGTTTCGTTTTGACTTAGCTGACTAGGTTTAGTTTGGTGATTTGTAAAAGACTGCTTTATCCTTTTACTAGGTCAATCAATGGGATTTTAATAGAATTCTTTTGTGAAAAATGTTCAGTAATCCATTTTGGAACAGCGACACTGATATTATATCTCTAAATTTTTATTTTAGATAATTTATTTATTTATTTATTTATTTTGAGAAGGAGATAATTTAATTCCTAAACTTTAGTGTCAAATTATTTCCTCTGCTTAATCAACCATTAAATAAACTAACATCAATATAGTGAATCACTTTATTATAGCCAATATCATAACTTATTAATCAAACCCATATAAAGTCAACGATAAATATATAATTAAATTAGGATAGAATAAAATTTCTATATTGTATATAAATAAATAAAGCATACCACTCAATAAACCATACCATTGCTGATAAGCAACAAGTAATTGTACAAGCCATTTTTTTTTTTAATAGGAAATACAAGCCATTGTTAGCCATTGGTAAGTAAGGAGTATTCTCAAAATACTTATATCTACAGCTATGGCAATAGGCACATGATTGGGTAATATGCCAATTTGTCCACTATTAGTAGATAAAATGATTTCTTTAACCTTTGAATCCCAAACAATTCGATTCCTCGTTAACTTGGTTACATAGAAAATCTACCAAATCACAATATGTATTAGGGAATTTAAAGAGAGAATTCATTAAATCCCTTAATTAGCCTTGTTTAAGTTCATCTTCCTCGTCTGGTTCTTTCAACTAGTGCTATGCAGACCATGAATGACACAATCTTTTAATTAGCCTTGTTTAAGTTCATCTTCCAGTAAATGTTACCAAACTACATTGGCCTTACCCACCACACCATAGTTATGGTAGTGAAGATTGGTTAGCTAGGACCTAGGAGTTTCGTGTTGCATGCATTGTCTTATTTTAAAATTATGAATTAATTCCTGTTGCACGAGAGAGAGAGAGAGAGAGAGAGAGAGAGAGAGAGAGAGAGAGAGAGAGAGAGAGAGAGAGAGAGAGAGAGAGAGAGAGAGAGAGTTGGGGGGAATATTTACAAGTATTTATAAATAACAAATCAAAATAGACATTTGATAGAAAATAAATTACCAAATTATTTAGGATTTATTTAGATAAAGATAATTTTTTTTTTTTAAAAGAGAGTTTCAACCTATGGCGTCCGCTCCTAATGATAGCTCTTTATCATCAGACCAAGACACCAGTCAGTTTTTGGTGTAGGAGGGTCTCTTATTCAACCATCAGAGACTTTACCAGTTGAGCTAACTGGAACTCACAGATAAAGATAAATTCAAATTAGAGATTTGATAAATAAATAAATAAATAAAACTTAACAAAATTTATTTAGGATTTATTTAGATAAGATAAAATATAATGTAATAAGAATTAGTTAGACTCTATTTGTTTTGCGGAAATCATTTTGTAAAGATATATACTTAGCACAAGTTTAAATAAACTTAGCACAAGTTTAACTCTAGCAACCAAATTTAAAAATATATATTAGAATGATGACAAGAAAAAAAAATGTGAGTTTTTTATGTGACAATATTAGAGAAAGTGTTTTAACTTTTAAGTCTAGCAACTAAATTTAAAAATATATATTAGAATGGTGATAGGAAAATATGTGAGTTTTTTATGTGACAATATTAGAGAAAGTCAAAAAAAAAAAAAAAAAAAAGTTAAACTATCAATTCTCCACCATTAGGCTATTTAGACAATGAGAAATGGAAGAAGCGCCTAAAATAAAGTATATTATATCTATTTGTTTTATAGTATTGTACAAAATAATATAAAGAAAAAATACTGCCTCGAAAAAAAAAAATCTTCTACTGATTGATAGAATGTCTTATCTATCTGTCTTATAATGTGAAAATTTTAGTTAAGCCCCAAAAATTTAATAAATAAAAATTATTTTTAAATTATTATTGTGGGTTAACTTTTTGTACTCTTTGGCAAGGTTTCGAGCACAGTACCGAGAAAACTTGTGCTTGTCTCACATCGAAAGAGTCTTCTCCCACTTTCTGCCTTATAAGCTGTAAAGCGAAGGAGTAGTATACCATCAGTTGCTTAAAAGGAAGCTTCCTTTTATTGTGGTGGCATACTTTTGTTAGACCTAGGAAAGTCTTCGAGAGCATGCCTTAGGAAACTTAAGCGTTCTACATCAAAAGAAGCTGCCCCCACTTGCTACCTTATAAGCGTAAAGCGAAGGCAGTAGTGTACCATCAGTTAGTTACGCTTATAAGGCAGTAAGTGGGGGTAGCTTTTTTCGATGTGGAATGCTTAAGTTTCCCAAGGCATGCTCTCAAAGACTTCCCTGGGTCAAACAAAAGTATGCCACCACAATTATACTTATTTCAAATGTTCAACATTTTATTAATACATTTTATATGTTTGCAATAGGTTAAGACTGTAAAATTTTTCAATATTTCAAAAAATAAATCTTCCTTTCTCTCTATCAAAATTAAAATTAGAATTAATAGTTTTTTTTTAAATCATTATTGAAATTAATTATTCAATAGCTAAAGTCTAACATTGCCAAAAGAGAAAGTGACCATCTAAAATATGATATTTTCTTCTTCTTTTTTTGATACAAAAATATGATATTTTCAAATACTAACTGTTTTGATATTTTTAGAATTAAAGGTTTTAAAATACATTTTATAAATATATGAGAATAATCCAATTAATTTATTAAATTGTACAAAAATATTGGATTATTTTTCTAATTCTTATAAAATATTAAGTAATAATATATTTTACATTTGCATTTGCTCCCAAAATGTGCTGAGTCGGCCTAGACTAAGCCCTATTTTTACATACTGTGAATTTGAACGAAGTTTGAAAATAATTTTTTTTTTTGAAATTGAATCAAGGTATTGAATAGAAACAACACTGTTTACATTTTACAAGTTTTTAAAACTTTTTATTTTTATTTAAAATACTCTATGCATGTGAAAAATCTTTATAGAAATGTGGGAGCATTTTGCTTGAAATACATTTTTAACATGCCTGTAAGGACACAAATTGCAGATTGGGCCTACAGGAGAGATTGACTCTGGCCCAACGAGTAAAAAGTATCCTCGCAATGAATTTGTAAGAGAGTGGGTCGAAGAGCTAGGCTTTAGTGGGTCCAACGAAGATGAACTGAGTGACAGAGCGTCCTCGGCACAATCCGAGGAGCTTTGTTCTTGGTAAATGTCTTGAATCAGCATTGTTACAGGAGTTCTGGAGATTGTTCTCCCCCCCTCCTCCCATGGTGGATTTCTCCTATTATATAGTCCCTTTCAGACAATCTGGACCTTCCAGTTGTTGATCATCCAGGCCTATACTTGAGTGCCTGTCCCATCAGCCACCCTCTTTAGTATTCTGTGAGTTGCAGAAACCGAGGTAGTACTGTTCAGGGGTCCTGTCCACATAAATGCGGTGTAAGCAGCCTTTTGTGAAATATCTCCTAGTTGCCACCTGTCCCCTTTGGCCCATATAAGTCAGGGGATTCCTCGGAAACATCAGGACCGGTGCTGGAACATTCATCTCGGCCGTTCCTTTGATGATCCAAGCAGTAAGCTCTCCTCGGACAAGTCCTTTTCTCCTTCGCGTAGCTAATACGACAGAGAGGAGTCAGGCCAGGTACTTTCCTCAGGAGGGGGTGTCCTTGGGATAATGGCTTCCTCGGGACGGGCCCATGGTCTCCTCGGACAGGCCCACGGCTATTATCTGACATTGGGCCTTTTACCCCCACATTAGCCCCTCAAAATTCCGGCTTTCTCTTTTACCCGAGGAGAAAGGTGGGATTTTGATTTCTCTAGGGGTAAGGCCCACTAAACTTCCCAACTTATCCACTAGAAACAGAATTGAATGAGTACGCTAACTCGGAGTGCGCAATGTGTAATGACGAGTTTGTGAAGGTGTTACAGTTTTGAGTGGACGATCCGAGGGGTTTGGGTACGTTTAAGGCCCCAGATGACGTTTCAAATTGATGTAGAGGGGCACTAACTTACCAAAGGTACGTGGTCCGAGAGATCAGACTTGACCAAGGTTTTGCTTAGCAGGAGATCTGAGGGACCCGGCATAGCTAAAGGGTTGCTTAGCAGAGAGTCCGAGGACCCGACGTAGCTAAGGCTTTGGTTAGCAGAGAGTCCGAGGACCCGGCGTAGCTAAGGCTTTGGTTAGCAGAGGGCCTGATGGCACCGGCGTAGCTAACGAGTTGCTTGGCAGGAGGTCTGAGGGACCCGACATAGCCAAGGCTTTGCTTCGCAGAAGGTCTGAGGACCCGACATAGCGAAGGCTTTGCTTAGCAGAGAGTCCAAGGACCCGGCGCAGCTAAGGCTTTGGTTAGCAGAGGGCCTGATGGCACCGGCGTAGCTAACGAGTTGCTTGGCAGGAGGTCTGAGAGACCCGACATAGCCAAGGCTTTGCTTCGCAGAAGGTCTGAAGACCCGACGTAGCGAAGGCTTTGCTTAGCAGAGAGTCCGAGGACCCGGCGCAGCTAAGGCTTTGGTTAGCAGAGGGCCTGATGGCACCGGCGTAGCTAACGAGTTGCTTGGCAGGAGGTCTGAGGGACCCGACACAGCCAAGGCTTTGCTTCGCAGAAGGTCTGAGGACCCGACGTAGCGAAGGCTTTGCTTAGCAGAGAGTCCGAGGACCCGACGCAGCTAAGGCTTTGGTTAGCGGAGGGCCTGATGGCACCGGCGTAGCTAACGAGTTGCTTGGCAGGAGGTCTGAGAGACCCGACATAGCCAAGGCTTTGCTTCGCAGAAGGTCTGAGGACCCGACGTAGCGAAGGCTTTGCTTAGCAGAGAGTCCGAGGACCCGGCGCAGCTAAGGCTTTGGTTAGCAGAGGGCCTGATGGCACCGGCGTAGCTAACGAGTTGCTTGGCAGGAGGTCTGAGGGACCCGACATAGCCAAGGCTTTGCTTCGCAGAAGGTCTGAGGACCCGACGTAGCGAAGGCTTTGCTTAGCAGAGAGTCCGAGGACCCGGCGCAGCTAAGGCTTTGGTTAGCAGAGGGCCTGATGGCACCGGCGTAGCTAACGAGTTGCTTGGCAGGAGGTCTGAGAGACCCGACATAGCCAAGGCTTTGCTTCGCAGAAGGTCTGAGGACCCGACGTAGCGAAGGCTTTGCTTAGCAGAGAGTCCGAGGACCCGGCGCAGCTAAGGCTTTGGTTAGCAGAGGGCCTGATGGCACCGGCGTAGCTAACGAGTTGCTTGGCAGGAGGTCTGAGGGACCCGACATAGCCAAGGCTTTGCTTCGCAGAAGGTCTGAGGACCCGACGTAGCGAAGGCTTTGCTTAGCAGAGAGTCCGAGGACCCAGCGCAGCTAAGGCTTTGGTTAGCAGAGGGCCTGATGGCACCGGCGTAGCTAACGAGTTGCTTGGCAGGAGGTCTGAGAGACCCGACATAGCCAAGGCTTTGCTTCGCAGAAGGTCTGAGGACCCGACGTAGCGAAGGCTTTGCTTAGCAGAGAGTCCGAGGACCCGGCGCAGCTAAGGCTTTGGTTAGCAGAGGGCCTGATGGCACCGGCGTAGCTAACGAGTTGCTTGGCAGGAGGTCTGAGGGACCCGACATAGCCAAGGCTTTGCTTCGCAGAAGGTCTGAGGACCCGACGTAGCGAAGGCTTTGCTTAGCAGAGAGTCCGAGGACCCGGCGCAGCTAAGGCTTTGGTTATAAAACTAACCCCGTCGTGGAGCCCCTTTGATTTGCTGCACCATCGACATATGCCCTCCAAAATAAAGGTTCTGGAGGCATGTACTCGATGTGAAAAGCCCCCAGAACTTTGCCCCATTTAGCAATCCTCCCCATGTGACCAGCCCCTTGAAGTATAGACCTTGGCCTCATGTAGTGACTTGTTTACATGGTTTACCCAAGGATTCTTGCTGATGGGGGCCTAACCGTTGCACTCACTATCACACAAGCTCTCCCCACAGACGGCGCCAATTGTAAGGACACAAATTGCAGATTGGGCCTACAGGAGAGATTGACTCTGGCCCAACGAGTAAAAAGTATCCTCGCAATGAATTTGTAAGAGAGTGGGTCGAAGAGCTAGGCTTTAGTGGGTCCAACGAAGATGAACTGAGTGACAGAGCGTCCTCGGCACAATCCGAGGAGCTTTGTTCTTGGTAAATGTCTTGAATCAGCATTGTTACAAGAGTTCTGGAGATTGTTCTCCCCCCTCCTCCCATGGTGGATTTCTCCTATTATATAGTCCCTTTCAGACAATCTGGACCTTCCAGTTGTTGATCATCCAGGCCTATACTTGAATGCCTGTCCCATCAGCCACCCTCTTTAGTATTCTGTGAGTTGCAGAAACCGAGGTAGCACTGTTCAGGGGTCCTGTCCACATAAATGCGGTGTAAGCAGCCTTTTGTGAAATATCTCCTGGTTGCCACCTGTCCCCTTTGGCCCATATAAGTCAGGGGATTCCTCGGAAACATCAGGACCGGTGCTGGAACATTCATCTCGGCCGTTCCTTTGATGATCCGAGCAGTAAGCTCTCCTCGGACAAGTCCTTTTCTCCTTCGCGTAGCTAATACGACAGAGAGGAGTCAGGCCAGGTACTTTCCTCAGGAGGGGGTGTCCTTGGGATAATGGCCTCCTCGGGACGGGCCCATGGTCTCCTCGGACGGGCCCACGGCTATTATCTGACATTGGGCCTTTTACCCCCACAATGCCAATAACACAATTGATATTTCATAATTTTTGCATGATCATAGTGGTATTAGTAGAAATAAACCAATTCACTTGAGGCTAAGGTCGTTAAATATATATATATATATATATATATATATCAAATTGATGGCTTTACAAATAAGCGTTTAATGAGTACCACCATTGAAACATTGGAAGAAACTAATAATTTTTTTTTTAATAAAATCACTACAACAAAAGTGGGCTGTGTTAACAAAAATTTTCTTCACAATATATCCTTATTTCATCACCGAAGACATATGGTAATGAAATCGCATTCATCACCTAAGCCCCATCACTGAATGTCCTAGTGACAAAAATTTTTCGTCACAAAAAAAAAATGATAGTTGATGAAATGTTTTCGTTGCCTAATTATTTTCGTCGCTACACCTTATTTTTGACTTAGTTGACTAGGTTTAATTTGGTTTGTAAATCACTGCTTTATACTTGTACTAGATCAACCGATGGGATTTTAATAGAATTATTTTGTGAAAAATATTCAGTAATCCACTTTGGAACAGCAACACTGACATTACATCTCTAAAATTTTTTTTTAGCCAATTTAATTCTTCAACGTTAGTACCAAATTGTTACCTCTGTTTAATCAACCATTAAATGAACTAACATCAATATAGTTAATCAATTTATTATAGCCAATATCATAAATTATTAATCAAACTCATATAAAGTCAATGATGAATATACACTTAAATTAGGCTGGAGTAGAATTTCTATTTTATATAAAAATAAATAAATCATACCACTCAATAAACCATACCACTACTGATAAGCAGCAAGTAATTGTAAGCCATTAACAAATTTTTTTTTTAAGGGAATACAAGCCATCGTTAGCCATCGATCAGTAAGGAGTATTCTCACAATACCTATATCTACAGCCGTGGTAATAGGCGATTGGGAAATATGCTAATTTGTCCACTATTAGTAGATAAAATGATTTCTTTAACTTTTGAATCCCAAACAATTCGATTCTTCATTAGCTTGGTTACATAAAACATCTACCAAATCACAATATGTATTAGGGTATTTGAAAAGAGAATTGATTAAATCCCTTAATTAGCCTTGTTTAAGTTCATCTTCCTCATCTGGTTCTTTCAACCAATGGTAGGCAAGACCATGAATGACACAATCAACAACTCAAAAGGCGTAGTTTGGAAACGAGACCCCAAACTTTGGTAATGTTGCAGTTTGAATGAGAGAAAACAACTGATTTGATTTTCTCCCTCCTAGGTTTACCAGAGATTTTTTTTCCCCCTTTATCTCTCAAGCAGTCAAATAGTTGAAATTGGAATTTGGAGATTTTCTCTCAAGTGAGTAGGACGTTAGTCCATTAAACGGAAGATTAATGAGAAGTGGCAATTATTTGGCACATATGTTTAGTTTAACTATGTAATAAATTAGGTAAAATAAAAGTTCAGGAGTATAAGTATCACTATCTCAAAAGCCATAGGGTATATGGGCATTTTTTTCCAATTCTTTTAGGATCACAACTTTTGTCACTTCTAAGTGACAAATTATGAGTGACTACTTATCATTTTCACATGAATTCAAAATTTCTCCATAATTTACAATCTTCAATATTATAATTTTGGTACAAAACTTATGATCACATTATTTTCTCATTTCATTTAATAAGTGTGACCTCACCCACCATATTAGGGGTTTTCTTTTCTTCTTCTTTTTAGTAGAGGGGAGGATTTGAATATGAAAATCCCTCATGGAGATCCAACAAATGTTACCAAACTGCATTGCCCTTACCCACCGCACCATAGTTATGGTAGTGAAGATTGGCTAGCTAGGACCTAGGAGTTTCATGTTGCACGTATTGTCTTATTTATTTTAAAATTATGAATTAATTCCTGTTGCACAAGAAAGTTAGAGAGAGAGAGAGAGAGAGAGAGAGAGAGAGAGAGAGAGAGAGATAAATAACAAATCAAAATAGAAATTTGATAGAAAATAAATTACCAAATTATTTAGGATTTATTTAGATAAAGATAAATTCAAAATAGAGATATATTCGATAAATAAATAAATAATAACTTAAAAAATTTATTTAGGATTTATTTAGATAAGATAAATGTAATGTAATAAGAATTCGTTTAATATCGGGTTGCTTTGTCTGAAAGGTGAAGCTTTTAATTAATTTTTTCCATCTCGAAAAATCACAAGCATGGCAACGACAATCGCTTGATCGCGTTTTCACCAAAATCTCATATTCCATGTTTCAGAGTCTCTTGAATTAGATGGAATTTTTGTAATCTTGGCCATTGGGTTGTCTATTCTTTTATTATAAAAATTCATGACCTTTCATATGGACATCAATTCATTCCACTAGGGTGGTCTAATTTTTATAAAATTTCAATTAATCGCGGTCAAACCCAGTCAACCATAGTCAAAGTGTCTTGGGACACAGGTTTTGTCATAAAAACATGAAATTTTGATTTTGTGGTTTAGCACAAGTTTTAACTCTAGCAACCAAATTTAAAAATATATATTAGAATGATGACAAGAAAAAAAAAATTGAGTTTTTTATGTGACAATATTAGAGAAAGTGTTTTAACTTTTAAGTCTAGCAACTAACTGTAAAAATATATATTAATTAGAATGATGACAGGAAAATAGTGAGTTTTTTATGTGACAATATTAGAGAAAGTCAAAAAAATAATAATTTAAACTATCAATTCTCTACCATTAGGCTATTTAGACAATGAGAAATGGAAGAAGAGCCCAAAATAAATTATATTATATCTATTTGTTTTATAGTATTGTACAAAAATAATATAACGAAAAAATACTGCCTTGAAAAAAAAAAAAAAGACATCTTCCATTGATTGATAGAATGTCTTTTCTATTTGTCTTACAATGTAAAAATATTAATTAAGCCCCAAAAATTTAATAAATAAAAAATATTTTTAAAATATTATACTCATTTCGAATGTTCAACATTTTATTAATACATTTTACTATTTTTGCAATAGGTTAAGACTGTAAAAATTTTCAATCTTCGTAAAAACAAATCTTGCTTTCTCTCTCTCTCTCTATCAAAATTAAAATTAGAATTAATAGTTATTTTTTAAAGTCATTATTGAAATTAATTGTTCAATAACTAAAGTCTAACATTTCCAAAAGAGAAAGTGACCATCTAAAATATGATATTTTCAAATAATAATTGTTTTGATATTTTTAGAATTAAAGGTTTTAAAATTTATTTTATAAATATACAAGAATAATCCAATTAATTTATTAAATTATACAAAAATGTTGGATTTGTTTTCTAATTCTTATAAAATATTAAGTAATAATATTTTTTACATTTGCATTTGCTCGCGCAAAATGTGCTAAGTCGGCCTAAACTAGGCCCTATTTTTACAGACCGTGAATTTGAACGAAGTTTGAAAAGATTTTTTTTTTTAATTGAATCGAGGTATTGAATAGAAACAACACCATTTAAATTTTACAAGTTTTAAAACTTTTTGTTTGTATTTAAAATACCCTATGCATATGAAAATTTGTCATAGAAATGTGGCAATATTTTGCATGAAATACATTTTTAACATGCCAATAACACGATTAATATTTCATAATTTTTGCATAATCATAGTGGTATTAATACAAATAAACCAATTCACTTGAGGCTAAGGTTGTTAAAAAATATATATATCAAATTGATAGCTTTGCAAATAAGTATTTAATAATGTGTACCACTATTAAGATATTAGAAGAAACTAATAACTTTTTATAAAATGCTCATTTTAAATTGTTCGTCTTCGTATACAAAATGTATTGTTAGTTAAAATAACTCTTCTAATCAGATCTCAATTAAACTTTGATTATCGAGGTAAAATTCAGCCAACCATAGTCAAAGAGTCTTGAACCAAGTTTTGTCATGAAATTGTGAAATTTTGTTTTTGTGGTTTAGCACTGCTCGTAAGTTGTAACTCAAACTACCAAATTTAAAATTTTATAGGGAAAATTTTATTTATTTTTGAAGAAATTTATAGGGCAAATTGTTATTGAGTTGTTTTGTTTGACAGTTTTAGAGAGAGTCAAAAATAAAAAATGAAATATTTTCATTATATATATATAAATATATATATTTTTTAGTTTTATGCTTCCAATTCCTACCGCCCAAACCATGTATTTCCCACTGATAGTAAAGTCATGTTTGATTTTTCAAACCAAGTCAGGAATGACTTTATCATTTAGTCACAGGTCCCTTATTCAAAATTTGAGCTAAGGGGAACTACTTTATATTTACAAGATTTATGTTTATTTAGTTTATTTGAGACATCCTCAAAATAAATAACAGAACCCCTTGTCTTATACACATGGTGGAACTTTAATCTCTACTGCCTAGTTTACTTTCCGAACGTAGTTTTTCCTATATATTTTTTAATTTGATTTAGGACTTTTAAGATGTATTTAAACGTAAACCTCTCGTCTCTCATACAATTTTCTATTTTGTTTTGGACTCTTCCTTTCCTCTTTCTCTAATTCTCCAGTCACTACATCACTATTAGGGTTTTTTTTTATATTATATTTTTACTGTGTTCTTTACTCAAACACCTCCTCTCTCATTCGATTTTTTTTTTTTTTTTTTACTCTTTCTTCTCTCCTCTAATTCTCCAGTCACTAGATCACTATTAAGGTTTTTTAATTATAGTTTTATTGTGTTTTTGTTGATAAGAATCATCAATTTTTTCTATTATGTAGTCATATGTTTTTATTTTTATTTTTTGTTTTGTTTCAAATAAATTTTAGGCACTGAATCTTCTGGTTCTATACTCTTTCCTTTGGCTTTTTAGAAGTTTTAACATCTAAATTTTGGGTTCATATTTTGTAATATATGAAATTGTCATGACAAATTTCAATTGCTATAATCATAGATTACGATCTTTTGAGGTAACCTATCTTTCTCTTATATTTTTTTATTATGTAATCATATGTTTTTTTTTTTTTTTGTTGATTATTCAATTTTTTAATCCTTTAAGAAGTTTAACAACTTAATTTTTTTGATTCAATTTTTGCAATATTTGAAACTATCTTGCTGCTTTCAACTACCAGCTGCGATGGATAATAACTCATCTTTCCCTTATATTTTTGTTTTTGTTATGTAGTCATATGTTTTTTTTTTTTTTCAATAATTTCTAGGTACTAAATCTTCTGATTATTTACTCTTTCTTTTGGCTTTTTATTAGAAGTTTTAATATCTAAATTTTGGGTTCATGTTTTGCAATATATGAAATTGTCTCGACAAATTTCAATTGCTATAGTCATGTATTATTCTTTTGAGGTAACCTATTTTTCTCTTTTTTTTTTTTTTTTTTTTTCTTTCTATTATGTAGTCATATATTTTGCCTTATTGTTTAAATTAATGTGATTTAAGAATTATAAATTATTGTAATTTTTTAAAAATTATTTTTCATATATATGAACCTTTTTTGCATTTTCACTCTATTTTTTATTTTGTTTTTTCCATTGCTAGGTCTTGAATCTTGATGAACAAGCTTAGGTTATGCGTTAACCTCATAAATTTGTTCTTTAACTTTTTATTATTTAAGAACCAAAAAGGATTTTGATATGTTTATTGTGGAATTTTTCTCAATTACATTATCTGAAGGCAAGAGCCCCTTTCTCCCGCCAAGAATAAAAGTTGGAATCATAAGTAGATGAGAGGCAAGAAGGTGGCAGCCGAGGCTATGTAGATAATAGAAGCATTCCAAGTGCTTTCTAGATTGGTCATCTTCTATCTCGATTAAAACTCTATAGCCTTTCAACTGGTACTTCCTTCTTCTTCTTTTTACATTCATATATTCCAAAATCTATTCTTTCCAGTGCATTTATTTATCTTCATTTTCTAACAAAGTTAATTTATTCATTTGATACAACTTTTTGTTGTTCTTCTATGTGTTAAAATATTATAACTTTTGCCTATAACACTAAATTAACTTTTCCAATTCTCAAAAAAAAAAAAAAATCTTTTTAAAAACCTATTACTCTAGATTAATGACTCTTTCTGAGTGTCAATGCCAAATCTGAGTGTAATTAATTACTATTTTCTATGTAAAAACTTCTATAGTTTTTATTTTCTTATTTTTGGTTTTTTTTTTTTTTTGTTGCATTTTATATGGCAAGAAAAAACCCAGGATTTTGCTAATAAATTGAACAATGGGAGGGATTATATCATATTAAAAAAATGATTGAGACCTTAATTTTCATTAAAGAAAGGATGTCATTGATATTAGACATGGCATGCCTAATATTATTGGTGTTTGTATTTTTTTACTCTCTTAAATTGTAACTTATTTTTTCAAGTGATCATAACTTTAGGCAAATTTAAAATTTTTGTTCAATGTAATCTGTGCATCGCACGTAGTGACTAGTTAGATTCTAAATTGAATTCCAATTGTTGTCGAATTTTGTGTCATGTGTCCTATTTATGTTTTTTAATTTTTTTCTAGGTGGGTTAATGTTGTGCAAAAGAAAAAAAAAATCTAATATAAATAAAACATGGAAAACCCAATAAGAAAAAAAGAGTAAACTCATGTGTATATGAAAATAGAACAAAGAAAAGAAGTAAAACTCATATATATATATATATATATATGTATATATAGCTTAAAAAACGTGTAACTCTTACACTATGTATAATTTGAATTCATATATGTATGTATATAATTGTAATTATTTTTAATTGTACCGTACATATGCATATGTTAATGTTATACACTAGTTTATCACTCATTGCAACAATCGAAAGTTTTGTTAGTTTTATATTAAATGTGACATCACTTTCAATAAAAATTATTTTTTTCTCTCAAAGAAAAAAAAATATTTCTTTTTTAAATATAATAATTCTATAGCATATTGAATTTATAATTTTTAGATTTTTATCTATTTTAAGACAACTATAGAACTCCCTTAAAAATATCAGTAAAATAAAATAAAATAAACCTTATCATTTGAAAGAGAACATTATTACAAAGCTTTTTTAAAAGTTAGCAAAATATAATAATGATCATATTCAGCTTGTATATTTTAAAATATACCCTCGCATATGCATGCTGATAATTTGTCCAAGAAATTTAAAACATTCATCAATGTCTCACAAACCCACACTCCGTTGCCACCTTGCGCAGTCCCGTCCTATTTTTCAAAGCTCTCTTGATTTATTCCTTTTTTTTTTTTTTTTTTTTGGTGTTTTTTGCTACTCAATATTTTGCAAGATGCTGAAAAATTCCCACTTCTTTTGTCTTCCTTAATCTAACAACATATTTAACAAGCTTGGTCATTAACAATTAACTTTTAAGACTAAGATTCTTCTAATTTCAATTTATGTCGACTTATTTTGAAAGATCACTTGATTTCTTTCCATTTTTGTTGGTGTTATTTACTATTTAATATTTTGAAAGGTGTTAACAAGCTACCCTAGTCAACATATTTAACAGGCTTAATCATTTCATCCTTTTTTTTTTTCCAAATTATAATCATATATAATTGACTTTTTTATTTTCTGTCTTCTCAATTTTTTGCCGTTTTAGTAACTGTTGAAACAACTTGTAGACCATCAAGACTAAAATAATAAGGGTCATAGTTATTAGTACTATACGATACAAATCATATCGTGTACGCAAAACTATGTATCATAAGTCTTTATGAATCATTCACACAAAATTATGTATCATAAGTATTTATGAATCGTCCGATACATAGTTTAGTATTGTATAAATCGTATCATATCGTTGAATTATACATATTATATTATTATATATACTATAAAAAAACAAGTGGTTTAAAATGAGTTCTTTTATATTAAAATTTGCGGTTTTGTTTGATTTAAATAAGTTACTAGATTTTTTTTAACATAAAAGTATTGAGATATATACCTAATTGAGTCCAATAAAATAATATGTCCATGAGTTTTAATTTTTTTCCCCCCCTCTTTCTCCTACAAAATTTAGACTACACACTTGATACTTCACTTTCATTTTTGAAAATTTCTTTTCTATTCTACGAATAATGTATTACATGAAAATGTTTTTTTTTTTTTTTTGTTATTATTGTTATAAGTCTAAAAAACTTTTTTTTAGAGAATTTCAACATATGTCGTTCACTTTTAATAATAGGTCTTTATCATCAAACTAAAATACCAACTAATTTTTTAGTATATAGGCTAAGAAGCTAGAATGCCAAGAAGATTTTTTTTTTTAAAGAATAAATTATTAGAAAAAAGAACAAGAACAAGAAAAAGATGGTAAATGTTGATGATGACATTAATGATGAAAATGTCAATAAAGAAATTATTTTGCAAGATGATAAACATGATGATAAAATTTACTTAGATGGAGTTGATTAGGCAAGATGATGAAAAAAAAAAATATTATTTTGGCTCATATATAATGTATTGTTATTACTTCTAAGTTTAATTAATTTGAATGTGTATTTTATAAACATATGTTAATTTGATTTACTTACTTAGTTTTGTTAAATATTATTACTTAAGTAATGATTAAATTGATCATTAGTTGAATATATTTTGAATTTATAATCAATATACTTTTTATAAATGTGTATTTATAATTTTATTACATGTTTGTGTTCACGATACAATACATGATATAGAAAAATAAAAAATCAATTCATGATACATAACATTTTGACGACTATAATTAAGGCATGCTAGGAAAAAAAAAAATCAATTCATGATACAACTTACGTTTTGACAACTATTCGAAACTATGATAAAAGCATGCTACCAAGGCATGGTTGTTTTCTTTTACTCTTTTGGACTTTTGCCTTCAGATTTAAGATATTTTAGAAATTGCAAATTTTTGAGAAGCAATTTCACTGAATTTCGCCAAATTGAACTAACAAATGCAAAAAACGGGCAATAAATTCAAGTTAAAATATTAAAAACAACAGAACTTTCACTACCTCAATTATTTCAATAAAAATTCCTGAATTTTCTTTGTACCTTATGACAAAAGATGTATTGAAGGACCATCATAGTTTACTGCAATAGGATTACAAAAGGCCTTCTTAAATAAGTAGAAAAGCTGGGAGCTCCACTTACCCAGTATAACCACATTGCCAAAATTAAAGGCAAGAGAGTCCGTGTGTCGAGAGAGAGAGAGAGTGAGAATGAACTGAGCATTGTCAAATATCAAGATCATGGAATTTTGTGATTAAGTGTTGCACGCTAACAAGCGTATAAAATCAATGACAAGTTCTCTTGGTTTATTTGAGTTGAAACCTTATAGGCCAGCTCCATCAAGTCAAATATATACTATCTAAGACTGCAAATCCTGCTGCGACACCACCTTCATCCGATGAAGATATCTTTGTCCGCATCAAGAAACCACACTGGTCATTCATGATCACCTTGTCCTTGTTCCTGCACATTCCAGCCCAAGTCTATTAGTACTTTGCAATCAAGAAATATGTGAAAAATATGCAGCAGGTAGTGGTTGCTTGGTATGTTACAAATAATGGAGGTAAGAAATTTGTTTTGCAAAACGCATTTGTACAATATCAAGTGACAGAAACATGTGCCTCTAAACACATTCCTATTAGCTTTTTTTTTGGAAGGGGAGGGGGGATGCTTGGGGAAACTTCCATTGCATGACTTGCAAGCTAACGTACCTCAAGTAAGCACCATAGATCCCCAGTTCTGATATGGCATGGTCTTTATGACAAATGCCATCACGCATCAAAAATGTAGGGAAAACAGTTGGGAATATCCTCTGCATTAGAATGTAAGCTGCATTTCCATCGGTCCCTTCCTTCTGCAATCTTTGGAGGGTTTCCCTCACATCAACACCATAGATATTGTTACCTGAAGTAGAATGGACAAAAACAAATTAATAATGTTATTAGTGACAATAATAGCAAAGTGCAGTTTGGAAAGATATGAGACCTCCGCCTTCTCTTTGGGGTTTCATAACAAACAACTCAGGCTTTTCAATTGCCTTTTCGACAGTATCTGAGTCATCCAAACTCCACAAACCAGCAAAGCATTCCCGCAGTTTGGCAATGTCCTCTTTATTGTCAAGAAACCTGTTAAAGCATAGGACCAGAAGCTTAGGGAAATAATAATTAGAGCAAAGATGTTCAGCTATAATTATGAAAAAGTAAGGTACTGATAATTTTCAGTAGTAAAATGCAAGAGTGAATTGTAAACATTTCTATCATTGTTTTAGCTTGTAAACACGTAAAGTACTTCAGATTCTAGTCTCTTGAATAAATTAAGTCCCTCCACTTTCAGTAGAGATTAGAAGGCATTTCTTGGGGTTGAAGGTAAGTCACTTAACACTATATATATGCAGTTTCACATGAAAATTATTTGCATTAACCTATTATTAACAATTCTTCTAGCCATCAGTATCAATATTTTTGGAGATTGCTTCCAAACACATAATCCTGCTATACCTCTCAAGTACATTGGGTTTTGCAAGTTCTTGTTGAATCTTCTTGGTTCCTGCTAAATGATAAGATATTGATGGGCACTTGATGGCAGATGACTGCTCCATAAGTAGCCTAGCTCTCCATTCCTACAAATCGAGTAAGAATGAGTATGAAAAAAATCATATCATAGACATCATATCCTAAGCTCAACCCATCTTTTAGCATTGAAGTATTAAAACATATTATTGGCTTGGATGATCTGTGTTATCCACCCACCCCCCAAAAAAAAGATAAAAAAGAAATACCTTTAAAAAAGTTGAAGATAACTGCAAGACATTAAGTTTTAACTCAGTAACATTTACAAATGCCAAGCCTTGTAGCTCAATTGGTTGACACCTCTTGGTGTTTCCAAAAGAGACATCCAGAGTTCAAATCTTCCCACCCCCAACTATCAAATTATCCACACACACCAAAAAAAAAATTTACAAAAAGGGCATAAAAGAAACTGAACTATATAAATCTAATGATGAAGTTAGGAATAGTTTGGTGCCTTTCCATACAATCTAAATTATAAATCACGGTCACTCAATTAAACAACACTACCCCTCTCTCTATCTCCCCTCCCCCCCCCCCCCCCCCCCCCACGCCCCAACAAGAAAAAGAAAAAAAAAATCACATACACTGTCATGCACACACTTAAATTTCCAGTAAAATCTCCCACTTATGGATATTAGGAAGGTTTACCATTCACAACTCTGCATGAACTGATTCTTGAAAAATGATATTGTATATCTGCTCTCATGGTGTACAACCATTCACAGTCAAGTAGTTTTTTCCAGACTATATAGAAAACATAAAGAGGCACAGGATTACCTGGCAGACATTGTCAATCTCAACAATGACAGGACAGACGTTTATGTGACATTAAGGACATAAAGATTGTCCATCAGCAACTAATATTTACTAGAACTACAGAACAAATGTATACATTTTCAAGGAAAGGAAAAGAAAAGATTCTTCACAGTACGGAAATCTGATTCTGAGCAGCAGGAAAATAAAGCAAAAATGCTTACTGATTCTGAGGGATAATCATTTGGTGTATATCCGGCTCTAAAATAAACAACTGCAATTGCTTTGCCACCCCTGCAAGTGCAAAGCTTTTGTGTATTAAATTCAGAAATATAACATAGTAAAGCATCAAATCTAGATAAGGAATAAGTCGTAAGACAACATACACAAGAAGTGTTCCATCCGGTAAAAGTTCTCCTTCTGTATCAATTTCAGCCAATGTTTTCCGAATAGTTTTAATGTTATGTGTGTTATAAAGTTAAGGAAGTTAAGTCGTGCTGACTCTGGAAAAAAGCTTTCTTGCCAAAAAATTCTAAATAATAAATAAAAATATATGGCAAATAATTTTCTAGAATAGAAAAAAAAAAAATATATATATATATATATATATATAATAAAGGGTCAAAAGGTAAACCAGTTTATTATAAAGTGTGCAAGATATTCATAGCTTTTTATTAATATATTAGCTGACAAGTAGTTATGCTAAGTATGTACTTTTTACCCATATGCTATCTTAGAAGCACCATAAGTCTTTTCACATAATGGGAGTGTGTCATAGACACAAAAAGGATATCTTTCGTTCAGAACTGCAGAAAGCCAATGTTGATCATACATGTTACGTTCTTCAGCCTGAACCACAAACATAACTACAGCCCTGTATAATTTTATTCACATTAAAATACATATTAAATCCCCCAGTGAATGCAGCAGCATAAAAGAAGCAGAGAAACCATCTTTTCAAATCTAACCTTGGGTTATTATATTCATTCCAGGCTTTAGCAAATGCCTCCACAAAGTGACTAACAGCCGTGTTGCTAGGAATCCTTTTAGGATCTAATCCAAGGTCTTCACCATGTTGATTAAGTAAGCTTCTGCAGAATGAACAGTTGACGTTGAAATACTTCTTGATAATTCTTTGTTATTACATTTCCCAAATATGCATCAGAAGATATACAAAAAACACTAATTATGATCCAAAGGTTAATTTATAAATGACATCTCTAGCAGACCAAAGTGTTAGCATTATGGTCCTAGGGCCAATAAACAGGGAAGCAACTGCAAACTGCTGAAGCAAATTGAAACAGGTAGGACAAAAATCATGTCAAGATGGTGCTAACATAAATTTTAAGGTCATATTATGTATGAACAGATTTTTTTTCCATAAATGAATGGCAAAGACATACTAGATAAGTCACATTGAAAATTCAGGAATGAAGAGCTTTGTTTCATTATTCTAATTCCCGTTCCATTACTGAAGGCTCAAGAGAATTTTCCTTGCTGAGGTACAGAGATAATTTAATTTGATCAAGATGGACCAGTATATAGTGTCTGCTTCATGGGTCACGGCCTCTTAACATAAAATAAGGAATCTAGAAAATCTTTATAGCCACTTCAATGCGAGAAATCAAACTCAGCACAAGAAATTTTCAAGAAATTCTCAAAAAAGATTATTCATAAATAAAAAATCTTAAATAAGATTTGAGATGCAAATTCCACAAAATGCTCAACCTTTGAAGCTCACTGACAAGACAACTGAGGCCAGGGAATGAAGATGAAATTGTATTCAGCTCTATTTGGAGGAGCAATTTCGTTTGTTCATCAAGCATATAATCTGAGCGATGTAAACCCAAGCGTATTTCCTATGTACACAATTAAAACAAGATTAGTAACTTCCCCACAACTCAACAATAAAAATTACAGTACCCACTATTTTACATCCAATAGTTGTCGAATTTTAAGAAAATGAAACTAATGTGTAAGGGTTGTAGGGAATTACACAAAATACCATAATGATTCTGTTTTATCTTTCATCACTTTTATGAGCAGAGCGTACCCTTCATTTAACAAAACATACAAGTAACTATCATTCAAAATGTATTTATTTATTAAAATAAAATCTTTTTTTTTTTTTGAATGATAGGTAAATTACACACGCGTCCAATGGGTTTTGAACCCAGAAATTTGCCAACCATCCTGATCTTAATGGTAGAAAAGTGCTATTTGAGGTAAATTCATTGGCTATTAAAAGAAAATCTCATTTATGTACCCTTAAACTTTATAAACAAGCATAAAAAAATACTCAACTAAATGAACAAGTAGCTCTATAAAGATCAAAATAAAGCATCTCACAAGAATTTGAGTCCATATACCCTATCAAGATACGCTTACCTCTTTCTTGTTAATCTCTAGCATCTTGGAATGAATATCTAAAAGTCTAGAGGTAAAAGAATCTGCTTTCTTAGTTCTGCAATGTGAAGAAAAGAGTAATATCAATTCACAAGTATCTCCATTCTCTTTAACCAATTGAGAGAAAATTGAAATTGAAGAAAAACAGAGGTAAGAAGTAGAAGATATCAAGCTTAAAGGTAGATAGACAGGAAGCAATACAGCTGTAAAAGGAATTTTGTGAAATTGACATATATAAGCTTTAAGGAAACACGTGTGATAAAGACAAGGACAAGCTAGAGGTGAAACTATTTTATTAATATGCCATGCAGATACCAAGGACATAGTAGTGCAAAAAACATTGATGCCAATCATTAGAGAGAGAGAGAGAGAGAGAGAGAGAGAGAAGGGCTAGGTGGAAAGCTTAGAAATGATTGGATGGACAGTAGACAACAACAACAAAAAAAGCATTAATCCCACCTTATTGGGATAGTGAGCACAATTGATATGAGCACGTTGACATGGAAGAGTGGCACAGAAAGAAAGTTAATGTTTAAATCTATATATATTTGCAAGAAGTTGGTGGTAATTCTCAACAGGAACAAGAAGAAAATGGTAGAGATGCTTCAATACTATGAGCCAACTTAATCAAGTCAGTGATTCAGCAATGGAAACCTAATAGGGTGAAATTCTGGAATTTGTTTGGCAATACCCATGCCAAGTGGGTTGGATGATGCTTTGTTCAGTTCAATAAATTAAGCTGTTTGTTAATATTCATGCAATTGCATACATAATAATAATTGGACCGTGTGTTTGTGTGTAGGGGAGAGAGAAAGAGAGTACCTGGACAATGAGTCCTGTAGAAATTTGCCATCCAAACTTACTCGATCAACAAGTTCACTGAATATAGGGGCCAACTCACACGCTTGAGTCCAATGACTTTCTGGGAATGGCACGGGCAATAAGGCAAATGGAGCATGTACCAAGCCTACGCCAGGCACTTTTCCTGATCTCTGTAATTTGAGGCACCCAAACATCAAATTCTAGTCTATATTGACAACATAAAGGGCATAATCTCCTACATTGTGTGTCAAGGCCTATACCATCACCCTCCCAAAAGAAAGAAGAAAATCAAACTTAATCTTCTTTGCTAGGCTGCCAACAACTTCATATCAATTCCTAATCAGAACACTTATGATGTAGCTCTCTAGCTTTTTAATGAAAATTATTATAAACTCAGAATGTGAGCACCATACTAACAGGTTCATACGAAAATCTAAACATTTTACATTATGCTTTTGATTCACATGAAACTAAAATGAACAATACCCAATAATCAATATATTTAACAAATGCTGAACCAAGTTGATATTCTCATTTTTTTAAAAAGAAACTACAACATAAATATATATATATATATATATATATATAAAGTTATAATAGATATGAAACTTATATTAAACAACCAGAGGGACAGCAAACCAATCTAAAATTACCAAAAGGATGGCCAAATCATTATCGGATTGTAATATATGGGTAGAAGACACTCCACCATTATAGCTAACCAAGGGCTCAAAGATGTCACAAATCTGTATCATGTTTCGGTCTAATAGAATATATCCAAGTTTCTTATCAAAAAAAAAAAAAAAACAAAAAAAAACAAAAACAAAAACAAAAAAACAAAAAAAAAAAAAACAAAAAACAAAAGAAAATACCTTAAACGCCACAAAAAGTTAACAAGAAAGAGAGAGATTCAAAAGGATCATCCTTTATGTCCACTGACCTGAGCAGACTTGTCACCAACAACAAGGCCATGGAGAGAGCTCCAAACAAGAGAATCATAAACCATCTCCTGAATCAAATCCTGGTCAATCCCATGATAATCAAACATGGGTGGTGGTTTTCTCAAACACCCCTCTTCCTGAGTCTCCACCTCCTCAACTTTCCCACACTTCACAGCCAAACCTGAACAAGGAAAAGATGTCTGTGCCATGGTTTTTATTGGTTTTGCCAAATGGGTTTTGAAGATTTTGTTTGTTGGGTACAAAAATGTGTTGAATTTTGATTCAAGATTGGATTTTGATGAGGCTTTGGTGGTGATAGTAGGAAAGGAGAAAAGGGTCTGAGAGGAAAAAGTGAGGGAGTGAGTGGAGCAAGAGGAATAAGCAGCTCCCATGAATTTGCCTTTCAGAGTATTTGTGCTTGTTTTGACCCAAATTGATTTTGGGCTTACATTTACTTTGATTGATTGTGGGTTTGCTGAGATGTACGTGTACCGAATGAAGCATTAGGAATGTTTTTTTTTTTAGTCGCTTTTTTTAGAAAGGCATTTATTAATCGGGAAAGAGAGATCAAAAGGAAAACAGACACACAGATTCTCGAATCCTGTACAAACAATGTCGGGGAAAAATATGAAAGGAAAATCTGTTGCAAATTTAAAAATTTGTTAAGAATATGATTGAGAAAACAATAAAGTGAATCTAAACCAATATAATAGTACGACCTACCATCATGTAAAAGGAATAAATATATCATTATTGATTTATGTAATATTGTGTAACTAGTCGGCAATGCAATGCAAAGTTTAATATAATACAATTTTCTTTCTCCTTTTTTTTTTTTTCTTTTATGTAAATATGAATTTGATAAGTATGATGATACAATTTTCTCTCTCAGTAAACTCTAGCAACCAACCATTCTCTGTTGACATCTCAATGCCTACAAATACTAATACTAAAGTCATGAACATTGAAAATGAAGTCCATGTACTTGTATGGTCTTCAACTATTAGACCATAAAGAATCTTTGCCAACACAATTTCTTTAATGGAATTATCGTGTTTGTTGATTCCAATAGATACTAATTTCAAACTCATATAAACAATGAAAATGATATCCATGTACTTCACCTTCAATATGTAGCAAAAACTTAGTGAGTGATGGGTGAGTACCGTGATATAAACCTTTGGCACAAGTCTCAGCTCAAGCCTAGAATTAACAAAGATATCTGAACTCTTAGTTAGAACTTAGAATTCATCTTGAGAATGAATCATGAAGGTTGTACCTCGACTTTTTGCACTCATAACGATTTCAGCTCTTTAGCTCCTTGAATCTTCTTTATTTTCTTAATGCAATTTATCCTGTCCTTTAGGCTGATCATTTTCTTTCCTACTTTTGCTTGAGGGGGCAATAAAAGATGATGGTGCATCCTCTCCTAAAAACTTTCTAGGATTAACATACAAGCCCTTTCTATCTTTACAATGTGGTGGATAAGAGGCATTGTCAATAGTCAACACCGGTCCATTGAATTTGTGGGAGCTCATTGTTATCTTTCACATGATTATTTCTTGTAGAGTTAAGATGGCAAAAAAGGGTCCAAAATCTTTAAAGCATAGGACTCCTCTACCTCGAGCTTGGCTTCTAAAACCATACCTTCACAAGTCCTTTCCTTGAGTGACTAATTGCTGAATTTGGTCACTCTTAGTAGTAAGTTCTTGATGTGAGGCATTAGAAGCATACACTTGGGCTAAACCTTGATTAGTAGGACTGCCTAAAGTCACGGTTTTGATGGCCTGTGTTTTTAAACTTTTCTAAATGAAATTGAAGAGCCTGTGACGAATGCTCAGGTATTGAACCTGGGGTTCTCTTGTATCCATTTATTCAATTTTCTTTTTCCTTTTATATAGGCCAAGTTATCAATGTGAAACCCTTATGTACAAATGAAAAGACAAAATATTTGTGCAAGTGACCATTACCAACAAATTTAATAACAAGAAAAATCCAATATAGAAAAACCAATAGAAGATGATAGAACCCATCAAAGAAAACAAACAAGTATGCACATAGCCAATAGAAATATGAAAATCTAATAAGCAAATGAAGTTAAAAACGAGTCTCACTCTCATCCCTTTTACCCCCCACCCCCCCCCCCCCCCCCACAAAAAAAAAAAAAAAAACCCACATAAAAAAACAAAATTAAATTGACAAACACGACCAATTTTTATAATCCGCGATATTAACATTACTTCGAATTTTCTAACATATATATTCATAAACATCTCCTATGGAATTCGAAAATCAATAGTAAAATAAAATAAAACAACGAACTTCTACCAAACCCTTTTACAATGAACTATTGTTATATTTTCATCAGGTGCATGGTGACGCTGCCAAATCATTACTCTTACTTTTTCTCCATAAAATTAGTAGGACAATCATATAAAAAAACATCTTAGAGATATGTTTGCTTGCAAAAGTCTTCTATTTCTATTACACAATTCTTGTATGCGAAGCACCAATATTCTTTTAATTCCAAAGAATACTTTTTGCGGTACGTCTCACATATCCACTTCAACCATTCCATACATGCTTTCAAAGTCATGGTATCTTGTAGAAAAGGAGAGAGAAGGTAAGACAAAACTGAAGAAGGAGAAGGAGAGGGTGCAGGAGGGTTGCTCTGTACTATTACAGGAAAATTTTCAATAAATGCCATTATTCTTAGCACAAGTATCCTCATAGTAATTCCACCCACATATAGTTTCATTTAACTCTCTTGAAATATTTGCATTTGAATGCTAGCAAAGTCGTAATTTATAGGCTCTAATTGCTTTATCAAGTAAGTATAGGTTGTTGAAGACTTCAAAATAAAAAATAATGATAAAAATATTATAAATTTTACTATATAAAATTTACGAATTAACTAATATAACAATGAATGTGATTGGTGGATTTCAAAAACATAATAAAAATGAATATTTGAATTACTTTTTAGTAATTAGTAACAAACCAATTTATAATTTTATAGGAATAATTATACTCTCCTCTCTTGAGATTTGAAAAAATGAAACTCTACCCTAAGCCTGAAAGGAAAAAACACTCTCCTCTCCTGAGATTCAAAGAAAATAACACTCCCCAAATTCTGTTTATATTAGTAATGAAATATTCTAAATTTTATATATTTTCTTTAGCAAAGTTTAACTATAATTAGTAAAAACATAATTGATTAAATTAAAATTAAAATACAAAGTTTTATCAAATACCAAAAGACTTGCAATGACAAATTTCTCCTTAGGCCGTTGAAAAAAGAAAAAAGCAAAGGCAAATCATTTAGCAAAAGTCGGGTTAGTGTACAATATTTATAACATCAATTTAATAAAGTTTGGTAAAATGGATGTCAATGGGGAAAATTTTATTTTTTCCTTGAGGTTTGGGATGGAGTGTGATTCCCTTAAACCTCAAAGGAGGAAAGTGTAATTAACTCAATTTTATAAAATAAAATTTGCAATATTTCTTGCATAACTCCAAAAATTTCATAATTTAAAAGTTGTTTTATTCCTGCAAACCTTCTTTTTAACCTTAAATCGATGTTTTTTTTTTTTTTTTTTTGACGATTAGTTCTTCATTGAATAATGACTTTTGGGGGGAGAGGGGGGAGAAGCTTTTGATTAACTTTATAATTTAGATTTTTCTCTTCACTTACATATAAAAAAAATGGTCATGCTAATAAGTGCCCTTAAAGCATTGGTTAACAATCTATTTTAGAAAACTTTTGAATCACTTTTATGGGAAGTGAAAAATGCTGTCAAAACATTGGAAAATTCTTAGGTAGTCCCAAGTAGGGGTGTTCACAGGTCGGGCCGGATCGGGTTTGTGCCCAACCTGAACTCGATCCAACATTATCGGGTGGGGAAGACTTCGACCCACAACCGACCCGCCGGAAGTTTCAAATCAACCAAGTCGGGTTGTATCGGTTTTTGGGTGTGAATCGGTCGGTTTCGGGTTTTTCGATTTGCTGGTTTTTGGCCTAAATTTGACCAGATCTTGTCAAATCTGGTCGGATCTAATGAGGGTTGGGTGAGATTCGTTTGGATCTATGAAAATTTGGGCAAGATTTGGCCGAGTTGGAGTTGGGCTTACAGGATTTTTGGCCGAGTTTGAGTAGATCTGGGTTGGATTTGCCGGAATTTAGCATATCTGAGTAAGGAAGAGACTAGATCTTGGCCGGATTTGAGCTGATCTGAGTGAAGGAAGCCCAAAAGTGACCGGATTGGAGATGAGAAGCGCCAAATCGTCGCCGGATCTAGGTGATTTTCATTGTTCTCTGAGTTTTTGTCGGGCGGGTCAAGTGGCTCGGGTTTTTGAGGACGAAACCCGCCACTAGACCCACCGAAGTCAGGTTCCGACGGTTTGAGACCCGTCACTGACTCGTCGAAGGTGTCAGCCCGCCGTGACGAGTCGGTTCCGGTCGGGTTGGTCGGTTTCGGCAAGTCTTCGGTTTGCATGGACACCTCTAGTTCCAGGGTATAGTGAAATTGTGCTCCCTCCTCTCACATTCATAGTGGACCCCACCATAAATTTAATGAGTGGACTCCACTATGAATGTGAGAGAAATGAGCACCATTCTCTGTGCTCCGGGAGTACCTAAGAATTACTCCAAAACATTAATTGCTTTTTATTTCTTTTCCCATAAAAACTTTTTTTAAATGAATTGTTAACAAATGCCCTTAGGGCATTCGTTAGCATTCGCCTAAAAAAAATTACTATGTCTTAGAAAGAGCCATTGTAATTATGACTATAGAAGTATTGCATGTGATATTGTTGGAGATCACTTCGTAAATCATTGTTGAGGCTCATTTTTGAGAGCCCAGTAAGAAGAAGAAGCCCAGCAACATCAGAAGAAAAGAATTAAAAAGGGAATAGAAAGCCCATTAAGCCGAAGCGGCAGGAATAATGGATTGTAGGTCCGTAAAGTAAATAAATGGATCTTGAAGAAGTAAATGGGCCTGAAAATGCCCAGAAAGAGAGAAATGGCGAACCATGGGACACGGATATAGAAAAGTGAGAATGGGCCACGCCTGTTACGGTAGGCCCAAAGTAAGGCAAGTACAGAGCCATAAGGAGATTTATGAGCTCTAAGGGAAGTGTGGAATAGTTGGGCCAAGGAAGCCCAACGAATTAGTAAAGGCCCATGGAAAGCACGGAGTTAGAAATGGCCGAGGACGCCCAAAAGAAAGTAAATGGGACACGGGGGCCCGTAGGCAGACATGGCAAGAGAGCTCAGTGGCTTATTAAGCCATTAGAAAGGAAAACAAATAGCAGGCCCAAAGAGGCCCAATGGTACTAAATTAATATCGCCGTAATATGAATGTTAAAATAGTGCGGCAGGAAGCAATAACAAGGCCGCGAAGATCGAAACACGAGAGGATGCAAGTGAGCTAAAGCCCACAATTGAGCAAAAGCCCAGACCCCAAACAGCAAGTCTGTAAAGAAATAGCCCACGCCACAAGAAGTTAGAAGTGAACAGCAGGATGAACAGACAGACGCCCAGACCGCGGCAAACGCGTGAGCAGCGGGCAGATTTTGGACGAACGTGAAAACAGAGCACGCGTAAGACCCAGGTCTCACCAGCCTGTACCCAGCTAATACGGTCAAAGGTGGGCCATGGGTCAGAGGTAAGGGAGGCGTGGTTTGGTGGAGGGGAGAGGAAAGAACCTATTTCAAGGATCCTGCTTAGGCTACTTTCGGGTGAGTGTCCTGCTGGGATGACATGCCACCTGAAAATAGCAATGCTGAGTTAGAACCGTTCGGTGCATGCCATGAGGGAAGAGAGAGATAGAGCACCTTACTGTGGTAGGTAAGAATGCCACGGCAAGCAAACAGACAAAATTTTCTTGTCCTCGCCTGGTGATGTGGTATAGTGCGGTCAGTGCAGGTAAGTGGCGCTGGCTGAGCACCTGACCAATCAGTAATGGTCAGCAAGGACACATACCAGACAAAGGCAGTTAGAGGGTAAAAAGGTAAAAGCCAAACTACGGCAGGCACTATATAAGAGCATTCACTGTGCACAAGGAGAGGGGGGGGGGGGAAAGAAAAACAGAGTAAGAGTAAGGGAAATTGAGGAAAGGCTAATACTAACTAAGAAAAAAAGAGAAAGGAGAAAAGAAATAAAGATAAGAAAAAACGGAGAGAAAAAAAGATGGTGGGCATGCCCCAAAATGGTTTGTTTTCCCTCTCTCTCTCTCTCTCAAACCCACGCTCTCTATGGTTACTAACTTGGGCTCGAGTCATTTAGGACCGTTCTTTCAAAGCCATTAATCTCTCATCGGGAGAAATTATTCGCATTAAAGGAATGTTGTCTCCTTCTTGGCTTAAATCCCTTTAACATATCGTGGCAGACTAACAGATTTATAAACTTACCGTTATTTCCTCTCCTTCCTTTCGCATCTACTTTCCTTTTTATATTCATCTTCGCTGTCTTTTCATTGGAATACGTATTCTTTGCAATGTCTCATTGTTTAAGTATAGCAAGCAAATCTCTTTGATATTTATGTTATATCTGTCTGCTGTAATTATCTTAAGAAGGTCTGCCAACCACGACCACATAATATAAACTGCGACAGAACAGGGCATGGCTTGCGCACAAGCCGGACCAAAGTGAGTTGCAATTGAACCAGTCCCAACTCTCTGATCTAGAATATTTTGAGCTTAGCACGGTAGGAAGAAGCAATCCAGCCCAACGTGGTACAAAAAAGTCCACCACATTACAATCATATTATAAACAAATCAAGAAGCCGATTTGATCGCTTCATTGGGGTTGGCCTTCATCTTCAGGGAGGTTTGGAATTTCAATTTTCTTTATTATTTATACTTGATATTATTTGTTAATATTTGAGGTAAACCCAATCAGAGGTTTTGTTTAATTAAATTTCCCACCATTGGTAATTCGGTCACATTTGGTACTATTGGCATGGATTGTTGGTTTTTGCAACAGTCTTCATAAAATAATTTATTGATTATAATACTATCATATTGGTGTGTGACTTTTTATAACAACTAGCCTCGAACCCGCACGTTGTGCATGATAATTATTTTTATGGTGATTTTATTAAATTTTTTTTTATAATTTAAACTAATTTAATAATGAGTAATGTATTTCATAGTTATATTTTTATTTATTATAGAAACAATCATAAATATAATATACGAACAATCCAAAATACTAAAAAAAAGTAAACTAAAAAAATTAATAAAACTTAACAATTATTAATTGAACCAATATTAAAAATAAAATTTTGTTTTTAATAATCTATTAAGGTTATTTTCTTTGTAGAAATTATAATTTCGGCCATCCAAAACATATTATCAAATAAAAAATTATTAGCAAAATCGAAGAATTAAATTTCTATACATGCATTGTTATAAAATAATAATAAAAAATTTAAAATTGTAAAAATTAAAATTTGTCACCTATTCGATTATTTTCGTTTAACTAACATTTGTTTTTCTTTAAATAAATAGCATTATAAAGTACTTCTAATATAACTATTAAGAGTACTTTATCCACTACAAAAGATTAGAAAATAAACAAAAATTAGTAAAGTCTCATAGTTTACATCTAAATTGAGCACTATAAAAAATCATGATATGTAACAAAATAAATACCAAATTATCCAAATTATGCTATGTAATAGAATAATATTATATTTTTATATGTTATATTTAATTCTTTAGAATGCAATAGGATAACATTTAACAATCAAAGAGAATTAAAAAAAAAAAAAAACAACAACAATTTAAAAAACAAAACTAAATCGCATTAACCCAAAATAAAGTTTTAAAGAATATAAAAAATTATCAACCTAAAGAAGGATGCAAGAAAAATAATAAAAAAAAATCTACCAAAAAATTTAGAGAGAGAGAGAGAGAATCATTTTTTTGTGAAAGAAAACTATGCATAGAATAAAAGAAATAGTGACAAATTTATAGTAAGAGGGAGTAAATAAAAAATACAAAAAAAAAAAAAAAAAAAAAAAGATGAAGGGAAAGAGAAAGAATGATATTAATGTAGAGGGTAGTGGGGAGATGAAAATGTAAGAAAGGGAGAAAGATGAAGTGTAAATATTAAAAAAAAATGTTAAAAACAATAATAGGAAAATTGGAAAGAAAGAAAAAACCCCTAAAGCTTGAAAGGCTTCAAATTTTTATTTTTTTTTTCTTCAATTCTTCCTTTAAGCTAAAAAGGCTCACACAAAACCCTAAACCCGAACTGAAAAGGCTTTGGGTTGGGCTTGACAGTGGAACTAAATAAATAAGAGGTGGGTTAGATTAATTATATAGATTTATTATAGGGTGATAGTGGAAGTAAATAAATAAATAGTGGGCTGGATTTATTATAGGATGATAGTGGATGTAAATAAATAAGTAGTGAACTGCATTTATAGGGCTGAAAATTGTAAAAACCATTTTAAAATTATAGAATAAATTTTTTTTTTTAAATGATGTGGCAGCTGATGTGGCGTAACATGAGAGCAGCAGCATTAAATACTACGCTTCAGCTTTAATAATATATAGATATAGACTAGATTTTATTCTCCCAAGTGAAAGGGTAGAAACCAATAGTCAGAACTTACAAGTTACAACACATGCTGATTTTTTTAGGTTAAGTACAACGCAGGGGTAGCTAAATAAATGGATTATAATATGCTCAGCTCAACTCTTGTAAGCAATAAAAATAAAATCCATGTACTTAATTACATTCTATATTGTAGCAGCAACTTAGTGAGTGATGGGTGATTACAACATATATATTGGAACATGATATATATAAATAAACCTCTAGCATAAGTCTCAGCTCAAGCCTAAACCCCCAATAGAATTATCAAAGATGTTTGATCCTCTTCAGCTCTTTAGCTTCTTTGATCTTTAGCATAAATTTCAGCTCTTTAGCTTCTTTGATCCTCTTCATCTTCATCTTCCTATTTCTATCTATCATATCCTATCCTTTGGGCAGGTCATTTTCTTTTCAGCTTTTTCCCAAGGGGCAATTGAAGATTTTGGAAATAAAGGAGAGATAATACATAAATTTTCCTTGGAAATTACATAATTTGATTCTACCAAAAAGAGGTGGCAGAGATGAGGCGTGGACCAAGTCACTGTCTTGAAACAAATTGTGCCGTCTACAGTATATCCGATGTAGTTAGACAAATAGTTTTTGCATGTTGTCCCCAAGATACAACAGCTCAGCCACCTTTGCTGATTACTCTTGCGAGCCTACACTGCTCATAAGATATAAGCTCTTTATAGTACTTTCTTTTCTCAAAAAATTTTGTAAAAGATAAAATATTTTTGTGAGTAGTAAGAAGCAATAGATGGTAAGTGTTTAGGACAATAAAAAATTGTTTTTTTTTTTAAATTCTACAGCTTTCTAATTCAAACAAAAAATGTGCGTGTATATAAAACTTTTATTTCTTTCCATATATATAGGGCCAGATATGTTGCTTGTCCTTAGCCAAAAAATAAAACGTTTGCTATATTTAAAACTTTAAATAATCATAAAATTATTAAGATTAATTTATGATCAATAGCTTTCTTTATATATAATATAATACAATATAATATAATATAGACCGGATATCAAGACTTAAGGGTTGTCTTGCCAAACTTTTGTAAGCTGAGAACAAAAAAAAAGGGCATAATGCTATGAATTTAATGGCTCATTATTACAAAACCTTTTTGAAACTTTCTAAATATATATTACAAAAATTGCTAGCTATTATGACCACTTTCCATTAAACCAAATAGTAAGTACTTGCGTATATATGGTAACATAAAATAATTCAGCAATAGCTGTACATTTAAGTACTGAAAAATCTTCCATATATGACGTTATTATGTCATATTCAAATAAGAACGTTTGAATACAAAATGTTTAGAATGGAAAGTATATATTTGTAATAAAACCAAATATGCTGGCAATTATGGTATTAATATCACGTTAATGTTCAGAAAATTTCCTAATTAAAACCATTGACAAAAGTTATTCAAATTTTGAATTATATATGAATTTCAAAATTTAGCAATCAACGTATCTAACATTAAGGAATAATTGATACACATAAATGAGTATTAAAATAAATATAATATTTTTTATAAAATTATCCAACAGAAGATGATGGTGTTTCCTCCTCTGTTGGTAACTTTCCAGGATTAACATGTGTAACGGGGTTGGGCTTTTACTGTGGTATTTGGCTAGACTGCTTCATCCTGACGCGCTAAGCCCAAAATGTTTTGAATTGGAGAGTCGGGACCGGTTCAATTGCAACTCACCTTGGCCCGGCTTGTGCGCAAGCTATGCCCTGTCCTGTCACAATTTATATTATGTAGTCGTAGCAGGCAGATCCTTTTGAGATAATTACCGCAAGCAGGTATATTATAAATATCAAAGAAGTGTGTTTGCCATACTTAAATAATAAAGCGTTGGAATGAATACATAAAAGAAGACAACAAAGATGAATTTGAAGGAGAGTAAATGCAGAAGAAAAAGAACAAGAAAAGATGGTAAACTTGAAAAGTTGTTAGTCAACCGGGTATGTTAAAGGAATTTAAGCCAAAAAGGAGATAACACTCCCTCAATGCGAATAACTTCTCAAAGGAGAAATTAATGGCTTTGAAGGAACAGTCCTAAATGACTCATGTCCCAACTAATGGCAATTGAGAGTGTGGTTTCTTGAGAGGGAGAGAGGAAATAACAACCCATATTGGTGCATGCCTATTATCTTGTTTTCTCCCCTTTTTCTTATCTCAATCTCTTTTCTAAATCTTTTCCTTTCTCTCTTTTATTCCTAAGTTATTATTCTTTTCCTTCCTTCCTTCTTTTCTTACTCTGTTTTTCTTTTCTTTGCTCTGTTTTCTTTTCTTTTTCTTGGTTCTTCCTTACTTGGCTTTCTTGCCTCTTACCTCTTGCCCCTGTTTCATGCACAGGGAATGCTCTTATATAGTGCTTGCCGTGGTATGACTTTTACTCTTTTACCCCCGTAACTGCCCTTTTCTGATATGTGTCCTTGCCGACCATTACTGGTTCGTCAAGTGCTCAGCCAGCGCCATGTTCCTGCGCTGGCCGCGCCACACCACATCACCAGGCGAGGACAGGGGAAATCTGTCCGTTTGTTTGCCGTGGCATTCCCACTTGCCACGACAAAATGCTCTCTCTCTCTCTCTTTCTCATGGCATGCACCGAAAGGTCCCAACTCAGCTTTGCCATTTTCGGGTGCTATGTCATTCCAGCAAGACACTCACCTGAAAGTAGCCTGAGCAGGATCCTTGAAATGGGCTCTTCCCTCTCCCCTCCGCCAAACCACACCCCCTTTACCTCTGACCCATGGCCCATCTTCTCCCAAATTGGACGGGTACAGGCCGGCGAGACCTGGGCCTTGCGCGTGCTCTGTTCTCACGTCCGTCCAAAGTCTGCCAGCTACTCATGCATTTGCCGCGGCCTGGGCGTCTGTCCTCTTATCCTGCTATTCACTTCTAACTTCTTGTGGCGTGGGTTATTTCTTTACCGACTTGCCGTTTGGGGTTCGGGCTTTTACTTGATTGTGGGCTTCAGTCCCCTTGCTTCCTCTCACGTTTTGGTCTTCACAACCTTGCTATTGCCTCTCGCTGTGCTGTTTTAACAGGATGGCAATTTAGTACAATTGGGCCTCTTTGGGCCCGTTGTTTTTTTTCCTTTCCAATGGCCTAATAAGCCCACTGGGCTCTCCTGCCATATATGCCTGCGGGCTCCCGTGTCCCGTTTACTCTTTTTTAGGCATCCTTGGCCTTTTACAATCTCATGCTTTCCATGGACCTTTACTAACTCAGTCGGGCTTCCTCAGCCCAACTATTCCATATTTCCTTTAGAGCTCATAGACTTCCTATGGCTCTGTACTCGCTTTACTTTGGACTTGCCGTAATAGGTGTGGCCCATTCTCACTTTTCCATATCAACGGCCCATGGTTTGCCACTTCTCTCTTTCCGGACCTTTTCAGGCCTATTTACTTCTATAAGACCCGTTTATTTGCTTTACGGACTTATATTCTATTATTCCTGCTGCTCAAGTTTAATGGGCTTTCTATTTATTCTTTAATGATTTTCTTCTGATATTGTTGGGCTCCTTTTCCTTACTGGGCTCTTAAAAAATGAGCCTCAACGTATCTAACATTAAGGAATAATTGATACACATAAATGAGTATTAAAATAAATATAATATTTTTTATAAAATTATCCAACAGAAGATGATGGTGTTTCCTCCTCTGTTGGTAACTTTCCAGGATTAACATGCAAACCGTTTCTCTCTTTACAGATTGGTGGATAAGAGGCATTGTCAACACCAATCCATTAAACTTGTGGGAGCTCCTTTCATATTTCACATGCTTATTGCTTGTAGAATTAAGGTGGTCCAAAAGGATCAGAATTCTTTATAGAATAGACCTTCTCCATCTCAAGCTTGGCTCCACAAGGCAATTCCTTGAGTGACTAGTTGCTAAATTTGGTCACCCTTAGTGGTAAGTTCTTGAGGTGATATTGTGATGCATCAAGATTCAAAAGCATCCACTTGGGCTAAAACTTAATTAGTAGGACTTCCTAAATCCCAAAGTCACTCACGGTTTTGATACTTTGTGTTTCTAAGCTTTTCAAAGTGAAATTAAAGAGGCCGTGACAAATGCTCAGGGGTTGAACTTATCCATTTGTTAACAACACCCCCCCTCCACTCTTCCTCCCTTTTTTTTTAATGTAGTGCAAAATGAATGCAATAGAGGAAGAGTTTAATTTGAATAAGTGGTGTGTTTAAGTGGATGATATTATAGAAACTAACTTGGAACTTGGAAATAAGGTCATTTGGAGAGATTCTCCTGCATTTTTTTTTTTTTTTTTGGAGAAAATTATTCTCCTGCATTATTAACCCTACAAGTTTCTACCCCTTACATAGTTCTTCTGAAAGTAGAGACCTTTACTTGGGTAAATGGTATGCCTCTCCCATTTTTAAGATGTTTATGTAAGAAAAGAGAAATATTAAATTAATGTGCATTATAATGTAACAACTGTTCAAAACAAGTGTTAGTTAAACCTAAACTAATCCAGGTTAGATGTAATGAAGTTAGGTTACTTGCTTTATAAGCGGGGTTAGAATCTTAAATTACTTGCTCTACATGTATATTGTCTTACAATGGACTGAGACATTAATATTTCTAACAATTTATTTGTGGCAAGATACACTAAGATTTGCAATCAAGCGATATTTCTCTCTTTATAAGAAAAAGTTTATGGTTCAACATTTGGGAAGATGGATTGGAATTGATAAACAAAAACCTACTGAAGAAATAGTGATCTACATTGGTGTTGAATCTGTTGATAACTAGTCTTTTTATTTTTTATTTTTTGTTATACAAGATAGAATTCAACTCTAGCCTAATCTAAGTGTATATGTGTATGAAGCTCCCTCCTAGAGACTTGAATCCCGACCCTTGCCCCCCACACCCCACAAGCACTTATACTTGTAGAGTGACCATCGCATAAAGGGTATGCGGTGGTGTTGATAACTAGTCTTAACTCTTAAGAATGTTAACATTTTTTTAGACCAACTAAATTCTATCACAACAAATTTCAAGAAATTTAACATAATTTTTTCTCATATATAATAATTTTCTACTTTAATACTATAAAGTTTTTTTTTTTTTTTTGGGTACTATAACAAAAGTTAGATATTATATACTCCACCAATTAAGTGACTTAACATTTTTTTTTTCTTTTTTGAAAAGTGTTTTTGTCATGTGGGTCATTAAGAGCCTGTTTGGATTTTTTATTTTCATAGCTCATCACTCCTCACTCAATTTTCATCACTCCTCACTCATCACTCATTACCCATCACTTATCACTCATCACTCATCACTCTAAAATATTACACCCGTTTGGCACCATCACTCTATTCTCATCACTCAATATTTTTTCACTATTTATGGGTCCCACGACTGTCACCTGTGCAGAGGAAAGCTGTTTGGTTACCTGCGGAAGGACTTCATCTCCATTCTGTGTCTCTTTTCTCATTTCCCTTTCCCCTTCAGCCTTGTCACTCTCCCAAGGCACAAACCGAGCAGAAAAATTTCTCAAGCTCCCTCGCCTCGTCGGACCGTCACCGGTGAACAAAAGAAATCTCTCCGACATAAAAACCGACACGATCTTCCCCGTCGTGACCCAGCGGCGCTGACGAGCATAAAGACCGCTTAACCATTTCCCCATTTCGTCACAGACGATCTCCTCCAACCCAAGACGGTGCTACCTCATCCCTGTTTGTGCTCTCTCTCTCTCTTTATTTATCTGATTTGTGTGTTTCGCATATGGGTTTTGAGAAAACTGTTGGGATTTTGCTTGAACTCTGTTTGCCTTTGTTTTTCCCCGGTTGTTTGGTGGGTGAGAAAATAATAAAGGTTTTGGGTTTTTTTTTGTTTATACGATACTGTCTCATGAATATCTTGATGTATTGTTTGGAAGCAAGATTCCATGGCATCTTTTCCATTGCTTAAAATTTTCCAATTGTCTTGAATGTACCCTGGAACTTTTTCGTTGATTCAGCTCCCTAAGATTCTTTATGCTGGGCAAAGGCTGCAAGATTATTGTTTTTAATTAGGTAGGGAAATGTCCTTAGTCAAAAGTTATGAAAATCTACATCCATGAAGTGGTGTGAACTATCACTAGGCAGAGGAAGGTAAATTAAATTGATCAGGTGCTTGCTGAATGGTAATTAATCCATTCCAGTTTGCATCTTGCTTAGGATTTTGAATGTATTTTACACTTGTCCTTAGATAATGTGGCAAAGATCCGTTATAACATCCTCAATGGCTGCGGTTGCATTCAATGGAAAACCTCGTGCTCCTTAGATAATGTGAGAAATCAAAGGTGCATATATGCTCTAATTTCTTATTACATGCTCTGTTTTCCAAGTTCTGTAGTGAATGCTACATTTGACAATTTATCTGGCTTTGTAATGGTTTATCAGTCACATCATATCCGCTGCAATTTTTCTTTATTTTTGTTTTCCTTTTCCCCTGGATGGTTTTTCTCCTATCTTATACTATGGATGTAGCCTTCTTGCGTGAGTTATTCATGTTCAGCCTTCATATCCCATATTAATATAAAGTATTGTGAAATAGACGACACCATAGCGCTTGGTATATATGATGCTCTCAAGCGTAGTGATAGCTCTTAAGAACAGGACTTTATTCCACACTAGTGTGATTGAAGCTTTATTTTTCTGTTTGACTACTATATTTGAAGATAGTGCACTAATATGTTTCTCTCTAAGCTGGGTCTAAGTGTTTGCTAGGAAAGCATCTTGAATAGAATATTGAATTTTAAGGAGGTTTAACAAATGGTTCAAAGGGCGAAGTATGATTGCCCACTCACCTAAAGTATCATGTGAATAGATAGAAAATTTATGACTTTGAGCTATTTAAGTTGTAAATAGTAAACACACCTTTGCAAGGGGAGGTTTTCTGTACAGGCAGAAAACTTTCAATCCTTGCAGCCTCCATTGGATGTGATAAATAAAAATTAAATTTTTTATTATTGAATAACTCATTGCTTCTAAGTAAAGATGCCTTGGACCATATTATCTTATCACATATAAAATATATAATCACCACTGACCCCTAAAACTAAAAGGAAAAAGAAAATAACATGGCACCACCACATCAGGAAAGGCCACTACATGCAATGACAGAAAAATGATAATGTCATGACAATTAGAACTTTGATGTTAGTAGCATTCTAATGTACCATGACTACAACTTTACACATCTAAGCAGATTTGATATCTACCATCCCACTATACATGTAAACACTACAGACCAAGAATTGCCTAGACTTATCTTCTCATTAGCAGCATGGTGCCTTCTCACTATTATGGAACTCAAGCTTAGAGGCTCTGTAGTCCGTAGTAAGTTACCACTAGTAATGACTTTGATAGATACACCTACGAATTATGATTCATGTGCCATGGCAATGTTTTTTTTATTCAGTAGAACTCTTAGGTTTACATGATTTTGTTTCTGTGCAGATGGCCCCTAAGGCCTGACATTCACATAGTGGTTATTATGCTTTTTATGAAGTTGAAGGAATAAAACATAGCTATGAAATTCTTCTGAACTTAATGGCTATATATTTAGACATATTTAATTCGTCTTAATAAAAGAGTGAGTAAAATTGAATAGATAATCTGACACATTTTGTCTTAATCGAAAATTGAGCAGTACTAGAAGACATGATTAGGAAGAAGGTATCTCTTGGAGACACAACCTGAAGCTATGTGGGATTTCTTCAAACATTTTATTTATTTAGATTCCTTCAATCATGAAGTCCCCCTTAATTTTCTTCATGTGCAGGCAAAGTGGGGGCTGCATTTTCTGGTTGGGTTCCATGTGTGGGTGACTATATATTTTCTAAGCAGTGGATTTTCTTGATATATTAGGTTGCTTTTTGGTATGAAGTTGTAATTTTTATTTAAGGAAGAAAAATCAAACCGAAACAAAAAAGAAGAAGAAATATGCTGGATTTTTAGTAGTTTTGCTGTGTTTTTGGATTGGAAAACAGTTAGGGGCTTTTATGGATTAGAAATTGTGTGTCTTCCTTTTCGTTCCTTGTTATTATTAGCAGTTTTATTATGTGATTCTGGAAATTCGTTGTATTTGGAATATGAAGTTGTCCTTGGTAGCTGTGTTGGAAGAATATATTTATTTCGTCTATGAATGGATGTATTGTTCTTTATTTTTGGTTGGAATTTTTGAACTTATTTTGTGGATGTCACACCAAATAAGCAAGAAGCAAAGCGCATTTACACATTAGAAATAGGTATGGAATTTTTTAATTTTACTATATGATAGACAGTAGATGATATTTGTGGCTAGAAGTTGTGTAATGTTTTAGTATTTAGACTGCTTTTGTGTTCTAATAGCTTTAGTTTGGGACTCTGACTTGGATGTTATTCTGTGGTGACTGTGAATCAAGGATGTCATTCCTCTAGTGTAGTGGAATCTTTATATCCCTTTTAATAAATTGTTAATGTTGTTTTTGAGCCTTTCACATGAAAGGTGCCAACATAGATTTAGTGTTGTGTAGGCATTTTCTGGCTGTGCACTAGTTGTCTTTGACTACTTCGGAAGTGGGAGAAGAGTAATCAGTCATATTGTGGCAGGCAGAGATCTCCCTTTTTGTTTACTTTTTGACTATAAGTTCAGGCAACATGCGTATATGAGAAGAATGTTTTTTTTTTTTTTCCTTTTTTAGATAGAATGAGAAGAATGTATTGGTTTAGGTCATCATGCTTTTTCCTTTTTTATTTATTTATTTTTATTTATATGAATAAATATGATTATATCAAGAAGAAACATAGGATGGTCCCTATCTATCTCCAAATTCAGGAAAGAGAGAGGAGATGAAATGGGCCTAGTCTTCTTACAAAGGGCAGCCTAACGGGGCCAAGTTATGGACAAAAGGCTTACATTTCTAGTTTTCTACAAACAAAAGAGAAATTCCTTCAACTTCATAGCTATGTTTGAGAAATTTCTCGGTTGTTGGATTTTCTTGATATATTAGGTTGCTTTTTGGATGAGTTTCATTTTCCTTATTGGAGTTAAGTAAGCTGACTTTCAGTTTCTCAGCAGTGAAATGTCTTCTGCCACTACGTACGAGTCCACTTCTAGCGGCCATATGTGCGATATGGATCGGTGTGTTGAAAGAACCTCCCTATCGATCCGTAATTTTGGTAGGAGGTTCTATGGGTGTCAGCAGTGGTCACCGGTTAGTATACCATGATTTTAGTGTCATTACATATTTCACTTGTCATTTTCATACTATCTTTGCTGATCATCTAATATATGCCTTCAATGTTGTATGCAGGACTCCGATTAGGCATGTACGTTCTTCAAATGGTTGGACAAGAACACATGCCCACGTGGTCGTGCAACTGCACCACTTGTCCACGAAAGGTTTGCGAGATATAAGGCCGAGGCCATAGCTGCAAGGAATGAAAGGGACGAGGCTTATGTAAGGGAAGCAGAAACACAGGAGCTCCTACGAATAGCAAAGCGCAGGGTTGAAAAAACTAAGCTCACACTCCGAATTGCTGAAGACAATGTCTACAAGTATAGGCTAGCTTTATTTTTGACTTGGACTGTACTTGGGGTTTATTTTGTATTCTCTACTGTTTTTGGGGGCCATGGCCATACGCAACTGCGTCTGCCATGACCCATTGACGGTCACGTGTGTAGTGTACATTACTGAACACATGCCTTATTTTGAGTAGGAATATATTTTGCAGGATGATATAACACGGGCATCCGTTTGTTATGGTCATTATTGGTCACCTGTGTTATGCATCCACTTGGTCTTTTTTTCATGTTTCTTTTTTTGATGGTGAACTACTTTATGCATTTCATAGCATACAGTAGTTAAGTAATGTGAAATTGTTTTATAGTAGTGGCAATATTTTGCATATGTCTAATGGTCTATCAATATTTCTTATACCACATATCAAATATTTTTGAACACATGCTGAGGGTATACCATGCTCCAAAAATATATCTTATAAAATATGTTCTACATTCGAATGACGTTACATAATTATGCCGAGAACATATCTACACGGTGTCATGTCATTCCAAAATAGTGCAGTAACGTTACAAGTTGAACTAAGTTATACATCTGCCTACAAGATGAACTAAGTTATACATCCGCCTACGTAAATAATATTTCCGTCACATATTATAGTGCCAAAACAGGACATTTTCTGCAAAAGTGCAGTACCGTTACAAGTTGAACTAAGTTATACATCCGCCTACAAGATGAACTAAGTTATACATCCGCCTACGTAAATAATATTTCTGTCACATATTATAGTGCCAAAACAGTTATGCTGCAAAGCCATAGCATCTACATTGCCATTTCAAACATATAATCATCTCAAATTGCCACGGGCAAAATAATCATCCCACATTGTGTCAGTGATATTGTCCCTAAATTGGCTCATCGCTCTCTTTGATGCACTTGACATTTCTAGTACATACCTTTGGGTCGTTGAGCTTATTGATGCTTCAGCATCGCCATTGCCTTCGCCATTGGTCGCACTACCTTCACTAACACTCTCCCCTATTGTTCTGAACAATTCATCACTTCGATTGTTCATGCGTATGAAATTGTGTAGAGCACAGCACACAACAACCACGTAACGCTGCCTAACTGGCTTCAAGTTTGGCATTAAATTCAGAATGGGGAAACGAGCCTTCAACACACCAAAAGACCGCTCAATAACCATTCGCAAAGACGAGTGCCTGTAGTTGTACAACTCTTTCTTCGATGTTATCCGTCTACCACTTGAGCGGAATTCCTGCGCATGGTACCTAGTTGACTTGTGAGGGGGGAGAAAACTAGTGCCAATTGGTAGGCCCGAATCCACCAAGTAGTACGACCCTACACACACACAACCAGCCAGTACTAGCATATAACCAGAGATCATACACATACTACATACAATGGATGATAAAATAACTTTAGTTAAAATCAAAGTAATGGATAGTACCTGTTGGTGGCCATGGGAATCCATGTTGCGGGTCAGTGATCGCTTCCTCAAAAACCCTTGAGTCATTCGCACTACCCTCCCACCCAGAATGGATATATGTGAACTGCATGTCCATGTTACACACACACAGCACATTAGTTGTTATAAGGCTTTTGCGGTCCCTGTATGCTTGAGTTGCATTTGCAGGAGGTCGGGCACTCACATGCGTTCCATCAATTGCTCCGACACATCTCTACACACGAAAGTTTTCATTAATCTTAGCCAGCACATATCAAATATTATATTATTTCACTGTTATGCGAAGTTAGTTAAGGGAATGTTTTGTACCTCAAACCATGGCCAGTACTTGTTTACTTGAAGATGTTCAGGGAGGCCCGTGACATTTTGATCAGGTTTAATTAAATGCTTCGCGTATGCGTGGACAGCCCGCAACGCCCGACGAAAATGCCGGCACACGGTTTCCGTTGAGTGCTGAAACCTATCTGCAACACATCTATAGCGGGTGTTGTGTCCAAGTATGTACAATAACATGGCCACGGCTTGAGTGGCATTCACCCCACCCTGTCCGTCCTTCAAGTAACCATGTCGAGCCAACTCATCCACTAAATGTAACAGTAACTCAGGTGTCATGTGGAACATCTCGAAATACTTAGCTGGATTACCTTCAGTGACCTCGTCCATATACGCCTTGCCGGTCAACCTACTTGTTCGCATTGGTTGTTTATCGTAATGTCGCTGCATGTACGCAAACATCTCTCCGACTATAGGATTCACTAAATTAAACTCTGCGTCTTCTTCACGTTCGAACTCTGAATCGTACCAATCATCATCATTATCTTCACAGCCATTACTAGAACCAACGTCGTTGAAGTATGCATCATCGAAGTCATACTCTTCGAATGCATGTGACCAGTCATTTTCGGACACCATAAGTGACCTACGTATTAGCACAAACACATTATTCAAGTAGGTTAGACAAAGAGAGATACAAAAGTAAACACATTATCCTTAATAGTCTACACCTCAACCTGTAATCCAACATGGTAATAATGAGACAATGAAAAATACTTAAACGGCCATATATTGTCCCTATAGTCGGAGACAATGAAAAATATAAACATATAAAAATAATTAAAAATCACCTAATTCAACAGTCACCATTATTATCTCCTAATTCAACAGTCACCTAATTCAACAGTCACAATTATTGTCACCTAATTCAACAATCACCTAATTCAACAGTCACCATTCTCATAGAAAAATAAATAAAATGAGACAATGAAAAATAATTAAAACAAGTAAATAACGGCCATATAAACATATAATTTAAACACCTAATTCAACAGTCACCATTATTATAAACATATAAAAATCAACAAACCCAAATTCCAAATCTGTAGCATAATATAACACAAACCATACAAACATCCCAAGTTCGTAAATAACATAAACCTTAGCATTATCCATACGAAACAAAAAAAAAAAAAAAAAGTAGATAGAACAACCCAAATCCACAGTATGGAAAACCCAAATAGCTTAGACAAAATGCAATGTTTGTTCTCCCTACTAGCCAAACACAACTACATATAGGTACTAAATAATAAGCATGTAAATATGTCAATCCTCCTCCGGGTGCAAAATGTCCTCAATCCAAGTCCTCCTCTTATGCTCTGGCATAATCATAAACACCACCCTATTATCCTTTTGCTGCAAAACCTTTGAAACCTTGACATAGTCCTTGTTATTCAGATCCTCATACTTATTGAGCAGCGCCATTGCCTTGGCAAGTGAACAAGGATCATCCCCTACGGTGGATTGAGCGAACTACTCGGACGAACCGCTGGACCTGTAAAGTTTACCACTAAACCTGTCCTTCGTCATTGCGGTGTACTCCTTTAGGGCCGCAGTCATGTCACTCACCCTATCCACTTTCTTCGATACCTTCTTACCCTTGCCACTTGCATCTTGCACAGGACGTTTTCCCGCCCGTTGAGTTACCTGCTCAACCTCGGCATCCTCCACAGTGTGTGGGAAACTGTCAAAGTTAGGGGTGTAGCAGTCATCGTCTAGATGGGTGGGTGCACTTGCATTGGCATTGGCAAGCTCTTCCTCTAGGGCACGCTCCTCGTCACTATTTAGGGGGGGAGTGTTTGAGGATATCTGCAGGCTCCCAGTCGCAATACTAGGGGCAAACAACTACTGCAGTGATGGGTAGTCTGGGCATCCCTGTTTCCTTAAGTTAGCTGCACCACGATTGCCCTGAAATGTCATTGAAAACATTAGCACAACAACCACAGCAGTTCATATATTACCAACTTGGAGAAAACTTGTATAATAACCACAGCAGTTCATATATTACCAACTCGGAGCCTATTGTGCTTCTGAACAACTTGCTTAGAGAGAAGGTTTTTTCCCAGTCCTTTGGTTAAGTTCAGCTATAATTGATGCCCACGTAGGACCCTTAAACACACTATTTGGCATGTTACCCTTAACTTGTTCCTCCAACATGATCTCAATAAAAATATGTTCTACATGGGGAGGCCACATTTTGTCATCCACCTCTTGTGATTCATGTGCCATCTATTTGAAATATCTCACGTGGTAAGTTCATGACATATAATACTTTTAAGAATTGATTAATAGGACTATAGGATTCATGTGCCATGTAGGTGTAAGTGGTCCAAACAATGGAAAATAATCCATAGTTAAATCAAAACGGATAAGAAAAAGCATGCCCGGAATGTAAGAAACAGTGGTACTATCTAAGAAATAGGGGTAATATATATAAATCCTGCATCGAGGTTTACCACATATACAATATGACCAGATATACAAAAGATGGAAGATCGAAGCAATGAGTTAGTAAACTGAATAAGTGGTCACAAATACAACTAGGTTAGTGCATGGTTAAATACATGGTAATCCATAAGAAAGTACACCACTGAACATAATGGGAACAAAATATGTCAACAGTATATCAAAAGGGACATGCACTACATTGCTTCGACTAAGAATCCGTCTCTTACTGAGGCGGGTCATCAGACAATCGGTCAGGAGAGGCCACAGGGGAAATGTAGGCCCGATGAGCATACCTAGGGACCCCCATATGCCTGCGATACCCCTGTTGAATACGCTTCCACTTCCTAATCACCCCCCTCACGGTAAAGGCCTTCCCTGTGCGGGCATTAAGACTCCCCGTGATGGATTCCCACACTTGCACATTGGCAGAATAAGGATGAAAAGTCCCAAGTGCATAGTGAGAAAGTATGTAGTCTAACAACAGATCCTCAGAATTGGCATCCCATGTTCTCAAATCCGCAGCCATCTTAAAGAACAACACACAAATCTCATACACAATCATATCACAAGTACAATAAAGAAATCCCAGTATTTTTAGACGAACAAATATTTAGCATAGGATCCATATTAATATGTATATATTACTGCAATGACATGTACTGAATTAATGGCTATGAAATTCATAAATACTATTAAACATATAAGCAGGGATCAAGAAGACACAAATATTCATCAAAACAGGGCAGAGAAGGCACAAATATTCAGCAAAACAGCTCAAATGTAAATTATTGCACAAGTACCACTGTATCAATCAGCTTATAGCAACTTTTTTTCCATAACCCCACAGCACTTCATACTGCTCAGTGTTACTACAAACATGAGGTTGCAATTCAACTGGTCTGAATAAGTTTCTTCCATGCCAAAAGAACAATAGGTTAAGTTAGGTAGTCAGCCTAACTACCTAATTTTCTAAAGCTGACATCTCATTTTGAACCTTATCACTCTTTGCCTGATTTTAATTACAAACGCCATTGTTTTAGACACAACAATAAAATGTATTTTAAAGCACTTCACATGGACAAGGCTACAAACCTAACTTTAGCTAAAATTACCACCAATCACAACCGCTAATGGTTTCAAAACAATAAAACTAAAACATGCAATTCCTCTCAAGATTTGGAAGGATTAATTTAGATAATGGTAATGGAACTTCTATTAACTCTGTTCATTTACTCAAAATAAAAGCATCACTCACAAACTTACTATTACAAACATAGTAAGTTTATTGACAAACAAAAGTTCACAACTTTTCAGCAGAGATAATGTAATCCATGCACAATAAAATAGTATCAAATAGTGACTTTATGTAAATAAGTAACACATAGTAGTGGGCTTAACTACATGCGGAACATTTCTGTCTCTATACATTGCTTTAATAAATATAAGGAACACAGCATAGTGGGCTTAATTACACAATACACCTAACATTGTCCTACCTTCAATTTTGTGTCATTTTTCTTTACACAATACACAATACGGCTTTTTATTTTTTGGTGACAAAGAATATATATAACTTTAAGCAAATAGGTTAGGCTCAGGAATGCTAACATTCAGTGTTCAGTGTCTTTGTTTTGAGGTTGGATATGGTAATTAGTTAGATAACACACTGTAGCTCACAACAGTGAGCAAAACATTTCTGGTGCGAAACTGCTATTAGAGTATTACGTAGATAATGAGCCCTTAGATTTAACACACATTTTATGGTGCCAAGCTGCTATTGGTAAGCTAATGGGCCCTTTAGATGTAACTTCAGTGATTTCATTTCAATACTCAGTCACAGAAGATAATGGAAAGGATTCACAATGAAAATACCCCTATAATCATTCATCACAAAACTCTGATACCAAACTTGAAAACTGAAAATATTTGTTCTTTATAACATAAAAACCTCTGGTTACATGCTTTACATATTCATATCAATAAACAAAAGGTAGGAACAACATATTCACTAATCAGAACTTCAAAAGCCTACACACTTGACCGAGACAAAAGTGACCAATACAAATCAATCTCAGCCAACGGCTTGCAATAGATAAAATTAGATGGTTACCCAGACATGAACCAAAGAAAAAAAAACACAAAAAACAAAAAACAAAAACAGAGAAGCACAGGTTCACCACGGGTTGAAAACCCATACCCAAGGGTTTCAATAGATCAAATCAGATGCTTACCCAAACATCAAACAAAGAAAAAAAAAAAAAAAAAGCAGAGCAGCAAACTTTCATCACCAAGGGTCCTCCGACCCATCACCACGGGTTGAAACAGTTAAATCAGATGCGCAAACCCAAACATCAAACAAAGAAAAAAAGGAAAAAAAAAAAAAAAACATAGCAAACTGACCCTAAGCCCTTCCTTGATTCGATGTAAAAGATGCGGATTAGGTTGCTATTACCAACAAATCAGATATATAAGCAGCTCAAATGTAAAGAGTACCTTCGAATTTCTGTGGAAAAAGCTGAGAAAGAGGTCGGGGAGATCGGTTTGGTTGGTGCGTGAAGCACTGTGTGGCCGTGACACGGCGGCGCGGGTTGGCTGAACTCGGGTCGGTAAAATACTGCGTGAGGAGGTGAGGGCAGTGAGAGTCTCTTTTACGTTGTGGTGGCGCTGGAATGGAGATGAGAGAAGTTTGAGATGAGAGAGCTCTGCTTTATAGAAGAGAGAAGTCTGAGTTGAGAGAGCCGTTGAGGAGAGCATGAAAAGGCGCGCCCCACGTTAATTGCTCTGGCTGTGGGACTGGCTATGTTGAGTTATTTACACAAATGCCATTGAAAATAGAGTTATGGAAACTGAAAACAACTAAAATGTGTTTTCAGTTTCCATAACTTATAACTCAAAAATCAGAGATTTGAGTGATGGAAACAGAGTTATGGTGCTCCCAAACGAATACTCAGTTATGGGTCCCACCATTTTTGAGTTATGAGTTATGGAAACTAGAAATCCAAACGGCCTCCAATTATTAAGATTTAAGATGATCAAATTCTAGGTGAGTTTTAAGTGATTCATCACTAAATATTAATTATTATCAAAGAAAAAAATATGAATTATTATTTAATTAAGATAATTAATTAGATGATAATTAATAAAATATTTGTTTTAATTTAATATACACGTATTTCTTTTCAAATAATTTAAAAAGTTAATTATAAAAACCATAACCAAACAAGGTCACGCTTTTATATTAGAATTTAATAAATATATAAATAAAACTTAACAGAATTGAACCCTAGTTCTTATTACCCCCGCCTCCTCCTTTTCTCAAAAACCCTAGCTCCCACTTTGTTTTTTCGACAAGGAATATTTCAACAAATCAAGAACTATGGTCACACTATGTAACGATGTCCTTGTTGACATCTTTTCACGTTTACCAATCAAATGTATGTTCCAGTTGAAGTGCGTTTGTCAACGTTTTAATCAAGTCATCAATTCCATCTCCTCTGATCCTAAGTTGTTGCCAACGCGTGATGCTCTGGGCCTCGGATCTGTGCATGGTTTCTTTCACTTTTCGTGTCATAGTCCACAAAACATAAGGTATCTTTCTCTTCATCCACAACAACAATACCCCATTGACAATATTCATGTCAGCTCTATTCATTCTTCACATCAAATTGTTGATTCTTGCAATGGCCTTCTTTTACTCAATTTTGTGAAAACCAATCTCTTTACTCTTTGTAACCCAACAACAAAGAAACACAGATATATTGTGAAACCAGTAAATTGGTCTCCAAACCCAAAGCAAAATATTGGGTTGGCTTATGATGATCATTCTAGTACTTCGATGATTTCCAATAATCATTGCCAGTTGGTTTTTGTTTATAAGATGGGCAACCTATTACGTGGAACAGAAATATATGGATTTAGAATATTCTCATCTAATGCGAATGCATGGAGACGACTGGAGTACTCTAGACTAGTGATTCAATCAGGTGAGTTTGTCAAACATGGTCAAGCGGTTTACTTCAATGAATCTTTGCATTGGATGAGGACGTCTGGTGATATTATTGTGTTTGATACAAAGGAAAACAAGCCAAGAATTATGAGGAAGTCCCATCTCCTCGGTGAGTTCAAAGATGACATGTGGTTTGGAGTCACAAACGGTTCAATCAATATAGTACATGTTACAAGGACAGAGGTGGTCATCTTGGCACTCCATGATTATGTAAATGGCGTATGGAAGCGTGTTCGATTCAAAACCAATCAGTGGTCACTAAAGGTGTTGTGTGACTTCTGTCCCATCTTTTTTGATGGGGAGTGGATTGTTTTGCAGAGCCATGGAAATTTTTTGAATCAATTTTTTTCGTATAATATCAGGTCGTATAAATGGAAGAAGATAGGAGATTTTACAGATTCAAATGATGGAATTCACGAGTGCATTCCTTTTATACCTTCTTTAGCATGGTTGGACACTACAAGTGAGGCATTGAATAATAGTTTTCTAGAAGAAAATAACTCCAATGGCAGATATGACCACTTTTGGCCTATGATTTTGGGAACAAGAAAAAGAACAAGAGTAAATTCTCAAGTTCCATCAGACAGCAGATCAAAAAGAGTGATCCGAACACCAGCACGGTTTGATGATTATTGGAGTGATTTTCTCTAAGGTTGAGTAATGTATTTTGTTGATTGTTTCTTTAACATGTCTCATTTTGTTACTTCTTTTAAGTTTCTTTATCAGTATAAGGTTTACATCTGTCTTCACTTTTCACAAAATCTATTCCTAAATTCCCTCTTAAGCACCATGGGAATATATATATATATATATATATATATATATATAAACTATACTAGTATTGGGCTTGTGCAACAAGCCAACAACCCACTGATTCTACCCAAATTGCTCGACCCTTTTTGCCTTGCCCCACCCCGCATGAATATAATATTTATTTCCAAATAGGTTAAATTAGTTCAAAAACTAAAGAGCCGAATTGAGTTGGATGGCAAGCTGAGTTTTTTAAAAACCAAAAGTTGCGACCTAACCTGTCTCTCTCTCTCTCTCTCTCTCTCTCTCTCTCTCTCTATATATATATATATATATATATTAGTCTTTATCTCATATTGAATTTCAAGGTTTTTATTTCTTCTTAAAACTCCTTGATTTACACATATTAATATGAAGCATGAATGATACTTTTCCAACATATTTGCAAGCGTATATAATTACATGAAGATGGAACTTGTAATTTTTTTTTTTTTTTGGAAGAAAATTTTAGAAAGTACTCATAAACTTATGTACTTTGATATATGGGAAAATTGGTCATTCTTATGACTTCCTTCAATAGTTTATAGTATTTAGAGAAAAGGCACCTTAAACTTTTTTGTAAATAGTAAGATAAGTTTTTAAGTAACACGTATAACTCAAAATAACTTGCCCAATCGGTGGCCAGTTTAAAAATTTTCCAACCCGCCATTGGTCGAGTTTTTTCATACAACCTAGTCTTGTTTAATCCTAACCACTATGTCCAAGCCCGACCCGTGCATAGTCCCTACCCCTAACTACCAATTTATAGGGTAAAAAAGGGGGCCTATGATTTGCGAAATATAGGCAAGAAGATAGAATTTAATCAGAAAGTGAATGAATAAGAGCCTTTTCTTTTCGTGAGGTTTTGTTCTTTACCAATTGTAGCTATAACTGAAAGTAGCTGAAAAACCATTGCTTGGAAAGGTGGAACATCTCTCCTTAATTGTATAAGGTTTATATTGGGGCAAAAAAAAAAAAAAAAAGTTCAGATAAATGTGAAAAAATTCATTTCGGTATATTATTTAACAATTTTTCTTGCCTCGCTATAACATTTGATTTCTCCATGAAACATGCATAGCAAGTGAACAAGGCATAAAAAAACTATCACTTTATAAGTCACTATTTTATTCCTTGAATTCCCGGTTTAATCTTTTAGTTATTTATATTTTTTATGAAATCTAATTTCATTAAATATAAACTTTAGTAACTCTTTACTAAAGTGATCGGGCAAAATACCTTGAATAGTTAGTTTTCATTAAACTTATCTGAAGGAAATACTTTGTGTCTCTATAAAAAGAGATTATGGATTTCATCTTGAGAATATGTGTTCTCTCAACACTACATGCAGTTATCCAACATATTTAGGCTTTGACTGTTAGATTTGATTTCACTCCTAATACATCAAAGCAACATACATTTCATGATCAAGTTAGAATTCTCTTAGGATTAAGAGTATACAAATAGAAGTAATGAAATTTATTATTCAGATGACAGTTGTTAATTGAATAATTAATCTCACAACAATCTAATTCAATATGTCTTACACACTTAAGACACACCAACACATCAACCAGAAGTCTCTACTTACATAATCAAGACAAATCATCTTAGTTGACATATTATAGTCTTTACAAATAAAACACCTAATTTCATCACCGACTACGAATTACGTTTTAAGTTTATAAGAAACTCGTGATTTATAATTTCTAAGACTAAATCACATTCAATGCATCTCAAGAATTATATGATAATATCTAATTAATTCATATATAAATAGTTTTATATAATTAAACAATTTAATTATTTATAACATGCCAATAAATTAAATTTTAGGGCACAAATCCTAAGTCCTTAGCACCACTAGTTTAGAAGAAAACATCACTAACTTAAAAGAATTGATTGTGGTAGTTACCTATTGACAACATGTAATAGCAACCAAAAAAAAAAAAAAACCCACCACTACAAGTTTGATAGATAGTTCCTTGAAAGATTCAAAAGATTGGCCCAACCCATTTGCCTTAACAGACATTAGACTAGTGAATTAGTCGAGTTCATAGTAATATTACAATTTTGACCAAATTTGAAATCACCATCTGAGTACTTTTACTTATTTGTATGATTTTTTTTTTTTTTTTTTTTTTTTTTTTTTTTTTTTTTTGAGAATGGTATGATATCTTGTTCCCTCTCTACTGACTACACACATTTAAAAATGAGGTTTGGAGCAAATGAAATATCATACAATTAGGTAAAATGACTCAACAATTAGCAATTTTTCTACTAAGCGCTGAAAGTTTGGTTTTAAATTTTTTGTTTTTTTGCTGAATAAAGTTTGGTTTTAATTTGACCTGATAAACTAAGGTCAAATGATTTCACATTGACTTGAATGGGGTGTTGATGTAAAATGCATCAAACAAAGTTTTCGATTTGAGAGCCTCCGGATCCGAGCACAGAAAATCTAAATGTATATTACCAACTTTTGAAAATACAAAAATGCAAATGTGTCATCTCGAAAGCTAGATACACCCAGCAAATTGGTTTCACAAGTTTTTTAACGACTTCACCATAGTGATTACAAGTCGATTACCACCAAGTCACAATCCACAACACTAAACATAATACAATTGACATAGCACAATACTGATTGCATCTGAAGATTCTGAGTACTACATGTAACATAAATAATATAAGTGTCCGTTTTAGAAAAATTTTGATACACATTATTAGAAATATTAATAACTCTCAAAAAAATCAGTTGTTTTTTTTTCTTTTCATATAAAAACTTTCTAAAAAATATTTTCTAAATCAATGTTCTTAAGGCATCCATTAACTTTTCCCATAATATAATGTAAAAGTCAAACAATCAGGCAATTCCAATGGGAATTTAACACTTCCGATGTGCCTCATTTGAATGTGTGCTCCTTGAAACTGTCTCATAAATGCGTCTATATCTGTTCAATATGCAAACCCTAATATCCTTAGGGTAGTTATTACACAATAGGGAAGAAAAGAAAAGGACATGGGATCAATAATTGCAAAAGTGACTATCTTCTCCATCACACCCCCAAATTTCCAAATCAAAAAGAAAGAAGCAAGAATTGGAAAAAAGTAAAAGAAGGAAGAACAAGAAGAAGAGAAATAAAAGAAAAGAAAGAGCGGGTAGGGGAAGCTTACATTCACATTTCATGCCCCTCTCTCCAAGTCAATCAAGAATTATGTAACGAGCCATGAACAATACAAGTTAGCCCAGAAATGCCTCATTGCGGTGTGAAATTTTGCCAACAAAACTCGGAAGACATGTAGTTATTTAGATTTCTTTTGATCAGAAACCCTAGCTCCCATAATCTTACAAACAGGCTCTTCTTTTGACTGAAGAAGCTTCAAGGCTGGATGGACCTTTAGGTCTCCCATTACCAACTTTTGGCCCACGTCCAACTCACTCAGATCAACATCAATAAAAGGAGGGATGACATCAGCCGGACAAAGATATTTAACGGTTCGTTTGATGGTATTCAAATAAGCCCCTGCCAGATTTGTTTGGTACAATTTAGACTCCAAAAATTTAATCGTTAAAATTGTTCCCAAAAATTTAGGCTAATTGTAAAAGAAAGAGTTGAACAAAAATTCAAAAATAATCGGTAGAGGATAGAAACCTTGTAGGAGGAGTATGATTACCCCAAGATTGTGATTACTAATTAACTCAATCTACAAAATCTATATATGAAAAGATTTCAGAGCTAATTCTACTACACAATACCTCCTACTTGTTACTCTAGGAAAGGGTTAATGAGTTATTTATCCTTAAATGGAAAATCTTTACTCTTGTATCATCAAAATTAATCTTCTCATCAATGACAGATCTAAGTAGACAGTAGCACATATTCACATGTCATCTTAAATTACTGTCTTTTTTAATGTGTATTGGGTTTATTAACTTAATGGTAGCTCTTAACATTCCATTACCCAACTGGATTTGGATCTTACTAATACCTCCAATTATGTCTCCAAGATAAAAGCATTGAATCTGACCATATTCTTTCAAATAAATCCTAAAACTTAAGGCAGTGAGGTATGATTTAAATTGATTGAGATGAGATATGATTCAAATTGATAGAGATGGGTCTGGGAAAGTGAACTGGCTTCCAAACCTAAATAGATGACTGATCACTAGAGAAAGTGTATTGAAGAGGATTTTTGTGTAACAGGTGAAGGGGTACATAACTGGCAGCCGAGTTTGAATACTTATAAGAGCCGAGGGTAAGCTAGTACTAGAGCTCAAAAATTAATTTGGGATGTTTCGTATTATGGAGAGCTCTCTTAGGACCTTGCTTAGTTAGTCTTAGTTTGCTAATTCTAGATTCTGGAATGGGCTGTCTTAGCTGTACTAAAGGGCCATGAGTCTTGTTTTGTGTTTTAAGTCCTTTTCCTAATTGGCTTAGAAGTTTTAAGTGTTTTTTCTGTTGTTATTGGTAATCCTAGACCATTTAGGAGTCCTAGTTCTTCAAGGAAATGATATAACAATAGCCTACGTAAATAATTTTTTGATAAGTTAATAATACATAGTGATTGATTTTAATGAAATTCCAACGACTTATTTTTAGCTTTGAGGGTGTGATTGCCTTCTCCCAGCTACATGTGGTTGCCTAGTGTTTTATCTTCCTTGACTTCATGCTCTATTCATTGTTTTAATACCAAACAGCCATCAACACATTCAAGATCTCATCGAGAATCTGATTTAGTTCTGAATTCCTAAAGATCCTACATCAACAAGAAGACCAAAACGGTATTGAAAAAAAAATAGAACAGTCAAATAAAATGGTAGGAAAAATTGTGTATGTGTGTGTTAATAGGCAGGACAGATCAAATTTTTTATTTATTTTTTTATTTTTTTTGAACTAGTGGGAACTCGGTATCTATTGATGTTGAAGAGAAAACACCCACATCCTTTTACTAGTTTGAACTAAAATATAATAGCACTCAGCACAAGCCCCCCATCATTTTAATGCTAAGACCATGTATGTACTGTTAATGATAATTAAAACACACATTCCTTACACTAGTCATGCGAACTTACATAAAATGCAGCAAAACAAAATATTTTTGGTAACTGTCATACAATTGACATAAAATTCAGTGGTTCAGTAGCTTTACCTTTCCTTAGTCCAGGGGATATATCTTCTCCTCTGTAAACGATGGGAATATCAACTTTCAACAAAGCATTCGAGGGGGCCCTTATGAATGTAACATTGAGTGGTGCATCTGTCGCTGAGTGCAGATGAATCTAAAAAAACCCAGACCGACCCAATGTCATTTTCATCATTTTAAGTTAAAACCACTGCTCCATTTGTATAGCTTTCTAGTTTTCCGCATTTTCCAATGTTACACAGGAAATTTTATAAAAAAAATGACTCGTTTTTTAGAAAACATTAAAGTCGAAACAAACAGAGAGTGTGTAGTGAGCGGTGAGTAGAAGACACGTACCAAGCGGGGCAAAACGCGGACCTTCTCGAGGATATTGTCGGCGTCGTCAAAAGCAGGGGACCTGAGTTCGAGATCAAAGACTCTAGAGAGGAAGAAGGAGCGGCCGAGGTGATTGACGAGCTTTCGGATCTGGGTGGTCCGGACGGAAATGAGGCGCTTGTTGCCGCCGTGCTGGCCGTCCTCCTGCTCGAAGAGGATGGCGGGGACGCGGCCGGCCTTGCGCTCCTTGGTGGAGATGTTGGTTCCGGACTTGGGCCGGGGGATCGCCACGATTGTCTCGTCGTACTTTGGGTCCGGTTTGGGGAATCCAGATTCCAGGGCTTCGCTGCTGTACCGCCGCCGTATGTGGGCGGAGGATTTCCACAGTGAGGTGCGTTGTTGGAGTTGGAGGAGAGACGACATGGTAAAGACTGAGTGAGGAGAGGGTTTTTGACTGATTTTGGAGGGTTTAGTGGGAATTGGGGAACTACTAACTACTGACTAGACTCAGGGTTGTAAGTTGTAACCATTTCCAAGGACAAAAACGGAAATGCAAAAATTGTCACGTGCGATACTACTGGAAGAGAAACTAATAAGGATAAATTATAAATTACACCCCTAAAGTTTGAAGATATTTAGATTTTACATCATGAAATTTTAAAATTTGAATTTTATCTCTAAATTTTGGGTGTTTTTGAATTTTACATCCTAAATTTTGAAACTTTAGGATGTAAAATCCAAACATCTTCAAACTTTAAGGAATAAAATCTAAATATTTCTAAAATTTAGGGACTAAAATTCAAATTCTAAAGCATCATGACGTAAAATGTAAAGGGCAAAACTTAGATACAATACCTTAGGTACAGTACATTAGGTTCCCTATTTAAAATTTTGACATCTGTCCAATTTAAACATCAAGCAAACGACGTTAAAATTTTTTTTTTATTCCCTTCTTCCTTCTTTTTCTTGTATAGCAACTGCAAGAGAATCACGATTTCAGATTTCAGATCTTTTGAATTGTAGGATCTGTGAATTCATCTGAAGAATAAAGAGATGAACTATGCTTTCTACTCCAAATAAATCCAAATAAAGTAAAAAGCCAAAATCACTGTGGGAAATCCAAATAAATCCAATCGTCACTGGCTCACTGCAACTAAAACCATATAAAATAATAAAAATAACCATAGCAAAGATTATTTGTAAGGGATTGCAGTCCATCAGCTATAAACTTGTTCTCATCTTAGCCCATCAAAAGCTATGCTTTCTGCTTTCCCATGGTGCTCACCAAAAGCAAATAAAAAATCCCCAGCAAAAAAATAAAGAAGAAAGGAGAAAATAAAGAAGCTGGCAGTTTTTCATCGCCGGAGAAACTATGGAAATCCTAACTTTAACTATTCTAACACTAGATCTAGCCAGAAGTCGGCGGTCCGGCAGGAGAAGAAGAGGTATGTCACCACGGTGGAGCCGTCGGTCTTGAAGAGGTTGAGCTTTGCGAACGATCTGAGAGTGGCGAAGACCGGTCCGGCGATGGAGAAAGTGATGATTTTGAGAAGAGGCGAGTCGTTGGACTCAAAGATCAAGAGCGAGTCTAGGAAGGAAGCTTTCTGCTTTTTTCCCCTTTCTTCCTTATTTTTTTTGCCGGGGCTTTTTTGTTTACTTTTGATGATGATTCTTCAGCAGAAGGCACAGATCTTACAATGCCAAGATTTGAAGCCATGGCTACTCTTGCAGTTGCAGTACAAGGAAAAAGAAGGACGAAGGAAAAAAAATTAGTTTTAACGCCGTTTGGTTTAGTTGTTAATTTTGACAGATGTCAAAATATTAAGTAGGGAACCTAATGTACTGTACCTAAGGTACTATACCTAAGTTTTGCCCAAATGTAAATACCCCAAACTTCAAAATCATAGGGTGTAACACCCTCAAACTTTAGATGTGTTATTTGTAATTTATCCGACTAATAAACAGAACAATACTTACGAATTTAAAATCATGATTCAAGAAGAGAAGAGAAAGGCTCGAAAAACAATTGACCTCCAAAGCCCAAATGAATCAGAATCAAAATCAAAATCAATCAAAATCCAGATAATACAAATTCTGAGTTAAGAGATGGGCCTTATTAACATACACGCATAATATAAGTGTGGAAGCCCACCATAGATGGGGGTGGCAATTTTTATCCATATCTATGAATCCGTTTATTACTCATCTTATTTGGATAAGTTTTAATCCAACCCATTTAATATTTGAATTAAATAAGTAAAGACTCATTTGATTATTTAATTAAATGGGTCTAAATGGATAAATTCACTAGTACCTACTAAACTTATCTAAAACTTAAAATTAAATAATCCCACAGATACCCACTAAACCCTCCCAAAATCTAAATCTTACGAAACCTAAAACACTTTCTCGGATTTTTTTTTCAAAATAACAAAAAAAGCCTAATTATATCATTAGTAAACTAAGGTTTGACATATTTGGTTTATAATAATTCGAGTCCAGAGGACTCGATTTTGAGGTCAGAAAGTTAGCTGAGCTGGACAAGTTGCTGGCTACGTGGGCAGGCTGGAAATCGAGTTCAATTAGCTTGATTTTTATTCATGGAAATTGAGTCCAAAGGACTCATTTTCTATTCATAAAAATCGAGCACATTGAACTCGTTTTCCATGAATAAAAGTCGAGTACAAGGAGGAGGTCAGTTTCTGTTCATCATCTTCTCCCTTCATTTTTTTTCCAGTACCTTCTCAACATCTCCGCCATCGTCATCTGCTGCATGAGATCATCCTCTCCATCAAGCTCTGCAGCGACCACCGCCGGATCCCCGGTCCCACCACCCTCTTCACCAAGCTCCTCGCCGTCTGGCACGCCATGTGTCGCGAGATCGCCCGCCACTGCGGCGCCGATGCGGCTCAGTTCCTCCTGATCGAAGGCGAAAGCTTCACCGTACTCTACTCCATCGCTCTCCTCTCGATCTTCTTGATTCTCCCTATCAACCTCTACGCCGGCACCGCTTTTCTGAACGACGACCAGTTCTTCAAAACGACGATCAACCACATCGCCGAAGGCTCTCTTTTGCTCTGGATCCATTTCCTCTTCGTCGTAGTCGTCGTCGTCTTGGTTCATTTCGGTCTCTCCGCGATAGAAGAGAGGTTGAGGTTCACATGGAAATCTGTGGATTTGATTTTGGGGGCTGGGTTCTGGTTGTGGGACGGCAGATTGAGGGAAAATAAAAAAGAAAAAGAAAAAAGGGAGAAGATGATGAACAGAAACTGACCTCCTCCCTGTACTCGACTTTTATTCATGGAAAACGAGTCCAATGTGCTCGATTTTTATGAATAGAAAACGAGTCCTTTGGACTCGATTTTCATGAATAAAAATCAAGCTAATTGAACTCGATTTCCAGCCCGCCCACGTAGACAGCAACTTGTCCAGCTCAGCTAACTTTCTGACCTCAAAATCGAGTCCTCTAGACTCGAATTGTTATAAACCAAATATGTTTCAAACCTTAGTTTACTAATGATATAGTTGGGCTTTTTTTGTTATTTTGAAAAAAAATCCTACTTTCTCTCGGAGCCAAAACATTCGGCCCTCTCACTCTTTAGTCTCACTCTTGTTAGTCACTTTCCCTCAGATTTTCTCAGTAACCAAACAAAAGTGAGGAAATTCTAGAGAGACAATATAGTGATCATTCTTCAGGTATACTTGTCTCACCAGTGAGGAAATTATTAGTCTCACCTGATAGTGATTTGAGGTCGGGCTTCAACGGTGGCGTAGAAGGTCATTGAAGGCATCGTTGAAGCCTTGAAGGCATCAGATTTCTCGGGTAAGTCACTCAATTCTTGGGTTGATTTCTAAGTTAAAGTTTTCGTGAATTTTGGGTTTGGGGTTTTCGTATTTTTTGTTTATTGTTTTATGATTGTTGCTGATCATGCTTTTTTTTTTTTTGGGTTTTCGTATTTTTTTAATTGTCATAAGAAACACTACTGGTAAACAAGTTCAATGGGCAATATAATCTCTGTTTTTTTTTTTTTTTAATTTTATTATTTATGCGTGATAGCCACTAGAAGTGTTATGTTGGGGCTGCTGCTATTTTGGTTTATGTGGGCATTTTATTTTTGTTTTGAAAGTTGTGGATGGTTAGTATAGTTGTTTGAGATTGTTGACCAGGTGTTTGATAGAATGCCTGTGAGAACTATACTCTCTTGGAACTCAGTTACGGGTTGTTCTCTGTTATTAGTGTTGGTAGTAATGGTTTTAGTACATGCATTTTTTGTTAATGGAATCTTTTAACCTCATAACCAAGAGTCCATAGGTGGGTGTCTAAGGCATGTTGCTAGTATAACCTTTTCAGTTCATGTGTATCCATTGTTACTGCTTCTCTTTGTAGTCCCCCCCCCCCCCCCCCCTCTCTGCATTTGAGTGAGGAGTACAAGGAATAGCAATTGGTTTGGTGAGTTTCATTTGTGATGTGTCCTTGTCTCCTCTGTGATCTCCAATAATTAATGTCAACAATTTAGTGTTTATAATTTATTTATTTACCCAATGTTTAATTGGTATCTCTCTTATTGGGAGGAATTTCAGGGGAGAATATACTTTACTTCAAATGAACCTGGGTTACTTTATCATAATTGTACAGGTTTTGTTTGTGTCTGTGTGGTGAAAGCATGAGATTCAAAATCAATATTTATACAGTAGCTCAGTGCCTAAAGGTTCATACTTTTTTTCCCTCATTTCTATGTTGTGTTGGCTTGATAAGGAGTGTGCAAGTCAATTTGTTTCAAGCAACAGTGCCAACACAGAAAATTTAAGCAACACAAGTAGGCCAAGGTTGATTGAAAATGAGGACAGGCTTCCTGGAGATGTGCTGCTTGCAAGGGCTAGGCTTCTGGAGAAGTTGAGAGGGGTGCCACTTTCTGCAAACAGGTCAGTGCTTAATGTGATATGCAATTTGGTATTTTTCAAGGTGAGTTTGGACATTATATGAAAATTATTATCTATTATATGTCATCGATAATATTTTTATGCCAAAATTGTCATTATACATCTGCGCAATACCAAGATTTACAGTCACCAATGCTGTTGATGGTGAAGTCATGAAACTATTGCATCGTTCAATTTGATACCATATTTTAAGGTCTGATGATGGATCCAATTTTCTTATTTGGCTCCACTTTTAGATGGACCTTTATGTGTAAAAACTGGGTTATAGTGACCCATTTGATTCTTATGGAATGGCCAGAAACATCTTCAACTTTCTTGCAATTGATTATCCTGTACATGATGGCCATAATTTAAATTTCGCATGACAAAAGTGTTTATGACTGGTGGAATTGCATAATTTAAATTGTTATTACTTGGAAATACCAATATATTGCTGCTGGACTAACTTGGAGTTTTACTTGTAACAGACACTAACAAAGCTGCGTTTTTCGAGGAATGATTTTACTGAGGTGGAGAAGGAGAAGTTTCAAGTAATAATAATAATAATAATAATAATAATAATAATAATAATTATTATTATTATTATTATTATTATTATTATTATTATTATTATATCCAAGCTTGTGTTTCTTGGTTTCTTTCTGCACACAATGGCACTTAAATGTTGATGTTGTTTTTGTAGAATCTACTGAAAGGAGATGACTTCTATAGGATAAGATTGCCATCCAATGTTTTGAGCTCCCCTGGGAGGGAATACGTTATATCCTCAGTGAAAGCAGTAAGTGCTCTCCATACAAAGATCATGCCTTAGGTTTGAAGGACTCATTGCACCACCCAGACATTTAGTGTTTCTATTGCCTATGTCCAGTTTAACAAAAAGTTTATCATTTTTGCACCACCTAAATAATTTGGAGAATCAAGTATATGGATAATTTTAGAAGAAGATAATTTTGATTAAGAAAATCAAATTAAAATGCTTGCTGATTGGTTTTTTTTTCATTGTTATTAATTAAAATAAATAAATAAATAATTAACCTTGAAATTTTGTGATAACAGACATTCAAAAGTTTGTCACACTTGTCCATTTTCTCTTAAGGGGACAGATTTATCTGCATCTGAAATGCTCATTAATATGTGCAATCGATAGTAATGTTGCCTTTTATATGTCTCTAAGCATGTTTCTTTTCTGGGTGTTTGATGATTTGCATTTATCCACTTTTACCTTTTGGGTTCTGTTCAAATTGTCACCCATGTTTCTGCCTTTTGTGATTTTGGTTGATTTGAAATATATATTTGTAGAAATTGTCATTTTGATTGTCTTATCTTTTAAGGTGAACCATGTTTGTAACCGAGGGGATGGATGAATTTGAACAAACAGTTTCAAGTGGTAGCAAAAGAAGTAGGTGTAGGATTTCTGAAGTGTGGAATGATTTTGAAATATTACCTTTATATGAAGATGGCCATCGAAAAGTCAAGTGCAGAAAATGTACTAATATTTTAACAACAGATAAGGAGAATGAGACTAGTAATTTACGCCGTCATGTTAAGAAATGTCATCAAGAAAATGATAGTGTGCCTTACCGTCCTCCCCTTGATCAAGATATGCATCGTGAAAAGATTGCAATGGCAATTATTAGGCATAATTACTCATTTTCATTTGCGGAGCATGAGGTTAATAGAGAGCTTCATATCTTTCTAAATCCTGATATTAAGCCAATATGTAGGAATACAGCAAAGTCAGATGTTTTGAAAATCTATAAAAGAGAAAGAAAAAATCTCAAACATGCTTTAGAGTTAGTCCCGAGCAAGATTTGCTTCACATCAGATTTGTGGAAATCTTCCACAACGGATGAGTACATAGTTCTCACTGCACACTACATTGATGCAAATTGGGAGTTACAAATGAGGGTTTTATGTTTTTCTCATACGCCACCTCCTCGTAGTGGTAAGATTTTTGGGAGAGAGATTGTTTAACATTCTAAAAGAATGGGGCATTGAGAAAAAAGTATTTACAATCACTTTAGACAATGCTTCTTACAATGATACCTTGGTGAATAGTTTGAAGAAAAACCCTTCTTTTAGATCATCTTTGCCTTGTAGTGGTGAGCTCTTTCGTGTTCGTTGTGGTGCTCATATTTTAAACCTTATTGTACAAGAAGGTTTGAAAATTATAGAGCATGCAGTGCACAACATACGTGAAAGTGTTAAATATGTGAGAGGCAATGATACGAGGAAGTTAAGATTTGTTGAATGTCTTCAACATCCGTAAATCCTATAACACCCTCCAATTCTCTTTCTCTTTCGTGTTCGTTGTGGTCCACAGAAAAACTCACTGTTGCTATTGCTACGTCTTTGTACATGTAATTAATCTTGCATTAAATTAATTTTTTTAACAAAATGGATTTAATGCAAAATGGATAATCTGTACAAATAAGCTTGGAGAAAAAAAAAATGATAAAAGATATATCAATAGGTTTGAGAAAGAGAAAGAGAATTGGAGGGTGTTATAGGATTTACGGAGCAAAAACTCTTCGGTTTTATACTAATACTCATTTAGTATATAAATTTAAAACTTTAGAATGTAGTACCTAACTGGATTTTATTTTAATACTCACTTGGTATATGCCTTATGGAGAGTATATACATAGGATTTTCTCTTAGTATCTAATTTAGTTTTGGTTATATATATATGGAGTAAAAATCTTCGGTTTTTATACTTAATACTCACTTGGTATAAAAATTTAAAAATTTTAGAATGTAGAATCTAATTAGATTTTCTCTCAGCTTTGATTATATATATAATTCAATTTCTATCTTTTTCATCTTAAAATAAAAATAGTCAATTATATTATTCTTTATTATCTTGAAGTATGTTGTTTTGTGAACATATTGGTTTACAAAAAGAGTGAAATATATAAAAACTTTATACTCTTCCACATGAAGTCTCTGCTTTTATATATAACTAGTAAGTTGCTCGTGCGATACACAGATAATGTTGTAGTATTTTATATAAGATGACTCTGGAGAATGTTGTACATATATTATATAGCATAATTATTATAAAATTTTGTTAGTAATGAGTTCATCATAAGAAGTAACAATTATAAATTGCACACACATATTCATTATAATTAATGAAAAATAAGAAAACAATTTTGGAAGAATATTATAGAATAAAAGTTGATATAGAATATGTCTTTCTCTTTCTTTTTAATTCTAAAACAAAAATACACATCCCAAACATCCACAGTTAACCACAATCTTTACAGAACCCACGTTCACAACGTCTGACCTTAACATAATAGTTAATCTACGAACCTTGCTAGTAAAACTAAATTCAAACTAAACCTTACTTTCTAGCCCATGTTTTGTATTCCAAAGTTGGGTATTATTTGTTGTGTAGTGTTTTATCATGAATTGTAGAAGGGTAACGAGACATATATTTAAAATCTCTAAGAAATTAAAGAAATCAGCATTAAAAAAAAACCTCCATCCTCCAAATTTCAATGTTTGATCGAACCCTATTAAAGCTCAAAATTAATAAATTTTTCTAGGACTACAGTTAGTGCCAAATTCAAATTTGGAAACAATATGTTATTTTTTGTAAGTCTCCCAAATTAATATGAATATGACCTTTTGCAATATGCAGTCATTTAACAAACTAAATCCACAATGGTTGAAAACTGAAAAGTGATTCCAAAACACATTTGGATGCCCCAATAAAACTTTCAAATTTTCATCATGCATAGAACATTTTGTACTTTAACATAGAAACTTGCCAAATATAAGCATGTACACATAAACTTAGACCTTTTAACTCATTGTCTTACACTAAGATTATTAAGAACCACATGAACTAAAATGAGGTCTACTCCCCTGATGCTTAACTACATCCAAATAACATTTAAATAATGAAAAGATTAGGTTATATTTGGTAACGGTTTTTGTTTTCTATTTTCAAAAATTTGTTTTTGAGAATATAAATAAAAAACAATTTTCTTATATTTTTGAAATAAAAAACATGTTTGGTTAGTTGAAATTAAAAAATAGTTTTTTGAAGAAAAAAAAATAGAAAATACTATAATATTTTGTTATTATGATTTGAACTCTAATGCTAACTCATTAAATTAAATGTGTATTTTCACTGACTTTTGAAAATTAGAAATTGAAAACAGTCTTTTGCATGTTTTCAGTTTCCTTCACAAATTGAGTTTTGAGAACAGTTTTTGTTTTCTGTCTGTTTTGGGTTGTTAAACAAGTTTTTTAGTTTTAAAAATAGAAAATTATTTTTGAAAACAGAAAATAAGGGGAAAAAAGTTACCAAACACACCCTTAATATCTTCTTATATTTTTGGGAATTGAAGGCACATACCTAAAAAATGACAAAGAATCAACATTGATAAAGAGCTAAGTTAAAATCAAAGGAGAAAGAACACTTAATTGAAATAGGCATGAACAATTAAATTTATGTTGTGTGAATATCTTGCAAGAAAATATAGTTAAACCAATTTTGAGTTACAAATTTTCAGGACCTAATTTCATTAGCTCACTCACAAAAATATATACCCACACAAGCCCATAAGATATTTTGAGTCCACATAAATATTTCCCACATTATTGCCCAACTTGAGCTCCCACAAATATTTCCTATATAAACCCCATAAATTACTTTGGGCTCTCTCACAAATATTACCCATTATATCCCACATATTATCCAACTTGGGTTTTCACAAAAATAATCATCATATTACTACCAAAATTGGGCCACAAAATTATACTTCCTCCATGAAAAAGCTCAAAATCATTTAACTTGTGGGCAAAACTCAAAAAACCCAACAATACCCTTTACAAAGCTCGTTGCTACACGACAACTCTTAAAAGCCCGTTGCTATACGACAACTCTTAAAAGCCTAGTACTACACGGCACCTCTTAAACCCATTACTACACGGCACCTCTTAAAAGCCTGTTGCTATCGGCACCTTAAAGCTCGTTGCTATACGATACCTTTACAAAGCCCGTTGCTACACGGTACCTCTAAAGCTCGTTGTTACACGACACTCTTACTAAGTTCGTTTCTACACGGCAATATTTCTACAAAATTTCAAATTATTTTACAAAACCCAAATAATAATTTGGCACTATTTTCATAAAGTCCAAATAATAATTTGGCACCTCCTTTACAAAACCTAAATAATAATTTGGCACGATTCTCATAAGGCCCTCAAAATAATTTGGCACTATTTTCACAAAGCTCAAATACTAATTTGACACTATTTTCATAAAGACCAAATAATAATTTGGCACTTATTTTACAAAACCCAAATAATAATTTGACACTATTCTCATAAAACCAAAAGAATAATTTGGCACTATTTTCACAAAACTCAAATACTAATTTGACACCTATTTTACAAAGCCCAAATATTAATTTGACACCTATTTTACAAAGCCTAAATAATAATTTGGCACCATTTTCATAAAGTCCAAATAATAATTTGACACTATTTTCATAAAACCCAAATGATATTTTGGCACATATTTCACATAGTCCAAATCTATTTTGGTAACTATTTATAAAAGCCCAAAATACTATTTTGGCAAAAACAGTTACATTGTGCTCAAAGCCTAAAACTATTTCTTGGCAAAAATATATTTTCATATACTAAAGTCCTTAACTCATGGGAAATATAAATTACTCATCTCTTAAAAATATTTCTTTCGCAAAATTTATGAGAACTATGCCTATTTTTCCATAATCAACTAACTACAAAAGCCCATAAATATTACTCATGGCAAAACCATTCATTTTTGTAAGGATGACTAAGCCCAAGGAAGCTCAAAGCCCAACTGAGCCAGCCCAGCTCATATACAAATCCCAGTAGTTGAAGCTCACGTGACCTGTCCAGTCAAACTTCAGCACAACTTGACAACTAGAGCCCATCACCAGTAGTTCCAACATGTCCAATCAGATCAGAAGAAGGACACATGTTTAGCAGGGGTTAAATCCTTCCTTGCTAAGTTGAATTCTATCATTTCTCATGTGACATAAAGCTGAGGTGACATGACAAAAAGCTGGGAAGCTTCAGTCAGCTATACCTTATTTCTTCTCCAACCCATTCGGTCAAAGACTAAGGGCAGCCATAACCAGACTATGGAAACTCCAGGAATAGCTGGAAATCAATTCATTTTCATGCCAAAAACGTGTACTCTCTGATTCATGGAGTAAACACATGAACCCCAAATGGGGGAAACTTAGGAAAATGTGGTTTGGAGGGCACCAAAGGGATCCCAGCAGAGTTCCCAACAAAGGGCTCCAAGGTTGACACCTGGCTTGGGATGATACAATCTGCCTTAGGGAGCTCTAGTCCTAGTAGCAGCAAAACCAAGATTATTAGTTTAATCCGTGCTTTAATCCCATCAGCTGAGGCCAATCAGCATTTAATGCTAGGTCAGAATCCCAGCTGTTATTACCCAAAACAGCAAGAACTTTATAAAAGCTGAGCTTACCACTCTTGGTCAAAATCCTAGGAACGATTCTCTAAGGATTTGCTGAAGATTGAGGAAGATTTAGCAGAGATTATTTGCTAATTATTCCCTAAAACCCAACTATAAATGGAACTCTCCATTAATGCTTCACCAACACACAAGAGCACACTAAGAAATACACCCATAGAGAGGAACTCTTCCTTAACTTCTCTGTTTCAGCCTTCTCTAAGCTTTGGCAATTCTGAGTTCTTAGTTTCAAGCTTAGAAACTAAGTTATCCACCTCCTAGCTCACAAATACTCCTCACATCTCTACTTATAAGCTTTTACCCATCCCTAGCAGAAAGTCCCAGCAGTTTCACTAAACATTCTCTCTTACTGCTCATATTACCTGAAATGTCCCTCATTACTCAATACTCATATCATATCTATAAGTATACCTTGGCACCATAATGATCTTGCTGCACTAGCTGGAATCTCTCTCTCTCTCCCTTCATCTCACACTAAGTTTTCCTCATTTTTGTTATAATGGAGCCCATGATATTTACTTATTCATTTACTATTGAGGATTATGATGTAACTATTACTATATAATTTTTCCCTCATATTGCTATATTAGAAGACTCTTCTCTTCTCCAGAGCTAACGGATGATGAGTTTAAAAATGTAGATATTTTCCTTAAGTTGTGAAACAGCTAACAGTTGGAGGTTTATTCTATTCTTTCTCACTTTACCGCTGGACTATTTTTTGTAGAACCCTTTTTACTGCTAGGCCATTTCTTATAGTATACTTTTTAATCATGCTGACGTGTCTGCTGTAGGAATTGTTTATGGGTTATTCTTGTCAATCTCAACTTAAGTCCAAGGCATAAAATAAAGTGAGTTCTTTGAATCTTCACCGACAGCCTTTGGGCCATGCTTCGAGCCTATCGTCTAGTTTCTATTTAGGCCCTGAACCTAACACAAATCTCATTTGTCGGAATGAAAAACTTTTCGCCCTCGACAACCAAGAATTCCATATAAGGCCTTTAAGACCTGTAGCAAAACTGGACATCACTTTGTCCATAGAAAAGCATAAACCTTGTCGGGGGTGAAAAAATTTTCCTTCCGACAAATGAAATTTATGATGGGTCGGGGGCCTAAACTGAAACTCGACGATGGACTTGATGCACAACCCAAAGGCTATCGGTGAAGATCCAAAGAATTCACTGTATTTTTATGCCTTAGGCCTAGATTGAGACTGACAAGAATGGCCCATAAACAATCCCTACAGTAGACACGTCAGCATGACTAAAAAGCATATTACAAGAAATAGCCCAGCTGTAAAACGTTTTTGCAGAAAACAGCCCAGTGGTGAAATGTTTCTGCAAAAAATAGCCTAAAGGTAAAATAAGACAGAGCAGAATAATCTTCTAGCTGTCAACTATTTCACAAACTAAGGAAAATATCTACAATTCAAACTCATCATCCGTTAGCTCTGGAGAAGAGTCTTCTAATATAATAATATGAGGGAAAAATTCTATAGTAACAGTTACATCATAGCCATCAATAGTAAATGAATAAGTAAATATCATGGGTTCCATTATAACAAATAATGAGGAAAACTTAGTGTGAGATGAAGGGCTAGGGAGAGAGAGAGATTCTAGCTAATGCAGCAAGATCATTATGGTGCCAAGGCATGCTCATGGATATAGTATAAGTAGTGAGTAGTGAGTAGTGAGTAGTGAGAGACATTTCAGGTAGTATGAGTAGTATGAGATAGTGTTCAGTGAGGTTGCTGAGACTTTCTACTGGGGGTAGATAAGTGTTTATGAGGAGTGTTTTTGAGCTAGGAGCTAGTGAATTTAGTTTCTAAGCTTGAAACTAAGAACTCAGTGATTTTTTCAGAACTTAGAGAAGGCTTAAATAGAGAGGTTAAGAAGGAGTTCTTTCTTGGTGTGTATCTTAGTGTACCTTCTTGTGTTGTTGAAGCATTAATGAAGAGTTCCATTTATAGTTGGGTTTTAGGGGGTAATTAGCAAATAAACTTTGCTAAATCTTTCTCAATCTTTAGAGAATCGTTCCTAAGATTTTGGCTAATAGTGGTAAGAACATTCTTGCTGTTTTAGGTAAAATCAGCTGGGATTCTGCCTTAGCATTGAATGCTGATTAGCCTTGGCTGATGAGATTAGAGCATGTATTAGGCTAATGATCTTGGTTATGCTGCTGCTAGAATTAGAGCTCCTTAGGGCAAGTTGCATTACCCCAAGCCAGGTGTCAACCTTGGAGCCCTTGCTGGGAACTTTGCTGGGATTCCCTTGGTGTCCTTCAAACCACATTTCCCTAAATTTCTCCATTTAAGTTTCATGTGCTTGGTCCATGAACCAAAGAGTATACATTTTTGGTATGAAAATAAATTGATTTCAAGTTGTTTCAGGAGCTTTAATGGTCTGGTCATAGCTGCTCTTGATTCTTGACCGAATGGGATGGAGAAGAAAGAAGGGACAGCTGGCTGAAGCTTTCCATCTTTTTCTCACATCAGTTTCAGCTTTATGTCACAAGAGAGATGATGGGATATCAGCTTATGGAGGAAGGGTTTAACCTCTGATGGACGCGTGTCCTTCTAATCTGATTGGACAAGTTGGAACTTGATGGCAGTGGGCTCCAGCTGTTAAGTTATACTGAAATTTGGCTGGTCAGCTCATGTGAGCTTTAGCTGTTGAGATTTGTGTATGAGTTGGGTTGGCTTAGCTGGGCTTTATAGTTAAGCTTCTTTGGGCTTAGTTATCCCTACAAAATGAAGAGTTTTGCAATGGGTGATATACATGGGCTTTCATAAATTTTGTAAGAGAGGTATTTCTTGAGAGATGAGTAATTATATTTCCCATAAGTAATGAATTTAATATATGTGAAACAAGTGTCAGAATAATATTTTGCTTTTGTAAATATGTGCCAAAATAGCATTTGGTCTTCATGAAATGGTTGCCAAAATGATATTTGGGCTTTATAAAATAAGTGCCAAATTAATATTTGGGCTTTTGTAAAATAGTGTCAAATATTAATGTTTGGGCTTGTAAAATAAGTGTCAAATTAGTACTTGGGTTTTGTAAAATAGTGCTAAATTAATATTTTGGGCTTTGTAAAGTACGTGCTAAATTAGTATTTGGGTTTTGTAAAATAATGTCAAATTAATATTTGGGCTTTGTAAAATAAGTATCAAATTAGTACTTGGGTTTTGTAAAATTGTGCCAAATTAATATTTAGGCTTTGTTAAAATAGTGCCAAATTATTAATGTTTGGGCTTTGTAAAATAAGTGCCAAATTATTAATTGGGCTTTATTAAAATAGTGCCAAAGTAGCATTGAGATTTGTAAAATAGTGTCAAACTAATATTTGAGCTTTATAAAATAGTGTCAAACTAATATTTGGGCTTTCTTAAAATAGTGTCAAATTTATAAAATAGTGTCAAACTAATATTTGGGCTTTCTTAAAATAGTGTCAAATTAGTATTTGAGCTTTGTAAAAATAATTTGAGATTTTATGGAAATATTGTTGTGTAACAACGGACTTTGTAAAGGTGCCGTGTAGCAATGGGCTTAGTAAAGGATGCCATGTAGCAACGGGTTTTAGAGGTGTCATGTAGCAACGAGCTTTAGAGGTGCCATGTAGCAACGAGCTTTTAAGAAATGTTGTGTAGCAATGGGCTTAGTAAAGGTGTCGTTTAGCAACAAGCTTTAGAGATGCCGTGTAGCAACGGGCTTTGTAAAGGATATTGTTGGGCTTTTTGAGTCTTGCCCACAAGTTAAATAGTTTTGGGCTTTTGTTGTGGAAATAGTGTAATTTTGTGGCCCAATATTGGTAGTAATATGATGGGTATTTTTGCAGAAATCCAAGTTGGATAATATGTGGGTAATATGTGTGAGAGAGCCAAAGAAATTAGGGCCCGAAAATTTGTACCTCAACAAACCTCTACACACCTACAATCATTATTTCTATTTAAACCCATATGCTTTCAGTTACATCTTATGGACAATGAAGCCTTACCCCCATCAGGAACCAAAAGTCCCTCAAACATGTCCACTTCTATTGAGTCAAGAATCCAAGCACTATACTCCTCGTTTGGCTTTTCAAGAAATGCTTCAACCTTAAAAAAAAAATAAAAATAAAAAAATAAAAAAACAACAACAACAACAATACAAAAAAAGGATACAAGATAGAAATTTTATTTTAGCCTAATCTAAGTATATATGTGTGTGAAGTTTCCTTTTGGAGACTTGAACTCCAGTTCTTGCCCCTCACACTTCACAAATACTTATACTTGTGGAGTGACCATCGCACCAAGGGTATGCGGTGGTAACCTTAAAAAAAAATTAGCATGTCTGTATGGATAAAAATATATAAATGCAATATTTTATGCCAATAATACATGCTCAAAATGTCCATAAGGACCTCATGCACTCCCGCACCAAATTTTTGCCTACACACACACACTCACACTAGATGATGTCTCGTGCAATGCGTAGATACCTCATAATTTCATTTTAAAATAATTTCTACTCCTGTTAATGACCCGTATATAATATTTAATTAGAGAAATACTATGTCCACAACAATTTTATAATATTTTTAGAACAAATCTTATGTGGCTAGTTGTTATTTGCTGTTACTAGTGGGTAAGAAAATAATTTCAGTGTTGGATTTAAATTTAAAACCTGTAACAACTTGCCAACTAGGATTTATTGTAAAAATATTGTAAAAATATTATGGACGTAGCACATCTCATTTAATAATGATATAATAGTTATAGAAATATCTTCAGTTATATTATGCCGTTCAGAGGAGGAAAGTATATCGTGCAAGTTAATTCACATTTATTTAATGATTTTGGCTAATTAAAGACTTCTTTCTTTTTTCTTTTTTTTCCTAGTAATAGCTAAGTTAAGACTTAAGTACACAATTATCTCTTTTACATTTCTTGAAAGATCTGGGATATTTATTGGGTTCATGAGTACAAACCTAACTCCTATCTAACAATAAATGGGTTAAGAAATAGATATCAAAACTAACAGTTCATCAACATACGGAAGAAATAAACATTTATGCATTTCTAAATATCAAATCAATATGAAGTATTTTTTTAGAAAGTTTCAACCTATGGTGTCTGCTCCTAATAATAACTCTTTAGCATCAAATTAAAACACCAATCAGTTTTTGGTGTAGGCGGGGATTGAATCTCAGATCTCTTATTTAACCATCAGAGACTTTACTAGTTGAGTTAACTCGAACCCACAAATCAATATAAAGTACATTCCTCTACATAATTTTGAATCTTATCATATGCTATGTACAACATGTGACTAATTCTCATGAGATTGATTGTTTAAATAAATACAGCCGCTAGTATTCTCGTAAGAGTAAATTCCTATATGTTCATCAACAGAATCATAATGGTTTATTTTTAGAGTGATTTTTCAACCTCCTTGAAGCTTCCAATATATATTATTAATGTGTTTTTTCTCAATAATTTACTAAATACATACCAAGAGCTGATGACTGAAAAATGTACCTCGGAGGCATTTTTGCCACCATGAACCATAATTCCAAGTAGATAAGGCCTAAATGGCTCACATGGTTATGATTAAATGTCAAGGTTCATCTCAAATATGGTAGTCGAGGTACAACTCTGTTAACAGCATGCAGGTCTTTAAACTTCTGAATTGCTTGCTAAAATTGCACTGAACGGATGCTTATCTTTTGCCACCTCTGAGGCCAACTTTTTTTTTTTTAAGAGAGTTTTAATTTATGGTGTTCACTCCTTCATGGTCAATTTTGGAGCAAGCTCTGCATCACTATTTTTGTTAGTCCATGATTAAGAATTTACAAATAGAATAAAAAATGAACTTCTAGCCTTGTTGCTGTCATACAGTAAGGCTGTATTTTTAGCATTTGAATTAATTTGTAAAGAGTTGATGAATTTGATTAAAAAAAATATCAATTAATTTGATAGCTTCTATCTTATCCCACCATATTTTGATGAGAATAACTATGGCTATTAATTAGATCTAGGTGCACATGAGAGCATTCCTTAAATTTATTATGGAAAAATAATATGTGATTTCCTATCAATATCACAAAAGTTAATAAATAGGGTAATAGTGATAAAATTGTGTGTTTAGGATTGGCTTCTTAGGTAAAGTTCACCTTCTTCTCAAAAAAAAAAAAAGAAAAAAAAAAAGGGTAAAGTTCGCCTAGTAATAGCCAAATAATACAAGTGAATGCTAGTCATGTGGATATGAGGTTCTAGATGCCTAACACCTTCTAAAGTGGTTCTCGTCCCACCTAAAATCAAGTGGCCACTTCTTCTATCCGCCTTAGTCCATGAGATTTATGACATATTCTTAGTGTTATGTTTAAGATGGACCCACACCATGCAACCCAAACTTGCTTCGTGGTGGTCTATCATTGGAGGCCCTTATTGGATGTAATTGGGAGCTCAAGCCAAGACACTTGTAGCTATGTCACTTCTTATGTTCATACTTTGAGTTTGTTTGGAAATAACTTATTTAATTTTTGTTGAGAACTTTTTACTGAAAGTGTACTAAAGTATAATTATACCTTGAAAAAAAGTGAAAAAAAAATTGGGAAAAAACGATGTATTAAAAGTTGTATATAATATTGCATGAAGTTTTACGCTGTATTTTTAAATGAACTACTTAATATATGTATTCCTCCTAGCAAATTATATTGAACATTTTTATGCGAACAGATGCCATCAAAGAAGGAGGATTTGTGAAAAATTGTTACAACTTATGCAAGAAGAATCATTAGCTATTTCTCTTGGAACATATGTAAAAAGACTCCCCTTCACAACAACCCCCCCCCCCCCCCCCCCCCAAAAAAAAAAAAAATAAAAGTGAAATACAAAAATCTATAATCTCTTAGATATATCCCATGGCACTTCTTTTTTTTTAAACCTAAAATCTCCTGTATTTTTTTATTGTTAAATTGTAAGATTTGAATAGAGTTTGACTATGGGGTTGGATCAAAGATTTAAAATTTATCACCCAAAAATTAGTTGCGTTAAGTTTATTCAATGGAAGACTAAGTCTGGACAGGTAAGATACCTCTAAAAGATTAGTAGTCGATGCCATTCAGGTAAGGTAACTTTTGATCTTCCAAGTCATGAATGTGAGAAGTTGAAATGTTGCCTCAAGAAAGTTTGGTAGAAAAATGGGGATACTTGCTGTTGCTGATACCCGATTATTACCACTAGTTGGAGGAGAGAGATCAACCACTGTGATGGTGACACTTGCGTGCTTCCTTTATGATGTTACGGAAGCTTGAAAAAAACACACATGATGCTCTCTTGGATGAAATATAAATTAAACTATTAGTTTTTGGTCGTAAACCTCAAATTCACAAGGTGATAATTTTCTGAAATCCACCAAAGAGAAAAAAAATAGAAAAGTCTAAATTTTATTAATAATAAGCTAATCTACCTTTGAAGGCTACAAAATATATAAATATGATAAAGTAAAACCCTAAGACGATAGAAAACATTTGAAACCTTAATTCGCATTAATTACGAGATTAATTAGGTGGCAAAATACCGAATTTTACAAAAAATGGTAAAATTGACTTAAATGCAAAATTATATACTATTGACTTTAAGAGTCGTCTCAAAATAAGTAGGACCTTATTATGACTTTTAAGCAAAAAGTTATTAAGAAAACAAAAATTACTAAAAACAACAAAATCACTGTTTTTGGGGTTTAATCAAAGGAATTCACCAAAATCAGGGTGCGTCTCATAGCAAAGCGACGACTATTGTTCAGAAGACCGTTTCCATTCAGCCTACCAAATTTCACATAATTCTGACTCTTATCACTCAAATGATTTTTACTAATGTTTTTTTGCTTTGCGCGATTTCAAGTGCCCTTGATAGTCTATGAAGGCCTTTGCAATTTGTTCTACATCACTTTATAGATGCTCCCATGCGTATGAGGCTATTAAATTACTGAAATGGAAGAAATACATAATTTATGGAGTCGTCATTAATTGAGATTCTAAGGTGAGATTGATCACTTGTGTATAATTGATTTGAATTATTAAACCTACTTCAAAGGGAAGTCACAACATAGCCCAATCTATGTAAGGATCAAATAAATAATGTCTTTGGACAAAATATGAGTTTGAAAGTTTGATAACACAGGAGAGGAAGGTATTAGCCTATTAGGTACCCCCACCATGCCAATTTATTTAGTTTTATAATTGACATTTTTCAACCATCCAATTTATTTCGTTTTATAATTGAACTTTTTCAACCATCGCAATAGTGATTCTAAGATATCGAATCTTTCATTTTAAAATTGACTTTTTCCAACCATCGCAGGACTAGTGATTCTCACGAAAGCAAGATCCATAAGAATTGACATTTCCTAATTCCTACCTAAAAGAAGGGGATTATACATAAAAGTAGTGAATTAGAAATATCCTTGGGAATTGAAATGCTTAATTATGAGAATTGCAATTCTCAAGAATTTTGTCAAACAAACAATTTATTTTGTGAATTCTCGAAAATCAACAATAATTACAATATAATTCACATCTTGAAGTTCATAAAGCACACAACAATAGAAATTAATTCAAAATATTTGGATCAATAAATTGCATGAAGAAAAAAAACAAATTTCCAATCTACGCCCCAAGTTATATGCAAAGCTATGGCTATTCACATAAGAGCTTTTCATTTGGATGATAGAATATAATTGAAACATGCATCAAAGGTGTTAAAAAAACAGTTACATAAGCAAAGCAATCCCCTTTTTACAGTATGAATTCGTTTAGCTATTTCATACTGTAAGAGTTGCAATGGATTAGGCCATGAGCTCCATATCTAGTACATAATGATATTATTTAATTTTCCACCTTTTAATTGTCGAAGGGATAATTTTTTTTTTTTTTTTTTTTTTTACTGAACGCAACAAAATCATGATTTTTTTTTAGAAGAAAAATCATGATTACTTTAGCTATTTCATACTGTAAGAGTTGCAATGGATTAGGCCATGAGCTCCATATCTAGTACATAATGATATTATTTAATTTTCCACCTTTTAATTGTCGAAGGGATAATTTTTTTTTTTTTTTTTTTTTTTTTTTTTACTGAACGCAACAAAATCATGATTTTTTTTTAGAAGAAAAATCATGATTACTTTTACACCAAATCATGATTATGCGTAAAAGTATTTAGCATATTTTCCTCCTTCCATGACTTAAGTGGCTGGTGGTGGTTTCAGGATATCGTAGAAATTTTTGAAGTATTAGCCACAACTCGTATTCATTCAGTAATTCCACCCCTTCTTCATTCTTGGACCTCGTTTTAAAACCTAAAATTTTGACCTTAGTGTAATGTAACATGCAAAACTTGCTTATGCGATATATATATATATATATATATGTATGTATATGTTTGTTGAGAAATATTACTCTTTCTTTTAATTAAATTACTGGAAAATTAGAAGAAACAAAAACAAAAATGTTTGGCGAAACATCCTCCTTCCATATCAATGAAGAAATAGAACTTCTTACTCTCTTAGCTAAAGCATAGGCCACAGAATTGCCCTGCTTCCTAACATGAGAGAAAGAATGAGATCTTAAAGAACCTGTTATAAACATAATGTGAATTTTCACCCAAAAAAAAAAAATGTGAACTAATCACTTTCCTTAATCAATTCTAATCCATTTTTATATAATAATTATAATAATAATCCATATAATTATAAAGTTTAAATACATCAATAGAAAAAGTTCGTAATTTTATTCTTGATTTAAGGAAATTAAACTAATTGCTAAAATCCAAATCCTTCTCAATGATATTTGTCATTACAAGTACTTGTTAAATAAAGATATATGTACAATCAAATCCATTTAGTTTACAGTCATGTTAGCCCTGTGCATTTTCCAATAACATGCATGAAGAGCAGTAGACGACTCCATTTTTACTATGATTCAACTGATTTTTCATTTTTAGACCCCACCTTCAAAATCGATTTCAAAGGTTTTGGACCATCTTCTTCAGTCTCAAAAGAAGTAGACTTGCTTATAGTTTTGTTTGGTTTCTTTTTCTTCTTAGGCGTGCTTATCTCCTCCACTGCATCTTTTATGCTGACCATTTTCTTTAGAGGTTTTGGTCCAGGTGCAGCTGTGGATAATGGTGCTTCCTCTTCTGTACTTTTGCCAGAATTCATGTAAGAATCTTTGTTATCTTGGACTTCATGTGAAGAAGAAATAATGTCATCAACATTGCCTTGAACTGGTGGGAGCTCCTTGTCATGGAGGCCAAGAGGGTCTAAATTTTTTGAACCATTGCCTTCATCTAGCTCAACCTTGGCTCCTGAAATAGCATCTTCACATGGTGTTTCTTGAGCCATTGGGTGGTCACTGTTGGAGCCAGCTCCATTGTCTGCATCACTGGGTATTATAGGCACTTGGGTTGAACCTTGATTTGAAGTACAGCCTAAATACACGGTCTTGTGAGCATGTGATGCTAGGCTCTTCATGATGAAGAGGAAGAGCCTATGGCAAATGCTCATAGATTGGAGTTGGCTTTCTCTTTGATCCATCTATCAAAAATGGTATTCGAAGAGAGGTAGTTTTGATGAAAACGGTGTGTTGTGTGCAACTGAAGTTGAATTGAATTGGGGATACTTGGAAGTAACTAGTAAGGAGAGTGTTTAAGAGAGCTTCTTTGCTTTTCTTTAAAGAAATAAAATGCCTTTACCATATTTAGCCTCTGCACTTTATAACTTCAAAAGAATACAAGGCTTGGACAAATGGCATACTTCCCTACAAGTTTATGGTGTTCACTGTGTGGCAAGATTAAATCATTGGGCTCTTGGCTCAAATGGCAAGGGATTGGGTGGGATTGGATAGGCTTTAGGTTTATTATATCAATAAATTAGTGGTGACCAATGTAGTGAAGGACATCAGTCTTGCTATTGGCATTAGAGATCAAACCTCAAAAACCAATACCCAAAAAGTCATGTAAGCCTATGAATGATATTTTTCCTTCACGTTCACAGGTTATATCCATCTAAAAATGTATATTTGAAGGATTAGTCTAATTGTACCTTTTTTTATAGAAGAAAATCTAATTATACCTAATGTTCATAATTTTGGATCATAAGTTATTTCTATTCTTTTTTTATACTAATTCTACGGTATCAATCTTTTATTACCAATATGTGGTTTTAGTGATAATAACATTTTTTGTAATGTCCTATTTTGTTATACCTATTTAAAAAAAAAAAAAAAACGAATGTTTTTATCCTAGTAAATTTTTGTTATCATAGCAGTTATGCCATCAATTTCTGGCAGAAAGCAATTACTTAAAACTGCGTGGGTGGAATGGTGGTAAATGGTAATTTAATTTAATTGTTTTGTCTGGTGAGCTCATAATAATGTACTAATCTGTAACAGATACATGCAGAGGAATCTTTAATATCTTTATCAAAACCTGCCCAAATTATTAAATTTCAATTGATATTCAACTTGCCCTATATTCAACATTACTGCTGCTTTATTGGGTTTTCTCTGCATACATGCTGGTTGAGACACTTGGCAATGATCCCATCAGCTTCAAAATCAACCTGACCCGTCCAATTACCTTTCAATAAGCTCTGTAGTCCAAAGATATTTCCTTTAGTGCCCTTAGCATTTCATTTGTCCAATCTTATTCAAAACTTCTGGTTTGTCAATTGCGTACACCAGTATATACTAAACTTGGGGGAGATTGCTTTCTTTTTTTAAGAGAATAACTTAACTCAAAAGGCTCTTTTATTTTCTGCTTAGAGTAAAAGATATTTAAAAGAATATCAGAAAGCATTAAGATGGAATTCTCCCCTCCCTGTATGATATTCATTATTTGGCAACAAAATTTACTTTGGTTGGAGAAATTTTAAGTTATAAATTTTATTTGAACCACACAAGAATATTATGTGTTACTCACCAGAGGCATGGCGTTATGGGAGACAATATGAATTAATATATGACAAAGCATCATGTTCAAAGAACAGATATTACCAGTTCCCCACTCTGGTTTGTTGCTTAAGGAACTCTATGCCTCAATGCAACGTGATCATCCAAAGTTAATCCCAGGTAAAGCTTGGAACTGAATAGTAAGCAGCAATTCTTGACTCAGGCGGATCCATTTCTGATTATAGAACCATTCCTTATTTACTCACTAATCTCAACATATAATCCACTCAAGGATTGTCTACACATTTTCTGAGACACAAAAAGACATTACTAAGAACTGCACAGCTATGAATATAATCCTAGACTGTCCCTAAGGATAGACATGGAAAACACTGAGCTTTATTTAATTTTATTCCCTGCAAAGTGAAATCTCACAAATTGAATTCATCAAACAAGAAATTCTGTGTTTAAATCAGATAAATTTACAACCAATTCGGGTGACAAAATTGGGTAACAGCAGTTAATCATCATCATCAACAGCAAAGTAGATATCGGTCTTCAATCAAGAAGATTTCGTGGAAATCCTCCCACAGAGACGCCAATAAGCACCAGGTTGAAAGAGAGATTTCTCAAATACCCAGATGTCACGGACTAGGACCTGAATAAATGATAAGCATCAGACATTATTCAGACAAGATACTAACATACTAGAAATTCCAGGAAACTTACATTGAAAACTGAAGAAATGCATTCAATTTGAGAAAATAATCAGTGTGCATTATCAATTATGCATGTAGTGGGGTCAAACCAACCATGAGGGATGACTTCACCCCGTAGAATTATCTTTGCATCCCAGCTATTAATGCTTTGTATTAAACACACTTGTACTGAGGTTTAGAAATTGTTTCCTATTATCATCTTCGTTCAAATTAATCTATGCAAGGCATAGGGTGTCACAACCTAGCTGTATTTTAATGCTTAGCTACTCATCAAACAACAACAAATAGCTAAATAAAAGGGCTGTTACATAAAATTTAACAGCATCACTGATAAAAATAAAATTTGTTAACATTACCTCCTTAGATTTATCTCCTGCGACAACATCACCTTTTGAATCATAAGCTTCAAATCTCTGCCATAGGACAAATGTATCTGTAAAAATTTTGTAGTTTTCTCAATATATTACTATATTTCATTAATCAAAGCAAAAGATATATGGATGTTGAAACCAAACCACAGATCTAGAATAAACAAGGAAAAATAAACTCAGATGAATCATGGATGGTTTTATATGTTTATGAGATGTCTAACTGCTGTCTTTTATTGATTTTATGTTTGTTATTTTTTAGTATCTTATATGGATATTATTTTACAAAATACATTATGATAAGAACATCAATTATATGGAATAGGAACTAATTAAATGTAGCAAATACCAAATCCACTAGTTAAGCATCATATTTTACACTTATTAAGTCACCCAATATCCACAGGTGAAACCACTTTTGTTATCCAAAAATGGTTGCAGACTTGCACAAAACTGTCACAAACACCATGCAAGGTTGTATATGCTTGAAGTTTTCCAGAACTGAGATGTTTCTGATCTGGGTTAGGCACCCAAGTTGTGCACATTGATTACAATTATAAACTCCAACAAACAACAGAATTGGTACAACAACAATAAGAAGAGGGGGATATTTAAACTACATAAAGTTCACCTGCTTAGTCAGAAACTCGAGTGTAAGTTGAATGAAAACTTTGTTGAGGTCATTTCGATCAACTCCAATCTGTAATCAAATTTAAAATAAAAAATAAAAAAAGGCAGGCACGTGGGATATAAGTTCAATATAATTTATAAAGAAAAAAAAAGGGGAACTTTTTATTTTCACAAGTAAAATAGAAAAAAAAAATTTGTAGTCTTGAATTTGAAGACACCCTTTCCAGATCATTTGGCCATATATTTCCATTCTATTCTAGATAAACCATCCCAAGTAAAAGCAAGGAAGGAAAACCAAACTCATGCCAAATTAGAAATGGACAAGTAGCCAAGAGTCTTGTAGCTCAACTGACATTTCTTAGTATTTTTAATAGAGAAACAAAGTTCAAATCCTCCCCTCCCCCAACAATTGAATTATAAAAACAAAACAAAACAAAAATGAAAAAGAAGGAGAAGAAGAAAGAAATGGACAAGCATAACATTTGCAACTCTGCTTTCCAAAGTTCTCACATTGGGGATCTGTCATCCAGAACAAATAAAATTCGTTTTATATTATATACAGCAACATTCCTACAAAATAAATAAGAGCAAAAATTGAAAATCTTCTAAATCTAGTGACAACTCAACCAATGCTTTTATTTAAGATCAACATCTACTGATTAGGATCATATCAGTTTACTAATTCAGGTTGCAGAATATTCCATAAAATAGTTGTAGACAGATTGGAGGGTATAAATTCAAATTTGATTGAACTTCAACCAAAATGATGACATTGGTGCCTTGCAACTCCCAAGACACCAGCATCTGTCCCACCCCATGCATCACTGCCTACTAAATGCAAATATGTATGGAAAAGGCAGTTGATGGCTGCTTTTGTCCAGCCATCCTGATGTTAGATCTTAGATATCCATTTTCAATTCATATTAAACTACACTGTTAGAGTGTTAGTAAAACAAAGAAATTTTAGTACTTGCCAGACGAGCTCGCAAAGTTCGCATCTTTACAATTGGTATGATCATTTCCCAGTGGACCTTACTCCACACTGATTCTCTTTGTTTAATTTCATTTTTGAGCGCCTGTCATGAAGAAAACCGGAAATAATATCTCAGGAATAAAATATAATTCTTGTAAAAATTGATAAAGTTATAAAGGCTGAGAGAAGCATGACTGAAGCAGACAATGGTCAAAGGAAAAGGAGCATACAGAGTACATTTTCTCCGTGACTGCTTTCCTTAATAATGATTTATCACCGTTTGCCATTAGCGTGTTTATCTGGAAAAGAAAAGGGAAAAGTTTCAGCTTGGGCAGAAAGAATCCAAAGGAACCAATGATAAATCCGAACTTGATTTATTTGTGTTAAATATTTGCTTCTAACTTCATTGATTTGCAACCAATGAAACTTTCTTTTTTGCATTGTTTTGCTTTCCAGTCCTTTCCTTATTTCCTATACTAAAAATTCCTAATTTCAAATATCAGAGATTGTGAGTTTTCTTGGAGAGAAAAAAATGAGGAGAAATGTAATTGCTTGTCATAACTCAAAAACATACCTCCTTGTACAACTCTACAGCCTCATTGTAAAACTTCTGCTTTGAATATCCAGACTTCCTTAATTTATTAATGGCGTAGGCACTTTTGAGCTGCAAATAAGAAAATGCAATTCATAATTGGCCTTTATAAAGCCAAGGCCTTGCATAATCTATGGTCTTAATTTATTATTGATTCATAATCCCATAATGCCATCATAAATACAAATCCAAAACAAACCAATGAACTTGTAAGCAACATATGGTATAAATAGCACCACAACATGATGGAGCAGGCATGGAATAAAGAAGGAGGCTGGGGTCAGGAGTTCAATTATTCCAAATAGACCAGGGAGAAGGAGAGAGAAAGAGAGAGAGAGAGAGTAAACACTTAAAAATAGTCACAGCACATATGTGATGTTTGATTGCATACCAACTAGAGCCTGCTAGAATGGAAAAAAGTAGCCCCAATAGATCCAAACAATAAGCTGAATGAATATAAGAAACACAAGTAGATAGAACTAGTTAAAAGTGGGCGTGCAAGAGTACCACCTCTAAAATGATTTCCTCTTTCATTAATCTACAACAAAATTTTTGTAAACAGTACATGGGACAAAACCATTGTAGCATAGTGGACCATGCATGGCACCAAAAGAGAGGATTTGGTCTGGGTTCAATTAAAACCATAAAAGCAAGTACTGAAAAAAGGTAATAAGCAGCACGCAAGAATGTCACCTCTAGAATAATATCATCTTTTGTTCTTTTCCACCCACTTCTTGTGAACCATCTGATACATGAAAACAAAATGATTGAGCAGGACAAAAATAAATGATATATGCTAACAGCAAAATAAACTATAAGCGTAAGTCATTAGAAACAAAATGCAGCTCGGGTGTGCAACTAGAGTATGATGAATGCAGTAACAAATAACAGGTACTAAGAAATAGAAAATTAAGGAAATACCATACAGATGGAGGCATAAACATGACACAATATTAAATGGGAAAGTTCCCCGAGAAAACGGCAAACCTACATTTTCAATTAAAGTGCTGGACACTCGTTGACAGTCATTTATATGACAATGTTAGGTGACAATAAACTAGCCCTATTCCCTAGATTAGGTATCCCAAATATTACCATTAAACTAACAGACCTAAGCCTTAGTCGCAGCTAAGTAGGGGTGAGCTCCATGGGTCCTTTTAAACTAATTCAGCCATATCTCATATGCATCTTTTTCCTACCAGTATCTCCTATCTAAGAATATGCTTCTCTTCACCACCCCGCTTAACTCTTTTTATATCCTTCTTCATTACTTCTAACCAAGTTATTTTAGGTCTTCCTCTAGAGCTCTATCATTTTTCACTCATTCAACTTGAATGAAATTGTTCTTTTAGTTATATAGTAATCTTTAACTGATCCATAGATACTTTTTATTTTATTTTTAAGTATAAATTTATTTTTTTTTTTTAAAGAAAAAGAAAAGTCAAATGTCCTAATCATTCCATTTTTTCTTTTTAATACAAAATTTTCTTACCTATCAAAAAAAAAAAAAAAAAAAAAAAAACTAAACTGGATTCTACTAATCATGATTTCAGTTTCAAGATTGTATTGTTTTCTTAAAGGTTGTATTCTACCACAAACTTTTGGCTGTGTATTTTCACCTTCACAGCAATCTGCAATTTCAGTACAGCACTCTCAATCCTTCTTCATGCTAGGGCCTTCGGGTTCCCAATGCCAAAGTAAAGATCATATAATCCTTTTCTAATGATATTAAACTGATAGTGCTCCCACAAAGCCCTCACCTTTACATAAGACAATTTAAATAATTTCATCTTTAAATTAAAACTGTCTACCTTATATATTTATTTTATAATGAACTTTGTGAGTAATGTAAAAGTTAAAATGTTATAACACTGTCTACCTCAGAATCTTTGTCCTTTTGTACATAGTTTGAATTTGATGCATTTTTTTTTGTCTTCTTTGGCTACTTCCTGCCCCCTCTGCAGGGAGTAGTCTCCTTTTTAAAAAATTATTCTTATAAAAAAATAAAAATAAAAATATTGAATAATATTACCTTAATGGAACCATCCAGAATTTTTATCAAGTTATAGTTAGGTCAACAGATCAAATTTGAAGTATTACTGCAAACATTTTAAATTTAGTGTCACAAGACTTAGTAGAGCTATATGCTTGACAAAGATTATAAAACTTGTATAAATCTAACCTCCGCCAAAATGGTATTTGTTCACGAGGTGCATATGGTTCATAGATGAATCCAGGGCTCGTCATGGAGACTTTAAGAGCTCCCTGCATTCATAGAATCATAAGCATGGAATCATATTATTGGTTGCACTGCATATTAGCAGCATGAAAACAGTTACAGTAAGTTCATTTGTGGTTCCATTAGGATTAATATATTGATAAATAAAACTCTTACCTAACACACAAGTTAGCACTCCAAAGTAAAAATTAGAAAAAAATTCAAATAAATTCATGGCTTTGCATTTGTAGATTCACAAAACATGAGAAAAATTATGCCAAAATATACTAATGAATCTTTAAGACAAAGCAGTACCTGCATCTGGCATTTCCAATTAAGAAAAAAGTAAGGTTGTGCTTGCTAAAGAGAGAATGCTAAATATTCTGTTGTTTCAATTTTTTGATCAGTTCATCATAAACATAGGGAACTGAAAGGTTTTATCAATTTCATTTTTCTAGCATGCTAAAGCCTACCAGTGAGCGAAACTCACAAACCAAAATTAAAACATATGTATGAACACGAAGAACTCTCATATAAAATTTGACTTAAGCAACAAAGGAAAATAAATTAGTTACTCCTGATTTATAAATAGAACCCTACACCTAAGCCCATGGACCTCTTAGAATAATTGAATGTCTCAATCCAAACCTTTGATCTTGATATTTTTCAGCACATTTAGAAGAAACATGATAAAAGAGTGACTTGAGGGTTCCCATCTTCCAACTCTTAACATAAAAAGGGAAACATTGAAATTATTATTTTGCACACTCTTGTTCTTGTATTTTTGAAGTTTTGTCCTCTCCCGATTCTTGCAAGTCCTTTCTTGTGTATAAATTTATAGTACTTACATATTATTTCCTTAAAAAGTGGACCAGTCACCATTTTCCAACATAATGACGCAGAATAAATATACTAGCACGATTGTTTAAGAAGTAAGGAAAACGCACCATCTGTCGTGCTTGTGGAGGGGCTTTTACTTGTGTTGATAATGACCTCGTATCATTTGAGAATATCAATAACTCAGCAGCCTACAAAAATAAAAAGAGAGATGATAATACACAGAGATTACCATCTTTCATGTCTTAGTCTTTGAAACATAGATGCACCAGCCCATAAATAAGTTCAAAAAAGAGATTTAAAAAGTTACCATTGTAGAGCGAGGTGTCATTGTACTTCCACGAGTCAATGGGAAAGCATTGTGGGCCTTGTATAAGCAAGAAGAAACACTCCGCTGATTTAGTTCAGGAACTGACCACATAGAAGACTACATAAATTTATTGAAATACAAACACTTGCTTTGGAAACCCACTAAATGTAGCACATAAGTTAAGAAACTTGAAAGTAAATGTGTCAATGAAATCCAATTACCGATTGAAATAGCAGTAGAATAGCTTCTTGAGCTGCCAAGCCTGAACATACAAACAATACCCATCTTCAATACACTATTTCCACCCCCAACAAAAAACCCAATTCAAAATTTCAACAAAAACACACACCCATTTGTTTGGATGCTAAGAAAATGTAGGAAATGAAAAGAAAAACAAAACTTCAATCCAATTTTCTATAGTGAAGTTATGAGATATGTAAAACTAAGCACAACTTAGCCAAAGGGTCAAATGGGTATCCAAAAAACATAATCTTTCTTTGATTTGCATTTTCTTTCATTTTCCCAGTATCCAAATGGAGCAAAAAGAAGTGAACTTTGTACTTACAGATATGAAGATTCTCGAATCCCAGCCGTCCGATACAGTGAACGCAGAGTTTGCAATCTTCTCAAAGCCATTTCTGCTCAGAAAATATACTTCAAATTTCAAAACCCTATTGTGATTTTTCTCCGATCATGAAGATTGATAACAGAGAGTGAGAGAGGTTTTGGTTTGGTTCTCACTACTCAAATCTAAAGGGTTTAAGGGAAAAAGAACATAATGGGCCTCTGTGAATGGGTCTGTGTTTTGGGCTAAGTTGGGCCTAAACCACAATTAGTGATTTTTCTTCAAGCCCACTTTGTTTTGGTTGCTCAAATAACACTATTTCACATGTAATCTCTCTTCTCCTGAATTTATAGTTCATAATTTTAATTGTTGCTAACTTGTTATCCTAATCCTAAGCAATTGTTCATGTTCTCAAATTTCAAGTCAAAACGCAAAAATCATTAGTTTTTCCACATGGTTGTTGAAATTAAAATTGTTAAATGATATACATTGCACTAGAATCTCTCTTTTTTTTTTCTTTTTTCTTTTTTTTTGAGGAAATTTGCACTAGAATCTCTGATTAGTAGAATGATAGAATTTATATTCCTACTTGATTTCAAATTTTGACATTTTTCTATAATTAAATTGTGACATATTTATAACCCATTATTTATATATTTGAGCTCAACTTAGAGAGAGAGAGAGAGAGAGAAGATTTTGTATGACTTTTTGTTTGTAACAAATCCATCACTTCTATGAGATAAATCCATAACTGTGATTAACATCTTTTCTTACATGTTATAAATTTTTTGTTAGCTCCAATTGTCATGGTTTGCTGAATTATTATTAAGACAACTCGATTCTCAAAAAAAAAAAAAAAAAAATACTGCGACTAGTCATTAAAAGAAAAAAAGAAATTTGCTTAAATGAGAAATTCTTTCTACTATCTATTTGTTGAGATGATAAATTATGATTAGAGCAATTTCATTTTACATGGATCAATTAATATTATTATGTTTTTTATTTATTAAAATATTATGTTTATCATTTTTACTTAAAACAATTGTCAATAAATTACATTGTATACTACGGAAATTGCTGATGCACATAGTGAAGTGCACACGCTATACACACATCACTTATTAATGTTGAAAATATGATTTTAGTTATAAATTTGAAATTCTGAAACTTGTCTTGAAAACACAAATTAAATTGAAATTGTGTTTTGAACTCACAATTTCAGTACGCATCAGTGTTTTAATTAACATCGCTACTGCGGACAATATATATTATCTACAATTACTAATAATGTTCAAATTGCACAAATGTAATTATCCGAATTTATTAAAAAAAAAAACAATCAGAGATTTTTTTTTTTTTTTGGTCACCGTACTTGCAAAAGTCCACATGCCTCTTCATTGGTAGATCGTTGGTATTGTACGATCCCAACCGTCCATCTTATACTCATCTCACTCTCTTTTTTTCAAGTCTATGTATATATATAAATCCCACTTCAATTTCTGGTTCCCGCCACTTCAAATCTCATTGATTAGAGCAAATCCCAAAGTACTCTTTCTCTCTCTCTCTCTCTCTCTCTCTCTCTCTCAGTATTGTTTGGTTGCCGAGAAAACGTAGGAAAAGAAGGGAAATCATTCTGATGAACTTTTTCCTTTTAGATTTTTCACTTATTATACTCAGCTGAGCCAAATACGCCAGGCGGAGATTAGTACGGACGAGATTTTTCTTCGTTTTAAAGCAAATCAAACAGCTCGAAAGAATTTGCGTATTTTCGTAAACCTGTTATGATTTTCTCTTTCTTTTTCCTTCATTTTCTTAGCAACCAAACTCATATGTCATAGATCACTCTCTAGAGATATTGTGTTAGTTTTCGTCTTTACACAATGCTTGGTTACTAAGAAAATGCAGGAAAAATGAAAGAAACCGATGACTCTGAGAAATATAGTAAAGAATTTTCCATAGTTTTCTCGGCAAACAAACAATGGCTAATATGTTGTTTTCATTCTTTTTGTTTCTCAACTAATTGCGTTTTTGTTTTGATGTCTAAATGTAGATCTGCGTTGGTCTATAATTTCTCATTCTTTAGAAAATGTTGTTGTAGATTAAACTTTGATAGCAAATTGAGACTTTGGGCTTGAAGAAAACTATGTCAAATATCACAGTCTGTGCTCGATTCAGGCCGTTAAGCTCGAAAGAGCGAAGAGATCATGGCGACGGTGTTTGCATTAGATGCATAGACACTGAGACTTTCATTTTGAAGGTGAGCTTTTTTCTTGAATGTTGTGCTGTTACACGTGTTAAAGTTAGTCTAGAAATTAAAGTGCAACGCATGGTTGAATTTGATTTGCATTGAATCTGTGATTATTTTTAGTGAAATTTGTATTTGATTGTGTAGGATGAGAAGGAAGAAGATACTATATTTAGCTTTGATAGGGTGTTCTGTGAGAAATCAGGCCAAGCTGAGGTTTATGAATTTCTAGTTCTGCCTATTGTTCGAGGTAAAATTCAGAAACTTTGTTACATTTCGAATACAAACAAGTATTTTGAATCTTATAACTCAGAAAAATTATGGTCATAGTGATTAATTGTACTTATTCTACAATCATCATTAAATTAAGGGAAGGGTTTAATTGATTGACATTGTTTGGTTCTCTAGTTTGAACTTCTAATTGTTCTTCTACTTGAGCTTTTATTTGTATGTGTGTTGGGCTAATTTGAAACAGATGCTATTAATGGAATCAACGGAACGATTATTACTTATGGACAGGTAAGTTGTAGCTAGTTAAATAGTAATAGTACTTGATGCTGTTGCTTATGTGGGTTAATCCTCCCTGTATTATCTACACAATCATTTGGATTTTGTATACACATGGCGTAAAAGTAAACAAGGTTTTTGATTGATGGGCAGAGAAGATAGGAAATGCTTGCTTTATGAGGTGTGAAACCACATGCAGTACTGAACTATTTTATTTAAGAATTGAGACCACAAGTTGAATTGAATCAGAATGTTATTAGCCATGAACAAGAGATTTTTTGCTTTTTCTCTCAAAAAGTGTTTGAATATTGATTTTAAGATAAATTATGTATGTGTGATTAATAATTTGATAGTGTTTTCTTGATAATGTTCTATTATATGTTTGTAATTTCATTCATTTCTGTTATGGGAACTAATTAGAAGGATAAAACATTTTCCCACTGTCACTGTAAAACTTACATTTTCTGTTCCATCTGGTGAACTGAGCAGCTAAATAAAGATGATATTCACTGCTCCAAGCAAATTTTCCTAGAATTGTAAAGGTTAAATATTTTATCATTGAAGTAAAACTTTAGTGTTCCTCCTCTGTACACCCACAGGTTATAACACAGCACATAGAATGACACTTTTCGTTGACATAGTTTCTTCATTTGATTTGCAACTTAAGTTACTGATCATTTGTCTAATATCCTAATTGATTGAATCTCCTCATTCCATTGGTGACAGACTGGAGCTGGAAAGACGTATAGCATAGAGGTAAGCAATCAATCACAAGTATATCCCAGAAATGACTCATAGACATTAAATTCTGTTCATACATGAAGCCATTTTTTGGTCAGGGGCCTGGCATTCTAGAATGTGGCGAGCAGAAGAAAGGGATACTTCCAAGAGTAGTAGATGGAATTTTTGAGCATATCAAATCTGATAAAATGGCAAAGTACTCAATCAAGTTGTCAATGGTATTGAGGCACACTTATGTTCCTTTATCTTGCACTGAGGACCAGCATTGGCTATAATATTTCTATTAATCACCTAATTTAATTTTTTTTAATATTTTGTGATTCTTCTAGGTAGAAATCTACATGGAAAAAGTAAGGTACTTGTCACCCGAATGCAGCATTTATTCTCAGATCCATGATTTTTCTAACTCTGATGGTTGATTCTCTTACCTGTGAACACCTCAGTCTTGGTTATAACTGTGTTTTCCAGATTAAATTCTAGGAAGTTCTAATACTATTGCTTCAGTTTTGAATGTGACTGATCTTTTCCTACTCATTATAGCTTAACTGAACTCTCCCTTCTCAGGGACCTTTTTGATTTATCCAAGGATAATATACAGATAAAGGAGAGCAAAATACAAGGGATATTGTTGTCTGGAGCAACAGAGGTGAGGCCTATTTTCTTTTTGTTAAATCTTTCTATGCATGATCTTATTTTTGTTAACATTATGCAGTTTTATCTATATTGGTCATGTTAATTATCTTAATGTGCCGCAGCATGCCACAGCCAAGGATTCAAATTCTCAATAAGCTTAAGCACCAAAGCACCACTTTCACAGGCTTTTTTTGTAGCAAGACATGCATGTGTCAGCACACACACACACACATATATACAAACACATGAAAGTACTGAGGCATCTGTTGTTCTAGATTTCCATAGTCTGGGGAAAGACAATTTGGTCAGAACCATCTTGATTCTCTTTTTTAAACTTTTATTTCTGCTAAATATTCAAAACCATTATGTTTCAACAGATTAGTATCTTAGGATAACAAAAATGCTGCATCAAATTAGATCCATTTTATATGTCTTTCAATGTTAAAATTTTCCTTATGTTATGGTTTCCTCAATTTTGAGAGCCTTCCTTTTCCAGATGTCTATAATGGATCCTGCAGAAGCATTACAAAGCCTTTCAGTAAGTCAAGAACTGCTTGAGAAGTTCATGTCAGTTTTATTGTATGTATTTTAACTTCTAATGCTGACTTTGGTAATACAGACTGGGATAGCTAACAGAGCAGTTGGAGAGACCCGTATCCTGTCTTGCTTTTCTTTATTTATTTATTAATTAATTTTTCAATTCTTTGTATTTCTCAATTATGCAATATACCAGTAGACTGTTCTCTGGGTGGAAGTATTGTCGGCTTTTTATGACTATATCTTGGTTCCAAACCTTAACACAGATAGAAATGAACATGGCCAGCAGTAGAAGTCATTGCATTTACATTTTCACAGTCCAACAAGAATTGACTGGAGATAAGGGGTAGTATTTCTTGCATTAGTAACAAGATTTATAGTGAATTAAAATTTAAACATTTTAAAAATGTGGACAGGATGAAAACTGGAAAACTAGTCCTTGTGGACTTGGCAGGTTCAGAGAAGGTGGAGAAAACTGGAGCTGAAGGGAGGGCTCTTGAAGAAGCAAAAATGATCAACAAGTCCCTCTCAGCTCTTGGGAATGTTATAAATGCTTTGACATGTGGCTCAGGCAGAGCAAACCACATCCCTTATCGTGATTCCAAGCTTACTCGGATTCTACAAGATGCACTTGTTGGTTTCTATTCCTTATGTCCTTGTCATACCACTATCAATTTGTAATTAAGATCTGATCTTCTGCTTCTCATCTTACAGGGTGGGAACTCTAGAACTGCTTTATTGTGTTGTTGCTCCCCGAGTGTTTCTAATGCATCAGAAAGCCTGTCAACCCTACGTTTTGGTGCAAGGTACTAATTCAAATTCCCTTTAGTGTTAAGGCCAAAACGGGAAAAAGAGTACAAATAAGGCTACTACTATTTTAATTCCTAAAATTTACCTAGTATCAAAAAGACTCTTTCCTGATCTTTTTATTGAAATAAGTTAAGGTTCTGCCTCCTTTAAAGTGATGAATATTTTTTTACATAATTCACCTACCTTTTGAAATTCACACAATACAAATCATTCCAAATAAATGTAATTTTTCATAGTATTAACAGGAACTCAAAGCTTTGGGTTCTGGATATGGGCATATTTTGCTTTAATTTTATGATCTTCATTCCATTTCTGGAAATTTCCATTGGGGCAGGGCAAAGCATATTAAAGCATCACCACGTGTTAACTGTAATGAGGATAAATATTCCAAGAAGAATGAAGCCCTCTGTCCTGATAAAGATGAATCATGCAAGAGAATTCTAAATAAGGTCAAAATTATATTATGAACTCTTTATATGACCTGCAATAGTTGATTTTGAAAGTCTTTATATAACCTGCAGTTTTTAACACAACTTCCATTCATATAGTTGAAGGAGAGTTTGGATATTGAAGATGTGAAATTACTTGAAGAGTTGTTCATACTTGAGGGAATTTTATTTGATCCATATTCAGTTGAAGAGTTGGAATCAAGTTATGAAGATGTTACTTTACAAACCATCTCCTCATTACAAGCAGCTGTGGAAGAGCTTGTATTTACTGTTGAGGAGGTAAGTTAAGCATTCAGAAATTTCTGAAGTAATGGCTTACAAGCACCATTTGATGACTTCTGGTTCCCTATTTGATGCCATCTCAATAAAGAAAACAAAAGAGAAAAAATTTAAAAAGCTACAAAAGTTCAAGGTGGGAATAAATATTAGTGTTATACTTCTCTTCCTACATCAAAATGCAAGTCAGTTCATAGTCAACTTCTTAAAGCAGTCTGCAAGACTAATCCTTTTACTTTATTTTAAGAGAGTTTTCAGATATTATGGATGTGAAAAATCTAAAAGTATATATTGATGTTTTGGTTCTCATATAAGTTTTGGGATTTTATACTTTCACAGCTTAAGATGGAAAACTATGCTCTCAAAGCCAGAATAGTAGCTGCTGAAAAGCTTGATGTTCTCCACAAAGAGAGTTGCAAAAGTTCAAACGTTCTGCATAAGATTTTAAGTGCTTTCAGTTTCTTCAATGGATGGGGTCAGTCTCTTCTGTCTGGTGGCTGAAATGAAGACTTAATTGGCATTTCATGGTGCTGTCTCACACACAAAGTAAAAACATTTACCGGAAGTGCATAGCAGAATTCATAAATTTTACTGATATTGGCATGACTAGATGACTTTGACCATCTGATCTGCTGTATTCTCTTAAACTTAGGAAACATAGGCAGTGCCAGTACAGAAACAAAAAATTAAAAAAAAAAAAAAAAAATCACAGGTACATTGTAAAAAGTATGCACATATCCAACCAAAATTCCCTAATACACGGGGCATATATTGGATATTATGCTATCAGTTGCAAGGAATAGAATCACTGAGCATGGTTGCCTGATATGACTCTCTAATTCTTCATACCTTATGATATATGAATAGATATTTTGCCTATGTTGGGTGGCCTGCTTGATGATCTCATAATTCTGACTGTCCTAGTTAACAATCATCAAATACAAATTATGACAATCACATCTCCAATAATAGATAGGAATCTAAGATGTTTAAACCAGACGCTTTGCTTACTAGGATTTTTTTTTTAAGCATCCATATGAATGTCTAGACTAATTTGCTAGTTTTTTAAGAAACCAATTTGTTAATATTATATGTGAAATGTTAGGTTATTTGAGTGGTTAGCGTACCGATACTCTATAATAATATTGAACCATGATAATCATCTTCTACCAAAAGTTGTTTGAATCTTTTGTCTTCTTGCTTGCCATGTTCACTCTGCAAGGCTTAATTAGCAAATCCAAACCCTAGGCTGAATTAACTTGGCATGGTCTAACTAACAAAGTTATGGTCGGAGCAATATCCACTCTCACATCGGCGCACCATTAACACCATTTTTATTATGCTCTAATCACAACTCATCAATAGTTTATGGAAAAAAAATTGTGAAAACTTTTGGTCTTAGACTTATTGGCCTAAGAGCATTCGCATTTAGTATTGCAAATGTTATATGTAAAAGAATTTTAGCATTAATGCACCAAACAAGCCCGTTATCCGGACTTGCAAACACCAACTATAACTCAATTCTAAAAATTTAAAAAAATAATATTTTATTCACTTTATCAATTCCTCTCTCTCTCTCTCTCACCGGCCACCGGGTTTTGGGTTTTTGTTTTTATTTGGGTTTTGGGATGTATTATTTTATTGTGTAGAAATATTATTTTAATGTGCTGTATTGTAAAATAAAAGTTGAGATGCTAAGAGTATTATAAAATGGTATGGTATAATTGATAAAGTAGTTTTTTGGGATGGCAAAATGGATGAGATAGATTCCAATTTGGGTTTTGAGATATATTATTTTATTATGGATAAATATTATTTTAATGTATTGTATTGTAAAATAAAAGTTAGGATGTTGAGAGTATTGTAAAATGATATAGTATAATTGATAAAGTAGTTTTTTGGGATGGCAAAATAGGATAAGACAAATTTTTGAAACGTGAATGCTCTAAGATGGGCCTAGTTGTGCAAATTCTTAACTCTGCCTCTCCTATGGATTCTGCTCCAAAAATCACATATTGCAACTTTTTTTTTTCTTTTTTTTTCTTTTTTCTTTTTTTGAGAAGAAAGCAAAGCGTCTTGTTTAAAGAGAGGTAAGGCTTTGTCACTATTCTGATGGTATTAGATTAAGCACCAAGAGGTCCCCAACTTTCTACAAGATTAATGAGCCTTAAAGTAATAGAAATATAGAATGGGATGGGGTTTGGAAAATGAGTTAAAAGGATTTTTCTTTCGTCGTTTGAAAAGATAATAAATTAATTGGAGTTTGTCTTTTATCAGAAATCATGCACTAGGAAAGATGACAATGTTACTAATTTAATGCCACTCTTTGGTCATAAATCAAGCACTTTTGTCTTTCTTGACATGTGGGTTTCAGTTGGCACATGGAACTCAAAAAGAAAATATAGAGTAAATCCAAGAGAAAAGTATGCTATCCGTGAGAGGAAAATTCTTCTCTTTTCTTGGAAAAGTAATGCTCAGAAAGAGGGTTTTCATCAGTGTCTTGCAATGAGTCCTGTAGGTAGCACCCAGAGCCGGCTCAACAATTTTGGAATTGTTAGGCAAAAATTTTAAGTGAATTATTTTTTTAACTTTAAAGTCTAAATTTGTAAAAATAAAAATAAATTTATTACATGGTTCAATAAATTAGTTTTACTATAATACAAATAAGTTGATATAATATATATCAAATAATTAATTGGTGTGATAATTTATAATAATTGATAAAGTAAGAGTTTGCATTAAAAAAAAATGTGATAACTTATTAATTAGTGTGAGGTTTTGTGGGGCTAGCTTAGCTTGTGATGTGTTGGGGCTTGTGGACAAGACTGCACAATGCTATGTGTACTGTGCAGTCTTGTCCTATCAAGTTATGTGCACTGTTATTGTGTAGTTTTTTGCATTTTAAGATACAATGTGGTTTTTTTAATGCATTTTATTAATCAATAAAAGTACTTAAAAATTTTTTTTGTAATTAAAAAATATATAAATATATTATATTTTTTTTTTTACAAGTGAGACCTTATTTTATTTGAGGGCCTTAAACAATTACATCAATTGCCTATATGGTTCACCCGGCCCTGATAGCACCAAAAGGGTACGGAGTCTAATGTTTTGAGCTCACGGGAAATTTGGAAGATTTGAAAATTCTAAAAAGGGAATTCTAAAAGTAAGGCTTTTAATCCAAATATGCTAACTAAGGATACAATGATGATTGGACAAAAAGAAAACCTGTTGCTTTTGGCCCTCATATTGCCTTTCTATAATGTAAAGCAAGTCCTTTCTTTTGCTAGGAATTTAAAGCAAAATATTCAGTGTGTATAAAAAGATATAAAAACAACTCAATCTTCTCTCATCATCTCAAGTACTTTTAGGCCATTCGTATTTGGTGGTTGGTACATAGCATAGCCTAGCTAGCACTACAAACCATCCATGGCTACGAAAAACACTATTCTACCAATCCTCACCTTATTTTCAATCTTTCTACCTCTTGGAATTTCCATTGACTTCAATTATCCTGCGGTTTTCAACTTTGGGGACTCAAATTCCGACACAGGTGAGCTTACCGTGGGGCTTGGCTTCTTCCTTAACCCACCAAATGGACAACACTACTTCAAGACTTCAACAGGGAGATTTTGTGACGGTCGTCTCATCATAGACTTCCTCAGTAATTTCCTCACCGATTACTTCAAAATTTTATATGCACTTTTACCTTTTCTTTTTTGTTCTTACACCATTTTTTACTCGTACCCAATTCTTCTCAAAAAGAATAATCACAAGACCCACCAGTATCTGTATCTATATTTCCACAGCAAATCTGCTTTAAATGTCTCTAGTCTTTACAGTACTTTCTGAAAATAGAAACTCTAACTTTTCTAATATTTTATGTCACTTTCTTAAAAGGTTAGATTTCTATTGAAAGTCATCCCTTTTATCATAAACCCCGCAAAAAAAAAAAAAAAAAAAATTCATATCACCTTTGTTATTGAATATAGTAATATGATATTTTAAAGAAATCTTTATTATTATTATTATCAACAGCTATATTGTTTTATTTAAGCAAAAATAATACTTAATCATAACGGTATTGTTTCAATTTAGCAACAAAAAAAAAAAAAGTTTTAAAATAATATATGTATTATTATGATGTAAAGGGTTGCAAACAACAAGAAAAGATGTTAATAAACTCTAACTCAAGTCTCACTTCCCTTCATAAAAGCAAGATTAAAAGATGAATGAGGTTAAATGACCATATAAGATGAATAAACTTGTTACTTCTTTCTTGCCCTTATAAAAGCAAGACGAAAGGTGAAAAAATTATACTAAGATAAATGCAATTCCATAACCATGAAAGTGTGAATGACCTCGCAAAAAAAAAAAAAAAAAAAAAAAAGAATGACCAATAACCATGACCCATGCTATCCCTCAAGTTGGCGTGAGACAGGAATAAATATGGAATTGCATTTATCTATGTGGGTCCCCTCGGCCTTGGGTCCTATTGGCTTTAATTAACTTCCAATGCACAACTCACCAAACAAACTTCAATTGCAAGAGTTATGATAAACTATGGTTGTTAAAAACATACAAATGAAAGCAACAAGCCTAGCCAACACACACTTGTCTTGCAGCAGCCATGGCTAGCAAGATCTGTATTCTCCATATTCTCACCATAATCTCCATTTTCTTACCTCATGCCAAATCCATTCACTTCAACTTCCCTGCGGTTTTCAATTTTGGTGACTCAAACTCTGACACCGGCGAGCTTATCGCCTCTGGGATTGAGAGCCTTGTCCCTCCTAATGGACAGAGTTACTTCCTAAAGCCATCTGGGAGATACTGTGATGGCCGTCTCATCATTGATATTCTCCGTAATTTCTGTTCCATGATATCTGTGTTCTGATAAAGTTTTCCCTACTCTGTTTCTCCCCTGTTTTCCTCTGTTCTCAAATTTATTTTCTCATTGAACATTGAGTGAATTTTAAGTTTCTTAACCTTTTGCTTAATTACTTGGTTATAATTTTGCAGTGGATGAGATGGACCTGCCATTCCTAAATGCCTATTTGGATTCAATTGGCTTGCCAAATTTCCGAAAAGGGTGTAACTTTGCAGCTGCAGGGTCAACTATACGTCCAGCAACTCCAACATCTGTCAGCCCATTCTCGTTTGGTGTTCAGGTGGCTCAGTTTCTCCGATTCAAAGCCCGGGTTCTTGAATTGCTACCTGAAGGTATTTTCATGGTTCATCAATGTCTAGGCTTTTAATTTTGAAATGTGCAGTGGCAAAACATATTGGTACAAGGAAAGAAACATAATGAATACTTTCAGATTAACAACTTTCTTTATTCTGTGCAGGTAAGAAACTTAGCAAGTACCTCCCAGAAAAAGATTATTTTGAGAAGGGGCTTTACATGTTTGATATAGGCCAGAATGATCTTGCTGGTGCATTTTATTCCAAATCATTGGATCAAATACTTGCTTCAATTCCAGCAATTTTGGTTGAGTTTGAGACCGGAATACAGGTAAACTTATTGGCAATTATCTTAAATTATTAAACTGCAATCAGTGGAGCATTGAATTCTTACCCTGTACTTGATTAATTGGATCGTGTTTCAGAAACTGTATGATCAAGGTGCTAGAAATTTTTGGATACACAACACGGGTCCTCTTGGATGCTTGCCTCAAAATGTAGCCAAATTTGGAACTGACCCATCACAGCTTGATGAGTTAGGATGTGTCAGTCAACATAATCAAGCTTCTAAACTCTTCAATCTGCAGCTTCATGCTCTTTGTAGAAAATTACAGGGCCAATTCTCGGATGCAAATGTCACATACGTGGATATCTTTACTATTAAATACAACCTCATCGCAAACTACTCCCGATATGGTTAGTACGTCTGGGTACTTTGAATGACTTTGCCTCTTGTTTTGACTTTAGTATTATACACTAATATTAAGTTTAAAAGAACAGAACATTCTCTTAATTTCTGTAAATCATAATCTTTCATTCAATTGGCATTCTTAAAAAACAAATAATTCAGTTAAATACCATAACGGTACAAGAGAAAATGCCTACCTGTAGTTAGGGCCGTTATCAGTTTATCCCCAAAATTTTTGAATGTTACCTTTTACCCCTTTGTACCTTGTACTAAAATGGAACCTAATGTTTTTATCCAAATTGATGGAAAATGATAATTAAATGACAAAAATAATCCATCCCTTCCAAAAGACCTATAACACAAAGAAATAAGTGTTTTTGTCATTTTTTTGTCAATTTCGATGAAGAACATAAGGCTGCAATTTAGTACAAGGTATAGTGAGGTAAAGTGTAACATTCAAAAAGTTAAGAGGGTTAAACTGATGATGGCCTTTACCAAAGGGAGGTCTTTTGTTATATACCCTAATCATAAAAATGCATTGTAATTTAATCTTTTTTCTTTGCTTTCCCCCTCACAATGTAGAACCTTGTACTTGGGCGATGGGGCTCCTCACCAGCTCAACCAACTAGCTTTAATTTAGGAAAGAGTTATTCTTTATTTTATATTTTCTTGTCTACTAATTCTTCCATTTCAAAATCTATACTTCAGATACACTTATGTGTTGGCCTTACTGAGACTTGAGTACCTACTTGTTTGTACCATTCAGCATGATTGGGCTGTATCCATCTTTAAAATCTTGCCTTTTAATTTGAAAATCTGCCCCACTTCACATAACACTTGAGAAATGCTCATCCTCTTCATTAGTCTTGTTTTGGGTCATGGGCAATACATCACTTTCCAATCTTCCTTTCTTATAGAATAGTCCGACGAAATATTATAGTTGTCCCTAGTCCCTAGTGCCCCTAAGCCATTGAGAATCATTTAAGATAATTCTGAATGTAATAAATAATTAAGGTGGCTTGGTATCAAGACTCATAGATTATATTCCTTTATGTTAAAATCATGCTACATTCTTGAAATTTTGGTGATATTGATTTGCAGGATTTGAACAACCTATTATGGCCTGCTGTGGGTATGGAGGTCCACCATTGAACTATGACAGTCGCATTTCCTGTGGGCAAACAAAGATCTTGAACGGGACCTCAGTCACAGCCAAAGGGTGCCCCGACAGTACTGAGTATGTCAGTTGGGATGGAATTCATTACACTGAGGCTGCAAATCAGTATGTCTCATCACAAATACTCACTGGAAAATACTCCGATCCACCCTTCTCAGACAAAATGCCTTTCCTTCTGAATCTCAAGTTCTAAATATTTAAACAAGAATATTTAAATATTCTTATTATTATAATCATCTTATTCTTTTCTTCCATGGTACATTAACTTCTGTAAGTAATTGTAAGCCATTTCTCAGAAGTGGTATCTTTAGTGACCAGAAGCTAAAGTGCAGTAAATACTGAGTACACTTCATCAAAAGACATACGCTGCATAACTTTCATCAAAAATTTATAGCTTAGACTTCAATGCATTGTTTTATATTTCAATGTTGACTGTAGTCTTTAAAAGTGAACTTATTTCAACCTCAAACATTGGGTACAATCAAAATCTATTTCAGGCAAAACAATGCAAACAAAGGAACCTTTCACATACATGCTATTGCTTTCTTTTTAAGTCTTCCTGACTCAAAGGATACTTCTTCATGTTTGCTTTATTGGATCTTCAAGACCATATTGGAGGTTAAGTGCACCCTCTCATGCGTACATGAGGTAGCAGTAGATTTAGGGTTAGGTATATTGTATAAACTTCGATTCTATTTAATAGATATGTTGCCTTGAGGATTGTTTAAATTAAATCATCTCCAGGGTTTTTTACTATGAAACCTCAATGTCATAAGTTTTCTTGGGTCATCATTCTTAGTGTTCATATGATCTATGTTTGTTTGGTAAGTTATTCATTTTAATCAAGATCATAACTAATCTTATTAATTGTTTGGTTAAAATTTGATTAACTCTGAGACAGTGGCATTTAAAACCCTAACAATGAGAATCTAAGGTGTGATTGGTCACCTAGGTCTAATTGATTTTATTTTCTAAATTAACTTAAGGAAAAAAAAAAAAAAAAAACTCAAAAGGCTCCTAAGCTAAAATATTTTTTAAAAAAATGTCTCTAATCAAAAGACATGGGTTTGGAAGCTCAATTATGCGTGGGAAATGTATTAGACACCCCCTATCAAAAAGATGATACATTGTTTTGAATTTAATCCTAAGGATCATCATTTAAGTGATAACTAAATAATTTGACATTTGGTTTTTAGGGAAATTGTTATCACATATGTTGCATGACATATGATGGCATGTGAATGCACGACAATGTGAAAATCTATCATATGATGTCATATGAATGCATGCATGACATAAATATATCTATCCTAGGATGACATATGAATGTACACACATAACCTAATTTAAGAAATAAAAATGGTTTGCGTGTTGGAAGAGTGCAAAGTCCAAGTGATATACCTCATGCTCTTAGCTAATCAATTTTAAATTTAGGATCCGTTTGGATACCGCTTATTTTGCTGAAAACTGAAAACACTGTAGTAAAATAATTTTTAAATGTGTGAATAGTGCCGTGGGACCCATTTTTAATGAAAAAATTGACCTTAAATGTAAAAATTAACTCTTGATGGCAAAAATGGAAGCTTTGATGTAAAGGTGTCAACTTTAATGTAAAAATAGAAACTTTAAGGTAGGGCTATCCAAGGACCAGCTGGAACCGACCCGCGGGAACCGACCCACTTGCTGCCGTCAACTAAACCCGACCCGCCGCCGACCAAACTGACTGCTCCAGTGGTCGGCAACGGATTTCATTCTCCAGAATCCGAGCTAAGCCGGTCGGATATCGGATCTTCTCCTCTCAAATTCAAGAAACCCGATCCGAGCTGAACCTTTAATTTTTCCAACGATAAAGTGTAGACCCGGCGCATTTTGGGATTTTTTTTTTTTTTTTTTTTGTAGATTTAGGCTAGATCTGGCAAGATTTCACTAGATCTAGCCAAGATCTGGTTGAAAATGGCCGAGATCTCGCTGGATCTGTGAGATTTGGCCGAATTTTTGCCATTTTTCAAAATTTTGTCGCCGAATTTACGCCATTTTTATCTTTTCTTGGTCAGAATCTAGACGTTTTCCAGATAATCAGCTCCGACCGATCCACCCGACATTTGTGGAAGCTCCGACCTGTTCGATCCGATCAACCACTCCGGTCGGTGGCGGGTTGAGATATTGATCACCCAATCTAGTCGAGTCGGTTCCGAGTTGGGCACAAACCCAACCCAAACCAACCCATGGACAAGCCTACTTTAAGGTAAAGATGAATCTTTATGAAAAAAAAATTATTAAACTCTCATGCCAAGGTGCAATCTTGAATGCTAAGATGAGAGCTTTCACGCAAAAATTAAAGCTTTTAATGCAAAGATGTAAACTTTCATATAAAAATGTAAGATTTAATAATATCAAGATGCAACCTTTAATAACAAGATGCAACCTTCAAAGTGAATATGCAATCTTTGATGCTAAAAGTGCAAACTTTAATATAAATATGTGAGCTTTCATGCAAAGGTGCAATTTAATTACCAAAGAGAGAAACTTTCATGCAAAAGATGGGTACTTTCACACAAAAATTTGAGGTTTCAATGAACATAAACAATAATCTCATGTCACAATGTGTATTCCATTATCAAGCGCGCAAACCAATCAAGCATCACGATCATCGAAATATATTCAAGGTAGGCATGGCATGTGGCAAAGGAAAACAAGTATGTGACCATTGTCATGACCTAAATCCGAACTAGGATTTAGCAATTGGGACGGCATGCTAATACCAAGCCTATGCCCGATATTAACAAAAGACCTTTGATGTGTATAGAATTTTTTCTTTTTTCTTCCTTTTTACTTTTCTTTGCATATTGTTGGACACTTTATTGTTGTACACTTTATCCATTTGTACAGCTTAGCTAAACATCAAGAAGTGAGAGCATCAGAGCATCTAGTACTAAACCATTAGAGTATAAATACAACCCCATAATGTTTAGGCTAACTGCCAAAATACAAAGACAACAGAAATATTCACATAACCATCTTTAATGTTGCCCTCTCTCAACTAAACATATGCCACTGCTAATTTGTACTCAAAGCATCCCAAAACTCAAAATATCTCTATCAAGACTCTTCCACTGCTGAGACCTCAGGCAGCAAAAAGGGAAGTACCTACTCACTGTAAATTTTAAGGTTCCAATGCTCAGTAAGAAATGCGTGACATGAGAATTTAGCATTATGCATGAGATGCATAAACCAAATTTCTTGATGCGTGGATATGACTTAAGTACAATTCAATGGTTCATAATGCTAAAATATTTCAAAATTCATAAACAATTCATAATCATAGCCATATGGCTCTTGCATCATTTTCTTTTTCATCATAAACCATTCGTAGTTGAAAAGTCTTATTCCTGAGAAATATAAAACATAAACTATAATTCATCTTTGGAAAACATTACCTTGAAGAACATAAATTTAGAGATATATTACATATATAGAAAACATTTTCTTGAAGAAGCATACCCTTGAGTTTCCTTTTCATAACATCTTTAACTTTACTTAAACATCGTACATCTCATATTGTACATCATTAGCACATGGCTCATAAGTTAAACATGCTGGTGAAAATAAAGGGATTAAAGCTAGCGCTTTACATAACATAGTATACATATATCCTTTTTGAAAATCATAGATTAGCCATCCTTTTTCTTCTGTTGTGTGAGCCCTCTAGCCCTTGGGCTAGGCATCTAGCACCCCCTTTGTGCTAGGATCATTACTTGGGACATAATCATATACTTCAGTTGTAGGGATCAACCGACTTCTAGCCAAGTTGGGCTTTGACCAACAATGATAGGATCATTATCGTAGTCTCACAAATCATTTCCATGGAAAAGGCAGTACTGTTACCTTTATCGAAAAATTTCAGAATGTCCATTATGGCATAATCCAAACCAAAACATCTTTCTTTCAATTTCATTTGCCTTCCAAATATATTTCATAAATATCACTGCATATCTATAGTTTCTTCATAACATAAAATAAACATTTGATAAATTAAATTTGGCTAATCTCATTTCTTTTCAAGTATTTGATGTAAGAGAAGTTCTTTAAAATTGAAAACATGAACCACTAAAGGCTCACATCACCATACCTTACCTTAAGGTAGATATCTTGAAGTCTCAAAGCTTGCAGAGGAGTCCTCTACTAGTCATGACCTGTCCCTAGGTCAAAGGATAGCAATTCCATTACCTAGTATGCATTCTAACTCATAAAGGTAATTCTTTTCACAACTTGGTCATCAACTCTCATACATATCCATTCCTCCTTATTCTTTATCCTAACTAGGCTCCTAGGAGTCTCTACAATTATCTCCAAAGGCAACCAAATAAGTAGACATAAAATTACATATCAAACATCAATCATACAAATTTTCAGTTCAGTCCATTCTTCATATCTTTGGGAATAAATCCCCAGAGTTAGGTGTGTCACTTGTTGTTTACTAACTATTCCAGTAACATATATTTCACTTATAAATTTAAACGAGCTATTAAATTACATCAAATTTTCATGCCAACTTACAGAGGTACTCCTTTAGATGTCTAGTACTTTCCCTAACAGTTTCAGAGCCAAAGACTAAAGCCATGATTAAATAAAAGTCATACAATCCATCATACTCAAATCGCGTAATAGAAATTCAGTCAACTTAGAAATTACACCATTATTTCTATATACTCATCCAATTCTAGTAAGACCAATCCCATTACAACCATGTGTATTATCTTTCATAGGAAATATCCCTAGCATCCAAATTCACAGTATATAATTTATTACATAGTTTATCATGTGTGGACACAAAATCTATTACAGTGGCAGTTTTAACATCTTTACTCATAAAATAATAAAATGATTGCAATTGGTCTTATTATCATATGAGGATTTTTATTCTACCATTAAACATGTTAGAAAACTCTTATATACAGTAATTTCACCATCTATAACAAAATGAAATACAACAAAAATCCCAGCAGTATTAACATCAATTTGCACTTACCCTAGCTTTTGGTTCATGAGAGGAAGTAGAGCTAGAATCACTAGCTAGCATGCAATAGTAATTGAAAACTTGTGAAGAAATGAAGGGATTTTCCCTTTCTAATCGTTGGACCCGAGAGTATGAGAGGTAGTGAGCTTGACAGAGTTTTGTCTTTTGATGTTTCTTCCTTTGAGAGAGTAGAGAAATGAATGAAAACTAGCTAGAATGAGATGGAAGTGTAATTGTATGGATGGCCAAGTGTTGGAGTTTAGAGTTCCTTTTTTTTTTGCTGAATGTTGGTGTTTAGAGTTATATGGAGGACACGTGTTGCTCATGCATAATTGATTTGTGTTCCCTAAAATGACCACTTGGACAAAAAGCATGCAATAATTCATATTATTAATTCTTTAATTAATCACTATTAAGTCTTAATCTTCTTGACTAGCTTAATTTAATTAGTCATCTAGGGCAACAACTAATTAATAACATGTTAGTATTGTAAGTTTATAACATGCTAACCTAATGCTTCACATTAACTTACTGTATCAAACGGTATAATGGTCCATGTATTGATGACTGCCAAATATATAACAGATATACACCCTTTAATGATATCATTCAACGCGCTTCGCACGTGTGATGAGACTTTTTTTTTTTTGGTTTAGTGAAAATGTTGAGCTAAATGGTCCTATTTCATAGGGAAAAAAAAAATTTCTTTGTTTTTTTATATATATTTTTTTTATTTTGAGAATCTAATTTATAAATAGATAAAACAATTTGAAAATCAATAGGAAAGGGATCCTACTTTTTAGGCAATGTTTTAGTGGGAGTTAGGGTTGTATTTTTACCAAGAGAAATGCTACATCCACAACATTTCTCACAATATTCTCACTACAAATCCTAATTGGCAAGTTGTTATTTGCTATTACTAGTGGGTAAGAAAATAATTTCAGTGTTAAATTTAAATTTAAAACCTGTAACAACCTGCCAACTAAGATTTGTTGTGAGAAATGTTGTGGACGTAGCATTTCTCTTTTACCGAATTGTTCTTTAGTTTTATCTTTGCATAAATATAGGAGTGTAAGGATATTTTTGAACAAAAAAATGAGGATCCCAAACAGAGGAAGCCCCTTAAATAATAGTATAGATAATGGTATTGTATATTTCTTAGTAATCTTTTTTTTTTGGGAGGGTGTTTAAACGGAAAATATTATTAGGTTGAGTAGAAATAGAAATCAGTTCTGTATACATATGTAGCTATTTTGGCATTTTATTTATTTTTTATTTTCTATTATTTTGGAAGATACCTAATGACTAGAGGAATCTTTTAATACAATACTGGCCAAACCTGTACGATGATGACGTAGCTTTTTGGAAGTGAGAATATGAAAAAGATGGGTCATGCTTCGACCCATTTTACCTTGATTAATCGACTTACTTTGTTTCAGCTTTTATAGTGCTGCATACTATTAATTTGTCTAATGTACTTTCAATAGCAGGTTCTCTATGTTGGGAAAATTACACAAAGTAATAATAGAAGAACAAGATTAACAGAAAAGACAAAGAGAAAATAAATATCTTGGAGGCACTATATCGTTTTCCTTAGATAATATTTGCCCCCACACTTTTGTTGCTAAAGGGTTATCGCAAATTTGTCTCCAGGAGACAACCAAGATGTTGGGTTCTTCAGATAGCAATTCTGGAGAATGACCGCAGGATTTCTTGTGTTTCTCTCCAACTTTCCTCTATGGGTTTTTTTTTTAAGAGAACAAAAGCCTCTATTTATACCCATAAGGTTATGTTTCATGAAAAGGCATGTATGGAGAGTTAATTATTTTTCAAGTGAACATAAGCCTTTTTCATGAAAAGACACATGTTTCATGAAAAGGCACGTATGGAGAGTTAGTTATTTTTATAAAACGGTTAACAAAGATTGAAACTTCTTCAATCTTTCTCAATAGTCACCAGAAAATTCTGCAGAAAATTCTAGAAAATTCCAGAAAATTCAGATTTTCAAATTTTCATTTAGAAAATTCTAGAACTTAAAATTTTCACGTTATGAAACCATAATCTCCAAACTCAACCATCATTATTACAACCTATCCTTGTATATACATATATATACAACAATCCCCCACTAGGTTGTAATAATATATGTTTCACTTGATTGATATCCTATCATGCATAATGGAAGGTGTCTTTCAACTTAAACCTCCCTTTAGTGTAATTGCTCAAGAAATCAACAGAGTTAATGGTGACTTGGTGCTTAAACCAAAACTCTTATGTGTTAAAATTGGAAACAACACACACATGAGAATACCCACAACACATTTAGAAATCCACTGTTGTTAGCACTATTATGGCCTTGTGCTCTTCCCGGTTTAGTGAACATGTACAAGAGAAAACCCTTTCACTCTTGCTAGAAGCGGCACCACTCCTATGTTCACAAAGGTGAAGTTCCTTCTTATGTCTCTGTTACACAGACATTTATTCTTTATGAACTTCATTAAGAGTATAAAACTCATCCTCAATTACATCGTAACAGTCAACACTAATCCATTCTGAATGAGACACAAAATTAGTGCTTTTACTAACCACGTATCAATAGCTTGTTGTTACCCTTTAAACCTCTTTAGATTAAATCAATTCGAAGTTGGGTTCCCACTATTGGTGATTCTCTTAAAAGAAGGGTTTTAGTCCCATTCCAATGGATGTTACCCCAACCATATCTCGAGACACTGCTTTGGTTAAAGGGTCTGCCAAATTATTATTTGACCTTACATAGACAATTGAAATGGTACCAGATTCTATTAATTGTCTTATGTAACCATGTCTTAGACCTATATGTCTAGACTTACCATTATACATTTTACTGTATGCTCTGCCTAAGGTGGCTTCACTATCGCAGTACACCGAAATGGCTGGTATTGGTTGTGGCCACAACTCTATGTCTAACAACATATTTCTTAGCCATTCTGTTTCCTTGCCTGCTGCCGCCAAGGCTATAAATTCTGATTCCATGGTGGAGTGAGAAATACACGTTTGTTTCTTTGATGCCCAAGAGATGGCACCTCCACCAAGAGTGAATATCCAACCAGACGTAGATTTGTTATCACTCACACTAGTAATCCAACTAGCATCTGAATAACCTTCCAACACAGCTGAAAATTCAGAATAAAATAGTCCCAAACTTATGGTCTTCTTTAAATAACCAAGAACTCTACCAATTGCTTTCCAATGATCCACACTTGGATTACTTGTAAATCTAGAAAGTTTGCCCACTGAAAATGATATGTCTGGTCTTATACAATGCATAGCATACATCATGCTACCAATAGCACTAGCATACTCAAGCTGTGCTATTGCTCTTCCAGTGTTTTCACCCAACTTTATGCTCCGATCAAAAGGTGTATTTGCTTCCTTTATATTAAGATGTTTAAATCTTTGAAGCACTTTCTCAATATAATGAGATTGACATAGTGCAAAACCCTCACTATGTCTTTTAATTTTGATTCCCAAAATAGTATCTACTTCATTTAAATCTTTCATTTGAAATATAGAAGAAAGATACTTTTTGGTTTCACATACACCTTTCATATTCGTACCAAATATGAGCATATCATCTACATAAAGACATACAATGACTCCATATTCCTTTGTGAATTTGGAATACATACATTTGTCGGAACTATTATGCACAAAACCATTCGACAAAATTACTGAGTCAAACTTCTCATGCCATTGTTTTGGAGCTTGTTTCAAGCCATACAAAGACTTGACTAACTTGCAAACTTTCTTTTCATTTTTAGGAAGTACAAAACCCTCAGGTTGTTCCATGTAAACTTCCTCATCAAGATCACCATTTAGGAAAGCTGTCTTAACATCCATTTGATGTACAATCAACTTATATATGGATGCAAGTGCTAACAATACACGAATAGACGTGATCCTAGCCACCGGTGCATAGGTATCAAAATAGTTTACTCCTTCCCTTTGTTTAAAGCCTTTTGCCACTAACCTTGCTTTAAAGGTTTGAATTGATCCATTAGTATTATATTTTCTTCTAAATACCCATTTACAACCAATTGATTTAGAACCAGTGGGTAGATCCACTAGGACCCAAGTATTATTGGATAATATTGAGTCCATCTCATCATTTATAGCTTCTTTCCAGAAAGCTGAATCTCTAGAAGCCATAGTTTCCTCAAATGTTTTAGGATCATCCTCATTGTTAAACACTATGGGTATTTTATTTAGGACCACTTGTCTATTTCCTTCGACAAGAAACAATTGGGCTTGATAAGAAATGAAGTCTGGACCAAAGTCCTTTACCTTTCTTATCCTTTGACTCTTTCTTTGTTCACTTGAAGAACCACTTTCAATCCTTTTAGTACCACACAAAGTAGTATTAGGATTAGAGTCACCTTGTTGTGTTTGAGTAGGTATCAAAGCATCTATGGAATCTTTACTGAATTTATCCTCAATAAATTCAACATCTCTTGATTCCACCACTGTATTAGAGCTTAAGTCTAATAACCTATATGCTTTTGAATTTTCAGCATAACCTACAAACACACTTTTCATAGCTCTTGGCCCTAACTTTGTTCTTTTTGGATCAACCACTCTATAAAAGGCTAAACACCCCCACACTTTGATATAATCAAGATTTGGTTTTCTTCCATTCCATAACTCATATGGAGATACTTTAATCTTCTTGGAACGTACTCTATTGTGCACATGACATGCTGTAAGCAATGCCTCTCCCCATAAATTAAATGGGAGCTCTGCACTTAAGATCATGGCATTTACCATGTCTACGAGAGTCCTATTTTTTCTTTCAGCCAAACCATTTTGTTGGGGTGTATAAGGGGCTGAACTTTGGTGTATTATACAATGTTCCTCACAAAACGTAGAAAAATCATTTGGAAAATATTCACCACCTGTATCACTTTGTAGGATCTTTATTTTCCTATCCTTTTGATTTTCTACTTCAGTTTTATAGCGTTTGAACATGTCAAATGATTCATCTTTATTTCTCATTAAATACACATATGTAAATCTAGAGAAATCATCAATGAATGTAATGAAGTATCTTTTACCTCCTCTAGTTAATACACCATTCAATTCACATACATCAGAATGTACAAGTTCAAGCATAATAGAATTTCTATCCGACTTAGAAAAAGGTTTCTTTGTCATCTTTGCTTGAATACAAACTTCACATTTCTTTTCATCATCATGCTTATATAAAATCATACCATGCTTTGACATAAACTTCAAGTATTTGAAATTTAAATGTCCTAATCTAGCATGCCACAAATATGAAGAATCAACAATATAAGCACAACCAGAAACTTCTTTATTAATAATACTTAGTTTGTACATGCAATCAGTAGCATATCCCTTTCCTACAAATATCCCATTCTTGGACAAGATTAACTTGTCCGATTCAAGTACAGCTTTTACACCACTCTTACATAACAAATTGGCAGACACAAGATTCTTCTTGATTTCGGGTACATGAAAAACATTGGTCAAGATCATCATCTTGCCGGAACTCATCTTCACTTCAACGGTGCCCTTCTTAAGAACCCTTGCTTTATTATGGTTGCCCATTAGCACTTGTTGTTCTATGGAAGACTCATCATAAGTTCTGAATTGCTCTTTGTTGTTGCACACATGCACCGTTGCACCCGAATCGAACCACCAATAAAAAGGATTTGCAATTTCAGCCATATGAACTTCAGTGATCATATCAATATGTATGCCACTCACCATAGCAACAATGTCCTCAATGACATTTGTTTCAATGGCATTGCCCTCTTCATCCTTTTTCTTATTTTTTAAGAGTCTACATTCGCGAATGTAATAACCTTTCTTTCCACAATGGAAACAAGCCCGGTTCTTCTTGTCCTTGTTGGGATTATTGGAATTTTTCTTCTTGAATCCACTCCCACTTTTGTTTACTTTCAAGTGCTTATTGGTCTTACTCGAACTCCCACTTTGAACATTGCTCACATTGTTCACATTCACTTTAAAATCGGTGTTAGTTGCATCTCTAACCCGACTTTCCTCTTCAATTCGAAGATGTTGTCCGAATTGTTCTAAAGTGAGATCTTCCGACATATGCAAAAGCTTCTTCCTAAAATTATTCCAACTTGGTGGGAGTTTCGCAATGATTGTACCCACTTGGAATGATTCAGGAATATTGATTGACAAATCACGGAGTTTATAGACCAAAATCTGTAACTCATGCACTTGATCCAAAACTGAGATATTATCAAGCATTTTATAATCAAAATACTTTTGAATAATAAACTTATTCGTACCTATTTTCTCAGTTTTGTACATTGCCTCCAAATCATTCCAAATCTTCTTCGGTGATTTCAGTGATGTGTAGAGATCATAGAGACGATCCAAAAGAGTATTGAGAATGTGCCCTCTGCATATCAATTCATCTTCCTCCCGTTTCTTTCTTTGTGCCTTAATGTCATCAGTATCTTCATCACTCGCAGGAGGAAAAGACATCAAATTCGGGTCCAAGACATAGAAGAGTTTGAGTGCAGTAAGTAGAAATTTCATCTTGTCTTTCCATCGAGAGAAATTGGTTCCATCAAAGCGATCCAATTTCACTAACTCATGATTCAACATCTTCAACGCTGAAACATCACTTGTTCCTTCCATCGCAGGAAATATTGTCTAAGATTGTTGGGAAAATTACACAAAGTAATAATAGAAGAACAAGATTAACAGAAAAGATAAAGAGAAAATAAATATCTTGGAGGCACTATATCATTTTCCTTAGACAATATTTGCCCCCACACTTTTGTTGCTAAAGGGTAATCGCAAATTTGTCTCCAGGATACAACCAAGATGTTGGGTTCTTCAGATAGCAATTCTGGAGAATGATCGCAGGATTTCTTGTGTTTCTCTCCAACTTTCCTCTATGGGTTTTTTTTTTTTAAGAGAACAAAAGCCTCTATTTATACCCATAAGGTTATGTTTCATGAAAAGGCATGTATGGAGAGTTAATTATTTTTCAAGTGAACATAAGCCTTTTTCATGAAAAGACACATGTTTCATGAAAAGGCACGTATGGAGAGTTAGTTATTTTTATAAAACGGTTAACAAAGATTGAAACCTCTTCAATCTTTCTCAATAGTCACCAGAAAATTCTGCAGAAAATTCTAGAAAATTCCAGAAAATTCAGATTTTCAAATTTTCATTTAGAAAATTCTAGAACTTAAAATTTTCACGTTATGAAACCATAATCTCCAAACTCAACCATCATTATTACAACCTATCCTTGTATATACATATATATACAACACTCTATATTTTATATTATATCAAGATAATTTAATTCTTCCTAAAATTTTATAATTTTATATATAATTGAATAAAAACTAACTTAAGTCTTACTGTAACCCCTTTTTGCAATCATTCCCTGTGGTCTAACCACTATTGGAGCTAGTTAGACAACAATTAAAAGTTTCAAACATCAATTGGAAATTGGCCCACGATGCAATGCAATAGGAACTTGACTGGAACTCTCCAAGTGTACCAGATATACCTTTGCTTTGACAAATTAAACACCATGTGAGTGAGACGAGGAGGGGGCAAGAGAGATGTTACTATATATATTAAGTTTTTGTAGCTTAAATATCTTCTACCTGAGGGAACCCTAATTGTAATGTCCAATGTTTTCAAATGTTACTATATATAATAAGATGTAACGACAAATTAAACATCTTATTGCAATGATGTATTTGTTGCAATAAGCTATCACTTTGAAATTTTAATTGTAATAGATTGCAAAATAATTGGTATCAAGTTATTACAATGATTTCTTCAATTTAAGTTATTGCAAAAAAATTTCTTAATGCAATTTAGTTTTAAAGTCTTTATTGCAACTAAAAATTATAAGTTATTGAAATTAATTATTATTAATGTAATGAATTACCACTTTGAAGTTATTATTGCAACGACTTTCAATTTGTAAATGTGATATTATGTCTAATACCACTAATAGACTTATTTTGGTGTCTTGTGTACGTAGTTAACAAAAATAAAAAATGAAACTGCTCTTTTTCTTGTTCCTAGCTATGGTGGTTGGGGCTACTCAACCACACCACCAAACCCAATTCATGTCCCTTATGATTATTATTCTATGGTCCTACAATGGCCAAAGTCTGTCTACAACACCGGCAAGTATCATTGTACACTACCGATACCCACTTATATCACTATGCACAGTCTATGACCTTAACGGTATAATGGTCCATGTATTGATGACTGCCAAATATATAACAAATATACGCCCTTTAATGATACAATGGTATTGTATATATCTCAGTAATCTTTTTTTTTTTTGGTTAAAAGGAAATTAATATTAGGCTGAGCGGAAATAGATTTCAATCTGTATACATATGTAGCTATTTTGGCATTTTATTTATTTTTTATTATTTTGGCAGATACCTGATGACTAGAGGAATCTTTTAATACTATGGCCAAACCTGTACAGTGATGACGTAGCTTTTTGGAAGTGAGAATATGAAAAACATGGGTCATGCTTTGACCCATTTTACCTTGATCAATTGACTTACTTTGTTTTGGCTTTTGTAGTGCTGCTTACTATTAATCTGTCTAACGTAGTTTTAGAAGCAGGTTCTCTATATTTTATATTATATCAAGATAATTTAATTCTTCCTAAAATTTTATAATTTTTATATATAATTGAATCAAAACTAATTTAAGTCTTCTCGTAACCTCTTTTTGTAGTCATTCCCTATGGTCCAACCACTATCAAAGCTACTCAGACAACAATTCAAATATCAACTGGAAATTGGCCTACAGTGCAATGCAATAGGAACTTGACTAGAACTCTCCAAGTGTACCAGATACCTTTGCTTCGACAAAGTAAACACCATGCGAGTGAGACGAGGAGGGGGCAAGAGAGATGTTACTAAATATATTAAGTTTTTATAGAATAAATATCTCCTAAATGAGGGAACCCTACTTGTAATGTCCAATATTTTCGGATGTTACTATATATAATAAGATGTTATGACAAATTAAACAGTTTATTGCAATGATGTATTTGTTGCAATAAACTATCACTTTGAAATTTTTATTGTAATAGATTGCAAAATAATTGGTATCAAGTTATTACAATAATTTCTTCAATTTAAGTTATTGCAAAAAAATTTCTTAATGCAATTTAGTATTAGAACCTCTATTGCAACTGAAAATTATAAGTTATTGCAACTAATTACTATTAATGTAACTATTTACCACTTTGAAGTTACCATTGCGACGACTTTTAATTTGTAGATATGATATTATGTCCAATACCACTAATAGACTTATTTTGGTGTCTTGTGTACATAGTTGACAAAAATAAAAAATGAAATTGCTCTTTTTCTTATTCCTAGCTATGGTTATCAGGGCTACTCCCCCCACCGCCAAACCCCATTCCTGTCCCTTATGAATATTATTAAGTGGTCCTACAATGGCCAAAGTCTGTTTGCAACACCAGCAAGTGTCAATGTACACTACCGATACCCACTTATTTTACTCTGCATGGCCTATGACCTCAACACTATAATGGTCCATGTATTGATGACTGCCAAATACATAATGGATATACACCCTTTAATGATGCAATGGTATTGCATATTTCTCAGTAATCTTTTTTTTTTTTTTTTTTGCTAAAGGGAAAATAATATTAGGCTGAGCGGAAATAGAAATCAGTTTGTATACATATGTAGCTATTTTGGCATTTTATTTATTTTGTTACTATTTTGGCAGATACCTAATGACTAGAGGAATCTTTTAATACAATACTGGCCAAACCTATAAGGTGATGATGTAGCTTTTTGGAAGTGAGAATATGAACAACATGGGTCATGCTTCAACCCATTTTACCTTGATCAATCGACTTACTTTGTTTTAGCTTTTGTAGTGTCACTTACTATTAATTTGTCTAATGTACTCTCAGTAGCAGGCTCTCTATATTTTATATTATATCAAGATAATTGAATTCTTCCTAAAATTTTATAATTTTTATATATAATTGAATAAAAACTAACTTAAGTCTTCCTGTAACCCCTTATTTTAGTCATTCCCTATGGTCCAACCACTATCGGAGCTATTTGGACAACAATTTAAATATCAACTGGAAGCTGGCCCACAGTGCAATGTAATAGGAACTTGACTAGAACCCTCGAAGTATACCAGATATACCTTTGCTTCGACAAATTAAACACAATGCAAGTGACACAAGGAGTGGGCAAGAGAGATGTTACTATATATATATATATATATATATATATAAATTTTTTATAGAATAAATATCTCCTACATGAAGGAACCGTACTTGTAATGTCCAATGTTTTCAGACCCGGACCGGATCGTCCGATCTAACTGGATTACTCGGGAATTAGTGTAAAAGCCAGTCTTTTAAGCATAGTTATAAAAATTGTACCAAATCACCGGTTAAACCGTGAACCAAAGTATAATCTGGAATGGTATGATGTGAAATACCAAATATGCAATGACCCATTATTAAATCGTGTAAACCGATTGATTGCATGGGTTAATCTTTTTAACTCACGGATAAAACCAAAAAACTACTGTGTGTATATAGGTAATAGTTATTTACTAAACTACTGAAAATTGAAAAGATATTCTGATAAAGACATAAAGTGATAAAGATTAAAAGACTACATAGATAAAGTAAGAGTTGTGCCATGAGATATAATATATATATATATATATATATATTATATGTGTGTGTGTGTGTGTGTGTGTGTCAGTGTGTGAATGATGTGTATAATTTTTTTTAATCTCTAACTTTATGTCATATGATGTTATTTTTTTATTGTTATGATCTATTAATTTACCTAAATAGAGTATTTTATTTTTATATTAGTTTCTTTTTATAATTATAAAATTTATTATTTATTTAATTAATAAACCTACAATTGAACCAACGAACCACTGGTTGAACCAACAAACTAATGACCCAATTATTCAGCCAGGTCAACTTCCGGTATGGTTTTTATAACTATGCTTTTAAGCACCAAGAATCGAAATCAATGAACCAGTGAACCAATTCTTCAACTAGGTCAACCTCCGATATGGTTCTTATAACTATGCTTTTAAGCACTAAGAACCGGATACTGCTCAAATACGGTTCAAGCCATGCTCAATATTTGGAAAAATATGTTAAAGTATCAAATGGTAGGAATAAAACTTGAGATTATGACATTTTCCTCAAAAAAAAAAAAAAAAAAAAAAAAAAAAAACTTACTGTATCAAACAGTGTGTGGCATCACAAACATAGATATAGAAATGTCATGTTAAGTCCAAGAAATAACTATCACGAGCTCCAACAAAAAAAAAAAAAAAAAAAAAAAAAAAAAAAAAAAAAAGAGAAGGTTCTCGTTATTTTAGCCTATTTTCACTTTTTTTTTTCTTTTTTGTTTTTTACTTTCCAACCTCAGTTTTGCTCAAGCGAGGTGTCATTGGAAAACTTATTATGTCTTTTTTTTTTTTTTTATATATATAAAGATCCTTGCTTTTTGGTACCAATTTTCAAATTAAGCAAGTTTGATACTTGGAACATAGGGTTAAACATAGTTTATTTGAAAAATCATTTTTTGACATTTTGATAAATTCTTTTTAATTCAACGAAATTATAGCAATTCAAGCTTGCCAGATTGAAATTTGTCACAAAACCTTTCCAAAACTCCTCATTTGGTTAATCCATTATCATTCTATTGTAATTCAATGAGATTAAACTATAATCAAGCTTTATGACTAGTTATAAAAAAAAAAGAGTAAGTGTCAAGCACTTTTTCATCGATTTCATACTATCCTGTAGGGCTGTCCAGAATGATCCAAAGACCCAACCCACCTGAAGAAACTGATCGGATCCGATCCGACGCCGGCCGACCCGACTACTCCGGCTGTCGGCAGCGGGTCTTCACCACCAAAAACCGATTTCGGCAAGTTGGTTTCGGTTTTCCTCCCTTAAAACCTGAAAAACCAGAACTGACCAAAAGATTTCCAGATTTTGGCCAAAATTTCCAAATTCTAGTGTAAATTTTCCAGATCCTGGCAAAAAAACTCAAATTTCACCAATATTTCACTTAGATTCGGTGAGATTTTGACAGGATCTGGCGAAATCTCATCGAATTTGGTGAGATTTTCGCCGGATCTAGCGAAATCTCATAGAAACCAATTAAATTTTTGCCGGATCTATGTTTTTTCACCGTTTTCTCGCCGTCTTCTCAAATCTATGACTCCGACTGACCCGCCTGTCACCCATTGATGGTCTAATCCGCCCGACCCGTTTACTCTAGCGAGTCGATGGCAGGTGCATTTTTTTCCCACCCGATTCCAGCAAGTGCATTTTTTTCCCACCTGATTCTAGCGGGTCGGTTCTGGGTTGGGCACAAACTCGACCCGTGGACAGCCCTACTATCCTGCTCATTTTAAATCCAATATTGGCTCGTGAACTATCAAATTAAATGGAATTTAATTATCTACGACATGTGCTCAAATTCACCCTGATCAAATGGTTAGATTTTTGGTCAAATTGAGGTCAAACTTTTGAAAAATGTTTGAAAATATTAATTTTGACATAAAATAATGAAATTTAGCATTTAGGTGATTTTTTTTTGGGGTCAAAGATTGTTCAACAATGGCATTTTGGTCATTTTTGCCTCAAACATGCAAAATTGGTCAATTTGACATCCAATCAAGATAAATTCCAATATTTTTAGTATTCCCTTAGTCCTAGGATCAAAATGGTAATTTTCGTATACAAATTAGTATTTAGGCACGCAAAAAGAGAGAAAAAAAATATGGTATCAACATGATGTAGTAGCTTTTTTAGTTTACCCGTTGTAATTGTAACAATTAGTCTTTTTGTGGCAAGCTGCATTGAATAAGATATGAGCCAATTTAGTATTACAGATGTCATTACTTCCTAGAGACATAAGCATAGTGTTGTGCCATAGGAACAACAAAGGTGATCACTAACAAACCTCCAACTCCAACTGCAAGTGTGTATGGCCTATCATCATAACCCATGCTACCCCTCAAGTTGGCGTTGGACAGGAAAAAAATATGGAATTGCCTTTATTTATGTGGGTCTCCTTGGCGCTGGGGTCCTATTGGCTTACCATAATTTGAAGGCAAAACTTCAAATGCACAACACACCAAACAAACTTCAATTGTAATAGTTATCATAAACTATGGTAGTTAACATACAAGTGAAAGCAGGCCTAGCTAGCTCTCTGTCTTGCACCAGCCATGATGCTGGTGCATCTACATTTGTGTATAATTTGGCTGTGCAGTAGTAGCAGCCTTTTGTGTGCTGCAACAGCAGTATATTCATGGTACAAGACAGCCACAACATCCCTTAATTCAAGCCAAGTTACAGCAGCACTTTTAGCCTACCAAGACCCTAATACAACCTAATTTAGCCTACAGCACTTGAGGCCAAGTGCTTGGCTTCTTCCTTGACCCACCAAATGGACAGCACTACTTCAAGACTCCAACTGGGAGATTTTATGACGGTTGTCTCATCACCGATTACTTCGAAATATTTATGCAATTTTAACTTTTTGTTTCTTGTTCTACAGCATTTTTACTTATATCCAATTCTTCTCAAAATGAAGAATCTCAATACCCACCAGTATCTGTATCTATATTCCTACGGCAAATCTGCTTTAAATGTCCTTACTTTTTCTTTTTTCTTTTGTTAAATAGACATGTTAATGAATGCAGGTATTTGTTATCCAACCATTTTAATAACTTTTTCATGAGAAAAGAAAAAAAAAAAGTAGATAATATTTTGACAGCTTTTTCAATTTTTCATAAAAGCATTATAAAAAATTTTCTAAAATAGTTTATTAACAATTACTCTAAAGTAAATTAGATTGGAATACAACCTCCAACTCACTAGGTAGATCTTCTATCCATACATCATAATCGACAGAAAAACAATTACTTTCTAAAAATAGGAACTCTTACTTTTTCTAATTTCTTATATCATTGTCCTTAAACGTTAGATTTCTATTAAAAGTCAAATCCCTTATCATAAACCCCCCTAAAAATTTCATATCACCCTTAATATTAAATAGAGGATATTTTAAAGAAATCTTTAATTTGTTAGTTTGTTAATATTATATGTGAAATGTTAGGTTATTTGAGTGGTTAGCGTACCGATACTCTATAAAATTGAACTGCATAAGCATGACAATCATCTTCTACCAAAATTTGTTTGAGGTTTTTTTTGTTTTCTTGCTTCCCATGTTCACTCTTGCAATGTTTAATTAGCAAATCCAAATGCTAGGCTGTATTTAATTTGCGTGATCTGACTAGCTGCCTACATAATAGCTTGTGCAAGGTAGGCTTAAGACGATCAATGCTATGGACAGCTGTTGTTTATATATTTTTATCTACAGCTTATTGAGGTGACAAATTATGATTAGAGTAACATTTACTTTCACATAATCTAACCATTGAGCTCTTTTATAATGCTCTAATCATAACATGTCAATAATTTATGAAAAAAAAATTGTGAAATTTTTTTGCCGTAGACACATTGGCTGCTGTGCAAATTCTTAAACTCTGCTCTCCTATGGATTCTGCCCAAAATTCACAAATTGTAACTAGGATGTAATATTTTGAGAGGTAAGGATTTGCCACTTTGTCTGATGGTATAAGATTAACCACCAAGAGAGCCCCAACTTTCTTCAAGATCGACTAATGAGCATTAAAGTAATATAATGGGATGGTTTTGGAAAATGAGTTCAAGGATTTTTCTTTTGGTCATTTGGACACTAATAAAATACTAATAAATTAATGGGAGTTTGTCTTTGATCAGAAATCATGCACTGGGAAAGATGACAAAGTTACTAATTTAATACCACTCTTTGGTCAGAAATCATGCACTAGTCTTCCTCATTAACGTGTGGGTTTCAGTTGGCACATGGCACTCAAAAAAATTCCATAGAGGGGTTTTTGTGAAAATCTCATAAATTTTTAGTAAAAATGTCCACACAGAGGTTTTTTTTTTTTTTAATGAAAATCTCAGTATTTTGTATTTGAAATCCTTGAAAACATTTTATCGGTGGAAACCCATTTTTACATTAACTTTGTGAAAACTATCATTTTTGGTTTTTGAAAATTATTTATAGAAAAATGATGCTCTTTTTCAAGCCATTTGCGATGGGACCATGGATCTACAATATTAACTATGGAGTTAATAGGTAAATCCATGTGTATGTCCAAAGAGGAGGAACTATATATATATCATTTAAATCACATAAATTATATCTTCAAATCCATATAGCCATACAATCCAAGCATCATTTTCAAAAATGTCATGAATGACCTAAGCATCAATGGACATAAATCAATTGTGGTCATGCAAAATGAACATGTAAGCATGCAAAAGTAGAAACTTTCATGTAAAGATTAACACCTAATGGCAAAAATGGAAGCTTTGATGTAAAGGAGTCAAGTGTCAACTTTAATGTAGAAATAGAAACTTTAAGGGAAATATGTCATCTTTATGAAAAAATGTTTATACTCTCATGCCTAGGTGCAATCTTGAATGCAAAGATTGATATTTCCATGCAAAGATGAGAGCTTTCATGCAAAAAATTAAAGCTTTTTAATGAAAATATGTAAACTTTCATATGAAAATGTAAGCTTTAATATCAAGATACAATCTTCAATGTGAATATGCAAGCTTTGATGCTAAAAAAGCAAACTTTAATATAAATATGCGAGCTTTCATGCAAAGGTGAAATTTTTATTACCAAATTAAGAGAGAAACTTTCATGCAAAAGATGGGTACTTCAAACAAAAATTTGAGGTTTTGATGAACCTAAACAAGAATCTCATGTCACAATGTGAATTCCAATATCAAGCATGCAAACCAATCAAGCATCATAATCATTGAAATATATTCAAAGTTGGCATGGCATGTGGCAAATAAAAACAAGCATGTGAACATAGATATAGAAATGTCATGTTAATCCAAGAATGACAATCCCTAGTTCAATCCAACAAACATAAAAAGAGAAGGTTTTCGTTATTTTGGCCTATTTTCACTCTTCTTTTTATAGTTTTTTACTTTCTGACCTCTGTTTTGCAAGTAAGTTGTTGAAAACTTATGATGTCTATTTTTTTTTTTTTTTTTTAAGAAATCCTTGCCTTTTGGTGCCAATGTTCAAATTGAGCAAGTTTGATACTATGGAAAATAGGGTTAAACCATGGTTTTAAAAACTGAACCGGGCATCGGACCGTTTTTTTTATTTCCGATTTAACCCTGGTTTTTGGCTGGTTTTTCGGTTTTTGAGCAGTTTTGAGGCTTTTAACTGGACCAGACTGACTCTTGGTTCCCGATTGAACCAGTCAGACCAACCGGTCCAATCCGGTTTTTAAAACTATGGGTTAAACACAATTTATTTGAAAATACTTTTTTGACAATTTGTTAAATTCTTTTTAATTCAAAGGAATTATAGCAATTCAAGCTTGCCAAATTGAAATTCATCACAAAACCTTTCTAGGACTGCTCATTTGGGTCAATCCATTATAGTTTGATTGTAATTCAATGAGATTAAACTATAATCAAGCTTTATGACTGGTTTTTTTTTTTTTTTAAAAGACCAAGTGTCAAGCACTTTTTCATCATTTTCACAATATCTTGCTCATTTTGAATCCGATATTGGCTTGTGAACTATCAAATTAAAGGGAATTTTGACATGTGCTCAATCCACCCTGATCAAATGGTTAGATTTTGGTCAAATTGAGGTCAAACTTGTGAAAAATGTTTGAAAATATTAATTTTGATATAGAATAATGAATTTTAGCATTTAGGTGATGTTTTTTTACTTTCGTTTCAAGATTGTTCAACAATGGCTTTTTGGTTACTTTGGCCTCAAATATGCAAATTTGGGTAATTTGACACCCAATCAAGATAAATTCCAATATTTTTAGCATTCCCTTAATCCTAGGATCAAAATGGTAATTTTTGTATACAAATTAGGATTTGGGCACACAAAAAGAGGCATATAAAATATGGTATCAACATGATGTAGTAGCCTTGTTAGTTTATCCGTTGTAATTGTAACAATTAGTATTTTTATAGCAAGCTGTATTGAATAAGATATGAGCCAATATTTAGTTAGAGACGTTGTTGTAAATGACTTACAGCTTATTGGCTGATTTAATTAGAGCTCTTAGAGACTAAACTAAGGCTACGTATCTATAAATAGCCTCACTATTGTAAAGTACAGTAGCTTTTGGAATAAGTCTTGAGAGCTTTATTTCAATGAAAGAATTCTCGAAGAATTGATATTCTTTCATTCTCTTCAACACCCCCAGGAGCTATCAACTTATCTCTTTCTAAAACCTATCCTAGTCTTAAAACAGTTTGCATCAAGCCATGGCTAGCAAGACCTGCATTCTCCATATTCTCACCTTAGTCTCCATTTTTTTACCTCTTGCCAAATCTGTGGACTCCAACTTCCCTGCTATTTTCAATTTTGGTGATTCAAATTCTGACACTGGAGAGCTTGTCGCCACCGGGATTGAAACCCTTCTCCCTCCTAATGGACAGAGTTACTTCAAAAAGCCATCTGGGAGATACTGTGATGGTCGTCTCATCATTGATTTTCTCGGTAATTTCTGTTCCATGATAGCTGTGTTCTAATATGGTTTTCCCAACTCTGTTTTCCTCTGTTCTCAAGCTTATTGTCTCGTTGATCACTGAGTGATTTTTACATTCCTTAGCTTTTTGTCTTAATTTTTTTGGTTGTAATATTGCAGTAAGATCAATGGACCTGCCATTTCTAAATGCCTATTTGGACTCCATTGGCACACCAAATTTCCGAAAAGGGTGCAACTTTGCAGCTGCAGCATCAGCTATACGTCCAATAACAGGATCTGCCAGCCCATTCTCATTAGGCATTCAGGTGGCTCAGTTTCAAAGACTTAAAGCTCGGGTTCTTGAATTGGAATTGCTACCTAAAGGTATTTGCATGGTTCATCAATGTCTAGGCTTCCAATTTTGAACCTTGCAGTGGCAAATCATATTGTTTCTAGGAAAGAAACATAATGAATATTTTCATATTAATGAGCATTTTTCTTTCAAACTTTGTGCAGGTAAGAAACTTGGCAAGCACCTCCCAAAAAAAGATTATTTTGAGAAGGGGCTTTACACGTTTGATATAGGCCAGAATGATATTGCCAGTGCATTTTTTTCCAAATCATTGGACGAAATAATTGCTTCAATTCCAGAAATTTTGGCTGAGTTTGAGACAGGAATACAAGTAAGCTTATTGACAATTATCACTTGCTAAACATAAACTGTAAATCAGTGGAGCATTGAATTCTCACCCTATACTTGATGAATTGGATTGTTTTTTTTAGAAACTATACGAGCAAGGTGCTAGAAATTTTTGGATACACAACACGGGTCCTCTCGGATGCTTGCCTCAAAATGTTGCCATATTTGGAACTGACAAATCAAAGCTTGATGAGTTTGGATGTGTCAGTCAACATAATCAAGGTGCTAAAGCCTTCAATAAGCAGCTTCTTGCTCTTTCTAAAAGATTAGAGGGCAAATATTCAGATAAAAATTTCGCATACGTGGATATCTTTACTATTAAATACAACCTCATCGCAAATTACTCCCAATATGGTTAGTATTTCTATTCTGGGTACTTTGAATGACTTTGCCTCTCTCTCTCTTTTTTTTTTTTTTTTAGAGCTAATTATAATATGCTGTTAACCCACCATTCGAACTCTTTCCTCCCAATCTCTCAAGCACTTCATGTATGGGAATGTTTAATTCAGGCCATTGCCTCTTATTTTGACTTTAGTATTCTTACACTTATTTTTGTCTCTGTCAATCATAGTCTTTCATTCAATTGGCATTGTCAAACACAAATACTTAAGTTGATTATCAAATGGCTGTTTACACCTAAACTTTTTGAATGTTACCTTTTACCCCTTTGTACGTTGGACTAAAATCAAAACTCATGTTTTTATCCAAACTAAAAACATGCTGTGCGAGAATGTGATTATTTTGTCCTAAAATATGATATATAATTTATTTTCTAAAATATTCGTAAAATTATATATTAAAATTATTCACCTGTAATTAAGTATTTTTTATAAGAAAATTTCGTTTAAGATGTATTAAATTATTAATTAAGAAATGCTCTTATTTTTTATATAACCCTTTACCAAACCTACCAAGAGCAAGAATTTTTTTAACTAAAGTAAAAATGTCATATTTCTTTCCTTTTTAATTAAAGAAATTTGGTGTTCTCTATAAGTAAAAAATTATATATATATATATATATATATGAAGTATTTTTATATTAAAACTTTCATCTACGCATAGTATGAGACAATTCGCTAATTATAGAATATAGTGAGGATTAAGTTTTTTTTCAATTATGATAGTTAATTGGAACAGAAAGAGAAAAAAGGAGATTTCCCACCATTCTAAAAACTTCTACTCACAAGCTTATAGGCTTCTATTAAGAGTACTTTCTCTATAAAAATTACTAAATTTTCCACTCAAAAGGATTAAAAAAATAAATAAGACTTAGTAACGTCTCATAGTTTAACATTTAAACAGATAATTAAAAAAAATTCAAATTCTAACTTGCAAAACAGTTAATTATCATCCTAAATCAAATCAAACCAGCGGATAAAGAGAAAAAAACCTGTGATCAAGAATTGGAAATACCAAAAACCCCTATATATGCATAAAAGCTAATAAAGATTTTCCAAAAAAAGAAACAAATGTGATGTGAAAATTAAATCAACAATAACAAAAAGAACTTTTACCGGGAAAAAAGGTTGAAAAAATAAAACAATTCCAACAAAAGAGACAAAATTGAAGAGAGAGAGAGAGAGAGAGAGAGAGAGAGAGAGAGAGAGAGAGAGAGAGAGAGAGAGTATTGACCTTTTTTTTGTCATGGAAACTTGATTTCATATTATTTTTTATTCTTCATTAATTTCATAGTTTAGTTATAAACATCTAAATTAAATTAAACGAATATGTAAAAGACAAAGTTATATGTAAAGTTAAAACCGCTTAAAATGAATGTGTAAAGTCAATTTATTTATATATTTAATATTATTGAAAAATTAGAGGTAAAAAAAAAAATTAAGAAAAAGAACGATTATGTGACTAATAACATAGTAGATGAGGGGGTGCAATTAGAAGCTTAGCAAATTCTATATATTATCATTATATAGATATAGATCGATGGAAAATGATAATAAAATGACACAAATCCCCTTCCCTTCCAAGGACCCATAATGTTATTATTCATCAGTCTTGTTTTGTTTCATGGGCAATACACCACTTTCCATTAGTCAGATGAAATATTATAGTTGTCCCTAGATTGCCCCCTCTGCCATTGAGAATCATTTAAAATAATATAGAAATTACAAACATTTCATTTAAGGTATCGTACTTGTGTCAGATATAAAACATGTTTAGAACACTTTGGCACGTGTCCTAGCCATGTCCTTTTTTTTTTTTTTTTTTTGTGGAAAAATTGCGGGACACTGGAGGAATACTTATCTTTTACTTAAATTTAGTTTTAATCTTGAACACTTATCTAGTTATCTTTTATTTACTCTTTTAGATCTTATTTTTGGTTTGTATTCTAATTTCTAAACATCATATATTAGTCATGAATTTACTTTACTATTCTTTATTGCTCTTAGATTAATATATGTTTAACATTATATGAAAAAAATAAATGCTTAACAATATTTAAAAATAAAAATAAATATATATTTAATAATTAACGAATATACATATTCCAGCCATACTTGTGTTTTAATTTTTCAAAAATTGTCATTTCACCATGTCATATTCGTACTTGTATTTGTGTCTATGGTTCATAGAAAATAATTGTATATGTAATGAAATAATTGGAGTGACTTGGTAATGGTATCAAGCCTCAGAGATTAAATTTCTTTATGTTTTGATCATGATATATTCTTGAAATTTTGGTGATATTGATTTGCAGGATTTGAACACCCTATTAGGGCCTGCTGTGGGTATGGAGGTCCACCATTGAACTATGACAGTCGCATTTCCTGTGGGCAAACTAAGATCTTGAACGGGACCTCAGTCACGGTCAAAGGGTGCTCCGATAGCTCTAAGTATATCAGTTGGGATGGAATTCATTACACTCAGGCTGCAAATATGCATGTCTCATCAGAAATACTCACTGGAAAATACTCTGATCCGCCATTCTTTCAGAATCTCATGTTCATCTAAAATTCTTTTTATTATACTCACCTTATTCTTTTCTTCCCTGATCCATTAACTTCTGTAAGTAATAATCCACTTCTCAGAAGTGGTATTTTTTGTAAACACCGAGTACACTTCATTCATCAAATGACAAAGCGATGCATAACTGTCACCTAAAATTTATAGCTTAGAACTCAATGCATGGTTTTTATATTTCAATGTTGACTGTAGTTTTTAAAACTGAACTTATTTCAACCTCAAACATTGGGGTCAGTCAAAATCCATTTCAGGCAAAAAAATGCAAACAAAGGAACCTTTCACATGCATGCCACTGCTTTCTTTTTAAGTCTTCCTGACTCAAAGGATACTTCCTCATGTTTGCTTTATGGGATCTTCAACACCATATTGGAGATTGAGTGCACCCTCTCGTGCGTACGCTTGGTCAGACATTAACTTCGATTTCTTTATTTACCTGGCTATCTTGATAAATATAGTAGAAAGATATATGTTTAAAAATAGCAAAGGTTCTGCCTGATTTTGGAGATGTAGCCATAATGGGTCGGGTAGTTCACATTGTGTTTCTTCTCATGGCATTACAGATAGGTCATTCCATACTTGAATTGTATGAAGGCAGTCCAACTTGAAATTCACACATTTATTCGCATAAATGTCTAAGCATTCCATATCGAGAAAGTGAATGTAGATTACTGAAGTTGTCAGACACATATATTACAATTATAAACAAAACTCTGTTCTTACTTTCTGATTGAGTTTCTCATGAAAACTTTTAACATGATCATGTGTACAACAGCATGTTATACGTTGTTACGAATCTTAAATGAAGTAATTTAATAGAAGAATTTAGTATTACAAATGGCATTACTTCCTAGAGACATAAGCATAGTATTGTGCCATAGGAACAACAAAGGCAATCACTAACAGACCTCCAACTACAAGAGAGAACTGTCCCCGCTTCTCTTCAGTCTCTTCCTTGGTTTTGAAATTAGATTCACGTTTATTGTCTTTAAACGTAGGCCCACCAGGATCTGGAAGCCCATCGATGGCAGCTACTAGCCTTTTGGCACTGCTATAGACTGCTTCATTGTACTTTTCTTCTGTAGCCAATACTGCAATTGCAAATTCAATAATTTAAGTACTATAAACTGCAATATCTTTTAAAAAAAAGTAGGAAAAAATTTACTGCTGCACATCATTGAAGGAAGATCCCAAAAGTTTACTTCTATGGATTCTTTGATTGCATCCCATATCTCCACTATGTCATCTGAAGCAGTGGACACCAGTAGCAAGTACATGGAACTTTTGGACAGATATTCATCCACAATAAAAACTAATTGTAGCTTCATCCGAACAAAATAAAATTGAAAATCAAAAATTGTACAGTATTCTTTTAATTTAAAGCTCTCAGGCTGTGACTATTATGTCAATTTCTTAATGTCTACCCAATGTATGAATTAGAATAGGAGGCCAGAATGACTCTAATCATATTACAATGTGGGAAAAATGTTATTAGAATTTTTAGAGAAACAATCATTTAAATATGGTGTTTGTGTGTCAGTAAGCAGTGTTTTTGTTTGAAACTGAGTAGCCTTTATTAAAAGAGCATAACGATTGCAGACCAAAAATGAAATTTTGTAGCATCATCTCCTAAAACGTGGGGGAGTTTACTTGGCCATGTCTTGGGTGAAAAGTGCTCCTCTAAGGTGTGACAAAGTGAAGAGAAAAAACCCAATTCCATGGTGCTAAACTTAAAAAGGAAATTTATGGATCTGGATTATGCTCTTTATTTATCAATTTCCTCAAGGCTGGTGTAATTTTCCTTGGCTTATTGTGGCAAGCAGTTGGTATACTCTATCAAAATCTTATTTCTAATCAGGGTCTCCATATTGAGGCATTCTTGCTAATAATCGTCAAGGTCCTAGTGGATGTCTTCCAGCTCTTAAACAAAAACAGAACGGTCTCGCTTTAAGCATAAGCAGAAAATAGAATGTGTACATATCTGCCATGATAGGACTCATCGAATGTGAGGACCCAACCAACATTTCTAGGAAGTTTTCACAAGCACTAATTTAGGAAAATTAGCTCAAATTGGATGGCTTGAAGATGTCTTAGAAAATTGAAGAGGCCTCCATCCAGAAAGCACCCAATTCTAGCATGTTTTGAAGAGGCCTTAGAAAATTGAATCTGGCTCCCGCATTATAAGCTCATTTCTACTCTTTTGAACAATAGAAATAGTTAGTAGAGAAACTCCATTAAGCACAAGCAGAAGATTTTGGATGGTTTCATATAGTGCCACTTTGATGAAATTTTGAGACGAGACCATCTTCCTCAAAGTAGTAAAAATAAGCTTCACATAGCCGAAAAAACTCCAAAATCAGAAGTTGCAGCAAGCCAAGTACCCTTGTAGGTAAAAGAGGTTGTCTATGCTTTCATTATTGTTTGGCATAGCAGGGAGAAATTTCCAGTGATAAAGTTTGCCCCAGTGTTAAGAGCATTTTCTAACAACATTTAAGTTATGAAAGAGCACCTCATACTGTGCCATGAAACTCTGATATGATGCAATCTTTGATTAAGTTCTATGCCAATTATTCTGGTAGCTCCTAGCCTCATTGGGTGGAACATTATAATGTGGATTCTCCAAGTCGTATGTAGATTACTATTTTGCAATTTATAGTTCCATTAGTAAAACCCTCTAATTTTCTTTGCCTATGAAATATTTATGTAGTATCTGAATTCTATTTTTTTTCCCATGGTTTATGAAAAACATTTTTTTCAACCGAACTTTTATGCTGTTCAGAATGCGCATAGTTAGAACCATTGTCCTCACAGAAGAAGCTGCAGATAAAAGTGGAATTATCATATGCCAAATTTAAAGAATGAGAACTAAATTCAAGGTTACCAGGAAGGTTTTCTGATACAGTGGCATCAAGAATATTTTCTCCAACAGCTTGGACAAATGCAGGTCCACCTGTTACTGCCCCTTCCTTTTGACTGGTAACAAGCACAACTATGCCCTTATTATTCCCCTCTTCAACTGAGGGATACCAACGCTCCAAAACTTGGTCAGCATACTCAAAAGCATCAGCTTTGCTCTGCAACCAAATGTTACAACTTTAAATCCAAAATAAATATCTCAGTACACTTGTGGTCTTGAAAATCATAACTTTGCCGTAATTTTTAACACTTAATACAAATTATTAACCATTATCATTGTTTATTAATATGTAAAAAAGAAATAAGGCTCTAAACCTTAAATCTCCAAGCAATTGAATAAGCCTAATAGGATTATATTGCACAATTAAGATAAGTTATCAATTATCAAGAAAGGAACACAGACTTGAATCTAAGGTTTAAGATTTTCTTGAAAACCAAACAAAAGTCATTGAATTAATATAATTCAGATAACTAATCAATCCATTTGTTTATATCATCAAAATGGTGTTACAGAAAGAGTCACATTCACACTGCACTAAACAAGTAAATACATAGAATCAATGACTTTTTAGTTATGGAAAGAACTTACAGTGAGCTTTCTAACAGTGATGAAGTTAATATGGAAGTTCTTCCTTGACTCTAAATCAGACAACAACCTTTTCAAGTCCGACCTTGTCACTCGACTAAGCACACCTGCATCATCAACTACATAAGTTTCTTTAGGTGGCCCCTCATTAAGTACATCAAACTCAGAAGCTAGTGCATTGCCACTAAGCAAGAGTGGACTAAAGTTGAGTGCTAGAGTGAGAGCTAGAGCTGCTAGTCCTTGTTGGGCATAAGAAAACCAGCTTGTGGGTATTGGTAAAGATGGCTTTAGTGATTGAAGTTGGTGTTTTTTGAGGCTAGAAATAATAGGTTTGGTGAGAGAAAGAGAGTTTGATTTGGGTTGGAGAGAGGACAGAAGGATCTTTGGAGATGAAGGTTTGGGGTTGAAGAGAGGGGATAGAGAGTGAGGGGAGAGAATGGTTTCCATGGGAGAAACAAGGAGGTTCACAAATGTTGAAGCATGAAGGGAAAGGAGAGAGAGAGAGAGAGAGAGAGGAAGATAGTGGTTTTGCTATATCTTCTTTTTCTGTTTCTTTTTACTGGTTTGGAATTTTGGGTGGTTTGGATTTATTTGTGTTGGATTGGCTGGGTGAATTTGAAAGAGGATAACGTCTATTAGCCATGGAAGCCGAAAAAAGGTCATTTTGACCCATGTGAGTTACATCTATTTTCCTGGTATCGGTTCAGGTGGCAAACAACAAATTTTTTTTTTTTTTTTGATTTACTGTTAGTGTTAAAATAGGTTGGAGAGATTTGAACTTAGATATTTTTAGAATATTAAGAAATGTCAATCAATTAATCTATGAGATTCTTAGACATCAATCAACAAATTATTTGAAGTGGTATCTTGTAATTGTACATAGGTCATGTTAACTCTGATGTAAAGATAATTTTTAACAAATTATATTAGACAATTTTTTATACCTATTTTGTAAGAAATATAAAAAATTAGAATTACGCAATCAATTATTTTATAATTTTATAAGTAAAATGGACCTAAAATTATTTGCTTTATTTATAGGGAAGTGAATCAAGCAGTTGATTTAATGGATTTATTAGAATTAACCTTCACCAAAATGTAAATATAAAATTTCAAGTTCTTTATGGATTTGTACCCAATTTCATTTAATTATATTTGTGATAAAACCTGACTTTGTATAATTTTCCAACCTACAAAAAAGAAAGTGATAAATGATTCTTTACACTGATATTTTTCTTATGATATTTTTCTAATTCCTTTTTCTTGTTTGATAAATTCTTTTGTATAATATTAATTCAATATGGTTTCAATGTTAACATCATTTTTATTGTGTAATCGCAACACATCACCTCAATTCAATAGCACCTACATTCTCTGCACTCAAGTTCTTGTAAATTATGTACCTTAATTGACACTTCATTAAGTTTATATGAAAGAGAAATTCAAGTTTCAAATTTATCATCTCTGCATTATTAAAAAAAAAAAGAGGAGTTTTTTAAAAAAAGGAGTTTTTGAAAAAATTATGTAAAAAAAAAAAAAAAACACATGACCATGTGTGGTATTGAAATGACCAAAACCACCCATAATTTTGTCAAATTCCCAAAGTACCCTCCCTGAAACATACAAAAACTAAAACTAGTGAATTACTGCTACCCCTATGTGAGTCCCACATTATCTCCCTCTCTCTCTCCCTCCAATTTTAACCAGCCATGAAAACCATCCTCATTCTCTCATGGCCATTCTCCTCTCCCTATCTCCACACCCACCAAACCCTCCCCATAAACCCACCACTCTCACCATTCCCAAACCCACCATCCCCACCACAAACACCTCTTCTAAGAGACTCTTTCTCCTCAAAACAGCTTCACTCTGCATCATATCCTTAACCCCACCATACCCAATTGCCCATTCTTCAGCTGAGCCTTCACAGCTTCCGAAACCGGCTCTTTCAGGCATTGCAAACACCAAGTCTTGGTTCCAGTTCTATGGTAGTGGTTTTGCCATTCGGGTCCCTCCACAATTTGAGGACATAACGGAGCCTGAGGTATACAATACAACACTTTCTTCTTATTTGTCTTTCTTTTTTGTGTTCTTTCATTTAGAACAGTTGCAACTTAAGGAAATTTACAATCTTCATTGGTAATAATAGGTTGAGAAAACCCTTATGAAATATTATGAAGTTAAACCCAAGGGCTAAGGTTCAGTGCTTCTTCAAATTCATGATTTTTACCTGAATTAGTCTAGTACTCAAGAGATCATTGGTAAATTTTTCTTCTTTTAAGAAGAAAATTGCATTTTTCTCCTTAAATATGTTACAATTGCTAAGTCTTCCTAAACTTCATGTAATGAACCTTTTTGTGGTCTAAAAGTTTGGAAAGGGAAATGAGTGATTATAATGAGAAAGTACATTCGCAAGTAAGGAATCGACTATGTTCGACGTAGTGACCCTCCTAAAGAAGAAGAAAAGGGATTAGGAAGAGAGCCTAGAGAGAAAGTAGAGGAATTTGCATCAATGTTAACTAATGAAAATTGTTACACGACTCCTAGTATCAAGAAAAGTCAAGGTCGTATCTTTAACCAACTTACTAATTGTACAACAACTTGTAACTAACTAGCAAGTAGCAAACTATTCTTGGGCTTGTCTTGGTCTTTGTTCTTGATCCTATCCATGCATTACTTTGGCATCTTCACACATGTCCTTAGTGGGGTTGGGCTGGACTTTTTGCCCTCAGTTTGGGTTCATTACTCTTCAAAACTAAGCAATGTTCCACCTTTAATTACATTAGATCGTTAGAATTTCCACTAAACATTAGAATTAACAGAAAACTCAAGTTTTTGTTAGACATGTTTTTGAAGAATTTTGACATTTCCGTTAAATTTGATGGAAATTCTAATTGCATGGGGTAAAGTTCTATTAGTATTTTACTAATAGTTAAAGGGGATATTGCTCAGTTTTGAAGTTTAGGGGGGGACATTGCAATTGGACCATAGTTAAGGGGGGGAAAATACGATTAACCAAACTAATATGAATTTTAGATTGCTAAAAATTTCATTCTTGTCCATTTGATTGTATGATTTGCATGGTATAAGGCTTGTATGAGTCGTAAATAAAATTGAGGTGGATCTTGATTAGGAAATCAACACCATAGGCAGCTGTATTGGTTTGTATTCATTGGTTGCTAAATGAAAAACTCTTTCATTTCTACCTCAATGTTACAAGACTCTCATTCAATTTTGGCTTGTCTGAAATAAGTTTTGATGTTTATCTTTTGTTACTCTGAATGCTTTGGATTATCTTTATATACAATTGCTATCTGTAAGCACCATCACATGATCTTTCTTTCTGTACAAGGCTTTTATATTAAAGTTGATATTTTGTTTGAGTTTTGAGAGTACACTATGCTCTAGTTATTTGTTTTGCAAGATATAAAAATTTCCAATCAACTGAATTTGAAGCTCAATGTTTAGGATTACAATGCTGGATTGTCTCTATACGGTGATAAAGCAAAGCCAAAGACATTTGCAGCAAGATTTTCATCTCCAGATGGGTACATAATTTGTTTAAGTTCCCTTTTAATGGTTTTGTTTATTTTTCTACTTTTTAATTTGGATACGATGTATCAGAATTTTTACGTTTATATCTTATATATTGTTTATTTGGACATGCTTGACTTTCCTCCAGTAGAACAGTAAAAGTTAATTTTTGTGAAAGTTGGGTAGTATTACTCGAAATATAAGCATCAAGGTATGAGAGAGAACAATGAAAATATAAAAGAGGGAAAGAATGAGATTCAAACATGACCAGATGTACTAGAAATGTATTCTACATTGATATTTGATTTTTATTTGTGTCATTGGTTGACACAGATCTGAGGTTTTGAGTGTTGTCATTCGCCCATCCAATCAACTGAAGATCACCTTCTTAGAGGTATGTTTAGTAACAGTTATGAAATTTCAGTTCTCCATATATGAAATACGTTTACTTATAGAACTTTATTGCTATCATAGCTCAAGTGGTATGACTTCTTGTATTGTTTATTTTCCTTGTAATTGATATAGCCCACCTACAACCAGTCTTAAATAGGAATGGACGAAGTAGTGCTTGATGGATCCATAAAAAGTTTGAGGTGGCTTTTTTCAGTTATATATATTTTGTATAGAAACAGAAGGAATGTACTCACCATTAGTGACAAGTATAATTTGAATTCCATTTTGGCTTCCCTAGTTACACATTATGTCTGCAACTCCAGAATTTGGCAATTATATCTTAATGACTTGGAATTGAGTCCATCATTTATTGTCTATCAGGCTTTCAAATTATAAGATAAGATTCTTCTTAGTTCCATCTATGACTTCCCATAGTAAACTCCCTGTGAAGCTTACTTTATCTTTCCTAACTTGAACAGGCCAAGGATATTACCGATTTAGGTTCTTTAAAGGAGGCAGCAAAAATTTTTGTTCCAGGTAATAATGCTCTGAATTCTTTTACCTGTCCACTACCTGCTGTCAACATATCTTCCCCTGCTCTTTCTGGTTTTGGTTCTGAATGCTAGTCATGCTGCATGGTAGGTGGTTCAACTTTGTACTCTGCAAGAACTATAAAAATAAAGGAAGAGGAAGGTTTCAGGTGAGTTTATTTTCTGAGTTGATGGCAGGCTGTTAGAAAATATTGGTATCTAATACTATCAGAGTAGAATTTGGGCCTTAAGAGGAAAATTAAACTTTTTATTATTATTATATAATGGTGGAGGAATAAATTCTTGATGTAGGATGAGTTCTATCACCTTTCCACACCCACATTTATGAGCAATAAGAGGATCTAATTTGCTCAGATTTTTAATTGGGTTACGTTAAGACTCAACTATCCATTTTCTATCAGTATCTCCACGAATTTTAGAGTGGTCAGGATGTTAAAATATAATCACTATTTCTTGTAAGCCTTTGCATGTAATATTTGGAACTTTTATTTCCTAATGTTTGGCGTTCAAATACTTGTTTCAGGATTTATTACTTCTATGAATTTGGTAGAGATGAACAGCATGTAGCATTAATGGCTGCTGTTAACAGTGGAAAGGTTTGTTACTTTTCTTTTCAGTGATAGAACACTTGTTTGTAAAAAATATAGCCAGTACATACCAGGCTTTTGCGCTTGTAATGGATATTGTAAGTGCCTATAGCCCATTAGTTGATCAACTCAATAGAATTCTACTGAAAGGCCCAAGAACCTTCTGATAAAAAATTAGGATTTTGATTTTGATTTTCATTTTGATGTCTAATGATTTCATCAAGTAAATCAATTTCTCCCTTTCATATGTAGGCAATTATTGCTGGAGCAACTGCCCCACGTTCTAAATGGGAGGATGATGGTGTGACGCTTCGCTCTGCTGCTATATCACTAACAGTCCTGTAGTCAAACCACCAAAAATTCAAATAGCAGGTATCTATAGCTATGACTCTCCTAAAATATCCTGTTAAATTTGTTGAATAAAAGAAAATGAATTGTATGCAGTTTATAATTTGTCCATTATTGCCAAATGAATTGCAAAGGAAAAGAGAAGGTTTAGCTTCAATTAATTACCTAGACATCATTGCCATGTTTCATGTCTGGTGAAAAATGAAAATTCAAAACAAAAATTCATGTTCTTTTTATGTTTATGCAATCATATTACCTTTCATCTTTCTGACTGGGAATGGTCAAAACCTCAAGCAATTGGTGCTTGCAGCAAAATATTTCAGGTCAGTGAACTAAAGTGAGATACTTAAATGATCATGGGCCAACTTTTCAGCATAAGGCTAAAGTCTTAGACTCAAGATCTAGCCTTTTATTTTCAGCTGTTGGTATTTTGAGAGCTAAGTTATTGGTTAAACTTGGGCCTTGGGGACCGTGGTGTTGAGAATGAAACAGAGGGAAAAAAAATGTATTAGGGCTCATTTTATGTGACGAAGCCACAATGTGACATAACTTGATAAGAATTTAACAATTTATTTATAATTAATATCAAAATGCACCAACACTTTCTATTTTTGCTCATTCTTACTTGTCCTGCCTTCACAGTGTTCTCATTGTTCATACTATGCAGCTACAATTCAGATGGGACAAAAAAAATTTCTTGGATTTGATGTGCCATTCATTGAATCAATTTCTCCTGCCTCTTTTATTGTTCAGATGATTCTGGGACTGCTTAGCTAGTTAATGGTTAAGGGTCTAGCATCTTTTATTCCTAGGACAACTTTTATGCAGCTTATGCATATAGCACATAGAGTTTATTGAAAATGTTGATTTGAGGGAACTTAAGCATTTTTGAGATTGTATAAGGTAATTTCTCTTCAATGTTTATCTGAAATTTTGATTGTATAATCCCTTCAATTCTTTGTGCATGTTTGTGGGGGGATTTTTAACTTGAACTGTGACTTGCCTTTGTTATATTAATGAATGCAGAAGAGATGTGACTTTGTTTAACAGGAGCCCGCCCATTAAAGTGCTTTATGATGATTGACAAAGTTAAAAATGCCAGTATCCTAATTTCCTTTTTCATTTATAGATATTTAAAATTGCAGTTAATGTCATGCACCACCAGTGTGGGTCAGTACCACCTGCTGCTGCCTATTTGCTCATGCCGATTTGCCCACCCATTGCCCACCAATGAATGGCAACAAGGCTACCTTTGATGCCACAAAAATATTCATCACCCAGAATAACATTGAAGTCATCCAACTGTATAATCAGAAAGTTTACTTTCTGGTCCACTCGTCAACCTTAAACTTCACACGATAAGCAATCCCAAAAATAAGTCTTGCCTCTGAGGTCACTGCTTTGATTATACTTGGGCACTCGCTAACTTTTAGCCCAAGCTTTTGGACCATTAGATCACCAAAAACTTTCTTGCCCATAGGCTTTAGCCCACCAAACACTTACTTGCCCGTAGGCTTTAGCCCACACACTTAAGATTAACATAAATCAAGGTTTCCATCTCACATGTATACTGCATGTGTCACAAAACTTCAAACTAATATGCAAGTAATTCAATGCTAATAGCAATACGTGTAGGATTGAAATAATGTCAGATTATATAATTCTTTTTTTTCTTTTTCTTTTTTGTAATTTTCCTATGATTCCAATGAGTGTAAGCAAGAATGGGAGGAAAATCATAACCAGACGAAGTTTCTTGAGTGTGGGAACTACATACCGTTTTTTTCCTTGGCGTAACAACGTGTATTGAACAAAAACTTTATCCCTCATTGAGTTGCCATTTTACAGCTAAATAAGAAATTTTAGTCAAACACAAAAATGAGACCCAAGTAAAGGAATTGCCCTAACCATCTTTGCTTGAGAACACAGACACCAAAGCTGGCAGGTAAGAGATGAAAGTGGGGCCTACCTCAATGACAAGTATTAAGCCCATTAGGCTAAATTGTGAGCTATCGTGATATTCAGTTGCCACTTGATCCCTAGACAGACAGGATGAATTCCTAGCAAATTAAGAAGAAAAAAGTCAGATAAGCTAATATAAAATAAGCAAAAATTTCACAACTTTCATTACCCTGGTTTTAGGGGCAATGACTTAATAGTTAATACTGCACATGTCAATGGTAGTGTTTCTATATAGTAACATAAAAGGGTTATATTAAATTGTTTAGTCCTTCCTCTAAAACTAAAACCACACAATTTTAGACAGGAGAGATTCAAATTCTAGAAGTTTTATTTGAAAATATCAAGAAGTGACAGTTGAGTTATTAGGTTTTGAGTTTATTGACTACACTATAACAACAATCTCGTAGCTACATAAAATTATAAATAAAACTAGGGGATGCCAATTAAGCTATAACCTACAAAGTTATGACATTTATTTAAGCAATGGGTCAATTTATTTATTTATTTAAAAAAGCAATAAGTGAATTTTAACTATATCCTAGTATTGCAAAGACTCTACCTAAAAAAAGTAAAGACCCTTTAAGAAGTCTTTCTATAATAACTTCGTCTTTGATAATTGCACCTAAATATGGACTTTTCTTTATTTTGTGGGACAAAGTCATAGCAATCTGAAATCCAAGAATTACCCATGTGCACATAACCTGGCATGTGTATATTATCTTTGGGTCACATGCATATATGAGCACCTAATAACTGGCATACTTAGTACTAGTAGAGCTAATTGTTTGTGGTGGACTTTGGAGAAGATCCTCCAAGTTTTCAGATCTGCTAAAAACAGAAAACTGTATCTGACCCTCTTAGCAGGGGCATAATTTTGCTTTTCCATGTGTTCAGATTAAATCTTGAAGACAAGGACAGCTAAATTATGTTGATCCTCAACATAGTTTGGCATTCAGGTGTCAGGTACTGGATGATGCACATGCATACTATTACTATTTACTAGCTATATTTGTTCTCCAATGTTTAATGAACTAAATTGTTGAAATTCTCTAATAGAGAAAATGTAGGTAGGCTTTCTCAGTGAGGGTAGCCTTGGTAAGGGAAAAACAGAAAGAAAGAAACAAAAATGAAAGCATGGGTTTGGAAAAATTATAATTTTACATTTAATTTAATTAAAGTACAATTTGAACCTAAATAAGGATAGACTATATGTTATGCTTTCCTGTTCAATGCTGAAATGAATCAAATAAAATTTCTTAATATGCAGGCTCTATACACAACAAGCTTCTTTTTCATTTTACTATGGACAACTCAGATGTGCATTAAATAAAAAAATGGAATCTTTGTGGAAAAGATATCTTATGCATCCGTTGTATGTATAGATAGAGTAATTCTTAGATGATGGGGATGGAGCCCCTCAGGATTTTTTTTTTTTTTAATTTGCAAGTTTGGACTAAAAAAATTTATATCGGCCCCTCAAAATTTAAAGTAAGACCAAATAATCTTAAAAAATAATATGTTCACTTGATTCATATATACTTGTTAAGTTGTTTGATGTATGGCGTCCAAAATTAAAAATTAAAAATTTAAGACTTTGAGTTTTGAGTGAAATTGTGTTGTTCGGATCTATCCGAAGGATTGTTTGAGTGCTTTAAAAATAAATATAAAAATTTGATTGTGTGTTTGAGATTTTTCTCTAATTTTTAATTAGAAATACTACTTAATTTTTTAGTAAGAAGAAAGCTAGACATATAATGGTAATATATATGACTTTCAACTTTCTAATTCACGCTATTTTTTTTTAAATAAAATGTTAATCTTACTTCTCTTTCAGTTACTTTCTATGACAATTATGAAACACACATTTATGCATTTTTAGTCATAAATATTATTAAAACTAGATTTCGCAACAAGATGAAGTTTAATTTTCTAATGAATTCTTTGATTTTGTATATTGAAAGGGAAATTGTTGTGAAATTTAATGCAATATATAAATAATTTTCATGATTTGAAAGAATATCAAGCTTTATTTTGATATACCACAAATAATTTAATACAAATGTATTAAGAAATAATCATCTAATAAATTTTTTTTTTTTAATTTTGTTAACATTGAGTTGATGTTAATTTTATTCTTCATATATTAATTTACTTTTTAATTTTAATATATGTCATATTATTAATGAATGAGCAAAATTATGTTGTTTATAACCCCAAAGAAAAAATCCCAATTCCGTCGCTAATTGGATGTCTCACAGCATGTAGGTTCATTGTGAGACATCTGATGCATGCCTCGAATTCCGGAGATAATTCCTCATCAACATCATTGTGAAAGCTAAGCCTAAGATAATAGTAAATTAAACAAGAATATAATCAATTTAGCATGTTCTTTACTTGATTTTATTTTATTTGATTAGTGATTTCTTTTGGCTAAATTAATGATTAGTGGTTGAGATATGCTAAAGTTCAAGATTGAGGAGTGGAATCATTCATATATATTATTTTTTTTTTTTTTTTGAATGAGCAAAATATTATTGTTTATACTTTGGCCCCCACACCTAATCAGATGTTTACAGCATGTAGGCTCATTTTCTCCTCATATTGTGAGACATCTGATCCTTGCCTTGGCTACAAAAATAATTCTTTCGTCATTGCGAAGCTAAGCATAAGAAAAATATCAAACAAGAAGAAAAAAATATCTACATTTGATTTTGATTTATTTGATTAGTGGTAGTCTTTTGGCTAAGCATTTGACAAGTGATTGAGATATTATGGAATTTTTTTTTGAGAATGAGATATTATGGAATTTGCATAGGGACATGAATTGAATTAAATGGTTCCACTCCTTTTCAATTCCTATCAAATGTTCATTGTTGAATGACTGAAGAGTTTGTATGATTGTGACTTGATGTGGTTGTTTTACGTTATTATCTTAAAGACTAAAAGAGTGCATTTTGTACGTATTTGTAATACATTTTTCGATGAATCTTTTAGCATGATAATCCAACAATTATCCTCAAAAAAAATCAGATTTTATGAGAAGAGTGCTAATTAAATAAATCCTCAAGAGAATTTTTCTAGAAGCTATTGTTTTGTGTTTTTTTTTTTCTAGAGATAACAGTGATGGGAATGATTCTATTTTCAGAGAAAGACTTTGTGAGGGTTTATCAAATATTCAAATAAATGAAAAATCTAGAATGCCCATGTAAATTATGTGGTCAAATTACTTAATTAGCATGTTAACCATTTATTTGAACATTCAAAAGATCAAGATAAATAAATATTGGCCACACAAAGATTTGTCAATTTATTTGAAACCAAAGCTACATAAAAGGTCGGAACCAATGCAAGGCATATTCCTGTACTATGCCTGAACATGAAAGTAACAATTTTGTTCTTTAATTTACTTTTTCCAGAGTGATGTTATGTGATACGGTGATACCTAACTAAAAACATATTTTTTTAAAAAATATATATATATATATAATTATTACTCTTTATTATTATATTATTTTTGGTAAAAATAAAAATTTTATTAATTAAGTTGAATAGAATTCACAACTAAAAACGAAATTAACTACTCTACCAAAAAAAAAAAAAAAAAAAAAGTCACAAATAAGATTGCCAAATCCTCAACATCATTCAAACATTAAAAGAATCATGATTGAAATAATTACATAAGTAAATGTTTATCTTTCTTTATATATATTTGAGAGCCCATGGTCCACAAACCTGCAAATTGGATCATTTTTTTTTTTTTTTGGCTTAGCTGCAATCCTTAAGAGTTCATCACCCCATTTTTCTTTATTTTAGTACTCTGAAGATCTCTCTCTCTCATTTTAATAGTCCAAACAATAAAATAACCACAAGGGCTTCCATGTTCATTTAAAATTTACATTAAACTATAAGTGCTGTTTACTTTATATGGCTTTTCATTTTTTTTTTCAAAATCATTTTAATCAGACAATTACATGTAAAAAGTAAAAATTTGGGACCTATTCCCTCTTTTTTTTTTTTTTTAGAGTCCCAACTAACTTTCCACCCTTGCATATTGTTTATGTTAGGGGTTTTAGGACAATGCAATGTCTATTTCTAGCTCATTTACATGACACCCCATCCATGTACTATAAATCCTACAAAAATACAAGAAAATAGATGAAAGAATTACAAGCAAATTGACACTAAATAAAGCCAATTAAAAGCAACTTTAAAAAAAAAATCACAACTTAACAAGGATGTTTTCTTACTTTATTTATTTTGGTTTGACAAAATTAAGTGAATAACTTTGAGTCTTTATTTTGAAACATTATTATATGGTAATATTAGTAGAGTGATAATGTGCCCTAAAGCATTATCTAAATCATTTATTATAAAAGGAAGTAGAGGATTTAAAGAATGTATGATTCCTTAAAAATTCTAAAGTATCTTTTCTTTTCTTTTCTTTTTTTTGGAAGGAAATTCTAAAATATCTTAATCATTTTTGTTGTGTGGGTGACAATTAAAATACTAAGTTTTATCTAGTGTGGATTTTTTTATTTTTTTATTTTTTTTACAAAAACTTATTTTTCACTATTCATTCTCCACACCCGGGCTTCCTGCCATGGATTGTGATAGATCATAGATTCAAAGACCCATGTTTCCTACTAAAGCGACCCGGTGCCATTCACATCCCAGGTAACAACTTTTTTTCTTTTTTCTTTTTTGGATCAATTGTTTACACATCAGAACACAGGTGAGAATCTAGTTAGGTGAAGTCAAGTTTGGTCATTGTGCTGTCCAATTCTCTCAAAACAATAAAAGTTTTGTCACGGAATAATCATGGGACAAAAAAAAAATTTGTAATTTCACCTCAATTTTTAATGTAATAAGTTGTAATTAAAATTGTTATAAAAAAATTGTAATTAAAACAATATCATTTTTATATAGACTTCGGATCGGTTTGGATACCGCTTATTTTGCTAAAAACTGAAAACTAAAACCACTATAGCAAAATAATTTTTAAATGTGTGAATAATGCTGTGAAACCCATCTTTAATTAAATTTGTGGTGAAAAAAGATATTTGTGGGTCCCGTGAACAGTACACAGGACCCACTGATAGTGCCTTTCTAGTGAAATGTGTGGATGCTCAAAGAGTAGTAGGTCTTGAGCACAGTGCACGGGACCCATTAGCAGGTCTGTGTCCCATGTGAATGTGCTTCTGGTAAAAAAAAAAAAAAAAAAAAAGGAAACGTGAAAAGCAAAACGCACCATTTTCATTCGTATCCAAACGGATACTTAGTGTTCGTTTGGCACAAGATGAAAATTTTAGTTTATTTTTGCTACTATTTATAAGTCTTATTGTACTTTTTAGTACTATTCATGAGTCCTAATGTACTATTCAGTTAATTTTTACCTTTATCTACAATACTTTCAACAAAAAGTTTTCTATTTCAACTAAATAAATTGTTCTCAAACGGACACTTAGTATTAACACTATTTTTATTAATATCACTAAGAGTATGCTATTTATTATAGTAGTTGTTTATATATATATATATATATATATATACATATATGATGAATTTTTTATATATATAATCTTAGTGTGCGTTTACCTAACACTAAAATTTTATTTAAGCTGCATTTTGCGTTTTTAGGAGTCCTATGGCACTGTTTATAGACCAAAACTTAGCAAAACACAAATTTTTAGGTAAATTTAGGTCTCATAGTACTATTCACACCCTTAAAAATTATTTTGCTATAATATTTTCAGTAATAAATTTTTAATTTTCAGTAATAAGCAGTATTCAAACAGGACTTTATTGATAAAAAATGCATGATTTGGAAAGGTAGCAGTCATTACCCTCCAAATAACAAAACGAATGAGATTATGATGTTTTCACGTACGTACTTTTATCAATATATATATTAAAAACCGAAACTTCTGAAACTCCCACAATTTTCCACATCATCATTTTAATTTAGAATTTTTTTTTTAATTTTTAAAACTAAATAGTGAGAGAGTCCTAACAGGAGTCTCTCTCCCTCTTTTTTCCTCATCATTTTAATTTATAAAAAATTTTAATTTGTTAAACTAATTAGTGAAAGAGTCCTAATAGGAGTCTCTTTCTTTTTTCCTTAATCCTAATAGGAGTCTTCTCTTTTTTTCAAGTGAGTCTTTTTTTTTTTTAACCTAAAGTGAGCTCTTAAAAAAAAAAAAACTAACGTGAGGTTTAATTTAAAAAAAAATTATTTTTTAATCCTAATTCTAATGTAAGTCTTTCAAAAAGTTAAAATTTTCAGTTTTATATTATATATAGATAATAACAATAATGTGGCAAGTTCTAAGAATACGAGAATGCAATTTGTAGATCTACTATCAAGATAACATAGATTAGATTGGTAATGGATAGTAGATATAATTACAGTTGAATATTATGTAAAGTTATCACCATAGAATGGCCCACGTCGAAATGTGTTATATGAAACCAATGATATGAAAGAAAATTTTTTTTTCTAAATCATTATATTGAAGAAATTAGTTATTTTCATTCATTTTCAAATTATACATTTTTAAAATTTAAGTTATATATCTTTAAGTAAAATAAGTACTTTTAATTTTTATTTAACTGCTCTCACAATTTTCCACATCATCATTTTAATTTATAATTTTTTTTAATTTTTAAAACTAAATAGTGAGAGAGTCCTAATATGAGTCTCTCTCCCTCTTTTTTCCTCATCATTTTAATTTATAAAAAATTTTAATTTGTTAAACTAAATAGTGAGAGAGTCCTAATAGGAGTCTCTCTCTTTTTTCCTTAATCCTAATAGGAGTCTTTTTTTTTTTTTTTTTTTTTTTCATGTGAGTCTTTTTTTTTTAACCTAAAGTGAGCCCTTAAAAAAAAAAAAAAACTAACGTGAGGTCTAATTTAAAAAAAAATATTTTTAATCTTAATTTTAATGTAAGTCTTTTAAAAAGTTAAAATTTTCAGTTTTATATTATATATAGATAATAACAATAATGTGGCAAACTCTAAGAATACGAGAATGTAATTTGTAGATCTACTATCAAGATAACATAGATTAGATTGGTAGTGAATAGTAGATATAATTATAGTTGAATTTTATGTAAAGTTATCACCATAGAATAACCCACGTCGAAATGTGTTATGTGAAACCAATGATATGAAAGAAAAATAATTTTTCTAAATTATTATATTGAAGAAATTAGTTATTTTCATTCATTTTCAAATTATACATTTTTAAAATTTAAGTCATATGCCTTTAAGTAAAATAAGTACTTTTAATTTTTATTTAACTATCCCGTGCATCGCACGGGTTAGCGACTAGTTTTTATAATTTAGAAAGAAAAAAAAAAAGTTTTCACGTACTTTTGTTGTCACTGAGTGCCATTAATTATCTCATACATGGTTACACGCTAATTTAATTTAGCCCCCCGAATGGTAAAAAAAATATTTTTGTCTGCTTATTTTATTATTTAATTTTTTTTTATTATTTATGAGTTTTATTGTATTTTTTGATATTATTCATGGGTCTTAATGTATTCAGCCAATTTTCACATTTATCTACAATACTTTTAGCAAAAAATTTTCAGTTAAAAAAAAAAAAAAAAAAAGGATCTCAAACAGACCCTTATTTTATTTTTATTCTATAATATTGCTTTAATAAAAAAGAAATCTCTTTCGTTGCAAATGGATCAGAACATGGTCTTCTTGTATCGAGTTGGGTATCCTTCATTTTTTTTGGGGTGGCTGGTAAGCCAAATTAGATAGATATCTTTATAAATTTTTTTAGAGGAGTTGGTTTGACTATATATACAGTATACCCTAGCTAATTAGATATGTCCAATTCATCCTAATGAATATAAAACATTTCAAAAAAAAACTACTTCACTTTTATAATATCCCACATATCTCGTGTCGATAACGGAGTTGACCCAAAACCTTCTTCTTAATTTTTTTTTTTTTTTTTGGCTAAACAGACCTTCTTAAAAATATTAGTTAAAGAACATTATACTATAATATATAAAAGTATTAGTGATCAGATTTAATAATTAATTACTAGATATCTAAGTTCGTATAGTTTATTAAATGTTCTAGATAATTTAATTGGTAAAGTTTTTTATTCTCCTACAAAGAGTTTGAATTTGAATCCCACCAATACCAAAAAATCAATTAATATCTTGATGATGTAATTATTATCTCTCTCTCTCTCTCTCTCTCTCTCTCTCTCTCTCTCTCTCTCTCTCTCTCTCTCTCTCTCTCTCTCTCTCTCTCGTTTGGATTTAAAACTATTCAACTTATGTTAGAGACGCTTTACTGATTGAACTAACTGTAAGTCTAAAACCCACCATACTTTAGTGAAACCATTTAATAGCAAAATAGGGCTTTTTGTTAGGGTGAAAATAGATTAAAACATAACTGGACACATTAAACTTGTTTACTATAATTTTGTGGTTGTAAGTCGTAACTTTTTAAAATAAAAAGCTTATACTTTATTGTATTCTTGTTTGATTTCTTATTTGGTTTGATTTTTTTAACTATGTCCAAAACTGTACCTTTTTAAATTTATTTTAGACAAATAAGAAGAAGAAGAAGAAAGAAAAAAAAAAAGAGTGTAATGTTAATGACACAAAAATTTTCACATTTTTTTATGGCTAGATGATGTCCCGCGCGATACGCAAATTACATTAAAATTTTATTTGAAATCATATTTATGTATATTAAGACTTACATATAATATTTATTTTGTTGTAAAATATTTATATTTTCCCACAATATTGTTAAATACTTTGAAACTTGACTTTCTTAATTCATTTTTAATTGAAAAAATTTGTATAACTCTATAAGGCTATAACATATTATAATATTTGCTGTTAAAAGTAGATTTTATTTTTTAAACGGATTAAATGATTTTGAAATATTTAAAAAAAAATTAAAGCATAAAATACTTTTATATTCTAAAATTACATAAATTTAAGCAACCTCCCAAATACTTCCTCAACCACTCTATTCTCACAACCAAAAATGGAGATCTCAATCACAAATACCTAATTCATTATCTCAATGAAATTAAGGAAATCATTTGTAAGTATCAACACAAAGAGAACATGAATAAACAAAGAGAAATTGGCTAAAAACACATCTATTTATCAAAAAAAAAAAAAATAGTTGGGCTTCTGCAACCTTTAAAAAAAACGGAAAATACTTTGAAATCATCATCAATTTTTGTTTTTATCACTATGGCTTATACCGCACAGAATAGTAGTAAAAAACCTACAAAGAAACCTATAAATTTTGAGTTCTAACACACACACAAAATAAAGATAAAAAGCTAACTTCATAAATAATCAATTAAAATGTTTCTTTTTCTTTAGTTCCAAAATAAAATACATTTATGACTTTTCTGAACCAAAATCTCAAATAACCAAAGACTCAAAGCGAATCACAACCTTTACAAAATTCACAACGTCCGACTTCAATATCAAAACCGAAAGCCACCATCACTGAATAAAAAAACGCAAGCCCTCTTCCTTGGTCATAGCATACTCATAAAAATTGGAATCAAATGGCACCACAATGTTGGAATTATGTAAGTGTTGTTGAAAGGCTGAAAGTAAATGACATCATTTTTTGTCTAAGTATATTTGAGATGGAATAGCATGAAGGGTTGTGAACATGTGTATATAAATGAGTAGAAGTGAAAATGGTGAATGGAAATGCAGAGAGTTATTTGTAAGTGAAAGAGAAGAACAATCTTGAAACATTAAACCAAATAAAATAAATAATAGTCTTAAAACATTGAATAAAAAATTTAACAAAAAGTAGTCTTGAAACATTGAACCAAAGAAAATAAAGAGTCTCTATTTTTAAATTTGTTTTTATCTCTAATATGACTTAAGAATATTTCAAGTCTTTTCATAGAATGCACCACATAGCAGAGTCTCATACTTGTCCACGTGAGGTCTCTCCTTATATATATATATATATATATATATATTTATTGAGTGATTGATTATTAAGGGTGGAAAGTTAGTTAAAAACATCATTATTGTCACACAAGCCCACTGGCTCTTTTTTTTTTTTTAAATAATTTCTGAATAAGTCCACTACACCTCTGATACTACTTTTTCAATCCCAATCATAATATAATATCACCTCAATCATTATTAAAAAATATACTATATATAAATAAATGGTTATGTTCTTAGATTTATTAATCAAAATATAAGTCATACATACCAAAGCAAGCATTTACTTTTTGGCGTGAGGCTAGTAGTTGGTAGCACAATCTACGAAGTTTGAGAGATTGTGCTAGAAGCGTCTCCAACTCTGAGGGGTCCTCAAAATTTCCACATCTGAATGTGATTGCCCACCTAATCAATGTGGGACATATGCAGCATTAAATTATATATTAAATATGCCACATGTATAGTTTTTTTTTTCTTTCTTTATTTGGGCATGAGAACCATGTTTGTGAAGGTTTGGCAAGGACTTTTAGGGAAGACTAACAAGAAGAGATCATATGCCAGCAAGTCATGTTGTCTCAAGATGATGATGATGATGATGATGATGCCATGACTCACCTTACCAGGAAACAAACAGATAAAAGAAAATGATGCCAAGGAGTCTCTGTAGATTTCTAAAACATTATTAAAACATGTGCACAGTCCCAACTAACAGCCAAAACTATTCAACTCATGTGATTCAAGTCCTACACAATTTGGTTGTTTCAACCAATGGAAGATCTTGAACACAGTGAGTTGAAGGGTGATTTTGTCAAGGTTTCAAAGTAATGGAATATATTAGAATAGTGTTTGTTACCTTTATAAGATACCACAGAATTACTAATCTTTGCAACAAGAATTGGATTGTGGACTTTGCATGAGGTTTTCCAAATATTACCTTTTGCAAATAATATTGATTTTGCTCTTTATGACTTTGTGTCCTATGTAAGTAGTACTAATTCATAAATAATGTTGACTCATGAAATAGTAGTTAATAACTCCTAGCCATTGGGTCGCAGCTTTGAATTTTACTGCTCGGAACTATTTGTGTTTTAAATAGGATTGAATTTGAGGTCACTCATACCATGATTCAATTCACTTAAGCAGTGCTTGCCATTCCTTTATCATTTACCACTTTACACCTCTTAGAAACTGGTTTTTAATCTATAATTATTATTGCACATGCTGAGTTACACACTACCATAAACACTACAATTGAAATCATGTTTTCGAAACAATTGTGAAATGCTGAAATTTTTTCGTGTTTTGAAAACACGATTTCAATTATGTGTCTCTTACATACAGTGTGTACCTATCACTATTCATTTTTGATACAGATAAATTATTATAATCATGTTAAAATAAAGTTGTTAGAATTAGGTGTTTATTGTCACCCTTTTCATTAAAAAGAACTGATATATTCAAATGGTTTGTGTTAACTTTTTTAAAGTAACGTGGTGATATATGGCCTTAAATCCTTGGAAGATTGCATGTGCAATATAAATGCTACATTTATACTTATCATTTATCACTTACCATCGGATGAATTGGGTTTAAGGTAGTTCAATCTTCCACGTATAAGCTAATGAAGGACAGCGCCAATCAGTCAAAGCTGGGCCTTGATAGCCTTTTTGTGGATTGAAGAAACACCCATGGATATAATTCTAAACGCAATAAATTATCTGAATTCTGAGATGACGTCTCAACAAAATTTTGACAATTCATGCAAGTGGGCTTTTATTCTATTTAGAATTTCATGGTTCCCACAATAAATAAAATGACTTCTCATAAAATTTGGAGAATTATGCAATTTTTTTTTTTTTTTGGAAATGAATAAAGATAAGATGGTCCTTGACTGACAATTTTATTTAAACATAATAATAATAATGTCTACAGTAAATTATAGTTTGTTTAAGTAGTAAAATCTCTTATCATTAGGAAAATAGAAAATGACATAATCAAATTTCATTATAGTATTATAACATAAAAAAGAAGAAAAAAAAAATGTCAGCATCTAGGTTTGTTAGTACAAGAGTAATTATCATTGGAATAGATCTCATAAATTCAATCTTATAGGAAAAAAAATTTACACAGTTAAACAAGTCAATGCTTGACACTAGGATAGACCCACAAGTAGGGGATGCAAGTGGGTTTTTAGTTTTTACTAGTTCCCACAATTTGGACAGCCCAAAATTGCAAACAATTTGAAAATAGAAACATTTCTGGTCCAAAAGTTGACTTGGAAGACTTTCATAGCGACACGTGTGTGGGTTGCGCCAAACTGCAACTCAATCTCAAAACACAGAATCCAACCTCACAACTACCATTCTTCCCTCCATTTTAAACGGTCTTCAAAAAAAAAAAAAAAAAAAAAAAAACATAAAATATAAACAACAGACATTGTTTCTTGGTCCAAAACTTAGAATAGCTTGATTTTTAGTCCAAGGTTGTATCCAAACTCTCCAAAACCCCATATTGTGAATGCCAAATTCGTCAACAGAGTCCCAGAAATGGCTGTGCTCGAAACCATACCAGTTCTGCTCTCTTCTTCTTCATCATCATCATCGTTTCTTGACACTAGCACTGTCATTGCACTCACTGTTTTCTTTGCACTCCTCTGTGCTTGCATCATTATTGGACACCTCCTGGAAGAGAACCGCTGGGCTAACGAGTCCATCACCGCGCTTCTTCTGGTACTTATTTTAGAATTGTGATTATTTTTTGTGTGGAACAAAGTGGTGTTCAATTTTTGGGGTCTGGTACTTATTGGTTTCAATGTGTGTGGTTGCATATAGGGGTTGTGCTGTGGAGTGGTGGTGTTGCTGATAACTAAATTCCATAGTTCACGCATACTAGTGTTTAGTGAGGACTTGTTCTTCCTCTATTTGCTTCCCCCAATCATTTTCAATGCCGGGTATGTTCTCTCTCTCTCTCTGAGAATTGCAAGTAGTTGCTCAGAATTGGATTAGATTTGAATTGGCTTTCTAGTGGTGTGGAATTTGGAAAAAGTATTTCTATACTTGTAATTATCTTTTTGGATTGGATTTGGGGCCTGAAATTGGATTTTCCTTTTCCAATTTCTGTATAGGAGAGATCAAACAGTACCCGACGTTGAGTTGAAATTAAACCCTCCAATTCCTATATCAGTGTTGATTCCAAGCTAAAGAAATGCAGCAAGAGAGGTGTTATATGATGATGTGGGCTTGAAAATAATTATGAACAGATGATTGAATCTTATTGAATTTAGATTTATCAGTCTTGATACTTGTGAGATGCATTACCTGGTTAATTTTGATGCTTCTTATATGCTATATTTATGAAAATTCCAAGCTAAAGTAATGTCCTCTAACTGAAGTATGTACTGAATTTTGCATCATACTGATATGGGTTCTTCCTTTGTTTCCAGTTTTCAGGTCAAGAAAAAGCAATTTTTCAAGAATTTCACCACAATATTGTTGTTTGGGGTAGTTGGTACTGTAATTTCATTTTGCCTTATATCATTAGGTAAGATCCACAATCACTCATCCACTTCTACCATTTGCTTGTTTTAAGCTTGGTACTGGTATTTTCTGAAAATAATACAGTGATAATTACCTTATCTAATAGAACTAATGCACTCATTCCTATGGATATTACAGTTCACCCAAAGAAAGTCTAACTATTCCATTTGTGTTGTCTATACCAGGGGCCTATTTGTTATTTAACAGAATTGGTGTGACAAGCCTGGATATTAAAGATTACCTAGGTGACTAATAACTATTGTTGAATCATTTTGTTCATACAGTCATTGATAGTCATCCTTTAATACTGATCATTTGTGCATCCTTTTTGTGCAGCTGTTGGTGCCATATTGTCAGCAACTGATTCAGTTTGCACGCTGCAGGTACACAATTTTCACTCTTACATGAATGTTATACATGGAAATTGACATGCTCCATTAATGCATGATATTTTTCTCATGTTAAAGGTTCTCAATCAAGATGAAACGCCCTTACTTTACAGTATTGTATTCGGTGAGGGAGTGGTGAATGATGCCACCTCTATTGTGCTTTTCAATTCAGTCCAATCACTTGATGTCAGCAACATCGATCTGCTTACAGCATTAAAATTGTTGGGGACCTTCCTTTACCTCTTCTTCACCAGTACTGCTCTTGGTATAGCAGTAAGTTGTTTTAGTGGTTGTTTTTTTCTTCTTATTATTATTGTTTCTTTTCTTTCCTCCTTTTTATTGGGCATCTCTCTTCGATTTCGGTTGTTTTAGATACTGTATGTAAAGTACAGAGTAAACCAGAAAACATGACAATCTTTTTGACATAATTGTGTTGCACTGGATTGTAAAGCATCAAGCTCAAAGGCATGCTAGTTAGTGTTATATTTCTATGATCATATGTTGGACTTTCTATTTTCGTTCCACATAAAAGTTGCTTTCGAAAAATTATTATTTTCTTGCTAAATTTTAATGCACTTTTTGTGGGGAATTTGGTAGACATCATTGTCTAACTTCCTACATGGTAACTTTCAGGCAGGTCTTATAAGTGCATTTATCATAAAGACACTTTACTTTGGAAGGTAAAATCAAATTCACTTTGTTTTTAGCCTGAATTTGTTTGTTCTATGTATCTGTTGCATTCACTTATAGTATTGATGTCTTTTAGATGGTTCATTGGTAATAATGTTGATGGATCTATGCCCTTCTATAATCATACATGCTTATCCCCCCCTCACATATAGTTGTTGAATTTATAGCCATATGTTTAGAGTCTGATGCAATTGCATCACTTTGAAGTATGTATGTCATTCATGACCGATATATCCTAGGAAATTATTTGCACCTCTATCCTTGCATAGTTCTGAAGCTTATGTATATACATTTACTTGAATCCATGTTTGTAATTACATTCATCTTCTGAAGACTACATGATTGTGCACATTTGAAAGGTATTAAGAATCTGGAACTAAACAAAAGAAGAGAGCTAAATGGGAAAAGAATAGATGGAATTCAAGTAATGAGAAAATTAGTGAAGGGGATACAAGGAAAAGATGAAGGGGGGGGGGGGGGAATGTGGCTTGAGTCAGTGGTAAATGAGAATATGGAAAAAGATTTAGTAGGATTCATGTCTCAAGATTGAGATAAATGTGAAGGAATCCCATAACCAACACAATCTTGAAATCACCTAGTTGCAATTGTGGAAGGACATCTTATTAATCAATGAGTCTTGTATGAGCACATTTTTGATTTACCAGCTTTTGTATACCTAAATGATTAATTATGACTTATATGTAAGTCTTGTTATATAACTTGACATTGTCATTTTTCTACAACAGGCACTCCACAGATCGTGAAGTTGCACTCATGATGCTTATGGCCTATTTGTCATACATGTTGGCAGAGGTACTAAAGACAAATTTTTATATCATTTTAATTATTTATTTCTCGTCTTTCTTTAAGTTTTGATTTTTGTTTTATCACTTTTATTTAATTTGGAAAAATCATGATGCCTTGACCCTCCAGAAAGTATGTTCAAAAGTATTAGTATTCATAGTAAAATTCTATAGTTTGTCACATTGAAATATTGAAGGTTTATAGCAAGGAATGCAACAGGAAAAAGAAATTGAAGATGAATGCCTTACATTTCATCATTCTATCTCCTTTGGGCGCGCCTCTTCAGTAAATTACTTATATCTTGTAATACACGTACATTAGTTTAAGCAGACATTTTGGACTTCCATTGGAATAGATTGCACCATACTTGTTTAATGTCTAAGTCATCTGCAGTTCAAAAACAATATGACTAAAATGAATTCAGTTACCACCCAATAAAAAAAAAAAGAAAAAAAAAAAGAGAGATATAATCTCATTGCAGAAAACATTTGTCTACAAATACAAACAGAAGAATTTAGGGAAATAACATCAGTAGCTTAAACTAATTTTCCAAACAAATAACACCATCTGACTGATACAAGATATGTGATGAATATGAAAATATCACCCTATTGTTTTTTCTTAAAAATTAATAAATTCCCATTTTTCCTGCAGCTTTTAAATCTAAGTGGGATTTTGACAATATTCTTCTGTGGCATTGTCATGTCTCACTACACTTGGCATAATGTTACGGAAAGCTCACGAGTTACAACCAAGTAAGAACATATCCTTTCCCTCTTAACGGTGATAATATTGAACAGCCCCAATCAGAATTAAACTTATTAATTTGCGTATATGAAGTATCATAATGCCTACAACAAGGGTGAGCTCCTATTGCGCTTTCACTACAATTTGTTGATATTTCTTGTTGTTGGAGTGGAAAGACAGTGTAATGTTCACAAATCCATGGCAGCATACAAGTACCATGGTTTTTTTTTTTCAACTGCCAGTAATATGGGGGCATCAACCCCCCCTCCATAAAAAAGGAGATGGACAGAAAATTTGTTCAAATTGTTGTCACATCAAATTATAGTATTTGTAAAATCTAAGAATTTACTCAATAGGCCCTTTAGGACCTTAGAAAGGGTGTCTTAATTAATAAATGCTTATAAAACTCTTAGCAGCTAAATTAGACAGTAAGGCCAACCAAATTAAGTCACATACAGTGCAGAAAGACAATGGATAATTATAAATTTAAAAGCAAATAAGTATTCGACAGGAAAGAGGGCAATTAGTAACTTTAGATTGAAATGCTGGCAAGCAAGGGATGCAGAAGCCATGATATTTTCTTGCACAATTAAGGTTCTCTCAAGCTGGATCCTCAATCAACATTCTTATCTATAAAAATATCTCTCAGTCAGCAATAACCATTGGTGGATTTCATTTGAAAAGGTGTCAGGATTCAAATGTTTACATATTTACTTTGTTCTCTTTTCCATTTTACTTCCAATCTCCAATTTACTTTAACTTTGTTTCTATCCTCTCATTTGCGGCTCTATTGAATAAATTCTTATCAGTCTGCAATTTACATGTTTCAACAGAAATAAGGGACTCTGATCTTTGTACATTAATAGGCAAGACAAGTGTTAACATTTTAAGAATACAAATGAAGATTAAGCTCCAATGACCTATTCTAATCTTCAAAATGGTTTGATGCAGGCATGCATTTGCAACAATATCGTTCATTGCAGAGACTTTTATATTCCTATATGTTGGCATGGATGCCTTAGACATTGATAAATGGAAAAGCAGCAAAGCAAGGTTACTACTTTCCTATTTCACATTTCAGAGCCCATTGTTAACTGACAGCTAGTATATTGTTTCAGATAATATGAAACAACAATTACCAAATTCAGATATTAAATGTCATGTCATGTCATGCATGTTGCTATAAAAATGGTCACAATAAATGCATCGTAACTTTTAGCTATTGTATTCAGCCAAAAAAAAAAAAAAAAAAACCTTGTTGCTATTGTAATTGTTATCTTTAAATTTTTTTTTTTTTAAAAAGGAGAAAAAAAGAAAAGAAAAGGTCGTATGTAGTGCACAAGGCTCCTGCTTCTAAGGGGTCTAGGCTAGGTGGTATTGACCATGCTCTCTAATATCCTAGATAGAAAATCATTGCCTCAAGCCCTCAACTGAACAAAAAATGGCAGTTAGGCAAATACTATATATAATAGTGCAACACATAAGAATATTCTATTTTTATTTTCATTTTGTTCTCACCAAAGAAAAATCACAATTACCACATTCAGAAGACATGTAATATATTTCATTTTCCATTTTCTTTTCCTATGGATTTGATACCATTTAATTGGTTTCATGCTATTTGTTTCAGCCCAGGAACTTCCATTGCTGTGAGTTCAACATTATTTGCATTAGTGTTGGTTGGAAGAGCAGCATTTGTGTTCCCTATCGCCAATATTACAAATTGCATAAAGAAAAGACCAAGTACAAAAATTGAGCTACGGAAACAGGTGATAATTTCAGACATCTTCAGCACTTAGCTATTGCCATTGATTCTAGCTCAAGCTTTGCTAACCATCTGAAATCTCAGTTTATAATATGGTGGGCAGGCCTTATGAGAGGTGCAGTAACTATCGCCTTGTCTTATAACCAGGTAAGTAGACAATATCTCAAGTCAATATCAACTGAATATGTCGATTCTTGAGCAGTTCTTAACTTCTGCAATCTCCAATTGCAGTTTGCAAATTCTGACAAGATGTTAACAGAAGATAGTGCACTAATGATCACCTCAACTATAATTGTTGTTTTGTTTAGTACCGTGGTATGTTAATTAGCTTCTTGATCTTTAATTTTCATTGCTATAAGGTCCATTATAGTTAAAGTGTTGTCATTGCACTATGCATCCAACCCATGAGCCCTTCCTTTTCATGTTGTAGGAACCCAAAAAATGATGTCATTAAACCAAAAATAACCTAAATCTTGCAAGATAATAAATGGTTGGGTATACACACTCAAGTATAAAAAGAAAAAAAAGAGAAAACTCTTTGAAAGGTCTGCCTTAGTTAAACATAACAATACTTCTTCTCATCAAATCTATTTTCACACTTCTCTTTTCTTTTTTTTTCTTTTTTCTTTTTTTTACATAATTATGTCCAGCCTGTAGTTTATTTCTAGCCTATATGTAGAAGAAGATAATCATCAATAAGATTCATACGAGCTTTTAGGTTTTAATACAAATGCACATTTAGGCTGCACATTATCGTACTAGTTATTGAACTCATGACACTCTTGAACATCATTATGTGTTCTTCTTTTCTTTGTTATCCAAACAGGTCTTTGGTTCCATAACAAAGCCCCTTATTGAAGCAGTGCTGTTACGGAATGCAAAACCAGTACATTCAGATGCAACTGACATACCAAGTCTAGATGACTTACAAATATTATTCCTTGAAAATAATGACCCGGGTGATCAAGGTGGTAGCAATGAACCTGCCCGCCGGAAGGGTAGCTTAAGCTTGCTAATAAGTAACCCCACTTCAACTGTTCACTATTTTTGGAGAAAGTTTGATGACAAGTTCATGAGACCAGTATTTGGTGGACGGGGTTTTGTCCCATTTGTTCCTAGTTCTCCAACAGGTGCAGCAGATCCTCAAACTTCTTAATACGATTTTCTGGTGCAATAAACTTGTAATGGAGCTGCAAGATTTCATTTTTTATTTTTGATTTTTTTAATAATGCTGAAAAAGGAAAGCATTCACAAAATTAATTGTATCATAGCAGGTAAATTATTTATAGACTTCAATGACAACAGTTGGAGTATATCTATATGTTGATTTTTATTTGTCAGCATTATAAGCATGAATGTGTAATTTTTAAATTCTAGTGAATTGAGCTATGGAGATTTAGTTATTTATTTCGGAAATTTATTGCTCGTTCACTTTGAAATGACAATGCAGTTGTTACAAAAATTCCTTAATCAAACATAAAATCGACCTAGTTATTCATCCAAAAAAATACAAATGGAACCATTGCTATCAAGCATGATCTAAGTAATAAAAGTTCAATATAAGCTCAAGTAACCCTAAGGGGTAGACTTAGTGTTTCTTAAGGGTTGACTTAGTGGTTCCTAAAGCCACATAATATCCATAAAATTCTAGCTTTGAAACGTTTAGCCTACATCTTATGGACAAAGACATAGGTTTTTCCTTGTAATAAGTTGTTGTTTGTGCAATGAGTGAATTACACACACTCGAGGGAATAGATCAGGTGATTGATGAACTCTAGAAACCATATTTCTTACTCTTAACTTCTTTTAATATAGATTTGAAAATATGGTTTTAAGCAAAAAATGACACTCGTTTTGAAGACAGGATAATTCTTTGGATGAGTTCAATAAGTAACCACAAAATTGTGGCCTCAATGTCAAATTGTATAATTGTGATGAAAACTAAAACTAAAGGACTCATCAAATAAGCAAACTCTTCCCTGGCTTCTTCCAAATCAAAACAAGCTGGTTGCTCCATCATTGTTGCATTAGGATAAAAGGATCTTTCCTTTCTCAGGCTCTAATCAATAAAAAATGTTGGTTTGGACCAAAATGACTATTTATTTGCAAAACTTAAAGGATACATTTCACAAGTGTCAACATCATAAATTGGCATTTCAACAGAAATCCATGCTTCTAGAGATCTATGGCTATCCATATTCATGTTACCAAAATGTGTACTTCAAACTCCTTGAAGGTGAAAACCTGAGGCCATCCCAGAGAATACAATCTATTGTAAGTCTAATCCTAAATGGCCAAGAGTTACTACTTTCTGACAAATTGCTGCAAACTTCCTTACCATTGTTGCTACTGCTATCTTCTCCTGTTCCACTTCCAAGTTCCAACCCTCACCATTTTCTTCATCATGCAAATGAAATAGAAGTGAAGCAAGAGAAAGAAAAGGTGTGGAAGGAATTGAAAAATACTTGCTTTATATTGGGACAATGAGGCATATCATTTCTTTTTTCAATACAGTGCATTTCTGTTATCTATGCTTCATCATTTTCTTGAATATGGTTCAAGTCCTATGAAGCAAGCCTATCTTGCTAATAGTGCAGACGAAGCTGGCTGAGTTCATGTATGAGCACTAATAAAATGATCAAGTTTGATTAAAAACTATAAACTATAAACTATAAACTATCTAATGCATAAAATATTACCAAAATTCTGGTCAATTTTTTAGGATTCTTCTAATATATACTCTCTAACAAGGAACAAGGTTGTCCCAGATGAGTGACCATAATTAAAATCAGTCATGGTACTGAAAACGTCCTCTTTTACATGGCAAAATGCTAAGAAGATACAAATATATAGTTTCAAATTCCCAAAAACATAATAAGGCACACTTCAATTTCCAGATAGCAGGTTCAGAGATCCCAGCAGAATTTTGTCTTACAAAGCAGAGTTTTCCCTACTAATTGGTCCATATCTTCACTTGTCTTTCCAGCTTTAGCTTACACATTTGTAATTCATTGAGTTGCACCTTCATTGTGTCAACTACTTTTTGCAATATCTTTATCTCTTTCTGCGAATCCATCCATCCATTTTTGGTCATTGGAAATCTGATCCAAAAGTTCTCATTGGCCTTAATATGTTGACTTTCTCTAAGATGTGAGTTTACAAGTTTTTGAAGTCCATCAATAAAATGTCATATAATTTAATAACACTAGTTGTCCAGGGTTGTGTTTTGAAATTTATCTAAAGAGATTTTACGGCCATTGAGGTTTGAAATATCCAATAAAAGACCCAAAAAAAAAAAAAGAAAGATACTTCTTTTCAGTAAGTAAACTTCTATTTTATGATTGTAGGTTTTAGAAACTCAATTTTAAAATAATATAATCATCACTAAGAATGAAAAAAGTTCCATACCTTGGGATACATGTCAATGGTTCTATGAAGGTTGTCATCACAATACTGAGAATTTTTTGGCAATTTTTCTGCAAGTGACTAAAAATTTGTTGCACTAAGATTCTCATTCCTTGTAACCAGGGTAAGATAACCATCTATCAATCTTTAAAAAGAAAATATTTTTGGTGCAGGTTTGCTTGAAACAAAAGTAATATAAAATTCTACCACCCTAATAACAATGCCCACACTATAACCATTATCATTGTCTCCATAATTCTTTACAAAGAGATCTGGAACATGACACTGACCCAACATAGAAGAAATTCTTCTAAAGTTTCAATAATTCAGAATTTATTTTTATTGTCAAACCAACCTTGAGAAGGTGTAGAAGAGAATTGCAAGAAACTGAAATTTTTGCCATAGGAAGCACATTAATCAAGCATTCAGTTGTATCCCTTTGTAAATGATGGTTTAGATGTTTGGGAGCCAAATTGTGAAGTCCAAAAGTATTTGGGGAAAATCATTTTACAGTCCAATGGACTATGCATGATCCTACAAGCTCTGATCTCATCGCTTTTACTTTTGATAGTTTGAATCTCATTGAAAAAAGGATCTACTAGAAGGAATGAAAAATCTTCAAACCATCAATTATCACATGTTTTTGTTTGAGTATTGAGTTCCCAACAAAATTTTCTAGAAGCCTAGAACATACAAGCACTGTACATCATCATTTCACAAGTTGTATCTTTTTGGCGCATGCAGAAATGGGTTCACTGCTTCTGAAAATATAAAAAGTTTCCTTCCACGATGTAAGTATTAAGAAGCTTATAAAAGCATTTGTTTTGAATATTAGATTTTCTTGTTCACGATTGTCACTAAAGAATGAGCAGAAAATATAAAGGAGCAACATTGGCTGCTGTTAACCATTTATCCATAACAAAATTTAACTATTAATTCAAAAGATTTGGTTCCACCTGGAAGATTGTTTAGGGGGATAATGGGGCTAGTGTCTCTCTGACTCTCTGGCCAATACTTTGGAACACTAGTCTATTCAGATGTACACTTGTAATCAAATGGAGCTGACATAACAAAAAAAATTATTTTTAGTCGAAGTTTAATGAATTTGAACTTGTTGACTTTAATGTTTATCAAAGATCTTATTTTCAGTATATTAGTAAAATATTAAGAAGATTGAATATCTTGAATGATTAAATGATAAGAACTCATAGCTGACTCCATTTTAATTGGGATTATAGCTTAGTTGAATTGAGTTGAGTTAAAATAGTAAGTGAGGGTAATTAAGATATAACAATTTTGGTTTTTAAAACTTTTATTTTAAGACTAGTTGAACAATTTCAAGGATTTTTGGATACAAAAATATAGCCTCGTTTCAAATCCAACAAGAAAGAGAATGAATTCATTTGACCACTATGAGTTTCTTCTTTGGACTGAATAAAGGACACCATATGGAAGCAAATTATCTTTATGAGTCAATATTTTAATGGAGATTCTATGGGTTTGATGTCAGCTTTACATTTGTCACACAAAGAAAGATTGATTCATCTTTTATTGAGAACAAAGTAATTGAGTGCACCTTATGCATATAAAAACTTGAATCTCCAACTCTTACGATAAGATCACTTGCAAATTTTTTCCAAACAACCCTGCAAAGAATAAGTTGGAGTTGTTGCCATATAAATATCATTTGTACGTAAATATTGCAAGTAAATCATCAACATTCCTTATAAATGTATGCATAGAGAGAAGTCTATCTTGAAAGAGAGAGGTGGGGAGCAGGGGATGTTATTTTGCTGGAAAAATGACACATCTATTATGCTTCCCACCATATATTAAACCACAATTGGAATTTTCACCATCAATACTTTTCCTTCCCACCGTAGGCTTACTATCATGTGCAGCGATGTCAAACTTGTATTTCGATCTTTTTCGAAAGCTTTATTGCTTGTATCTTTCTTGCTGCTCACAGAGACATGCACTTACATATATATACAGATGGAACTTATGCCAGTGATATACAAATTCAAGCATGTGATGGACAAAAGTTCTATGCTGGCCTTTTTACTGTGATTGTGCAATATTTAGTTTGAAGCAGTTACATTATTAACAAGGTTTTTTTAATTTGGAATCCCTAGAGATTTTAGATATAGGTGAAGAGAGTGGACAGAATGGGGCCACACAATGATAATATACTGTTCTACAATCAAATTTACTTATAGAGAGACGCTAAACCACCTTTCTCCATCAGTGTCACTCTTGAAATGCATTAAAGAAAATCATTCAATTGATGGAATAATGTCTTGTTAAAAAAAAAAATTGAAAAGAAAGTTGTCCCAACCATTGAATAGATTCATCTTTTGTTCTTATATGAATAAATGACAATATATGAGCATTATTAGGTGTGCTACACTTTTATAAATTGGTCTAATTTATTGTATCAAGTTTGAAAAACTAATAGAGCTCAGAAATACATATAGGACCAAAGAACCTTTGACATATAAGATGTCATTAGTATTTCAATATTCTCCTTTTTCAGTTCCCTAGTTGCATTTCATCCCTGGCAAAAAATTTGACATATAATGGGGTCAATAGCATTCCAATGTCCTCTTTTTTTTCCCCCTCTAGTCTAATCTTATTACACAACAAACATTATATACACTTGACCCGGAAAAAGAATTTCAACCACTAATCAAGTATTTGCATGAATAATTCATTAGTTCTTAAATTGGACAGGAGAAAGGATTAATAACATGTTTAAAACAGACCAGCACTACAAAAATCAGGCTTTCTGCTGCGTTTTAATCCCATGTTACGCCCTTCAAAAATGTAGAAGTTCTAGAGAGGTGAACATCTCATGGTGTCAATCTCAACACAAATTAGCAGGCACCATCGTCTAAAGGTAGTATTAAGTAGAAAAAGTAACATCCACATAGCCAAAAAAGCTTTGACATTCTCAATACTTTGACACACTGACATAGCAACATTTTATGTACCCACAAATAGCCAAAAAAGCTGCTGCCAACCACCAAGGAGCTCAAGAGATATTCATCAAACACCTTGTGTCCAATAGTTCACCCTTGGTTCAAAAATAGAAAACAGAGGACCCCAATAGATATCATACCCTGAGAATAAAATGGCCCACATAATAGTCCACATACTTTCTTTAAATATGAGAAGAAAAAAAAAAGGTTCCAATAAACATGATTGCATTTTTTAGAAATTCAAGGAAAAAAATAATTTTGAATGAAGGTCTAAAGGTTGGGTGTGAAAAACAGTTGTACAACAAAGTGTGCAAATAGCATTCTTGTGTTATCATAAGCCAATAGCATAAAATTTCAAGTATTATACAAACATATTATCAATTTTGAAAGTGCTTACTAATAATGTAAATATATACCCCCTTGTTCAGTTTGTCATCTTTACAAGATACTAAACCAATCAACTCTAACAAGCTTAGTAGCTTCATTTTTTTATGTCCAACAAACCATTTAAACCAGAAATGGAACATACCTCTAAGCTGAGTATTCCTTTTTGGCCGTCATTATAACTTACAAAGCCCCTGCAAGATTGATTTCGACATTCTAGGTAATCCACAAGGCACCCACCATCAAGGGGAAAAAAATAAAGCAGATGATTAAAAACTAAGAGGAAAACCATCTTTTCTCTTTTTGGTGGTTCAGCTCTGTTTTTCTGGATTCTTATATTCTCTAAGACTGCATGGTTGCCCTCAATTTAAGATGATACCTCCATAGTTTGAATGCAACAAAGTTAATATTGGTATATTGAGTATTATTTAAGCAAAATAGTATACATCTAAGAAATTTTAAAGTACCTTTGTTGGAGAATTTGTAATTTACCTAAAATTAAAAAGGTTGCATTCTTAAAGTTACGAGTCTTATTTGCTTGTATGTTATGTAATTGATGCAACTTAAAACTTGAGGTCACTAAGACCTTTTGTCAAACATGAAACATCACCCATAGCTCCAAAAAGGTCATTGACAACCAACACCCAAACACACTTGCAGAGCTACAACCAGCTCAAATTTTGTTCAAAACACCCAAATGCAACCACCACCAAAGCAGATGAGCTGCAAACCATTACAAATCCACCAATAAAAAAAAGAATTAAAATACAGAACCATCACAATATCATAAAAGAGCTCACCTCAGGGTTGTTGCTTGCACTAGAAGTGGTAGGTAAGAATTTAGTAAGCTGATTGTAGAATTAAAATCCAAATTTAATAAATGTAACAACACATTAATTGATTTGAGAGATACGAAAACACAATCCAAATAAGCTTCATCTCAAAAGGGGAAAAAAAAATGAAAGTTCCACCCTAAACTACACAAATAGACATCCATAACAACACATAAGCTTAAAAAACAAAGGACTAAGGCTCAATCCAAATGGAAAATATAGAAATAAAATTTAAATAACATTGGGCTTTCTGTAAACAATTATAGTGAACGCTGAAATTACACTAGACACATTGAAAGATCATTTGTGTCATTGAGGGTTGTCTTTACAATCAAATTAATGTGTAACATCTCCAAACAGGAAGGCATTAACCCCCCTCCCCCCCCCCAAAAAAAAAGCCTTTCCAAGGAAAGAGAACAGTGATTGAACCCCATAGAACTTAATAGAATGTGCAGACACTGAATTTCCCATTTCTCTTCAACCTCCATCTCACTTGGTCAGCACTCTCTCTATTACTGATATGGAATCTAAAAGACGGAGGAATGATGCCACCGGCTTTAAGTCTTAGTCTTCTACCTTCACCTTATATCCCAACTTCTTCATCCCCCCTCACCCTATCCCACCAACAAAGATTCCACTAAAGATTCTCTATCAGTGGAACTAGCCTACAAGACAGGAAAAGCCATCCTCAAAGGCTGATCTTCACATCAATGGTCATGTCAAAACTATATCCGACTATCATAGCCAACATTAAAATTAGTGTGCTGTAGAAATCTATCTCATTTTATCCTAATGTTTTTCCACATGCTACATCCATGCCTGGGAGGGGTGGGGGATAATTCTAATGATATCTCGAGGTTACCAAGCTTAGCTGCTTTGCTTGATTTAATGGAGCAACCTTATCACATAGATGACAGCCTTGACCGTTAACTCTAGATGTCACTAACAGAATCTATTATGCAAGTTGTGGATCTAAAACCATACTGTCATAAAGCAATAACAAGAAAATTTTTTTTTTTTTTTTTCATGTACTTCATGCCTTTGGTGTTAGAATATGAGTGAATAATATGACAGCTACTAAAATCTTAGACACCACAGCCTATAGTACATTCTCTTTTAGTTACAATCCATCTACAATTTAATAGTGTCTTATTGTTCTTTTTATTTTTTTATTACAATTTTTTTTTTAAATAGTAAATCTCTACACATACATAAATAGTAGACCTTTTATTTTTCTTCCACTTTTTTTTTTTTTTGGGGGGGGGGGGTGTGTTGAACAAGTGAGCTGCTTGACATGTGAAATTCTAGATAATAATACAAAATGGATAATTTAAAAGCCAATTAGACTTGTTATACATTTGACTAGTGCTAAGTTCTATGACTCCATAGCCTACAATAACTTGCATTCAGATTTAATTCTACATTGACCTAACCATTCTCCCATAGTTCTAAGAATCTTAGTTTAAGTTTCTTAATGTATAAGATATTAGTGAAGAAATGGTGGGAAAGAACAAAAGAATTTTATGGGAGTATCTACAAATCACTAATATTGAACTATAACTTATAAATAAACTCTAATACCTTCTAGGAGTATGCAAGCAATACCGATCAAATTCCTCTATCTTAGACCTTTTCATCAAAGAAAAATCCTGCATCATGTAAATGCTAACATCCAAAGCCAGATGATGGACAATGTATTACCCATTATTGTTATCCACAGAGATCCGACTTGAAAAAACAGAATTGTTGACTTAAGCACTCTCTACTTTCATCGTTGATTGTTGTGATAAAACAGGATTTTAAAATGAATTCATGAACTGCACTACTATGAAGCAAATTACTGAATTGATTAATAAATTTGACAACACAAATAAGCTTTTCTCAAAAAGGGAAAAAATTAAAATGAAAGTTCCCCCTAAACTACACAAATAGACCGCCATAAGAACACATGATTCAGCAACAAAGAACTAAGGTTCAACCCAAATGGAAAAAATACAAATAAAAACTGAAACAATATTTGTCTTTTCAATAAACAATTATCATGAATGTTGAAATTACATTGGGCACATTGATAAATCATTTGTGTCATTGAGGGTTTTCTTTACAATCAAATTAAGGTGTAGCATCTCTGAACAGATGGCTATTTTATATGTTTCTTTTGAGATTTGGGTATTCCCCAAGAATACATTTGGAATGAGCAGGATAACTGCAATCTTCACAATAATAAAACCATTGCTTGGGATTTCGTTCTTCTTCACAGATGTCACAGTAATACTCATCGGAGTCATCTTCAGGAGCATAACATAGAGTGAAGGGATGCTCATGTTGGTAGTACCATGCGGTTTGTGGAAGTGTAGCACATTTGAAGTCTAGAACAAATTCACATGTGGTACAACGGAATACTGGGTATTTTTCAGATCCACAAATACCACACTTCTGTGTATAGTTTGTGATTGAGAGGTAAAGACGATGGTCATGACAGGCATGAGCAAGGGTGTTTGAGGTCAAACTACATTGAACATCGAGTTTGAAGTAGCATCTCTCACATTTGTAGTAAAATCCATTGCATCTCTCGTTACAGACAACACACTCAAAATAATCATTCTCATAAGTGAAAGTGAGGGCAAGTGGGTGTTGATGAAGTGGGTGTTGTTTTATTTTGGGTAATTTAGTACAAGATATATGAAGAAAGAAGCTACAATCGACACAACTGTAAAAAGATGGAGTGAGAATAGCTCGTACTCACCCGTTGCAAATTTTGTTATTTGGAACCTCATCAGTAAGCTTTAACTCATGCTTATAGTTATGGCTGAAGTGTTTGATTTCTGTGGCAATTTCACTTCCGTCCACCCGCACAGTGGTTTTTATGACTTTGCAAATTTCTGAGGCAACGGATTGATCGAGCTTTGAATCTACATTTTCCAGCACAGCTTTTTACTCGGCGGACTCCTCCTCTTTAAGTTCCAGCAAATTTATGTCCTCCATGTTAAACACGTCTATAGCACAATCGAGGTGGGCAGCGAAATCGCATGTGGAGCAATAGTAACGGCCATAGTTTGTGTCCAGTTTTAGAAAACAGAGTTGACAGAATTGGGAGTTGGATTGATGGAGTTGAAGAGAATGGATGAGGTTGAGGGGGTGATTGTGCCGTACGACTTTGAGTCTGCGTGGACGATAAGCACATCTTCTATAAATTCCGAAACCACAAGGGTTACACACATAGGGCATGCCTCTGTCTTCTTTGCCACAAAGGTCGCAAGTGAACGTAATCCACTTACAAAGGAGGGTCAATGGGTGGTCGAGGTGAACTTCAGCTGCTTCCATGGTGGGCGCTAAAGAACCACATCTAATGTGAAGCTTAATATTGCAACGGAAACAACCATAACAATATTCCGAACGATTTTCTTTGCAAACTTGGCAATTGCTAAAATCTTTGTTGACTTCTGAATTATATTCATCAAATAGAAGAAAAGGATGTAACGGGTGCAATGGATGGTGCAGCAACCCAAGGGTAGTTCCGCACATAATTTATAATGAAAGGTGTACATCCATTCTTCTGAAACTCGGTTTTAGAAGAAAACGTTCATTAAAAATCGAGTTTTAGATACTCGAGTACCTAAAACGAGTTTTAGAAAACTCAATTTCATAAAGTTATCCACGTGGAATACTTTGTCCACGTCAGTTTTTGAATAACCCTAAAAATTGAGTTTCTAAAACTCGAGTTCTAGTTTGATCTCGAGTTTTAGAAACTCGAGATGCTAGTTTCACACATACTTTCAAAACCGGGCAACTAACTTTATTGTGCTAGTTAGCACAATAAAGTTATTTGGAAAAAAAATTCCCATCCTTCGCATTCTTTACAACTGTAGCTAGGACCCAATATTGGTTCCCTGCAACCATAACACTCTTTGCCATAAATTCTGTCTTCATTGAAGACCAACGGATGCCCCGGATGGATAAAATGTTGAAGCTGCTTCATCTCCTAATGACATACATAGACCCAATAAAAACAAACGGAGAGAGAGAGAGAGAGAGAAGCGCAAGTAAGCAACAGAAGTAACAGAAGTAAACATAAATGGTGAGGTGATGATGTTAGCATTTTGGGCTTATTGTTGAACCTTCCAATCTGGATAACCCATAACACATGATGGTATTGGTGGGCTTGGTTTTGCTCAAGTTTATTTTTGGGGTTTTGGGAATACTATGTGCATGTGTTGGTTTGTGGGCTTGTTAGTAAATGGCTCACGCCGGATTGTGGGCTTGTTATTTTGGACTTTCATGAATTAAATGAAGGCGAAAATGCACTTTTGGTCTCTACATTTTGGGCATATTCTCAATTTGGTCCCTAAATTGATTTAGATCCTAATTCAGTCCCTGATTTTTAAAAATCGTTTTTAAAATAGTCCCTACCGTCAACCCAGTGACAGAAAATGCTAAGGTGGCAAACGGAGGTCCTAGCTGTCAAACCCATTTATTAAAATAATCATTAAAAAGCCAACGTGTCCCACTTACACCCACGTGACCCCTCACGTGACACTGCCACCTCATCTCCCGTAGACTTAGCCCTCACATGACCCTCACGTGTCCTTGCCACGTCATTTCTCGCCCACTTAGCCTACACACGTGACCCTCTCGTGACTGAACTCATAAACTACCGTCAGTCTTCACTCTTCAGTCCTTCACCGAAAATCCCCAAATTTCACCTTCACTTGGAAACAAAACCAAACCCTAACAATCCCAAATCAACCCGTGTCGTCTTCATCCTTGTGTTCTTCCCCAACATCCAACTTGAAAACCGTAACATTCCTCTAAGAAAACCATTTCCCTGAAACTTGAAAACCCATAATTTGAGAAATCATAGTGAATTAGAACGACAGAGACTTTTACCGCAGCTAATAAGCTGCGAGGTGCAAAGCTATTTCTCTATATGTGTGTATCTATTTATGTGTGTATCTGTGTGTATATTTGACTCTCTTCGAAAAGGTGTGAATGTGTGTATATCTGTCTCTGTCTCTCTTACTTTTAACGCTTTCTGTCTCTCTCATCGATTATGGACCACAATTTGAGTGCTTTATTATGCTTTTATTTGTATAATGTTGTTTGGTTGGTGTATTTTTCTGTTTGGCCTTTAAGGATCATGGAGGACCATGTGTGTTCCCTGTTATTAGTAAATGATATATGTTTTAGCATTGTTTTATGTTTAGAATATATAGAGTCAATGCATGTTTGACTTTTGGTTTAGTTTTGTCTTTATTGAAATAAAATATTCTGTAAATAATTTTTCATGCATGCAGGATGGACGAGTCTTTTACTCTGTATGTGCATCATGGTGGACATTTTAGTGAAAATTATCAAAAGTACGTGGGGAGTGATGTGGGGGTAGTAGATGGTTATAATCCTGATAAGTGGTCTAAGGTGGAAATTGAGTCTATCTGTAAAGATTTTGGGTACACATGTGTGAGTAGGTTGTGGTACACAATACCTGGGGAGGATGATCAGGAGGGTAGGATGTTCCACTCGATCAAGGATGACAAGGATGCAATGTTCATGACTGGTTTGGTGGGGGGTCATGGACATATTCATGTATATGTCCAGCATCCAGTACATGACCCTATACTGATTAATAATGGTAATGGTGTGACATTGGACCTTGTTGTAGAGCCTGAGCCTGAGGGGTACAATTCTAGTGATGGGGAACCTGCTTTTGAGAATGGAGATGACTTCTATCACGGTGATGATGATTTTGATGGTCATCAGTACTTCTATGAGGGTGATGAGGATGATAGGGATGATAGGGGTAGGGATGATTCTGATTCTGATGTTGAAATACTTGGATGCAAGAAACCTGGTAAGGAACCAGTTGTTGAGGAACCACAAGGGGATGGGGCTGTCACCACTGATAGTAATGAGAGTTCTAGTGATACTGAAATGGAAGGGACTAGAGAAATGAACCCCAACCAAAGGTATGTGGGTGAAGATAGTAGTGATAGCTGGGACAATGATGTTGAGGCAACATTGCCAGATCAGATAGGGGTTGGTGTAGTGAACTCAGATTACACCAGTGAGGAGCTATTAAGTCTGACTGAGTCATCATCTCGTGGTGATGAAGGGGTTGATGATAGTGACAGTGAGGGTGATGGTGATGGTGATGCTGCGCATGGACATGTGGATGATGTCACTAGGAGGAAGAAGTTTCCAGTGTTCAAACCAGTTTCTAATCCAGAACACATTAGGTTTGAGAAGAATATGTTGTTTATTTCCCCTAAACAGTTCAAGGATGCTGTCACTGAGTATGTAGTGAATGGTGGATGGAGGGTGAAGTTTGTGAAGAATGATAAATTAAGGGTTAGAGCCAAGTGTCAACCTCCTTGCAAGTTTACAGCTTACCTAGCAAAGCTACCAAGGGAGATGAGTTACCAACTTAGGACCTTGAACTTGGAGCACACATGTACTAGGAGCTACAAAAATCCAATGTGCACTACCAAGTTCCTTGCAAGGAAGTTGATGAAAAAGGTGAGGAGACAACCTAATATAAAGCTGAAGGATATTCAAGAAGCAGTGCATGAGAAGTATGTGGTGAATATCAGTGCTGGGAAGGCCAGTAGAGCTAGGGGAAAGGGCTCAAGAGTTTGTTGATAGGTCTTACACAGAGCAGTACAATGAACTCTGGGATTATTGTGCAGAACTGAGGAGATCTAGTCCTGGTAGTACAGTTCTGATGAAGACTCACACTTATAATAAGGGAGATTTAGCAGCTGAAATGGATTTACAGATAAGAGTGCCCTACTTTGAGAGATTGTACATTTGCTGGGCTGGGTGTAAGAAGGGATTTTTGGCAAGCTGCAGGCCAATAATTGGATTGGATGCTTGCCATCTTAAAACCAAGGTGGGGGGGGGCAGCTGATTGTTGCAATTGCAAGGGACCCCAATGAAAAATATTTCCCTTTGGCTGTGGCAGTAGTAGAAGCTGAAACCAAGGACTCATGGACTTGGTTTATAAACCTGTTGCTAGCTGACATTGGTGACAGCAAGAGGTGGACATTCATATCAGACCAACAGAAGGTATTTCCATATTTTATGTTTGTTTATAACATGAGAAATATGAACAACAATTGTATGTGATGTATATATACTTACTTCTTGTTGTTTGCATTTGGCAGGGATTAGTGCAGTCGTTTGCAGATAACTGGCCTCATTATGAACATAGGATTTGTTGTAGACATTTGTACAACAATTTGAGGAAGCAACATCCTGGTCTCCTAATAAGAGAATTGTTTTGGAGAGCAGCAAAAGCAACTTATGCACAGGAATTTGAGAGGGTAATGAATAAGATGAAAGATATTGATGAGGGTGCATACTTTTGGCTGAAAGGACACACTACAACAATATGGGCTAGACACATGTTCAGGGGTGATGGGCTAAGTGATACTATCCTCAACAAAATGTGTGAAAGCTTCAACATTAGGATCATAAAATTCAGAGAGAAGCCCATTATTAGCATGGTATGCAAATTTCCTATACTTTATGTATGTAGGTCTGAGTTATATATTTTTTAGTATACACTAATACGTGGGTTGTTTATGTATGCAGCTTGAAGACATTAGGTTGTATTTGATGAATAGGTCCCAACAAAATAGATTGAGTATTTTGAAGGAAGAGTTTGAGTTGTGCCCTAAAGTATGTAAAAGATTGCATAGGGAGAAGATGAATAGCAGTAAATGGTTGGCTTGTTGGTCTTCTGACACAACATTTGAGGTTAAAAATGGGCTACAAAGTTTCATTGTGGACCTGGAGAAGAGGACATGTACTTGTAGGAAATGGGACATCACTGGTATTACATATTGCCATGCAATTTCATGCATATTCTTCAACAGAGAGGCAGCTAAGAAATACACCAATGACTGCTACAAAGTCAGCACATACAAGGCATGCTATGAGCCCATCATTGATCCCATTAATGGTCAGAATATGTGGACCCCAACTAGACTCCCACCTGTGCAGCCTCCAATAAAGAGAAGGCCACCTGGCAGGCCCAAGAAGAAGAGAGCAAGGGAACCCAATGAACCAAGAAGGGGTCATAGCAAGGGGTTGGGTATTGCCAAGAGGTGCAAGTCATGTGGGAAGATATGCCACAATAAAAGAAGTTGCAAAGGTGAGGTTGGAGGGAATTCTTCACTGCCTACAGCTAGTGGTGGTGGTCCAAACAGCAGGAGTTCTAGTCTAAAACAGGTATAATACTTGTTTCAATTTTTTAATGTTATAATACTTCTTCACTGCCTATAATACTTGTTTCAATTTTTGCAATGTTAACTTGAGTGTATGTGTTGTTTATAGACAAGTGGAGGAATGGCCATCAATGAGCCAAATCCACCAAGGGTGCCACCTACCAAACAAGCTGCAAGCAATGCAGTAACCACCAAACAAGCTACAAGCAGCGCACCCCCCAATAGTACAACATTCAATACAAGCAAGAACACACATGGAAATCCAAAGAAGAGAAAGAAGGGGAGTGTAGAAAGAAGGGGAGTGTCACAAGTGAGACTTTGAATGCATCAAGAAATGCACCTAGGTACAGAGAAGTATTGAGGTTTGCTGAGAGCCAGTCATCTGTGCATGGGCCAATGGGATAACTGGTAGAGACTAAGCAAATTCCAATAGATGGTTGCTTTTTGTTTCTTTGAACTTTTTTGTGGTAGTCAGTGGCAGCAAAAGTCCTTTTTGTTGGTTGTATTTATTGCTGAATTGTGGCTGAATTATGTACATTTTGGTAGTGTTGAACTGTGGCAGCTAAGTACTGCAGTTTGAGATGCAATCACCTTTTTGTTTTTGTTGCCTAAACAATGGCTAAATTATGCAAAAGAAGTTGCAAATGAATATTGTAATATTGTGGTAGCTAAGCTTTGTGTATTGTGATTTGTGTATGACAACTAAGGTGTAACTTGATTGCCTATAATATTGTAATATTGTGGCAGCTAAGCTTTTTGTGTATTGTGATTTGTGTATGGCAACTAAGGTGCTAAGCTTTTTGTGTATTGTGATTTGTGTATGGCAGCTAAGGTGCTAAGCTTTGTGTATTGTGATTTTTGTATGGCAACTAAGGTGCTAAGCTTTTGTGTATTGTGAATTGTGTATAAGGTGCTAAGCTTTTTGTGTATTGTGATTTGTGTATGGCAGCTAAGGTGCTAAGCTTTTGTGAATTGTGATTTATGTATGGTAGCTAAGCTTTTTGTGTATTTTGGACAGATTCATGTCTGTCATGTATATAGTGCACCTTAAAGTGATGTATTGTACCATTAGGTTCAAACTTTGACCAATACTTTTTCCTTTTGAAATGGAAAGATTGTAAGAAGTAATTTGTTGAACTTGTTGGTACATGAGTTTTTCTTGTAAGATTGTTGGTAGCATAGGATTTTGGTTTGAGGTTTGAAGAGTACTCTGTATCACTCATCTATTAACTATTGAGACTTTTTGAATTTGTAAACCAAAGTGTATTCTGTCTGATGGAAAGTCTCCTTTTCTCTGTGGTGAATTGGTAGAAATTGATTTGGTTTCCACAATTAATTACTAGGCATGCTTTCATCTGTTGGCTTGCAATGAAAGACATGTTTCTTACAAGAGATAGATTGGCTTAAGGGGGGGGGGGTTTAGTGTGTTGTTCCCACTGTGCAGAGAGACCATGTTTTCTTTGAGTAACTGCAAGTTCAAGTATTTTCCAATGGGCAGTTTGCACACAATGACTGAATTGGTAACTTCAGGTCAGTGAGTTACACACAGTGACCAACTTAAGTTCATTTATCCATTAAAAAACTAGATAACATTGAACAATTTATCTAAAACAGCATATACACTTTATGTTCAATCCATGATAATTTCATTTCATTCAAACTGAAATTACAAAGGTAATTGGGATATAGTTTTCCACAGAATGCTTCACCAAATGCTCCACAAAATGCTTAATACAAGGCACTTCATTTATCTACCTTAACCCTACATACCTTAACCCTGCATACACCATCTAACCCACCCATCTAAACCACCAAAACTAAAATCACACAAAGAGAGATCCCACACATCAGCAATGCCAAAATCAGAGACACTGTCAAACACTTCTCCCTCTTTTTGCAAGTTGAAACTTGAGCCTCGAGTCTAAGAATGGTCCGCCTTTGTTTAGGGATAAGGACTTTACCACGCAAACAAATCTCATCATTAACCCATTGAAAATATTTGCACTTTCGTCCAACCTAAAATTCAAACCAAAATTTCAAACCAAATCAATCAGCCCACTAAAAAAGACGAACTAAAGAAAAAATTTTGAAATAACTCAGACCTTACCCAGTAATTAGGACACCCATAGAACCTTCTTCCTGGATTTTTCTCCATCCCGGACACCACTAGAATTGGTTTACCAAGGCTGGGGCAATAACACACGCGTGATGCTCTCCTTTTCAGGCTTGTCGAGGATGATGAGCTTGATTCCATCTCTTTAATGTGGTTTTGATGAGTGGGTGAGGCAGAGTTTTTGTCTGTGAGTGATTTAGGGTTCTTCGTGTGTGTCTGTGAGTGATTTTCTCAGGGAATGTTACGGTTTTTGTCTGTGAGTGATTTACCCAATTTTTGTCTGTGAGTGATTTAGAGTTTTTCTCAGGGGAATGTTACGATTTCAGGGAAATGGCTAAAGGGGCAAATGGGTTTTCAAGTTTCAGGGAAATGGTTTTCTCAGGGGAATGTTACGGTTTTCAAGTTGGATGTTGGGGAAGAACACGAGGATAAAGACGACACGGGTTGATTTGGGATTGTTAGGGTTTGGTTTCGTTTCCAGGTGAAGGTGAAATTTGGGGATTTTCGGTGAAGGACTGAAGAGTGAAGACTGAAGGTAGTTTATGAGTTCAGTCACGAGAGGGTCACGTGTGTGGGCTAAGTGGGCGGGAAAATGACATGGCAAGGACACGTGAGGGCTAAGTCCGCGGGAGATGAGGTGGCAGTGTCACATGAGGGGTCACGTGGGTGTAAGTGGGACACGTTGGCTTTTTAATTATTATTTTAATAAATGGGTTTGACAGCTAGGACCTCCGTTTGCCACCTCAGCATTTTCTGTCACTGGGTTGACAGTAGGGACTATTTTAAAAATGATTTTTAAAAATCAGGGACTGAATTAGGATTTAAATCAATTTAGGGACCAAATTGAGAATAGGCCCAAAATGTAGGGACCAAAAGTGCATTTTCGCCTTAAATGAATTGCTGTGTCAAAACATTTTTTATTATTTAATTCTGGTTGTAAGCTAGCATTTTGTTATTATACATTAAATTTTTACTATATATTATCTTCCTCCCTAAAACATAATTCACATCTTCTCTTACTATTTTCCTCTAAATTATATTAATATTTATTTAATTCTAGTTGTCATATAAAAATATACTGTTGCTTATTTTTTGCAATGTCAAAAATGGAAGGCAATGTTAGAGAGTTAAAAATATTTAGATACATATAAGTTCTTTTTTTAATAACTTTTTTAAAAACCTGTTTGTCAAGTAAGGATGTAGTTATATTTGAACAAAGTGCAGATTTTTTAGCAAAATATTATTATGGAAAAAAGTTATCAAATAATATAATTTTGTATAAGTTATCAGAAGTGTCTAATGAAATGACTAGGTGGATCACATGAATCACATCACATGTTTCATTTTGGGTCTTTTGTCAAATGGTGTTGGAGTTTTTTACAAAATATTTCACATTTTCTCTCACAATTATACCTAAATGATAATATTTATTTATCATAAAAAGAGATATATATATATATATATATATAACTCTTTTGAGGTGTTTGTTACCTTGGGAATTCTTTTGGGATGATCAGTAGTCTGTGCCTCAGTTTGTTGTTCTTTTTGTACCTCTTTCGCTTTCTGGGTTTGACCCTCTTCACCCAAATTCCTTGCATTGAGTCACCACTTTTGCCTTTTGACTCGGGCAGTTGATCCATCGTACAGCTAGCTGAGCAGTCAATTAAATTGGTTTTTTTTTTCAGTTAAATTTCTCAAGTATTTTTTTTCTTAATATTTGAAAATAATTTTTTTTTAGTTTTTAGAAAAAAAAATCTTGATTAATTTTTTAATTTTTTAATCAAGCTGATCTATTCTATCATGTTTTCAAATTTAATGTGACTAGGCATCATAAACTTAGTAATACACAAAAGAGCTTAAAATTATAGGATTTGTGCGTGTGTTGGTATTCCTAAATATATTAAACAAATATCTTGATAGTAAATTGCATCCGATTGTTGTGAGTGATGTACCTTTTATCAATGCTACATTAGACATAACATGAACTAAACCCATTTGACAATAAATATCGTTAATTCAAGTGCAACTTAACAAGTAAATAGGCCCAATTGCATTTGTAACATTTATAAGAAAAATTAAGCAAGTAAGCAACCTTGTCAACATTAGTAGAAAAAAAAACATACATACAAACAAACTTGAAGAATTAGCCATCGATACTTATAAAGAAAATCTTCTAAGTTAACCTTAATTTCAATTTTGTTAATACGAAGTTCATATGGAGCTCATCTATAATTTTTACTATATATAAACTAAATGGTGTTACTTCCAAAAGACAAAACATATTAAAGTTATTCCATTGTGCCAAAAATAAAAAGCATCTCCAACACAAAAGACAACAAATTAGAGAAAGAAAAAGAAAAACTTACACATAAAGACTCATACTTGTACTCTGCCAGCAAAGTTTCATAGTCACACCATCCTAACTAAATAACTCTCTCCCAAAAAAAAAAAAAAGATTTTGTAGGATGCTCCACTTAAAAGTCTCATAATTGATACTTGCTGTAGAAGCTAAAAAAAAAAAAAAAAGGAAATTTCGTTAGCTCCAGGTATAGGCTCATACTTGCACTTGAAAGTATTAAGAGTGGTTCTAGGACCACAAAATATTCCACAACTTTCTATCACAACTTTGACGTGGCAGACTGCAAGTAATTGTCTATTACTTACACATAGACCTACCATTTTTTCTTCACTACTCACACTATGTTATATCACAGTTGTGACAAAGAAATTGTTTAATAATTTGTAGTACTAGGTTTTTTTTTTTTCAATATTAAAGATGTCTCGGGGCAAGTAATGTACAATTGCAAAAGTATATGTCAACATCTTTATGTGAAAATTTTCAATTAGGAGGGAATCTGACTTAAGCAAGCTAGATGTTAATTTTCATATTGAAGTTCAAAATCACCCACATCGTTCAATTAAAAAATAAATAAATATACAATGTTGTTACAGTAACTGTGTAAAAAAATCATTGCCCTCAACTGAACCAGAAAAACTGTACTTTTTTTTTTTTTGACAACACAGAAAAGCTGTACTTAGGTGTATGGGTGCTATAAATAGGGATAATAACATGGGAATAGTGAAACACTAATTGGACATTTCCCATGAGCTTGTCCCCTTCACTTATTTTTGCCCAACTTTAATTTGTTTCTAGTTATTTAACTACGATAAGGAATTAAGAACATTTCCTAAGACTGTAAGCTAAACTTTTGAATTCAGATGCTTTCTCAGGAGTCAAGTAATCCTAAGTCCTTTCCAATGCCTTCTTAATATCCCAAGCAAGGATATATCCTAACAATTTTTTAACACAAGGCAAGATGAATATTTTAATAGGCATTGCCTTCAAGTTATACTTCTGGTAACTTTTACAAAATTATACTACTTTGTAACTTTTTTCCATAATAATATTTTGCTAAACATATTATTTGTTCAAATGTCATTTTTGTATCTATCATGCTTCACAAATATTAAGGTGATTGAATACTACAAATTCACTAATCTATATATCAAGAACTCAAATTATAGTATTTTGGTTATTTTTTTTTTAATTTGAACAAATGGTAGGTGTTTTATCAAAATATTATTAAGGAAAAAAGTTATTATATAGTAAGATTTTGTAAAAGTTATCGTAAGTGTAACTTGAACGCAATGCCTATCAAATTTTTAACCAAAAATATAAATAAAAATAGTTATTCCATTACAACATCTAATATTTCTAATAATATGAATTTCTATTCCTAACATAATTTCCATCCAGTGTACTAAACATTGCCTCAAGTTTTTTTTTTTTTTGGACAAGTGTTAATCAATTATAGTAATAATTTGAATTTTGTCCTTATATCTTGGACCCTTCTTATCAAGGGGAAGTCTAAACACATGTGAGAGGGTGTTCAAATATTGGTTAAATAATTAAATCTACAATTTTATTTTTCTCGTTACACTTCCAAACTAACATTTTATTTTTTGTCATTCACTTACAAGATTTTTTGCCATCTCTCTTCAAGTTATAAATATATGAGATTCAATTTCATAGGGTTGTCATATATTTTGTAGTCCTCTTTTTTAGGATTTCTTTTAACATGTTGCTTCGAAATAATTTCTTATCTTAAAAAAAAAAAGCAAGATTCTAGTGGATATAGACAACCCGCCACCCCCCCCCCCCCTCCCCCTCCCCCCCCCCCCCCCCAAAAATAAAAGAAAAGAAAAAAAACTCCTAGCCCAACACACACAAAGAAAAAGGGAAAGAAAAAAAAGGAGAAGAAGATTCTATTGTTAGCATCAAGCATGGCCTTTTAAGAAGTATATGACACCACCATCATTTGAAAATTCTAAAACAAAAGCAAAAGGTAAAATAAAAGCAATAGGCTTGCTAAACATTATACGAGCCAAATGCTTCTCTCTCTCTCTCTCTCTCTCTCTCTTATTTGTTAGGTATTCCTTTCCTATATTGTTAGTATCTTAACATTTCCTTTCATTGCCAGGGAATAAAAAAAAATAAAAAATTTAGAAGAAGAAAATGATAAAGATCTTGAAAGAAAGGTAATGGGCCTTGCTAATTAATCTTAATTAAGATGCTACTCTCCTTTGTCACCATTTCTTTTTCTATATTCTTATTACTTTTCATATTTTTATTTGTTAGACAATATTTTTAGTATCTTTTGTGATCTATTTTAAGATGAATGACAACTAGAAACCAACATACTTTAGGGAATTACATAACTTTTATGATTGCCCAAAATATATTCAATTAATTCTTAAAATGAATCGTTCCAAATATAAAAGTTATATTGCACGTATCTAATCCAATTAGAGCATTGTTCACCTTGTTTACCATAAAAAAATGGTAAATCATGATATTTTCAAACTCCATTAGTAAATTCTAATTCCTTTTATATGTTTACAAATTTTCAAATAATAAATATGTGTGTGTGTGTGTGTGTGTGTGTGTGGAGAGAGAGAGAAAGAGGTAGGTTGGGAGTTATATACCCTAAATTAAAATTGTTCTAGCTTGTTTAGAAAATGAATTTATAGAATAAGGTTGGGAGTTATATATCCTAAATTAAAACTAGGGCATAGACAAAAAAAAATTATTTGAGACCAATAGATACCTTTATAATTCTGTGTTTATTTGATATGGCCGGGGAACTCAAACTTTGCTCACAAAGTCCTCACTTCCTCTAGTGCTACAATGTCTCCAATCTCATGTGCTACTCATTTTGATGTGCAAAAGTAAGGTTCAAACATTGTGAGAAAGAAAGTGTAAAAGAGAGTTTGAGAAGGGGAATAAAACTGTTGACATAAAATTGAAATTTGAATTGGTGGTGGGGATTAGTGTGGTTTAGTCACACCTTATGCTTACCAAATATTAAGCTAATTTATCATGCTTTTCAAATATCAATGTTATTAGCCATAAAAACTAAAAAGACTCACTAATTTATGACGAGCTTCTTTTTTTTTTTTTTTTTTGTATTCCTAAATATACTAAAAAAATAAACTTTTAGACTTAATAGTATATGGCATCCAATTGTTGTGAAATTTTGCATGTGATTAACCTATAATAGACATTTAATAAAATTATGGATTCCACATAATACTGATTATAAAAAGTGGACATAATGTACCTTTTATCAAGGTTACATTAGATGTTTCATGAACCAAACCCATTAGCAACAAATATCATTAATTCAAGGGAAAATTAAGACGTAAATAAACCCAAAATTCATTGCATTTTTAACATTTATAAGAAAAATTAAGAAGTAAAGCAACCTACTTTTTATGAATGGTTATTAAAAAAAAAAACCATAGATGTACAACAAAATTTGGAGAAATAACCATCAATATTTACCGGAACAAGAATAAAATTTTGGGTTTAAAACACCCATAGGGAAGCTTCCAAGTTAGCTTTAATTTCAATTTTGTTAATGTAAAGTTCATATGGAGCTCATCTACATTATATAGACTCAATGGTGTTGCTTTCTAAGGATAAATTTATAATATCCCTTCGTGTCAAAACAAACAAAAAAAGCATCTTCAACACCAAAGACAAAGAATTAGAGAAAGAAAAAGAAAAAGAAAAAAAAATCATATGCTTGCCATCTATATGCAAGAAGGAAAGTAACTTATGCTTGTCAACCTAGATGTATATACTTATTTTCCTCTTTTCTCTAATCTTAAAAAAAAAAAAAAATTAATGTCATAATAATATTTATTTTCCTTCCCCCCCCCCCTCAACATATCTACATTAACTTTGTATTTTTATTCATTTTATGAAATTTCTTTACCCATATTATCTATGTTATACATCATCATTATCAATGCTATTGCTGATATCACCACCACCCCATTTTTCTCACCTCAATGTTGTCACCATCATTCACCGGTGTTTGCCATTATCACCACCACCACCACCACCACCAATAACATCATGATACCATACCATCACCATAATCAAGTTATTGTTATCATCATTGTTATTGATACCTTAATTCTTTACCCTTTGTTTATGTTTAAAAAAACCACGATACTCTAATTCCAAAAAAAAAAAATCTTAATACTAAACTCTAAATTTTTAGACATATTCATTTAATCAATGAAAAATTAATTGACGTGTCTAAGATTTCCATTATTTAATAAAATTTAAGAATTTTTGAAATTTGAAAGCAAAAAAAAAAAAAATGCTTAGCAAAAAAGTGCTATAGGAACTCTATGTAGATACATAAAGTCATTCATTCTTATAATTAAATCCTTAGGAAGTCAATCTACATAAAAACTTGTTTATAAATCAATTTGACATCCATTAAACAGAGGTAAAATTATAGAATACTCCAAGAGTAGTACAAATGCGTACCCCATCTTCTTATATGAATTGTAAATTCTACTTTAAATTTAATTAGTAAGACCTACAATTATATGATAGAGGAAGTATGCATTTATGGTACTCTAGAATATTCTATAATTACCCTAAATAGAGGAGGTAGAGAGAGAAAACATTGTTTAGATAAGAAAAACCTAAATGAAACATATCAATAATTTTACATTTATTTTCTAGAATAATGGAAATGAATAACAAAAATAGACCAATATTTCAAATTAAAACAATTTTATAAGTTTGTAATTTTAATTAAAAAAATTAAAAGTTTAATTTTGCTGATTTTTTAAAAAAGATACATAGCATTTTGGTAAATAAAGTGATCCATAATTCGAAACCCAGTAGCCCCCAATTTGTTCCTCTTTTTCTTTTATTTTCTCCTCTTAAACCAGTGAAAGGAAAATGAAACAATGGAGAACTACTTCAGAACCATTGAAACCATCTCTAAGCTTTGTGGAGAATCAAAGGAAGATGATTCTCTTCAACATACTAAAATTCAGCATTTGTCTTCCTCACTCACTTTCTTATGGTCAACACTAAACTAAAGCAATGCTCCTACTATACTTTTATTTATGTATGTATGTGACGTATTTATGTGTTATAGATATGAGTCTAGTTTTACTTGTACATATATTACTTGTATTTTGCACATTCTAACTTGTGATACTGATACACTGAGGTGGTATTACATTAGCCACATATTAAGTCCCCTTTTTTCATCACTGAACTTTGAAATTTTTTTTTTTCAATTTTGTAATAAGCTTTTTATATATATATATATATATAAATAGTTTTGGAGCAAAAATAAGGATGAATACACAAACTTTTTTCATTAGTTTAAAGATTAAAAAAAAATTTTAAGTTTAAGGGACAGAAAGTGAAACATTTTTAATCATTTAAGGATGAAATGACTGTTTAAAGTTTAGGGATGTATAACAAAATTCATGCAAATTTTAGGGACGAAAACAATATTTTAGCGTTGTAATATTCTCAACATTTACTTGTATTTCATGTCATATTGAACAATATCATGCCCAAAAACATTAGAGATACATAAAAGAATCCATGTATGACTGTATGTATGAGAAAAGTGTGAAAGAGGTTGAGAAGGGGAATAGGGTGTACGCATAAGAATTAAATTTGAAATGGGGGTGGGAGGATTGGTTTGGTCTAGTCTCCCCCTTATACTTACCAAATATTAAGCTAATCTATCATGCTTTTCAAATATTAATATGATTGGTGGGCATTAAAATCTCACTAACCTATAAATTGCTTAATATTTAGTTTCTGTGTGTGTTTTTTTTATTCCTAAATATACTAAACAAATAAGTGTATGGACTTCTCATCAAAAGAAAAAGTGTATGGACTTAATAGCAAGTGGCATTCAATTGTTGTGAAATTTTGAATGTGATTAATCTATAATAGATGTTTAATAAATATGTCGACTCCTCAAAATAGTGATTTATAAAAAGTAGAGTGATATATCTTTGATCAAAATTGCATTAAATATAACATGAACCAAACCCATTTAGCAATAAAAATCATTTATTCAAGTGCAAATCAATAAGTAAATAGGCTCAAATTTTATTGCATTTTTATTAGTTTTGAGAAAAATGAAACAGGTAAAGCAACCTAATGTTTATAGATAGCAATAGAAAAACACAAACATACAAAAAAAGTTGGAGAAGTGACCATTAATACTTACATGAACAAGAATATGATTTTGGCTTCAATATACCCCTAGGGAAGCTTCCAAGTTAGCCTTGATTTCAAATTTGTTAATACAAAGTTCATGAAAGGATCATCTATAACTTCTACTATATATAGACTAGATGGTGTTACTTTCTAAGGATAAAAGACATTCCTTGTTAATTCAACAAGCCATGATTATTCCATTGTGCCATAAAAGAAAAGCATCTCCAACACCAAAGACAAAGAATTGGAGAAAGAAAAAGAAAAGCATATATATGCTTGCCTTCTATATGCAAAAAGGCAATGAAGTTATGCTTGCCAAACTAGATGTATATACTAGTCTTCTCTTTTCTCTAATCTTTTTTTTTTTTTTTGAAAGAAAAAAAAAAGAAGCTTTTTTTCATGCCTAGATGTCATAATAATATTTATTTTTCCTCTCCCCCCCCCCCCCCCTAAACATGTCTACACTAACATTTTGTTTTTTTTTCATTTTATGAAATTTATTTGCTCATCTTTATCTATGTTATACACCATTTACTATCAATTTTATTGTCATTGTCACCACCACCCCATTTTCCTCACCTCAATGTTGTCGCCATCACCTCCACCATCATTCAACGCCATTGTCGTTACCACCACTACCACCAATAATATCATGATACCATACCATCACCATAATCAAGTTATTGTTATCACCATTGTTATAGAAGCCTTAATTCTTTACCCTTTGTATATGTTTTTAAAAAACCATAACACTCTAATTATAAAAAATAAAAAAATAAAAAAAGACCTTTTGAATACTAAATTCTAAAATTTTAGATATAATCATTTAATCAATGAAAAATTAATTGACGTGTTTGAAATTCCCATCATTTAGTAAATTTTAAGAATTTTGGGAACTTGGAAGTTATTTTTAAGATTTCCTATAATATGTTGTTTCAAAAACATTTCTTATGTGTAAAACAAACCAAGCATTGGTTTGGGCTTAAACACTCAATTTTATTTTATTTTTTTATAAACACCACCCCAATTTCACCACACACAAGCACACATTATATATATTCTCACATTAAAGTCGTACTCACACCACCCTAACAAAATACCCTCCCACCCCCCCTCCCCCAAAAAAAGGATTTTGTTGCATGTTTCCCTCAAAAGTCTCAAACTTGCAATTGAAGGCAATGAAAAAAAGCAAGATTTTGTCATTAGCACCACGTAAAGGCTTATTCTTGCACTTGAAGGCTATTAACGTGGAGATTTTGTGGGTGTAGGTGAGCAATCTAACCCTAGAATATATATATATATATATATATATATATATTTGTTGTGATGTTGCTTACAAAAGCCTCATACTTGAAACTAAAGGCTATTAGAAAACAATTTTTTTTTTTCATTAGCTCCGCATAAAGGCTCATACTTGCACTTAAAGGTGGAAAAGTATTAAGACTTGTTAAGTAAACTAGATTCATATGCCTTTCTCTATCTGCTTTCTTTTTCTTTATTTTTATTACCTTAATGTTTTCATTCTTTGACATGATGTCTTATTTTCTTTTTCATTTTTTTTCTCCACTTGACTATATTAGAAAATAGAAATTATGCTTTAGTGGAGAGAGAGAGAGTCCACTAACACTATCTATCAAAAAAAGAAAAAAAAAATCTTGACGAAAAAGTGCTATGGAGCTCTATGTGAGATGTTTGAAGCCATTCATTCTTATAATTAAATGTTTAGGCCTAATTTTTTTCTTTCTTTCTTTCCCTCCTTTTTTTCTTTATTACATTTGGGGCTAATAATATAATACCTAAGAGGAAATAAATCCGAAAAATGCTTCAACTTGCCATGTGATAAGTTGTGAGTGGTGGAGAATAATAATAAGTCCAAGGGGTCTACATCTTCACAACTCACAATTCGTTACATGGCGAGTTGTGGTAAAGTTGTAATATATATATGTGTGTGTGTGTGTGTGTGTGTGTGTGTGTGTATTGTAATACTAGCATTATCATTTCTCAAGAAGTGCAGGCCCCATTTTACCTATTTTCTCTTTTGAAAAGATTAGTGGCAATTTTGTAAATAAAGTGATCCGTAGTTCGAAACCCAACAACCCTAATTCGTTCCTTTTTTTCTTCAATTTTTTCCTCCTCCATGCACTACTGCTGCAAAAACCAGTGAAGGAAAACGAAAACAATGGAAGAGGGAGAAGAACCTCCAATTTCGAAGCTATTTCCTGTCACACACCCAATGAATAAGAAGGAGAATAAGGATGCTCTAGTTACGGAGAAACCATCGGATTGCAATGGCGATAGGGTTACTATTTCATAGTCGATTATTGTGTGGACAATTACTTCAGAGCCGTTGAAACTATCTCTAAGCTCTGTGGAGAAGATGATGAAGATTATGCTCTTTAACAGACTAAAATTCAGCGTTTGTTTGCCTCACTCACTTTCTTAAGGTAAATACTTTTAAGTTTATATATGTGTGTATGTATGTATTAGAGATATGAGTCCAGTTTTAATTGTACTACTATACTCTGTCTTAGTATTTGTATTTGTATTGCATAGTCTAACTTGTGATACACTGAGGTGGTATTAGATATATTGGATATATGATAGATTTTCCATCTTGAATAGGTGGCAATAGCATCACTTGATAGTAATTTGGTTAAAATATTATTTTTGTCCCTAAATTTTTGCATGTATTTTGTGTTTTAATTACTAAACTTTGAAAAGAGCCTTTTTCAATAGTTTGAAGCAAAAATAAGTATGAATAAACAAACTTTTTTCAATATTTTAAGGATGATTTTTTTTTATGATTAATTTTAAGAGACAGAAAGTGAAACATTTAAATAGTTTAGGGATAAAAAATGATGTTTTAAAGCTTAGGGTCGACAAAATTTGTGCAAATTTTAGGGATGAAAACAATATTTTAGCCGTTCGACTTTCATGTCATATCAAACAATTTCATGCCTAAAACATTAGAAATATATAAAACGATCCATGTATCGCTGTATGCATACAATATTTTAGCCGTTTGAATTATCATTTGCAAAACTTTTTTACTAATAATATTTTAACTAATAGTTGTCATACAATGCATGACACAAAATGTATCGTGCATTAAAAATTCATATCATAAAGGCGTACTGAAAGTTCTCATAAATCGTATGATACAAATTTGTATATTGAATGTATCAAAAGATATATGAACATATAGTTTAAAATAGGGTTTTTACTAAAATTTTGTACTAAAATTTTTACTACTATTTTTGCCTAGTACAAATATTTAGGTAAAATTATTGGGCTACTACTACTTTAGCCCAATAGAAAGGCTTAGTATAAGGGCTCTCTCTCTCTCTCTCTCTCTCTCTTTAGAGACGAATTCTATCAAATAATGATGAATATGATGAGGAAAAAAAATTATTTTGTCTTATATATTATGTATTAATACATTTACATTTGATAATTTGAATATGGATATTATAAATTCATTTTCATGTTTTGTTTGTTTTGTCAAATATCATAGCATAAATGATAATTAAAGTAGTAATTAGTTGCATGTGTTCCAATTTTATACTAAACATTTCATTTATATATATATATATATTTCATAAATTTTATTTAGTACTGGCATGTCTTACGACGCACAATACGATCTAATATACAATATATAAAAATGAAAAAAATGATTCACGATATGATTTACATTTTGAAAATTATGCATTTATATATTACTAGTCGCTAACCTGTGCGATGCACATGATAGTTAAATAGAAATTAAATATATTTATTTTGTTCAAGGTATTGACTTGAAAATATATGAAAATAAAAACAATTTGTTCAAAATAAAAGTTCACATAAAAATAAAAATAAACACAGAACTTGTAAAAATCTAAAACAACATAATTTCAAAAGATCACAAAAGTAATACAAGTAAAATTTTGTATACTTAAAAGAGTAGGTGTCATGAATGCTAGTTGAATGACAATTTTATGAACACCACCAAAAGTTGAATATTTCTTTTATGAACACTTCTTAGCAAATCTATCATTGTACATGGACATTTGTCCAATTGCATATTCCATATTTCTATGGTTTATGAACTGGTTCTACAACTGTGTATGTGAAACTCATGAGATGTTTGTCTTCTTGTCCTCATTTCCTCCATGAAAGCAAGATCATAATTGAATTTGGTTATCTACTTTTTGTCAATGCTAAATCAAAACTTTCTTACCTCTAGGAAATATCAGCAACCCCTTGTTAAAAAAACATTTATATACAATACATTTTTAATTGATAAATATTAATAAGAATCAAACACAGCTTACCTTGATTAGATCAACAATAGAGCATCATATTTCTTACCTATCTTCCTCCTTACGACTCTCCATGTATTATGGCTTCTAGAACTCATAAGAAATTTCATTAAACACCTTGCGTACATGTAAAAGAAACAACACTTAGGCTGCGTTTGTTTTGACTTCAAATGGTTTCCGGAAATGCTCTTACACCCACGTGTATGTTTGGTAGGGACTGAAAATTTGGTCAAACGAAATTACAATTCGTCGTGGACTGTAAAATAGGGCCTTTCTCCTGTAAAGCCATTTCACCTTCTGTTTTACCTTCAAACGAATTACACCCCTCTGATCCACTTACTCGCTCGAAGCTTCTCACACGCACAGCTCCATCACCTTTCCTCTCCAAGCTCAGTTGTGACCGAGCTCCATTTTCTCCTTCAAACCATTTACACCCCATTTACACCCTCTCAGAAAATTTCTCTCCTCACTCACTCTCATCACTCATGCCAAGCCCAAGCCGGAGAGCCATCGCCGGTGAAGCCCAGATCCAGTCCTCGATCCACAGCCCTGTCGGTCTGATCGCGCCACTTAAACCTATCACCGATCTGATCGCGCCGCCTCAGCTCCTCCGTCATGCTCAAACCCATCTCCGATGAACCCGGTCTGATCGTGCTCACCTTTGCCTCAGCGTGATCTCGCCTTCGCCCCCGTCTGCGCGATCTTGCCTTCGCCTCCGTCCACCACGCAATCTCGCCTTCGCCTCCCCGTCCGCGCGATCTTGCCTTCGAACCCAGTCGCCTCTCCCTTTTCAGTTTGACTAGATTTGATAATTTTTTTTTTTTTTTGGGTTTTGATTCTTTTGTGTTTCTTTGCTGAGAAATGATATTATATAATTGTTTGGAAGCTGAGAAAATGTGAGCAACAAGTAGAAAATGTGTTTCTATGGCATTTTCAAGAACACAACCAAACACTAAAAAATATTTTTCAAAGTATTTTTTAAAATGCCACCAAACACCTGAAAATATTTTCTTTTCCGAAAAGTATTTTCCCTTGCAAATATTTTACACTTGGAAAACATTTTACATTGAACCAAACGCACCCTTAACGAAAGTGAACATTATTAAAAATGTTCATACTCAACTTTAAAATAGTAGCATAATAGTCATAAATCATTGCAAAACTGCAAATGTAACAGGAAAAATCACCGTTCAATTCAAAGATTCAACTTAAATTAATAAAGGAAAACCCAAGAAAAAATACAAAATTAACACTAATGTATTATGACTTTGAGGAAAAAAAATAGTAATGAATTGCTAATGGCGACAATTTGGGAAAAAAAACTTTATAGGAAAAAAATAATATGAAGAATTAAACAAACTTCACAACTTTGTAGATAATTCTTGTCATCTTTGAAGATCTTAAACCAACTATTTTCATTGCAGAAACCAAAATACACACTCAGTTGTTCCACCACTATAAACTATACAACAAATTGAGCTATAGCAAATGTTGGTAACACAAAATCTCATAAAGGATGTAAAAGCATATTCCAGAAGGTAAAAAACAACAAATTTTTAATAAATGTCTTCTTAAAGAATACAATCATATGAAACTTGAAAGCAAGTTCAAAGAATAGGTGTAGCACATAAAAGCCAATCATTCATTTTAAGTTGGAGAAACAAAATCCATCCTGGTTCAATTGAAAAAGCATAAGAAAAATGAGTGGAGTTCTTTACACTATTTATATAAAACATTCATGCTATCCCTCATCCAAAATCATATATGGACCTTTTACATATCATACCTACATATCAGATCATAACAATATTGTAACCAATGGCCTATTATTAACATTCAAAACTTTACCATTAGATCTGAAACTGAAACAAAAACCACAGCAACCAATTCCAAATCATGAGTTTGGGTAATTTTTGTTCAAAATTCTTTAATTGTCTACAAGCATAAGCAACCTAGCCAGTCATTTTTTACATCACAAAAAATGACATTGAAAAAAGAAGGCCGACAAACACATCTCAACCTGATTAAATCAGCAACATAGCATCACATTCTTTACTTATCTTCTTCCTTACCAATCTCCATGTAATATGACCATGCTAGCTTCAAGAATACAGGCCTATTGTCAACATCACATCCACCTAGTGTTGGGGCAGTATAATTGTGTCTGATGGGGCAACTGGTTCATAGCTACCTAAAAAGAGAAAGTACCCACTCCAAGTGGATTACCAACTAGGTAGTTACTTCAAACCATCTCACTTGAGCTCAGAGAAGTTTAGAAAAAAATTGTCTTATAACTTAACGACACCTGTCATCTACTCAATTATAAATTTTGAGGCTTTATTTATTAACCATGGCTTTTTTTTTCCTTTTTTAAGAAATTGGATTTAGAGCTTACTTTGGCAATTGGCATCTTTGCCCTCTCTGAATCAATTAAGGAAAAATCAATATCAGCCACAGCAATCATCTGCATAAATGGGAGCATATCATCTACAATTTGTAATATATAGTTAGCCTAATCGCATCTTGTTGTTGGGAAATTAGGTTTTGAGCCAAAAAAAAAGTGTAAAAATTATTGAAAAACAAAGAATTGAAGTTGGCTTAGAGCCATGATATGATCGTTAGTATGAACATAATATTTGCTCATATTTTGATTGAGTTTGCTAAAGGGTTGCAAGCATTTGCAGATCTGCATGCACCATAATAACCAAATCATACTTGTTAAAATCCAATAAAAACATACTTGTTAAAAACATACTTGTTAAAATCCAATAAAAATTGCATACAAAGAAAAAGGGAAAAATAAAGTCCAATACCAAAAATCCAATCCAAAGGAAGAAGAAGAAGACATGGAAACTCTGCCAAAAAAACAAAAAAAAACCTTAAATTAAGACAAAAGAGAAAGAGGAATGATATGCAATGCCAGTTATGCAATACTTAAAATGGAGTATTACACAACCAATGATAAAAAAGAATTCTTACTAAATAGTTGAACTTTTTCTTTTTCCTGATAAGTCTTCATAGTTGACAGCCATAGCAAATTCATGTTCATTTGTAAGTGAATTTAATATCAGGGTCTAAATTGTAATTTGTGAGCTTGATTGAATAATTTAAAAATGGAAAATAAATTGAATATAAATTAAGTCAAATCAATGTCAAGACCATGTAAGAAAACATTTTTTTTCACATTAAATTCAGTAAAGAAAATTGAGTATAACACATACACAGCAAATTGAATTTGTGAAAAAACCTTCAACTCATCCAAGTTCAATCAAACATAAACTCTATCAATTTATATAAAATAAAAATCAGACATAGTAACTTCATTTTTTTGCTTAGCATCAAGACAATAAAATTTACTATTTAATTCCCACATTACTATCATAGTATCATCATAAGAGAATCAGACCAAATGTTATAAAAGGATAACATGAGTAAGACCTGGTAGTTGAAGGAATTGAGTTTTATAAAAATTTTGTGAAAAAAAATCGGTAAGAAAATTACGAATATTAGCCTGCACCCATTATGGATCAGCAGATCTGGCCTTAGTATCATATAAATTAAGTACCAACACATAGTGAATAAGAGAAGGGAGAAATAATTTGTACTTTTTGGCCAATCTGCTAGTGTCGAGTTCTCCCAAGCATGGCCAGCAGCTTTGCAAGGAACTACTTGCTTCTTGGTTTCTGCTTTGTGCTCAATCTCACTGCTTGCAAGGGCATCCTTTACGCTCTCAAGTGCTTATGGTGTAATCGTTTGTGCATGTATTTGAAACAATTGTTGTGCCTGTTCAAATACAGCACTTTTAATTATAAAAATATAATATTTATTAATAAAGTAAAGAAAAAACAAAGATCAGAAACCATTTAATTTGATTTTGGGTAGAAATAAACCCAAAGACCCATCCGCACGATTTAATTCTCCTTTTCTTTTGGTTACAGACAGATTGGTGCTCTTCCCAATCATTATAAAAAATTAATTTCATGCCACAAAGGTGGAGAATGGTGGTTTGGGGAACAGGTTTGGCTATGGGTCTTTGTTTTGGAAGAAGGAGAAGGGGAACGATGGAGGAAGGTGAAGGGGTTTGCATTTTGTCTCTCAAAAGTGGAGATCAATGGTTTGGGGAGCAGGTTTAGCCATGAGTCTTTGTTTTGGAGGTAAAACAACATCTATGACAATTAACAATATCAAAATTTTATTAATCTATATATATATATATATATATATCAAACAGAATGACAGCCAGTGCAGAGTTCCAAACCCAAAGATTTGTCTAAGTTTGTGCACAAACTCAATTATACAGATACACAGCTAAAACTACAAATACAAAACAGAGTCAACAGACTCAGGAATACCCCAAGTTTGAGATAACCAAGAAACTTAAATATGCAATCACATTCCAATTTCAAATTCTTTCTAGAAACATATTACTAATAAATATGCAAGAAACAGTACAGAATAAAGGAAAGGTAAATACCTGACTGTCCTCATCTTGTAGTGCAAAGAATCATATGTAACCCCTCCTTAATCATGTTCAGCTACAAACATGAAAAAAAGAAAAAAGAAAAATGCAAGCACCTGCAACAAAAGTGAAATAAAATAGAATACCATAGAAAAATCTTAGTAGAAATAACATAAAGTAATTCACAATTGGCAAATAAAGAAAGCAAAATTCACAATTCACAAAAGGTGCTGTTTTTTTTTTTTTTTTCCTCAACACCCAAATAGATGCTCAATTTGGTTAAGTTTGTCTGATCGTGAAAATACTTTGGAAGCTTTATATCAAGCAGATGGTGTGCGTCCATGAAAAGTGAAACTATTTTGATTCTAGGAAAGTTAACTAACCTGGGTTGGAGGAGAGAGATGAAGACGAAGAACATGATTTATCACCTACGAAATCAGAGAAAGAAATCAAATTAACAAATAATTAATTCAACAAATTCTTAGGTGTAAATTAATTGAAATCAACAATAATCAAACTGGAAGCAATTCAAACATTAACGAATTAGTAAAACTAAATAAAAGTTAAAACGTTTCACAGATATCTGAGGCGATTCGTACTAACGGATTTAATCGTAAAGAGAGAAAAGAGTTACCTTCTCTGGAAGAGTCGGCAGTTTAGGCTAATACCTTATGGCATGTTTGGGAGTTTAAAAAAGGAGGGGGAGTAGAGTAGAGGGAGGGAGAGTAATTCAATTACCTTATTTGGAAGTTTTTTAAGGAAGAAGGGGGAGGGATTTGGAAGGGTTTGGAGGGGTTTCAACTCCCTCTTACCCCTCATTTTTAATTCCTCCAAATTGGAGAGATTTGGAGGGAGAGTAGAATAAATAAGTTATTGGCCAAATAAATTCCCTAATTTACCCTTTCTAAATTAACAAAATTACCCTTTTTAAAGGCCTAATTACCCCCTTCCTCCTCCCTAATTTTAAAAACATCCAAACAATGTAGAGGAAAATTATTCTCCTCTACTCTCCTCCCCATTACTCTCTTTCCCTCTACTCCCCTCTACTCTCCTCCCTCTCTAAACTTCCAAACAAGCCATTAGAGAGAATGATAGAGAGGATTAAACCCAGATTTTGAAAGAGGGAGTGTTTTACTTTTATTGGGGATGAAACCCAGAGGCCTGCGTTAGGAAGGGGTGAAGTGATTAGAGAGAAGAAGGTTCTAGAGAAGGTGGAGCCGTTGAGTTGTGGGAGAGAAGGACTGATGGTGGCCTGCGTTTTGGACTGAAAGTGGAGCCGTTGAGCTACGATTTGCGTGTGGGGGAGCGGCAGAGCATGGTCTGCGTTTTGGAGGAAGGCGAAGGTAGAGCGTGTTAAGGCTTCCTCTGATTTTGCATTTAAGTTTTTTTTTTTGGGTTTTAGAAAAGTTTTTTTTTTTTTTAATATTATGCGGGTTTGAAAAATTATGGAAGTATCCGACGTTTCGGTTTTATATATATATATATATATTATTCATGTAAAAAGATGTTTTCTAGAATTAAATAAATAAAAAAAGATAAAATCCTTTTTTTTTTTTTTTGAAAAGAGATAAAATCCCATTTAAGATCGTTATGTAAGAAAAAGTTAAGTAAATTAGCTATTATTTTATCATAAAAAAAAGTGATGTTAACAAAAATTAAATAAGTAATTTGTGATAGTCACTCTATAAGTATAAATGCTTATGAGGTGTGGGGAAAAAAGACCAGAGTTCAAGTCTCCAGAAGGAAGTTTTACACCTATACACTTAGATTAGGCTAGAGTAGAATTCTATCTTTTATAAAAATAATAAAAAAATAATAATAAGATTTTTAAATAAGAAAATTTATTAGTATATAAAAAGTTAAGGGTAAATTTCACAAACCTCCCCTGAGGTTTGGACTAATACCAATAAAGTCCACAACATTTAAAAATTGACCATTTTGGTCTTTATTGCCAAACAGTTTGTAACACCGTTAGATACCCTCTGTCCTCTCTCTCACCTCTCTCTTGAGTCTTCTCTCTTTCCTTTCTCTAATTCAGAGAAGAAGAAAAAATTGAAGAAAAGAACCTACAAAGCCAGTGACCACCCAGCAAAACCACAAAAGCCAATGACCACCAATCACCGACCACTAGCAAAACCATCAATTACCAGCAAAGCAACGGCATCAACAAAACCCACAAACCCATCAGCAATACTGACCACCCCAAAACAAACCCAGAACCAGAAACACAAACCAAAACCCATAAAAATCTAACACACCCACAAAAAACCAAATTCTATATCACCAATCCAAACCAAAACCAATCCACTACAAAACCCACCACCATAGCGCCGCCGCAAAGAGGAGGAGAGAAGAGAAATTGCAAACACACCACCACGGTGCCGAATTTGAGCAGAAGAGATTGAAACTTCGTCGAACTTCATCGGATTTTAGTGGAGTAGAGTGAAACGTTACCGGTTCTAAGCTTAAACATCGCCGGTTCTAAGTGGGTTTTTGAAAATATCTTCGAATTTGAACCAAAATCATCGCATCTAAGTAGATCTGAGAAAAATCGTCACCGAAGCTAAGCGAAGGAGGGCTGATCGTTGCAGGATTTGAGCAAACGATCGCCGGATTTGAGCAGAGGATGATTAATTTAAAATGGTGGTGGGTCGGCTCGGGAGGCTAGGTTGCTCAGTTTGGTCAGAGAGAGAGAAAGAGAGAGAGAGAGAGAGAGAGAGAGAGAGAGAGAGAGATATGATTTTGGAGAGAGAGGAAAGAACCAGAAGAATGAAAGAAAAAAAAAAAAAAGTAACGGTGTTACAAACCGTTTGGCAATAAAGACCAAAATAGTCAATTTTTAAATGTTGTGGACTTTATTAGTATTAGTCCAAACCCCAGGGGAGGTTTGTGGAATTTACCCAAAAGTTAGATATAAATATTATTACAAAAATTGGTATTTATTGGTATCTAAAGTTTTAAACATAAAAAATTCCCAACTTAAATTTATCGAGTCAAATAAGGGCCTGTCTGCATCACAACATGTTCTTCAATTTTTAAATTATTTTGTTTTAAAAAACAAAGAAGCCGTAACGCTCTTTGCCGCCACTCAAAATAGTTTTAAACGGTCTCTATGTCCTCCAACTACTATTGTGCTTTACTGAAACTCTGCAGCAAAGCTCGAGACCAAACCCAAGTTAAGAAGCTTCACTGCCACATTATTAAAGCCTTAGTGAACCCAGAAACCTTTCTCTTAAACAATCTCATCATAACCTACGGTAAACTAGGCAACATAGAATATGCACGCCACGTGTTTGATGAAATTCCCCACCCAAACCTCTTCTCATGGAACACCATCCTCTCAGCTTATTCGGAACTGGGTCATCTCTTGGAAATGCAAGAGATGTTCAATCGGACGCCAAATCAAGATGGGGTTTCGCGGAATTCGCTTATTTCTGGATACGCGTGCTATGGTTCACTCGTCAAGGCTGTGAAGGTTTATAGGCGGATGTTGAAGGAAGTACTTGTTAATTTGAATCGGATTACGTTTTCCACAATGCTTATATTGTGTTCAAATCAGGGGTGTGTTGATTTAGGCAGGCAAATTCATGGGAACATAATGAAATTTGGGTTCCTCTCGTATGTTTTTGTGGGTAGTCCTTTGGTTGACATGTATTCAAAAATGGGGTTGGTTTATGATGCCAAGCGGGTTTTTGATGAGATGACAGAGAGGAATGTGGTTATGTATAATACTATGATCACAGGGCTTTTGCGATGTGGGATGGTTGAAGATTCAAGGCAGTTATTTCAAGGTATGCAGGAAAGAGATTCAGTTTCATGGACAACAATGATAACAGGACTTGCACAGAATGGGTTGGTTAGAGAGGCGATAGAGATGTTTAGAGAAATGAGGTTGCAAGGTTTAGATATGGATCAATTTACTTTTGGCAGTGTGTTGACTGCTTGTGGGGGTCTCCTGGCACTGGAAGGAGGCAAGCAAATCCATGCTTATATTATTAGGACTGATTATAAGGATAATATCTTTGTGTCTAGTACTCTTGTTGACATGTATTGCAAGTGTAGAAGCATCAAATCAGCAGAAACAGTTTTCACGAGAATGACCAGTAAAAATGTTGTCTCATGGACATGTTAGTGGGTTATGGTCAAAATGGGTACAGTGAAGAAGCTGTTAGGATTTTTTGTGATATGCAGAGAAAAGGGATTGAGCCAGATGATTTTACTCCGGGGAGTGTTGTTAGCTCATGTGCAAACTTAGCAAGTTTAGAAGAGGGTGCCCAATTTCATGCTCACGCTCTTGTTTCTGGCCTGATATCTTTTATTACAGTTTCCAATGCTCTTGTTATGCTTTATGGTAAATGTGGAAGCATCGAAGATTCCCATCGAATATTCAATTATATGAAAAATAGGGATGAGGTCTCTTGGACAGCGTTAGTTTCAGCATATTCACAATTTGGAGATGCAAATGAGACGATTGATCTTTTTGAAATGATGCTGGCCCAAGGTTTGAAACCTGATGGAGTTACTTTCATTGGTGTTCTGTCAGCTTGCAGTAGAGCAGGGTTAGTAGAAAAAGGGCATCAGTACTTTGAATCAATGATAAAAGAACATGGAATCACGCCACTTCTAGATCACTACACTTGCATGATTGATCTTCTCAGCCAATCCGGGAGGTTAGAAGAAGCAAAAACTTTTATAAATAAGATGCCTTTCCATCCTGATGCAATTGGTTGGGCTACCTTGTTGAGCTCATGTAGATTTTATGGTAACATGGAAATTGGGAAATGGGCAGCTGAGTCACTTCTAGAATTAGAGCCCCAAAACCCAGCGAGCTATATCTTGCTCTCAAGCATTTATGCTGCAAAAACGGAATGGGACAATGTGGCCCAATTAAGAAGAGGAATGAGAGATAAGGGAGTAAGGAAGGAACCTGGATGTAGTTGGATCAAATATAAGAACAAAGTGTACATTTTCTCAGCAGATGACCAGTCAAGTCCTTTTTCAGATCAGATATACTCTGAGCTAGAGAAACTAAATTGCAAAATGAGAGCAGAGGGGTATGTACCAGATATGAGTTATGTTCTTCATGATGTTGACAAGTCAGACAAGATAAAGATGCTTAACCACCACAGTGAGAAGCTTGCAATTGCCTTTGGGTTAATTTTTGTTCCTACTGACCTTCCTATATGAGTATTTAAAAACCTTAGAGTTTGTGGGGATTGCCACAATGCCACTAAATATATTTCTAAGATAACCAAAAGAGAGATACTTGTAAGAGATGCCATCCGATTCCATTTATTTAAAGATGGATCATGTTCGTGTGGAGATTTCTGGTGATGCAATTCTTTATCCAAAAATTTATCAGGTGAGTGACTAAAATTCCAGATTTGTTTAGTGTCAGAAGACAGATTCAATACTTCATTTCATCAGATGCATTGAGATATCATTGGAGTAATTTAAGGTTGTTTTGCACAAATCCACATTTGCAGAAAACATCTTTGTTTCAGGGAGAGGGGGATTTGGAGATGGTCAGGGAGAAGAAGAAGGGGGCGAAGAGAGGTATATTTCTAGTCTTGAATGAAATTATTTAGGGAAAAGTTCTTTTAGGTTCTGATTCTCTTACATTTATTTTTTACTGTTTTGATCTCTCTCTCTCAAAAACCTGAGGAAAGGAAAGGACAAGCAGTGTTTAGATCCATGTTTTGTAATGTTTTGGTTGACTTTCTTTTCTTTCCTTCATTTTCTTGGCAATCAAATGGTCCAGATCTTCTATTTTCATTGTTTCTTCCTCAGATTTTCTATTTCTTTTTTATCTTTGAAAATTTGCTGGATTATTTGATTTTTTATTTTTGACTTAAATCTATTTGGCTCCTGAGAAATGATGGAAAATGAGAGAGAGTGAATTCTGAATTCTGCAAAGGTTAAGAAAAAATATTGAGAGATGTAGGTATATGATTATGAGATATTGGATGGAATAGATTATCCCCACCTTTCAACTCCATGAGACTACAGCTTTGAGTCTTTCAACCAATTAATTTAACCTTTCTATTTTAATATGTATCAAGTATTAAATATATAAAGTATTAACATTCTTTTTGAACTGTAAGAGACACTGTATGAACAAATAAAAAAGAAAGGGAAATCACCTATCAAAAAAAGAAAGAAAATATATCTTTGACGCTTGCTTAAATTTTTTTTTTTTTTTTTTTTGGTTTCCACAGTATTTCCTCAAAACTTTCAACCAGAGACTAATCACTGTTCGCGACGGGTGGGCCCATAGCGGGGTAAATCGCTGGCCTATAGCGGGGTAAATCGCTGGCCCAGGGAGTTTTTTCAAAGTGCTGGTGCCAGGACTTGAACTAGGGAGCTCCTAGTCAAACCCAAGACAGCCACCTTGAGACTAAGTGCCCAACCACTTGGCCAACCCCACTGGGTTTATGCTTAAAATATTTTCAAGTGAGTGCTCTGAAAAATAAAAAATTATTGTTTATTCTTTTATTATTCAATCTATATAAAAAAAAAAATAAAGCCTCATTGTTAGGAACTTGTGAAAGTTTTTGGTTTTAGTGAGGAGCTCTACACATTTGAACCCAAACACTCCATAGTCTGATAGTCAGCACTACTGCCATCACTCCCTTCAATTCTCATAATCCTAATTAAACTTCTAATGAACCCACAAATTTTCATCAAATTCTTTGTGATCTAATCACACTACCAAACCTTAACCCCACTTTTTTAGTTAGAGACAGGTTTTTCTATAAAACCTTTGGGGTTTTCATCAATTGTCCCTTTTATTTATTAATTTATTTTTTCTTTTTCTTTTCCCAGGACCCAAGTCGCAATCAGACCTGATTCCTAGATGTGTCAACCATGAAATGGGATGTAACGGAAAAAGCAACGAAGGTAACTTATACACAGTTACATACATGTTATCTTGGAGGGGTTATTTGTCTCATTTATTTGAAATTAATTGTGTGTTGAGGATATTATTTGTATATTTTGGAATAGAAATATACTTAGAATCACATATGTTTGCCTTGCATACTAATAAAGCATTTTTATGGTAAAATCATAAAAATATTGAACCATTTTTTTATTATCAAAGGAGAACAAATTACTATCTTTTATATGTATATATATATATATATATATATATAGATATATAGATATAGATAGATAGATAGGTATAAATTACTACCTAATATATAATTACAAAAGAAAGGAAAAGTGTGCTCTTCTTTTTTTTTTTTTTTTTTTAATTTTTAATAAGTCAATCTTGTTAGAGCTTTGATGGATTGCCATGGCAGTGCTAGTGAAGAAGACAGAATTGGGAGCAGAGAAACCTTGAAGAGAATAAAGATTGGGTTGGGCTTAGAATCCCAAATGATATGTTGCATGAATCTAGGCCTGGGTTAAGATTTGGGCCACTATGTAAGTGGTCATGCAAAGCTTGATTAGGTTAAAATTTTGGCCCCCATCATAAAGGATTGGCTAAATAAAATTGCAAACTGTGACTAATGAGTGCAGGTACAATACACGTGTTTACCTCACAGAACACTGCACGTATTATGTCCATTCATCCCACAATGTGGATATAAAATGCATATGTCCATGGAATGGTCTTTGCTATTCAAAGTGCACCACAACTGTTTTTTTTTTTTTTTTTTGATGAAATGCACCACAACTGTTGATCAATGAGTTGAGGCTTCCTTAGGATATTAGTAGTGGAATACCTTTCCTTAGGATACTAGTAGTAGAACACAAGGCATTCCAGATGGAGCCTAGCATTTTCACCTGTGGATTTTAATCCCTGGATCATTTGGCTTCAAGCTTTGCTAGCCAGAAGTCAAGAAAGGGCTTATATTAACAAAAATTTGCCATTGGTACCTTTACTATCAAATTATTTGTGCAAGAAACTTTTAATGCTCTGTTGTATTTGTTAGGGTGTATTTATGAGCTAAATTCACATGTTTATATTCATATTGTCTATCACTACTGTGTGAATTGGTTTTGAAGAGCTAAATTTTAGAACTCTTAATTTAATTAAATCTTTTATTTTCCATGTACAGGAGGTAGCTTCTCATGATGATGTTGTACAATATGCAGAGATCAAATGGCAAGCACAAAATCTTGTAGATGATGTTGAAACAGAGGTTGAATTGATTCTTCAACTGGCTTATAATTGATGTGACAAAAAATAAGTGATGAGGTAAGAGAGCTGATAATTGACATTAGACTACACCTTGATTTCTAGCATTTTTAGTGGTGGACAAGAACAAAATATTGGATTTATGTTGTCTTCTGCAGAACCAGAAAGTTCAGGCATCAAATTAAGCTCAAGAAAACAAGATTTTTCCATGATTGATGTAAAGCACAGGATCCAGATTCTAATTATTTCAAATAACTCAAATATGGATATGTTTATATGTATGTAGAACTTTATTATGAAGACCTAGTTATGGGGTCTAGCTAGAGAGGGGGTTTGCTCGTGAACGTAGAACCAGTAGAGGAAGACATCAGCTAGGGTTGTTGAGGGCAGCCTCTCTGACATGAGCGGTGTCTTCTTGTTTTTCTTCTTCACCCACTTTTTTTGTTTTTGTTTTTGGTTTTTTTCAACATGGAATTTAGGACTGTATTTGCTTGTTAGTATGTGCTACTCCGTATATCTCTATTTTTTCAAACGATGTGACAAATTTTATTGGAAGGCCTTATAAAATATAATCTTATATGAAATATAGTAAGACAAATATATTATGTTATACAAAAACTAGTATAGCCCATACTACTGCGCAAAACCACTGTAATGCAAACCTATAGTATCATAAAGCTTTTGTATCTAATATGAATGTCCCCTCTAAAACTAAGTGTTAAGCTTCTTTTCTACTCAAGCTTGGAAGCTAGTAAATGGGTTTAGACTAATAGATGCGCGGAGCATTGATTAGAGCACTAGATTGAGTTCAAATAATGATGCAAGACAGAGCACAAACATGCTAGAGAACTGAAGAGGAAAAAGAAAGAGAAGATGAGAGGACTGAAAACACTTTGTTATCTTCTCTTGCTACCTTACATGAACTTTATTTTTTCCGCAAGGTTTCTTATAACTCTCTGACAAAAAGCAGCTGCAATAAAACTTAAAGCTCTTTCATAACTCAAACATGGAATCTAGTTAATTTGTCTCCTGAGAAGTCCACAGTAGCTTTGTAAGAGGATTACACAAGATCAAACCTCGGTAAGATGGTACTAGTAAGCGGTATAAAGCTTGTTAACTTTAGAAAGCATGTTATGGCCCTGAACACGCTGCCAGAGGTTTGTTTACCAAATTTAGTTCTGCCATGGCCCAACTTGGATGCACCCAACCCATATAATTAGGCTTTTTTTTCTTCAAAATTTCAACAGAGGTACCATTCTCGTATAATTTTAGGTGGATTATGTGATTGTAATTGCCCGTTTGCTATGGTATTTAAAATCATGCTCTTTTTTAAGTACAACTCTTTTTTTAGCTACAATTTCCCAATATTTTTCTTATCTAGATGCAACTTGAAAAAGAAAAAAAAAAAAAAAAAAAAACCGAACTATAACAAATGGTCACTAGAATGATTCTGTTGGAATCAAGATTTCAAGCATTTTCTTTTGCAAAAGCCCGTAAAATGTAAGTGGTAAATATAGATCAAATCCACAAGAAGTGAAGTTACAATTATTAAAATGTGAGAAGGTTTCCTTTTTCCAAACCTAAAGAGAGATTAGGCCATGTTTGGTTCGCAAAGTTTTCTTCACTAATTATTCAATTCTTATCACCCATCACTTACTTTTGCTAGCTTCCACACCATAGAAGTGAATGAGAGAAATAAGAGAAAAACATTAAAGTTGAAAGTAAACAGTATCATATGACTGTTAGTGAATGGTGACCATTACTTCTCTATCATTTAATGTGATTAGACACGCGAGTGTGACCCACTTGACGCTAAAGAATTACAAGATCGCCATCAAATCTCATAACTCATGATTCAGAAACTCTTAAAATTTGTTTTCATTTTCACTCACTCTAATTCATTTATTTTTTTGAGTTATGACATGAAAAGTGAGAAAGTTCAATGTATCTTAATTTTTTTTTTTTTTTGTTAACAAAAATTGTAGCCTGTTACTTTTACTATCAAATCATACTTTTGGTCTTTGTACATTTGTCATACATTTCGTTGTGTTAATTTCTTCCATTAGCTTTCAAAATAAGAATCCCTCGACTGTTAATTGTATCAATTTAACCCCTTAACTAAAATCAAATCAAATCAATTTTTATTTTTATAATTTAACTTTTTTTTTTGAATGTTGCAGGCCTAAACTGATACAATTAATAGATGGGAGACTTTTAAATTTTAGTAGTTGAGACTTGAGAGACGATTTATTGATACAATTACAATGAATCGTGTATGGTTGAAATTAAAATTACCCAATTATTAGGGGACCAAAAAGAGTAGCTTGGTATTTTTATTTATTTATTTTTTTTCATTCTCACTAAACGACTTGTAGCATAGACCAAAAATAAATGAATAGAAAAACACTCTTCCTGAAAAATCCAAAACCCGATAGAGAATCTCAGCCATGGCGGACCAAGAGCTCGATCCCTCGGACCCTTCGTGCCTTCACCTGGTCTCAGCTTTCCTCGCCATGGATTCCACCGAATCCTTAATCTCCTTGTCCCGGTAGGCCCTAAATTTTCGGCACCGGCGTATTTTAGCAAACTAGGGTGCACGTGGGTAACGTGCGCCGCCACCCATGTTCCTATTCTAATAATATTGTGTTGGTTGTTTTTTTTTGGGTTGAATTGTAGGGCATGCGGTGGAGGGTCGGTTACTGAGGGAGTACAGAGGTTCATTTGGGACCATTGCTTAAGCAAAGCTGTAAAAACAAAAACAAAAAGAACTCTATTCCTTATATTCTATGCATTTGTATGCAAAGTTTTACATTGATATTGTATTTATGTGTTTATAAATGAGTTTTTGTGACTTGGGTTTTGATTTCTGTAATGGGTTTTAAGACTTGGTGGCTTAGTTGTTAGTATGCGGATTGAATTTTAGGTGTTAACCTTTGTTTGGTTGCAAACTGTATGACTTCTATTTGATGCATTTGAATATAAATGTTTCTTATTTATGTGCTTATTTTTATGAGTTTTTATGAATTGGGTTTTGATATGTGTAATGGGTTTTAGAACTTGGTGGCTTAATTGTTAGCAAGGACGCTGAAAAATGTGGATGGTGTTTTAGGTGTGTTAAGCTTTATTTGTTTTCTGAAAATGTGGGGAAAAGAAATGACATAATTTGGGGCAAGAATGCTTTTTCCCGCCCTTTCACAAAGAAATTTAAATGTCAGATTTTAAAGCTTTATTTAGAAAAATTGGTGAAGATTTGTGAGGTTAGATTGGTTTCTAGTTCTACTTTCTTAGTGGAGAATTGGGTTTAGAACTACAAGTAGAGGCAAAGAAGAAGCTTTAAAAATTTGAAGAAATTGGGTTTTCTATATTTTTCTGTACCCTGTTTTCAAAGACGAAGATGGCTTTGTATCTACTGTTTTTGCATGAATGAGATTAGTAGAGCAGAAGTTTTACTTTCATGTCTTCAATTTAAAAAAAAAAAAAAAATCCTTGTTGTGCATTTTCTAAGCTGCAATCAAATCCTTTGTATGCATTGTTTCTCTATTATAAATTTGGTTCAGTCAAATGGTCAATGCAGGCTGAAAACTTTCATGCTCCATTCTTGAAGAATTTCCTAAAGAAGCTTATTACTGAAATAGAGTTGAACCATGATCCTGTTTTGGATGAATTATATGAACAATATGCTTATTACATGACATCATTGAAGGTACTGCTGGTCAATGGAGGAGTTATTTAACTTAGTTGTCATTTGAAATATTTGCACGTGTTATTCTCTAAGAACTTACCTGCCTGAATGGGTTTGACAAGATCTTTTTTCTTTTTTTTTTCCCCTCTAGGATGATAATGTGGTCAAAGGAAGAATCTGCAAATGCATTTCATTTCTTTTTCCTGCTGGTAATTATTCTCAATCATGTTATTTTGGTATAAAGTCTATAGTTTAGTTGTGTTAACTTAGATTTGTGTGGATAATTTGGTACTTCTAGGTTCTTCTCAATTACCAAGTTGTCCTAACTCAGGGAAACTGGTGGTCCCACTATGGTGTTCTCTCAACATGCTTGACGGAGATACGGGGTATGCTTCATTAATGATATCTCTGTCTTGTAGGTGATATCTGCAAAACTAAAATTGTGAAAAGCATATTCAATTATAGTGAATTTGGGTTTGCCCTGTCATTTAGCGCCTTCTCTATTTTATCACTTTGCATCTGTCAGAATTATAAGGAGATCTGTCTGTAAATCCTTTGTGAGAAATCACAAATTAGGCAATGAATTCCCGTTAGTTGTGTTTATTAAACTGCTGGGTTGAAGGGTCATTTGCTGTTTCGGAGAATAAAAATCAGGCAGCTGATTAAGAGCCTGTGTACAGTGGATTAGCCTCCTTTTGGTTAACTGAATGGATTGTTTCGCTCTCTCTCTCTCTCTCTCTCTCTCTCTCTCTCTCTCTCTCTCTCTCTCTCTTAATTGGGGGGGGGGGGATTGGGGGTAATGGATCAAGTGGTCTTGCCTTTTCTATTCAGTTATATGAACAGTCACTATTTCTTAGAATTATTAGTGGTCTATGCTATGTAATTAGAATTATTAGTACAGTTTTTAGCAATTCAATGAAAGCATTGACGGATTAATTGCTACAGCAGGTCTCAATTAAAGTTTCCTAATCCGATTGTTTGTTCATGGCCCATGCATATGTCATGGTCATTAATTTAGCTCAGCTACCATAAAGCAGGTCCTAAGTCCTAGAACTATGCATGCATAGAGGCCTCTTTTATTAATTTAAAGGACAAAGTTTTCCTTAAAACTGGTTTGAAGGACTCTTCTCCAATCCATTATGAGGCAATTCATGTGGCCACCCTCATTTCTTTTAATTACATGACCTTTTAAGTCATTTGGCTAAGGCATATGGCAATTAAATAAAAACAACGTGGGTGGCCATTTAAAGCACAATGTAGCAGCTTGGACAAATTCTCCTCCAAATTGGTTTGGTGAGAAATTCTTTACTTTATTTATTGAAAATAATAGTTCTATAGAGTTTGTCAATCCGATGGTTTAGTGTCTTTCATATGATCATATCAGATCTGTCAGTAATTACTCATGATTAGTATTTTTCATTTTGTGATGCTTCCGGGGAACAATTATTATATATTCGCGTGGTTCTGAATTTCTTTGAAGCTATCATAGGCTTGGAAGTAAATTTTGGTAAGAGTGAGATTGTGCCAGTTGATGAGGTTGGGAATTTGGCTACTTTGGCTCGTATTTTATGTTGTAAGGTTGGCTGTTTGCCCTTGTCTTATTTGGGTATGCCCTTGGGGGCTCATTATAAGGATTCTTCGATTTGGAACCCTATTATAGAAAAGATGGAGAAAAAGCTTTCAGGTTGGAAGTGGTTATATTTGTCAAAAAAGGGTAGGCTTACTTTATTAATTAGTACTTTATCAAGCCTTCTCACTTATTATTTGTCTTTATTTACTATTCCACTACATGTGGCGGACAAATTAGAGAGGATTTAGAGGAATTTCCTTTGGGGGGAGATCTACTGATGTTCTTAAATTTTTGCTTGTTGCTTGGGAAAAGGTTGTGTGGCCAGTGGAGGCAGGTGGTTTGGGGATCCGGAAGATTGGGCTGTTTAACCAAGCTTTACTTGAGAAGTGGCTCTAGCAGTTTGGGAATGAGGTCACACGTTTATGGAGGCAGGTTATAGCCTCCAAATATGGGGAGGCTAGTGGTGGATGGTGTACTAGCATCGTTAGAGGGATGCATGGATGTGGTATGTGGAAGAACATTAGAAAAGGGGCTGAGAGTTTCTTTGGTCATGTGTTGTATGCAGTGGGTGAGGTTATTTGTATTCGATTCTGGCATGACCCTTGGAGTAGGTCTACTTCTTTGAAAGATTTATATCTGGAAATGTTTGCTTGTGCTATGGATAAAGAAGCTATGATTTCTTATATGGTTGATACTGCACCTAATGGGGGTGGTAGAAGCTGGAACTTAACTTTTTTGTCATGAATTTCAGGACTATGAGACTGCGATTTTTTTCATTATTTCTTTGCGCATATCTCATCCAAATTACCTGGGGGGGGGGGGGGGTGATGATACCATGATATGGCAATTGAAACGTAGTGGTGTTGTTGATGTGCGCTCTTTCTATTATTCATTGCTGGAAGCTTCATCGTTGTCTTGTCCTTGGAAGAGCATTTGGTGTGGTAAGATACCTAAAAGGGCAGCTTTTTTCTTATGAGTAGCTGCTAGGGGTGGGATTCTCACAATTGACAACCTTGTTAAGAAGAATTTGCCTCTTGTTAATTGGTGTTGCCTATGTCGATGCGAATAGGAAATTGTGGATCATTTATTGCTCCATTGTAAGTTTGCTCATACCTTGTGGAGTGAATTCTTTCTATTGTTCGTGGTTCAATGGATGATGCCAAAGATTGTTGTTTCTCTTCTCTCTGCATGGTGGAATTGGTTGGAGATTCATTCTTCAAATGTTTAGAATATGGCACTGTCATGTCTTATGTGGTTAACCTGGAAGAAATGCAATGCTCGAACTTTTGAGGAAATTGAGAGACATGTAGATCGTTTGAAGTCTTTGCTACTTAAGACTTTGTTTGAGTGGTCTCGTATTTGGGGTTTTACTCATTGTATTTCTTTGTTTGATTTCCTTAATTTTGTTAGCTTTTCATTTTGATTGTTTTGTATTCGATTCTGTGCAGTGAGTTTACTATCGTAAACTCATTGTACTTTTATTATCAATAAAGATGTTATTACCTATAAAAAAAAAGATTATAAGAGTTGTTTCATTTATTTTTATTAACATTTCAGACTAATCTAAAATTAGAAACTGCTTGGTTTATGTAGTTGTGCACTTTGGCCCTCAAGTCTTTTCCTATCAGAGTTCATTCTTTCTTTTCCAGGATTATTCTCGAATAAATCTTGCTTTGAGGTAAGGTCTCTATTCAAGAATCTGTCTGTTCTATTTCAAATTACAAATTTTTGCTGTACATTTATAGATTCATGAATGATCTAGAAATGAGTTTCTGTATTGGATGCACTTGTAATACTAAATCTCTGAGATTGTGGGTTCCATTTTGCTCAATCCTTGTTGTCAAATAAGGGACTTGGGTTAAAATTCCACCTATACCAAAAACAAACCAATTGGTGTCTCTTGGCCTAATGATGAAAAGCAATCATCATCGAGTGGATGCTATAAGTTTCAAATCTTATCGTATCTAAATGAAAATAAAAAAACTATGAGATTTTCATTTAAGTAATGTTCTTGTCAAAACATCATGGGAAGATTTATTTTTTGAATCCAAACATAATTTTCCCCTAGTTTTTCGCTTTTAATGTATAAGTTAAACTGCATTAGTCTAGTCTTTGTCTATTTAGCCCCCCCAACAAAAAAGAAAAACACTTGTATTTGCCTTTTTTTTCGTGGAATGTTAATTTGTTTTTTCCTCATATTGCTTGTCTTGTGTAAATGTAGAGTTCTTATTGGTTGATTCTCTCTTTCTCTCTCTCTCTCTCTCTGTTTGGCCCAAAACTTCAAAAACAGGTTGGTTCAGGTGTTGGTTTGGTTGGCATTTGTCTTGCCCATGTGGAAGCCTCCAAGGTATGTTTTCAAAATTCAAATCTTGTTGGAAAAAAAAAAAACCATCTGTTTTTAGTTTTTACAATGGTTTTATGACATATAAAAATCTGCTAATCTGCTGAAATTGGATTCTTTATGATGGAAATTCTGAGATTTTAGTTTCTTTCCTTCAAAGCCTGAGTGACTGAAAACCTATGAAACATGCTGGTTGCCAAGCTTGTTTGTTTCTTTCTCTCCAAGTTCTGGGGGTAATTTTTGTCCCTCTGATCCATGAGAAGACTTATTTTACCAACGTATTATCTAAAAGTGGTAAATGGTTAATCACCCTTGAAAATTTTATGCTTGATACATACAGGTTATACTAAGTGATGGTGACCTGTCAACTCTGATGAACATGAAGCTTAATTTGGAGTCAAACAATTTCAGCATTAATACCAATAGGCAAGAAAGAACTGAAGATTCAAATACTGTGAGTGATGGTCACGATGAATCAAATACCTTATCATATTGATCACATAGGACTTGATTTAAATCAGTAGTAGCTGAAAACCTGAAACACACTATAAATCTCAGATAAAATGCATTCATCTGCCTTGGGAATCTGCATCAGAAAATGAGCTCCAAGACTTCATGCCAGATGTTATGTGAGTTTTTATGTGTTTTTTGTGACTTATTGGACTTTTTGAGCTCTTTGCACATCGTACCATTTACCAATATCCTTGTCAAATAGATGACAAATTTGATCAGATGATTATGTCAACTTTTGATTCCATGGTGGGAGATCAAGTTGCCAAACACTGCGATTTAATATGTTCAATTGTTAGCCTGTTTGATACTTAATCAGTGCTACTTCCCTCCTTGTTCTCCAGTTTGGGCGCAGATGTAATATATGATCCAGCATGCCTCCCATATCTTGTTCGACTACTCGCCATTCTTTTGAACAAGAAGATACCATCATCTGCAAAGCGGAATGACAAGGGTTCTTTGTTGGATAGTAAAAGTATGGATGGTAAATTCAGTGGTTCTCTTCAAGGGAATGCTAATGCTAATGATAATGGCAATGGATTTGATGCTAATGAAGGCAAAATAATATGTAATGGCACTTCAAATAGTGGGTCAAGCAAAGGTCCTGTGGCTTATATTTCTTCTGCTATTCGCAATATTGACACATTCAATCATTTTCTCTCTCTGGTGGACCAGGCAAACATTACCATTACAGACCTCACTGAAACACACAAACCACTCAATCTGCTGCCTTACATGCAGTCATATGATAGATCCAATGTGCGGCTATTTGTTCTCTCATGCAAATAACTGTGTGTGTCGTGTTTCCATTTTATTCAAAAAGCCTCGTACACACTATTTTTATTTTTTAAAATAGCTGCTACATTGACATTATAACTAGCTGGCATTTTCTAGTCATGTGAAAAAAATTTGTTGTATTCTGAGATGCAACCATGTTAGACTTGTAAGATACCAATATCCTAATCCTAGGATATATATTAAAAAAAAAAAAATAGGACCTCAGTTGAGTTTGGTTTTATTTGTGGTGCAATGGGGGTTGTAATCACGTTGTTATTTTAAGCTTATGGGCTTGAAGAATTGATTGGTCATTTTATTTTCTTACTTTTTAAACTTATGTTATTGGATATTTCAATGGCTGTTTATAGTCACTTGATTTTGCTTTTAGCATCCACTTGAAAAACTCTTTAAAAGCAATTTTGTTGTAAATAAATCATTGGTCATCGTACTAAATAAATAGAAAAAAATAAATAAATTAAATAATAATGTGATATAATCATTATATTGTTTATTAGTCTCCAAAGGTGATTTACATGTGTGCCTCAAAACTAATATAACAAGTGTCCTAATAAGAGCAGGAGATCTTGTCATTAGACTGTTCCATCGCACAAAGACAAGACACTCAGCCTTGGTAGATGTGTTTAATGACATGGGATGGGTATGATATTTTTTTTGGATGAACTGGATGAGTATGATATTTGTCTTAAAGGAAAATGCTTTTTGCACCAATGTTTTGCAAAAGTTTGTGAACAGGGTTGATATTCACTGTTGATTTGACAAAAAAAGAATTAACAAAAGTAATCAACACAAGGTTTGCAAATGGCATCACCCTATATTCAAATCTTATCAATGGAAAGTAGAAAAGAGTGGATTTACAAGCAGATATTTCCATATTAGAAAAGATATCTGCTGTGTTTGCCAATACACATCAAGGCTGGTGGGGAAGGATGCTACAGCTATACCTATAATTTGATGTTTTAACCATTACTGGTTGGTGACTTTTTTAATGCAAAATAGCAAAATAGTTTATAGAGGAAAATAGACTTGATTGGACATTTGCTATGAGGAAAACAGAAATGGAACTAAAAAAATAAGCTAACCTTTAATTATTTTAATTGAGAAAGTTGCTGAAAGCTGGCAACAAAGTTGAACTTGAAATAGTCTTTGGAACTGATCACTTTTCATGCCTCATGTAAGAATAACTTAGCCAATTATATAGATCCAAAAAAAAAAAAAAAAAACTCTATACTTTATAAAACCTCGAATTAAAAAAATAATACATGCTGACCAAGGCTAGCAATACTTGAAGTTTTCGTTAAAATTAAAATATTTTCTGAAAACTATTTAAAATTTAAAATCAAAGTTGAACCATATGCTTTGTTTGATTATATATTCAGAAAACTCTTTCTAAAACTTATTTTCAAAGACGAACAAATTAAATTATATATTTTTATAACGGAAAAAAAATCGTTTTTTAAAACAAATTTCTAAGAAGTTTCTTTTTATAGATGATATTCTTCTTTTTCTTTTTCTTTTTTCTTGTTGAGAACTTTTTTTTTAATGGATGCTTTTTGACAACATAGAATAATCATTAATGTCTAAGGATAAAATCACCCCAATTCTCAAAAATAAATAAATAAATAAAATCATCCTGATACTGGGACCCTGAAGATTGCTGGAAATTGTAAAGTTTTTTATGGATTTATTTTTTAAAAATTTTAGATTAAAGAATAGTTATTAGATTTTTTTTTTTTTTTTTTTTGTAGAGAGTTACAACTTATGGCATCCACTCCTTATCATCAGACCAAAAGACCAATCAATTTTTGGTGTGGAGGGGAGAATTGAACCCTAGATCTCTTATTCAACCTGTACGGTCCTCGATTTTCGGCTTATACTGAGCTCATGACACGTCTCCTAAGTGGACCTATCCCGTCCTACTTGTTAGCCGAGTGGCTATCCCATTCCTGAGATGGGCTTGGCCCAAGCTCTAAGCTTAACCGAATATCTTTTATTACGCCAAGGTCAAGAGATAGTGCCTTGGAGAAATCTGTCTGCCGAGCACTGACTAGCGCCTAGTGCAAGTTCCAATAAAATCACATCAACTGCGAGCGATGGGTCCTATGTGGTCAAGAATATAGTACATAAGGACCCACCAACTTGGGACTAGCCCCCTCATCATGACATACCCATTAAGAGGATCCTATAATTAGAAATTGAGGGGTAAAAGGGAGGGGTTGAGAAAATTGGGGAAAGACACGAAAATGGTGAGGAAAAACACATTCCGAAAAGAAGGAAATCCTGATCGGATTTATCAAAGGGGGTTCATTTTCATAGCATCACTTTGATCAGAGGAGGGCTATAGGGGAGATAGTTAAGGGCATTTGGTCATCTCCTTCAAAAATTGCTCCACCATCTTTAGAGCCTCCCATTGTTGGATATTCCTAAACCTCAATACAAATAAATTGGGTAGCTCAACCCAAAGTCTTCATTCATTTGGGTTGAGTGCCACAACCATTAGAGACTTTATTAGAGATTTTTTATTAGAATTCTTTTATTAAGGAATAATATTCCTCATATTTTCTTTTTTTAAAGAGTAGCCATCTCTATGTCCAAGAGTGGCAATTCTCAACATAAATGTTTGGCCACTTAGAGTCAAATCACCTAGTTTCTCAATTATCAAATTACCGAAAAATAAAATAAAATTCATTATGTATAATTTTTTCCTATTAGGAAAATGTGGTAGCATTTTCGTATTAAACAATTAAAATGAATAAATATTAGTGACTAAAATATAAAGATGGAGAGTCAATATGGAAAATAAATAGTTAGTCAAATGTATAATCTCTCATTAATAAGAAGAGACTCTTTTATTTTTATAAGTGTAGTGATCAATGGGTTGAAAATTTGGAATGTATTGGAGCAGATATTTAATTAGATATTTATACACAATTTTTATTTCAGGAATGAAGAGTTATTCACTCACTTTCTGGATCTATTTATAACTTGTGCAGACGTTGTTCTAACCTTACAAAACTGGGCTTAAATTGAGAGTTTGATTATCTTTGAAGAGAACAAGTGCGCTTCAATCTTGTGCTGTGTAACGTATTTAGACATAACCAATATGTCTAAATACATGGGTCTTAGTCTAAAAATTCTTACTAATAGTTATGTCTTTTTTTTTTTTTTTTTGATAACCTACTAATAGTTATGTCTAAATACATGAGACTGGGACTTGGTCTAAACACTCTTAACTAATAGTTACCTAGCCATTTAATAATTACCTAGAGAATAAAACTACATTTATAACAATTTTCAAAAACTTAGGCGTCAAGTGTTGTTGATGGATAAAAAGGTGATGTAATACTAGTGAAAATCAGTAACGTTTTGCCACGTAGGAATAACCGAACAGGACATGATTCTAACAAAGCTTTCTATATTATTTTGGGATTTTTTTTCAAAATAACTATAAAACCCCAACTATATAGTTAGTAAACTAACATTTGAAACAAATTTGGTTTGTAACAATTCGAGTCTAGAGGACTCGATTTTGGGGTTGGAAATCGAGTGCTAGGAACTCATTTTTCTTATTACGCATTAAGTTGAGCTGGACAAGTCGTCCATGTGGCCTGGAAATCGAGTCCAGTGCACTCGGTTTCTGTTCATGGAAATCAAGTCCAGTGCACTCGATTTCCATGAACAGAAACCGAGTGCACTAGATTCGATTTCCAAGTCTAAGTCCCAGCTCACGTGATAACTCTGCCTCCGACGTTGCGCTACCTCTAACGTGATGGAGATGTGATAACACAATGACTCAATGGAAATCGAGTTCAATAAACTCGATTTCCTAGTTCAGCAACTCGATTTCCTAGTCTGGAAATCAAGCCTACTGGACTCGATTTTCATACATGGGTCCCAGCTGGCTCGGTTTTTTGTTCTGGAAATCGAGACCATAGTACTCGGTTTCTGTTCATAGTAAACCGAGCCCGGTTTCAGCCAACACACTTAAATCACTCATTTCTCATACCCACTCAAACAACTCAAACACACGCTTAACAACACAAGCTCAGATTGGTCCTCACACTTCATCACTCCGAGTCCTCACACAGTCCTCACAAATTCAAGCTAATCTCCATCTTCAAACCTCGCGCCACTCCGAGTCACTCTTCATCACCAACTTAAACAACTCAAAACACATGCTCAACAACACAAGCTCAGACACCGAGTCCTCACACAGTCCTCACACTCTCACTCAAAAAATCGATCTCTTCAATTTCAAATCGATCTTCAAACCTCGCGCCACTCTAAGTCTCTTCAGACCTCGCGCCACTCCGAGTCACTCTTCAGACCTCACGCCAACTGCTCAAACCTCATCACTCTTCAAACCCTCACTCTCCTAAACCTCGCGCTGTTCAAACCCTCACTCTCCTGAACCTCGCGCCGCGCCACTTCTCATCACTCGTCACTCTTCAAACCTCGCACCACTGCTCAACCTTAATCTGAAGGTAGGTACCCCTTGTCAATCTACTTGGGATTAGATCAACATAATTTTTTTCTACATGTTTCTCTTCAATTAGATTGTTTGTTGAATATGTTTATTTGGGTATTATTGGATTCTCTGTTTCAATTTTTTTTTTTTTTGGTTTACTGGGTATGAACAAGCTAATGTCTTTGTTGCTAAGAAGGAAGGTTCTCTGTTTTTTTTTTTTTTTTTAATTTGATTGATTCGGGAAATTTAGCTATTCAACTCATGGGCATTAATTTTTTTGGGGTACAGAAAAGATTAAAGTAGAAAAAGAATTAATATGACAAGTTTCCTTATTTTGAATGAGAAATTCGAACTACTTGTTTAAGCTATAAAGAAATAAGAAGCAACAAATATTAACCAAAAGGTGGTTCCCGCACAACCTCCAACCCATTATATGTGACGATTTAGATAACTACCCACGTGTATTTTAATAGGTATAGTTCTGAAAATGTTATATATTATGTTCTGAATTAAATTCAACCATGTTGCCTTGGAAGCTGTAACATAAGCCACATGGTTGTGCACTTGTGCTGCTTTGACAAATAAGTCAAGATGGTAGAATTTTAATTATCAAACCTAAAACATAAAACCTAAGTCATGCATTTGAATTTAATTAGAGAACCTAATTCATAACACTAACAGTTTTGTACCAGATTTTGCACTTTAAATTGCATACTGATTTTTAGGGTAAATTTAACTAGGGGAATCTAAGATACACAACTGGGACCATAATATAACAAACCTAAGAAATCGTACATAAATTTTTCCCAATTTTTAATTACATAAACTAAAATAGCTCATGTAATATATTCATACATGGATATTTGAAATTTCATTCCCCAATATAGGCACTAAATCCTAGGTATTGTAGCTTCGTTTCCTTCAACCCACTCAGAGAATCCACATGTATTTCATAGGTATAACGCCTCAAGCTCCCTAATTAAATCCAACCATGTGTCCTTTGAAGTTGTGACCATACATACACAAGGAAGTGCATTGGTCAATAATCCACATGGTTGTGTTGCATTGATTGCCAAGCCACTCCATGAAACTTAATTAGAAGGAACTAAGGCTCTGCACCGAAAAATCTGTAACTAATTTTTTTGCACCAACTGGTTTTAGAGGAAAATTCTACCCCCAATAGAAGCACTAAATCCTACAAACCCTGAACCTCAGACATGGCACACCACATAGAATGACTTTACCATTGGACTATCACTTAAATTGAACCCAAGCTTAAAAAAAAAAAACTACTATTAAAGAGCTAATGTGATCAGTTTCTTAGCATAGTAAGTGTGAAACTTGGATTCTCCAATTAAAATCAACTAGTCGTAGACCCGCGCGTTGCGCGTGATAATATTATTGTTTTAGTTATTATTGGTTAATAGTTGGTTTTTCATTTTCTTTCAAGTTAATATATTGACTTTTAAAAAATATACAATCTAATATACTAATTCAACAACAACAACAACAACAACAACAATAATAATAATAATAATAATAATAATAATAATAATTTTGAATTAAATAATATGAGAAGAAAAAAAAGTAAAAATAAAAGATATAACAATAAACACCAAATTAATTATCTTTAAATAAATACCAAAGTATTTAAATCATATTATGTAATATTATAATATTACATTCTTATATACTATCTTTAATTCTTTACAATGCAATATGATAAAATTTAACAACCAAAGTGAAAAAAAAAATTTTAAAACACAATTAAATTGCATCAACTTAAAGTAGAGTTCTAAAAAACACAAAAATTCATCAACCTAAAGCAAAGATGCAAAATATATATATATATATATATATATATATATAATATCACCAAAAATTGAGAGAGAAAGAGAGAGAAATAAATTTTTTTGTGAAGAAAAATTATGCGTATAATGGAAAAGAGAATGCCAAATTTATACTAAAAGGATAACAATAGGAAGAAACAAAATAAAGGGAAAGATGAAGAGTGATATTAAGAGAGAGGGTAGTGAGGAGATGAAAATGTAAAGGGGAAGAGAAAGGTTGGAGAAAGTGTAAATGTTAAAAAAAGTGAGTATAATTTAATTTATTTAAATTTAAATAAAATATTATATGTTTAATTAAAAAAAGAAAATATAAATAATTTAATTATATGGAGGATGTGACTGAGTTTAAATATTGAATAAAATAAGATTAAAAGATTAAAAAAGTAAAAATATAATAATAATAATAATAATAATAATAATAATAAAAAACACCAAATTACCCAAATCATATTATGTAATAGAATAATATATATTATATTCTTATATATTTTCTTTTTTAATTTTTTTTATAACACAATAGTATAATATTTAACAATCAAAGAGAACAAAAAAAAAATTAAAATACAAAACTAAAACGTACCAACCCAACGTAAAGTTATAATAAACACAAATATTTATCAACTTAAGCAGTGATGCAGGAAAAAAAAAATACTCCAAAAATTATTGTGTGTGCATGTGAGAGAGAGAGAGAGAGAGAGAAAGAGAGAGAAAGAGAGGGAAAAACAACATTTCTTTGATGGGAAACTATGCAAAAAATAGAAGAGAGAATAACGAATTTATAGAAGATAGTGTGAATATGAAGAGACAAAATAAAGGAAAATGAATGGAAAGATGAATAGTGATATTTAGGTTGAGGGTAGTGGGGAGATGAAAAGGTAAGAGAAAAAAAGATGAAGAGACAAAATAAAGAAAAATGAAAAGTGATATTAATGTTGAGGGTAGTGGGGAGATGAAAAGGTAAAAGCATGAGAAAGGTTGGAGAAAGTGCAATTATTAAAAAAAAGTAAATGTTTAAAAATAATTATAGGAAAATTGTAAAGAAAAAGGATAATGACGTGGATGCTGATGTGGCTTAACGTGAGCATAGTAACATTAAACGCTATGCTTCAGCTTTTAATAATACTAGTCACAGACCCGCACAATACGCGAGATAATGTTGATATCATATTATTTTTTGTTAAGTAAAGAATGAGAATAATAGTTGAAATTGATTAATAATAGTCTCAAACTTATCTCACAATAATGTGATTATATTGTAATATATATAATAAATTTTATGTAAGTAAAGAAGTCTTTATCTTGAATTTTTTTTTTTTGTGTTTATATAGATATAGATATATATATATATATATATATATATATATATTGGCGAGGGAACATGTTGCATTTTACTTTCAATTATTATATATGACAAAATATTTTGTAATACGTTATAATAGTGTGAGATATGTATCAAAACACAACACAATTAGAAAATGGAAAATGTATAATTTTTATTAGAACATGAAAATGAATCTTGTTGGTTTCATATGAAAGCTAACATTATTTTGCATTTTTGAAGAAGTTATTGAGCAATTTATCCAAACCTTGTTTCCATTTTATCACATAAGAACAAAATTATAATAGTTTCTATTTTGATAATCACTAAACTCATGTATGAGAATCAACTATTACAAAAACTTCTCCCCAAAACATATATTGATTTCTATTATTCCTTTCCATACAATTTAAAAAATGTGAAAAACTGAGGAAGCTAAATGTGTAGTTGATCGTTCTAGTTCCAAAAAATAAAAATGTGTAGTTGATCTTAGGCTGTGTTTGGTTCAATATAAATCGAATTCCGAGTGTAAAATGAATGCAGGGGAAAATAAATTCTCGTAAAGAAATTAAAATCCGAGCATTTGGGTGTGCAATGGAAAACAGTTTGAAAAATAATTTTCAGTGTTTGGTAACATTTGGAAAATAGTCAAAATATTATTTTCCTACAATTTTTTCACATTTTCTCAACATTTTCTAAACTTCCAAACAAATTTTATATCACAAAATTAACCATCACCCACACACCAACACAGCAGAAAACCCACCACTACCCACACAAAACCCACCACCACCTACCAGCAGAAAATCCACCACCCACACCACCACCCAACACAACAGAAAATCCACCACCCACACCACCACAACAAAAAAAAATCAGAGATCAAAGAGAGAAGACAGATCGGCGACGAGAACAAGACAAATCGAGAAACTTGGGCGAGATTGACGAGATCGGCGAGTGGCGGCGACGGACTTACAACGATCTAGACCCTGTCAAATCGAGAAACTTGGTTGAAATCGGGTCAAGGGGGGGTTGATCTAAAGGCCGGTGGCAATGAGATCAAGAGAGGTGGAGGAGACGAGCTACACGGTGGCGGCGACGAGAACGAGATGGTTAAATCGGGGTGGGTTTAGCTAGGTTCATCGGCGCAATGAGGTGAAGAAAAGCCAAGGAAGACAAGGAAATAGTACTGACCGGCGCATGGAGGGGAATGAACGGCGCGGTCTGATCGGCGATGTCTGACCGGCGATGGGTTTGTGTGGATCGGTTGGACCTTCTGTCCGCTGCTCTCTCTCTCTTTCTCTGTTTTCAGTCTGTAAAATGAGATTTGAAGGTAAAATAACTAAGGAATTGGTTTTACAGAGTTTAGGGGCTGTATTTTCGGTCAACTGAAATTGATTTTTAGTTTGATTGAATTTTCATGCGTGCCCAAACACCCTCAAGGGTGTAAAATATTTTCCGGATTTCCTTTACTGCCGAAACAAACGCAGCCTTAGTCAATCAATAAATAGCATAAAAGGGGTAGGGGAAAGCAAACGTATTCACAGTATAATTGTTTATATATGTCCATAATTGTTTTAGTATAATAATACTCCTGCTTTCTAAAATATTCATGTAACAACTATATCTTGTTTGATCTCTCCCAATTTTGCAGCTTTAACCCAACTCGTAGCATATAAACCAATGATCATGAAAAAGAACCTAGCAAAATGAAGCCAAAAACAATTTCTAAATTTTAGTGATAATTAATAGAGAGATTAAAAGATTTCACAAATATGTGTGTGTGTGTGCGTGTGTGTGTGTAGGGAAAGGGAAAAATGTATATACGATAAATAAGTGTTGAGGGAGGGGAAAGGTTGGGGAAGAGGAAGAGACTTTGTATGTTTTGGTAATTGAAAATTGTATTATAACTGCTAAGTTGCATAGTTAATTTTATACATACATACATACATATTTTTTTTTTTAAAACTCATCAAATCCAATGTAGTAACATAATAGTAACCTGAATAGAGGACTTTTGAGCTACCATATAGGTTTATGAAAAATTTAAGACTTTCCATATTTATTATTTTTTTTCCCAAAACTTTTTATTAGAGAAAATAATTTCCTTCATAAATGAGAATTTTATGGATTTTTTTTTCAATTAGATAGAAGAAATATATATGAAGGCAAAATATATATATATATATATATATATTGATTGTATTTCTAAAAGAGCTTATAGTGAATGTTTAACTACATATTATTTAAGAATTATAATAGTGAAATTTGTAGTACAAAAGAAATGCCTAGTTAATTTCCTGTTGTATTTATCTATTATATTTCTTATGTTAATTCTATTATATTTTTAAATATTTAAGCAGTATGATGGATTGACGTGCAATATATCATAGCCAAATCGAATAATAAGATATAAGATATAAGTTTAAGGTTTTTTTTTTTTTTTTTCTCTTGAGAATTAGATAAGCTTAATTAATCTAATTACTAAGGTAATATGATTTAATTCATTATGGATTATACAAAATCATTCTATTTATATACATACATACATACATACATATATATATATATATATATATATATTGTTTAGCATGATTTGAATTAAGTTGCAGGATTTCCTAAGAATGATATCACGTCAAGGTATATGCTTCAATTGAGAGAATTTTTTAAATTTAAAAGTAATGGACATTAGCATTACCATGGAAACATAAAGAAATATTACATGCATGTCCACAATTATAAAATGGATGCAATAGTTATAAATAGCAAGATTTTTTTTTTTTTTGAGAAGATAAATGGTACCCAAATACAAAGAAAAAGATGAACACCTTACGGTCAATACTTATCAATCATAATATTTTGTTTCCTCTTCCAAGGTGTCCTAAGAAGTTATTAGCATTGATTTAGATTAGATTAAAAGAAAATTAGCAAGGATTTATGCAGTATTTAATTTTAAAAATTACAAAGCTCTTCAGAAAAAAGAAAAAAAAAAGAAAAAGAAAAAGATGAGAGGCAAATGATCATGTACTAAATCAATAAAACATATTCCAATTCTTTAAACACAAACAATTTTAATGGGTAAAAAGCAATTATGTAAAAAAAAAAAATTGTAAATATGAATACAAAGAAATGGAATATCAATTGAAAAAAAGAAAAAAAGAAACATGGTATTTACAACCCTAGAAAATAAAATCCAATACAAACCTTTACATCGTAATTAATCAAAAAATTAATGAAAATAATCATATTAAACTAAGTTATAATCCCAAATACAAAGAAAAATAGGAACAACATATGGTCCATACCTATCAATCATAATATTTTGTTTTCTATTCCAAGTTATCCTAAGAAGTTAAAAATTAGCATAGATTTAGATGAGATTAAAAGAAAAGTAGCAAAAATTTATGTAGTATTTAGTTCAAAAATTACAACGCCATTCAGAAAATAAAATAAAAAAATATGAGGCAAATGATCATGTACTAAATCAATAAAATGCATTCCAATTTTTTAGACACTAACAATTTTAATGGGTAAAACATAATAATATAAAGAAAAATTATAAACATGAATACAAAGAGATAGACTATCAATTGAAAATTGGAAAAAGAAAAAGAAAAAGAAACATGGTATTTACAACCCTAGAAAAAAAAATCCAGTACAAATCATAAAAAATTGCCGCAAAAAAACAAAGAAGTTTAAGGGAAGAAAAAGAAAAACTAACCTCAAATGGACCTTCCAATTCTAATTGTAATTTGGTGATTGATGGGTTGGAAAGAAAGCAATTCAAAACCTATATATAAAAAAATTAAATTAGTGGGTTTTAAATCCAAAAGGAGGCAATTGAATGTTTTGATGGGGGAAAGAAGCTGTTTTTTTTATAAGAAAATGATAAGTCAAAGAGAGAGAATGATTGATTACTGAATTTAAGGGAATTTGGATTTAATGGAAAAGTCATTAATATAAATATTAGCCGTTTGTTTGATGGGAAGATGATGAGTTGAGAGAGAGAATGAGATTGATTAAAGATAATATATGAAGTGGAAACCCAAAAAAAAAAGGAAAATAAAAACTTTGTGACATGGCGATGATGTGGCTCAACTGGAGCATAGCAACAATAAATGCTACGCTTCAGCTTTTAGATATATATAGATATAGATTGTGTCATTAGAAACTGTAACTATACACAGAGATGCATTGGCCAATTTGCCAACAAGTCTCACTGTCGCTTATAACTCAACTGACACCTCCTCCAACAGGGTTCGAATCCCCCCTCGCCTGTTGTAACTATCGAATTTATCAACAAAAAAAAAAAAAAACACCCAAGTAACTGTGACTATGTTTTGCACTTGCTTCGAATCATAAACATGTTTTAGAGGAAAATTCTTACCCCAACTCATAGGCACTAAATTCTTAATTAATTTAGCTCATACTGAGTTTTTGGCAGCATATTAAGTTTTTTATATGTATCTTTATTCCCTATGGTTGATTGTCATACATCAAGAAGTTAGGCTATACATTGAGATCCTTACCAATTTATCTTCAACATGTGCTTATATTACTCTTGACTCCCAAAACTTCGTGCAGTATGGCTGCTGTTGCTACTGCGATCCCTGATGAGTTCGGTCCTGGTCCCATGATGGGTTTGGTTTTAAGGTTTATAAAAGAACATCGAGCATGAGCTGTTTGGGAAGGCAAGGTAAAATTAAAATCGACCACCTGCTGAATATTCTCTTCTTATCCTTTTACACTATGTTGATTTTTCTTTTCCCATTTCTAAAATTCTAAGTTTCTCTTCTGGTCCCACCGCTTTATTTTTATTTTTTGGGATCAATAGCTACAATCATATATACAAAAGTTATGGCGTATTGCATCTCATCACCATGGTTCTATCATGTGCAAGATCTGGCGGCACTGACATGCCGTGGTGGTAATGACGAGTTCCGAAAACGACCCCCGATGGTGGATGATCGCGTCCTCGACATTGTCAAGAGAGTTGGATTAGAGGGGCTGCATAGGACCCTATCTAGAGAGATTGATCATAACTTGATCACGGCTTTTGTTGAGAGATGGCGGCCTGAAACCCACACCTTCCACCTGCCACATGGTGAGACAACGATCACATTATAGGATGTGGAGGTTCTTTTGGGGATTCCAATCGATGGTGAGGCAATGGTTGGAACAACTGACTTGACATTGGCTGATGAATGTCGGGATATGCTTGGAATTACTACTAATAATGTGGTGCTTAAAGGACAAAGAATCCAAATTAAGAGGCTACTTCAAAAAATTGACCAAGGGTTACCCGATGGTGCAGCAGAGGTGGTTGTGCATCAGTATGCACGGTGTTATATTCTAACACTCTTGGGGGACACGATTTTCACCAATAAGTCTGCGCGATAGGGTGCATACGATGTGGTTGCAAATTTTGAGGGATCTAAACAATCCACTTCGGTATAGTTGGGGGAGCGCTTGCCTTGCATGGTTGTACAGAGAGTTACGCAGGGCAACCGACAGAGGTGTCAGTCAGATTGGTGGGGCCTTGCTACTGGTTCAATATTGGATATGGGTCAGATTCCCTTTTTTGTGCCCAAGGATGAATCTCCCATCAGATGATGCATATGGCCAACCATTTGCACCTTCTCCATTGTCCATTATGTAAGTCTCTTCCTTGACCGATTCTTTCTATTTGAAATAAATCCATAATTTTAAACTACATGACACATTGTTAGACATAGAAAAAATATTTTTAACCTTGATATTCCCCAAATTTTGAAAATTAATAGGATTTTTATTTATTTTTATATATCGTTTTACAACCTCTGAGGTCATATGTTATGATTGATGTATAATACAAGTGATATTAATTTCTAGCTCCACTGCTAATTATATGTTTAGATAATCATTTGTTCGTATAAACTCAGTGGTATGTAATGTTAAATTTACGATTGCCCATCATTTATTGTTGATTACTTCAAATTCTCAATTCCAAGTATTGACTCCCTCTTTCTTAATTGTAGGACCGTGTGGGTCGTGAGCACGAAAAATAGCCTCGCGAAAATCTGTCTGGTCCGGTACCGTCAGCTCCTAGATTCTATGCATCCAAACCAGGTACCAAAATTGTGTTTCTTCTATTGTTTATGACTATTGTATACTGTTATAACTGTAAAATAGCTATAGTCGAAAATAATGGAACATTGCATAATGTGCTACCCTTTTATTTGGCTATTTTAGGTGGTGTGGCAACCGTATGAAGCTGAATTAGGCCACTTACCTGCGTTCTGTGTCGCAGGAAGGGACGTGTGGACGGTGAGGGTGCCGCTTGTATGTTTCTGGTTAGTAGAGAAACATACACCGGAACGTGTTGTTCATCAGTTTGGGATGGTACAAGAAATCCCCCCAAATGTTGATACTGACGACGCCCTTCATGCCATAGACCTGAAGGGGAAGATCAATGTGAATTGGAGGGACAAGCATGTTGGCCATATCCAAGTATGGAATAGTCGAGCACAATCCATATGTCATGGTGCATGACTAGAGGGTGATATGTTGCCTGCTCATCCATACTTCTGTTGGTATAGTAGGGTGACTTGGAGGTTCGTTGACCACACTATCGCTACAGTTCTTACTATGGTAATTGCTTCGACCTTTCTTTTCAAATTTTGTTGCGTACCACCATTTTTTGGGTTAGATATACTAATTGTATTTATTTACTTGCAGGTTGCCAGTCACAAGCAGATGTTGACGCGTTATGCAGTAGGTAGTCTTGAGTACAAGCAGATTACAACTGTACTTAAGGTAGTGGATCGCCTTCACCGTATAACTGCCCAACTTCCCTTGGAAGATGCCGATAGGGCAAATCCAGAAGCGGCAAAAGATACTGGACGACCAAGCACGAGCTCAACTCCTGCTAGCCATAGCCATGGTCAGCGTGCTGCACTCCATCAAGTTGTCAGTAGGCCGGATTGCCTTCCACCCCCACATGCATCTCCTACCTCAGAGTTCCCTCCACCCAGAAGATACTGGACGACCAAGCACGAGCTCAACTCCTGCTAGCCATAGCCATGGTCAGCGTGTTGCACCCCATCAGGTTGTCAATAGGCCGGATTGCCCTCCACCCCCACATGCATCTCCTGCCCCAGAGTTCCCTCCACCTTCACATGCATCTCCTTCCCTAGAGATCCCTTCACGTATTGCTCATCCAGTTCCTAACCTAGAGATCTCTTTACCCACTACTCATGCATCTTCTCACCCCGAGATCCCTTCACCCACCCCCCGTACATTTTCTGACCCTGCACATCTTTCACTTACTCCGCCATTCTTTGATCTCGGCATTGATTTCAATGAGACCCTTCCTGTCATGCACACTCAGTCCCCCTTGTACAGCATTGGTCATATAGACCATGTACCACCCCATAGTGACTCCATGTCATTCATGCCCACTCCTGGACTGCATACAAATCCCATGATTAATGGCCTCACTCACGTATCATCTGCTACACCATCCTCCCCCGCAGTTGTAGGATCTTCAATCGTTGGGAGTCATGCAAAACAGCCAGATGTGCATGTCGAGCATGAGCAGGTAGTTGGGTTACCCTTGCCCCCACAAGGTCGACCTAAACGTACAAGAAAACCACCTTCTTGTGGGACAGGTGGTCACAAAGCAGGACACAACGCTGGTCCAACGGTATGACAAGTAATTTAATGTAATGAATAATTTCGCGGCACTTCATGAAACTTTGGTATTAGAATTCATTTAATCCATTCTTCAATTCTAACTTCATCTTTGCAGCAACGCAAGGACCCTAGCCAAGGAGATGCAATACCCCCTCCCCCACATGCCAAACACTATACGAGATAGCATAAGCGTAAAATGCATTAGAGTAAGCACCCCATCTGAATTTGTAAACCATGGTATTAGTGAAGGGAACATTTATTCACATACCATGGCAAGTATCAACAAATAAACTATCACTTGTCCCAAAAATAATTGTTGAGAAACTGTAAATTTAATTATTTAATTATTATTGGGACGCTCTTCTAATGTGTGGTCCTAGACTTCCCCTTAATATGTGGGGTCCAATCAACATGGCTCTATTTGATCACAGGGTTTAAAAAGAAATCAGTGAACTTAACTAATCCGATCTCTCTTTCAATGATTCTGTTAGGAGTTAAGCTTGAACATGTTTCTTTCCATGTTTTCTGGATCAATGTTATAGGCATTAGTAATGTATATTCTAAGGAATGTGACGATTGTTAACAACTGTAACCAGCATTAACATTGCACTACTGCTGTACTCTTAACTAAACTAAATACAATTGTCTATGATTGATGGTTGATGGTTGTATCATTAGTTACAGAAACTTATATACACTTTGTTGCAGAAAGTTACTAGTGTGTGCATTCCAATTGATAACTCAATTTTATTGTGTTATAATGACTTTGAGGTTGCATTTTTGATATATTCAAAGAGTAAATGTTCAGATTTTTACTCCTAACTGATCTCTTCTCACTTTGTTTGTTAGAGATCAGTCTAAACATACAAACTTGGGACGTTTGATGGAAAAGTATGGTTCAAAGCTGTTAGGAACATCATACAAGGATCCTATTACAAATTTCAGCCACTTTCAGAACTACTCTGTTCAGCATCCTGAGGTATTTTATGCTTTTTGTGCCTTCATTTGCTAGGTAAATGCTAGTTTTGATGCAAAGCAGTATTTCAACTTAGTTATGTAAATGTCAATGAATTTCAGGATCACTGGTCTATTGTTCTAAAAGAGCTTTCAGTTTCATTTCATGAGGCCCCAAAGTACATTTTAGATACTACCGACAAATCGAAACATGGGGGAACATGGTCTCTGGGTTCAGTTTTGAATATTGCTGAGTGTTGTTTGCTACCTAGAACTCATCCAAGAAAATAAGATGACAGTGTGGCTGTTGTGTGGATAAATGCTCAAAGCTGCAAAAATGATGGCCTGACCATTCAGTCTTTTGCAAAACTGGTTTGTCCATTAGTTTGGCTCATCATACTAGTTTATTGTACTACATACAATCATCCATATAATTCTGCATTGTGTCAATGGTATATTTGGTTGTTTTGATTTCTGCATACTGCCTGTGTCATATGTTTCAGACACGCCACCTATTGGATTACCAAAGTTTACTTTTATAAGTATTTATCATTTATTTCTGCACCATCCCCCTTCCCTTTTTCTCTTTTTGCCGTAGTTTCATCTTATACTGTGATCTCTGTCCACTTTTGAGTATGATCAAATCCAGCTGTTAAGTTGTATTGTTAATATGTCTTCCTTATGGTGTTAGCAGTTCATTAATCAATAGTTTCTAGAAGCACATCTCTAATTTTGAACTAATTTTTATATGTTTCAGTTTACATAGTTCCTTGTTTTGAAAGTTGATTCCTGTTCTCAATTTGTATTCAGGATTTCATATTAAGAGGAGGCCGAAAGTTACCTTTGTACAGGTAAAGACTGCCATTGTGTAGTTAAGATAGATGAGAAACTTCTCTCTGTCAGGTGGTAGAACTAAAACAACAAGCCATATGTGTGAATGATGGATTCACCCTACCTGAGCCTTATAAAATGCTAGTTTTTGTGCAAAAGCCAAATGCCAAACACCAATTGTATTTTAAGTAGTTCTCATAGGCACTTCATGAAAGTTAGCTACCATGAAGCACTTACCCAAGATGGAAATTAATTTGTGCATGTTAATTCCTTTTTCTTATCTATAATATTTTTACCATGTTGATTGGAGACTGGACAAGTTAATAGTACACTTTTTGTATCATCATGGCTATTCTTCTTTCTCCTTGCAGTCGAGTTGTAGAAGCTGCTCCTTATAGACTGTGGCAATGAAATTTATAATGAAGCATGGGAAAAGTGAGAAGGACATTCAGAATCTAAGGCAAGAAATTGAGGTAAATTGGACTCATTTGTTCATAAATTATTTGTGTGATAAAGGGCTTATCATTTTGAACATTTAGCTATTTATGCTGGGAATTGGGTTGGTCTAGCTTGTTGTGAATCTTGTTTTGGGCTGGATTTTGGACTTTGTTGTTTTGGCCTTTTTGGGACGGCTTTGCTTCCTATATCTAACTTGCTTCCTAAATTTGCCATTTGATTTTTTTCCCCCGCTTATCGTTTTGCTGGCTGTTTGAAAAAGGTTAAGGATTAAACCCCTTGTTTTGGAATTTTAAATGAAATTAGAAACTATAAAGGAGGATGCCACTTCTTCCACGCCTAACAACAACAACAACAACAACAACAACAACACCGCCACCAACAACAAAGGTTTCTACTTTCTCTCCTATTCTAGACTAACCCTCTTGTTTATTTCGTTTTCACGTACCATGTTTTATATGTTAGACCCATTTATGAGAGATCCCTTTTACCTAGTGCCAGGTTATGTTATAAATAATTGTTGTTCTTATACAGACTGCAATTTCTTTTGGGCTGACACTAACTACGTAGGTCAATCTTATTGAAATTCTTGTTGTCCCTTGAATTTGGAAACTGATATGGACATTGGTCCCTTCAAAGTTTGGATTTTTCTTGTCTATGGTGTACACTTTCTATTGATGAGGATATTCATATTTGTTTTAAAATTGTTTTGGAAAATGGGTGAATTTTTTAAACTTTGTTTTTTCTTTTATGGGTCAATTTTATTTTTTTGGAATGCTGGGGTTGACTAATGACTGCATTTATTTATTTGTTTTTTTTCTTCGTTTGAAATTTGGAATCCTTATGTTGGGATATTGGCTATGAAACCAGATGCTAAGAACAATGATAAGGCTAGTGCCATACGATTCGAAACATTCAGTCACCGAGCAGCGGAGGAGGAGTAAAATCAACGAGAGGTATATTTGAGTCCCTCAACAATGTTTGTACAGTAAACATTGTTATAACCCTGATTTTAAGATCTAACGAATAAAAATTGTATATTTTGATGGATATTGGCCTTGTGTGGTTTTTGGATTTAGCTGCCATACTTCTTATGAAGTGTTTCTTAGTGTGTCTACGCATGCCTTATCTCATGAATACCTAATATTAAATAGGCCAAACCATAAGAATTTTTGTTACAGGTAGCCTATAACTCAAAGTGGGGTTTTTTCTGTAGGCTTTATTGTTCTTTATTTTTCTGTTGATGTCATTAACTTTATCTTGCAGTCACTATGATTTGTATTAGAGCTGAGAGAGTAATAGACATTAAATCAACAAACTTTATGATATGTGATTGTGATGGAGTCAACATTATTATTTTTTTTTTTTCCATTGTGCCATATTTCATCAATTTCTTATACTCAATTTATAATTGGATGGTGCATTGATGATGCCTTTGTTCATCAATCTTGTTTTCTATAGCAAGAGAATGACGGTGCTAACACGTGCACCTCATTCGCCACGTCATTGATCACGTAATCTTTATTTTTCTTATTTATTCTTTATTCCTAATTTCTTTAACAAAAAATATATAAATAGATTATTGACTTTACATATTCATCTTGGGTAGTTTTAACTTTATATATAACTTTGTCTTTACATATTATCTACTTTAATTTAAAAGTTTAATATTCCATTATCATTAAGTCGATGGGCTGGTAAGATTATATAAACCACTGCATTAATAATCAAATGCAAAATGGCCTCCTCAAATCTCCTAAGTTAAATCTATCTTCCTAGATTAACATTATTTTTCTTTTTCTTTTTTCCCTTCAACGGGTACTATGCTACAAACTAATCATTAAATTGCCTTAATCATTATACTCTTTACCCATTTTTTCTGTTACAAAGGTTTATATCTTAACATCTATGAGAAGGACCCCAAATGATGTATGATCCATATATATCTAAAGATAAATTACTGCTACCACTGCACACCTTTGGTGCGATAGTCATTCCACAAGTATAAGTGCTTGTGAGGTGTGGGAGGCAAGCGCCGAGGTTTAAGTCTCCAGGATGGAGCTTCACACACATATACACTTAGATTAGGCTAGAGTAGAATTTTTATCTTGTAATAAAAAAAAAAAAAAGGAGAAGATAAATTACTACTAAATTCTGCCTTTTATGATGATGACTGATGAGTTGCCAATATAACTAGAGCAACTCCCAAATACAAATATATTATCTTTATATGCAAATAGATTACAAGAATTATATGAACAATTTTTGAAGAATTATAATAGTCCACGGGTATAACACCCTAAATGAAATGTATGTGCTTTTCTAGAGAGCAAAGCTAGATAAAATACATTGTTTACAAAGAAACTTATATCAATCTTTTAAAGGTAAAATTCCTTCAATTACAATACTTTTGAATTATTCTTAACTAAAGTCCACCAAAATTTTCACATTATTTAGGGTGAACCATCCACCGTACCTTCATGCATGTTATGGGTATCTTTTGTTTAATCAAATATAATTTCATGGTTTAAATTAATTTATTTTTCTTTTCCTCCATATTATTGTGAATGTGGTGATGGTGCTTTTTTTTTTTTTTTGGGTAGTTTCCATGGTATTTCTTTTGCTTCCTTCTACTTTTTTTAACCCATTTATTCACCTATTTTTGATTGCTTATGATGGAACGTAGAAAAAAATGTCTAATTAGATATATATTATTTTAATTTAGTTTTATCAATATAGTTGGCTGTTGTAAATTGTAATTCTGTCTCTAATTTGTTTTGTTTGTTGTTTCATTTTTCTTAATTAGCATGTTGTGTGAATAATAAATATGAGTATAAAAAATATGTCATGTGGAAGAGATAATTTTGTATTTGGTTTTTTGTTGATGTTTTAGTGGTACTATTGCAAAGATACTTGACTTTCTCTTGTATTTTAAGTGACAAAAAAAAAAATGAAAGAAGAGAATTTTAAGATTTACTTTGTTGAAAAATTGGTTATATTTCTATTTGGTGAGTGAAATTAATTATGATCTATTATATTCTTAAAGATATGTTCCCATTTTTCAACTCCTAATATAACAAGTAGCCTTTCTTTTTTTCTTTTTCTTTTTTTGAGGCATGTAAAGAACGTTTACAAAACACTTTTTGCACCACATCCAGTAACATCTTTTATTATTTTTTTGTTTTTTGCAATTTTTAATTTGTTCAACTTTTCATCTTCTTCAACTATTATCTTCTTAATTCAATCTTTCATCTACTCCGGTCAAATTTTTTTTTTTATTCCATTTGATATAGATTTTTAAATTTTCTCATTTATACATTCTTAAATTCTACAATATTTTCACTTTATTCAACATTTCATCTACTCCACCATTCCTCTTCCATTTTAATTTTCATATAAATTTCTTATTATATCATTTCCACGCCTCCTCTATTCCTTCCAAGTTGTCAAAAACAAAAGAGGTCAATACTCTCTCTCTCTCTCTCTCTCTCTCTCTCTCCAATTTTGTTTCTCTTTCAGTAGATTTTTTATTGTTTCAACCACTTATTTTCTCCACTAATGGTTCTTTTTGTTATTGTTAATTTAATTGTAACATGACATTTGTTTATCTTTTTGATAAATTTGTATAGACTTTTATGTATATTTAGGTATTTTTGTATTCTAATACTTGATCAAAAGTTTTTTTCTTTATCCCATTGGTTTATTTTACAACAATGCATATATAGAAACTTAATTCTAAGATTTTGCTAATAATTATTTATTTGATAATCTTTGTTGGTGGACAAATTTGTAATTTCTACAAAGATAATAACCTTAATAGATTATCAACAACAAAATTTTTTCCTAATTGGTCTAGTTAATCATTGTTAAGTTTTAGTAATTTTTTAGATACGTTTTCTAGTGTTTTGGATTAAAGGGTAGAAAAAATAGGGTTTGAGAAAGTTTGTTTAAAACTTAAAGAATAATTTCCAAATTTTATATCGAACTTTTTAATGATACAAAAAATTATAAATAGTTTTTTTTTTTTTTTTTGAGAAAGAAATAAATTTTATAAAAAATGAATATTTTCACTAACTTGCCTTTTGAATTCATACAAAAATTGTATTGTTTTCATTTTGGTACGACATAAATTATATATATGATATATATTACATTTTTTATTGTTCCTATAATAAATGAAAATATAATATGAAATACAGTATTCTTTATTAAATTAGTCCAAATTGCAAAAAAAAAAAAATTTAATGAGATCACCATAAAAAAAAAAAAATTATCACGCACAACGCACGGGTTTGCGACTAGTTCAAATTAATAAAGAAATAGCACTGATCCCAATTTCCATCAACGCACACACTTCAATCACAAAACCTTATTTTTGCTATAGTGACTGTAAGACATTTAAATGACAGATTACAAAATTTCATAATGATCCTCTACCATTAGCACTATAGTGAATTAGTGATTTTAATATTAAGAATCATCTCCTCATAGACACTGGAAAAAAAAATACAAAGATTGATCTATTAAGTCTACTAAAAAGGTCATGAGAGAATCACATAATTAAATTACATGTGTCTTACTTTAGAAAGTGCCACCCATCAATCTTCATATTTGTGAGATTAAATTAATACTATAATGACGGTAATTACCATTTGGCCTTCCACTCTTTGCTTGTTGTCAAGCTTGGCACTAGTCATTTTTCAAAATATTACACAGATAATTACCTTATGTAATAGAACTAATTCACTCATTCCTATGGATCTTACATTTCACCCAAACAAAGTTATATTGCATGTACCTAATTCCGTTAGAGCATTGTTCACCTTGTTTACTATAAAGAAAATGGTAAATTATGATATTTTCAAACTTCATTAGTAAATTCTAATTCTTTTTATATGTTTACAATTTTTTAGATTATATATATAGGTTTTCCAATATAGAGTCTACAAAAAATTAAAAATGTTCTAGTTTGTTTAGAAAATGAATTTATAGAATAGGATTGGGAGTTATACCTTAAATTAAAACTAGAGCATTGACAAAAAAAAATTATTGAAAACCAATAGATACCTTTATAAATTTGTGTATATTTGATAGGGCACTGAAACTCAAACTATGCTCACAAAGTCTTCAGTCCTCAACTCCTCAATTGCTATGATGTCTCCAATCTCATGTGCTACTCAATTTGATGTGCAAAAGTAAGGATTAAACACTGTAAGAAAGAAAGTGTAAAAAAGAGTTTAAGAAGGGGAACAAATGTGTGGACATAAAAAAAATTTAAAATTGAAATGATGGTGGACATTAGTGTGGTTTAGTCTCGCCTTATGCTTACCAAATATTAAGCTAATTTATCATGCTTTTCAAATATCAATGTCACTAACTAAAAAGACTCACTAATATATGACAAGCTTAATTTTTTTTTTGTGTTTTTTTGTATTCCTAAATATATATATACTAAATAAATAAACTTATAAACTAAATAGTATATAGCATCCAATTGTTGTGAAAGTTTGCATGTGATTAACCTATAATAAACGTTTAATACAATTATGGATTCCACATAATAGTGATTTATTTTTTTAATACAAGATAGAATTCTACTCTAACCTAATCTAAGTGTATATGTGTGTGAAGCTCCCTCCTGGAGACTTGAACCCCGGCCCTTGCCCCCCGAACCCCGGCCCTTGTCCCCACACCCAACAAGCATTTATACTTGTAGAGTGACCATCACATCAAGGGTGTGCGGTGGTCACATAATAGTGATTTATAAAAAGTAAATATCATGTACCTTTTATCAAGGTTGCATTAGATGACTCATGAACCAAACCTATTAGCAATAAATATCATTAATTCAAGTAAAAATTAAGAAGTAAATAAACCCAAAATTCATTGCATTTTTAACATTTATAAGAAAAATTAAGAAAGTAAAGCAACCTATTTTTTTATGAATAGTATTAAAAAACCATAGATGTACAACAAAAGTTGGAGAAACATCAATACTTACAGGAACAAAAATCAAACTTTGGCTTTAAAACACCCTTAGGGTAGCTTCCTAGTTAGCCCTAATTTGAATTTTGTTAATGTGAAGTTTATATGGAGCTCATCCAAGCTTTTACTAATTTATCAAATTCCATCATGCCAAAACAAAAAAGCATCTCCAACACCATAGACAAAGAATAGGAGAAAGAAAAAGAAAAGCATATGCTTGCCTTCTATATGCAAGAAAGCAAAGAACTTATACTTCCCAACCTCGATGTAGATACTAGTCTTCTCTTTTCTCTAATCTTTTATTTTTTGGAAAGAAAAAAAAAACTTTTGTTCGTGCTTAGATTTCATAATAATATTTATTTTTCCTTTCCTCCCCCCCCCCCCCCCCCTAAACATGTCTATACTAACATTTTGTTTTTATTAATTTTATGAAATTTATTTGCTCATCTTTTTTATGTTATACAACATCATTATCAATGCTACTGTCACCGTCACCACAACCCCATTTTCCTCACCTCATTGTTGTCACCATCACCTCCACCATCATTCACTGCTATTGTTGTTACCACCACTACCACCAATAACATCATTATACCATACCATCACCATAATCAAGTTTTGTTATCATCATTGTTATAAAAGCCTTAATTCTTTACCCTTTGTTTATGTTTTTAAAAAACCATAACACTCTAATTAAAAAAAAAAAGGACATTTTGAATACTAAATTCTAAATTTTTAGATATATCATTTAATCAATGAAAAATTAATTGGTGTGTTTAAAATTCCCATCATTTAGTAAATTCTAATAATTTTTGGAAGTTGGAAGTCTTTTTTTTTGGCGATTTCCTTTAATTTGTTGTTTTAAAAATATTTATTATGTGTAAAACAAACCAAGCATTGGCTTAGGCTTAAACACCCAATTTTTTTTGTTATGAACACCACCTCAATTTCACCACACACACACATTTTATATATATATATATATATATATATATATATATTGTCATATTTCACTCTCACAGTCACATCAAAGTCATACTCACACCATCCTAACAAAACACCCCCCTCAACACCCCCCCCCCCCCAAAAAAAAGGAAAAAAGATTTTGTAGTATGTTCCCCTCAAAAGTCTCATACTTGCAATTGAAGGCAATTAAAAAAGCAAGATTTTGTCATTAGCACCACGTAAAGGCTTATTCTTACACTTGAAGGCTATTAACGTGGAGATTTTGTGGGTGAAGGTGAGCAACCTACCTCTAGGAATACATACATACATATACATGTGTGTGTGTGTGTGTGTGTGTGTGTGTGTGTGTGTATTGTGGTGTTGCTTAGAAAACTTTTTTTTTCATTAGCTCCACATAAAGGCTCATACTTGCACTTAAAGGTACAAAGGTGTTCTGACTTGTTAAGCAATCTAGATTCATATGCAGGGGCGGTATAACTTGTTGTTCAGGGGGTTCATCCCTAACTACAAAAAAAAAATATTTATATATAAATTTTTTTTATTAGTTTATTTTATGCTTAAAAATATTTTTACATACATTGGTTGAAATCTTGCACACCCTAATCATAGATCAATACAACCTAAAACTAAACAATAATTAGACATTTAGTGTTTTTTTTTTTAGTATGTAATTGTATAAAAAAAATAGTAAAGTTAGCAATTGTTCAAATATTTGATTGGTTAAGTAAACATTTAGTGTAATATTATGTATGGATGAATTTGGATGTGTGGGTTAATCAATAGTATAGTGTCAGTGGGTTGCATTTTGTCATTTTAGTTAAAAATATTTTTATAAAAATAACGACTACTGCATAAAAATAAATAAATGTTATTCAAACTTAGCAAAATAAAATGGTCACACCTTGCCATATTGACAATAGATAATAAAAACTGATAATGAACTATCGTGTAACGATTTTAAAATATGAAAACTAGTAGAAATTGTAAAAATTCATATATTTGCATTTTTTTATGACTCGATATATTCAATTTTTTTATACTAAATTTTATTTATTTAAATTTCTTAATGACCCCTTGAAAAAAATTCTTGGAGCCGCCATTATTCATATGGATTTCTCTCTTCTTTCTTTTTCTATATACTTATTACGTTAATGATTTCATTCTCTCACATGATGTCTTATTTTCTTTTTCGTTTTTTTTTCTCCACTTGACTATATCAGAAATTATGCTTTAGTGAAGAGAGAGAGAGAGAGAGAGAAAAAGATCTTGACAAAAAAGTGCTATGAAACTCTACGTAAGACATATAAAGCCGTTCATTCTTATAATTAAATGTTTAAGAACTATTTTTTTTTCTTTCTTTCCCTCCTTTTTTTTTTTTTTCTTTATTGCATTTAGGACTAATAATATAATAGCTAAGAGGAAATAAATCCAAAAAAATATTTGTGCCACAAAAAATATCACAATTTTTGCCACAACTTGCCATATAATGAGCTTTGAGTGGAGAATAATAATAGGTCTATAGGGGTACACATCTCCACAACTCACAACTCGTCACATGACAAGTTGTGGCAAAAGTTGTAATATTTTTTTTTTAACACTAGCATTAGCTTTTCTCAAGTAAAGTGTAGACACATTTTTATCTATTTTCTCTTCTAAAAAGATAAGTGGCAATTTTGTAAATAAAGTGATCCGTAGTTCAAAACCCAACAGCCCTAATTCGTTCCTTTTTTCCTCCTCCGCGCACCACCATTGCAAAAACCATAATTCTCTAATTCAAAAAAAAATTTCTTAATACTAAATTCTAAATTTTTAGATATACTCATTTAATCAATGAAAATTTAATTGACGGGTTTAAAATTCTCATTATTAGCAAATGCTAATAATTCTCGGCAAAAAAGTGTTATGGAACTCTATGTAAGTCATATAAAGTCATTCATTCTTATAATTAAATCCATGGTAAATCAATCTGTATTTTATCAAAAACTTGTTTATAAATCAATTTGACATCCATTAAACAGATGGAGTAAAGAGAGAAAACATTGTTTAGATATGAAAATTCTAAAAGATACATATCAAAAATTTTGTCTAGAATAATGGAAATGAATAACAAAGATAGACAAATATTTCAAATTAAAACAATTTTATAAGTTTGTAATTTTAATTAACAAAATTAAAATTTTAGGATCTAATATGTTTTTTTTTTCTTCCGTCCTTTTTATTTTAATTTATTGCATTTAGGACCTAATAATAATTAATATGATATCTAAGAGGAAATAAATCCAGCTCATTTTACCTGTGTTTGTTTTTTTAAAAGATATGTGGCAATTTTGTAAATGAAGTGATTCACAATTCAAAACTCACCAGCCCCAATTCATATTTTATGATTATTGAAGAAAATTACTTCGGTTGATTTGTTGTCTATTGATGAGAATTCATAGCCAACCCCAATTTACTTGGGATTAAGGCTTAGGTGAGTTGTGTCAAAATATTAAGCGAGGGCAAGTGGCCGTTAATATTTTTAAAATTTTATTTTTTAGACTAGAAGAACAATTCCCTAGGAGTATTTATTTAATTTTTGAACTGAACAATGTCAAGCTTCTCTCTACCAAAATCTGTGTGCTCAAAGCTTCACTCTTCCTTATTAGAAAGTTCTTTGATTGCAATGAAAAAGTGACCACCATGGTTCTTTCCTTCTTTGGACGAAAAATCCATTGAAAAAGTAAAGGTGGTTTAGGCATAAGGGGTATGACGAATTTCAACAATGCTTTGATTGCAAAATTGGGAAGGAATGTCTTAATAGAAACTTATTCTCAATCCCAAAAGCAAATTCTATCTTCTGCCCGTGGAAAAGCATGTGTGATAGCTTCTCATAGACGAACAGGAAATACCATGGCCCATCAATTAGCAGGGCACGCCAAGAATGTAAACCATGGAAATTGTTTGGATATAGGATGAACCTAAGTTTATTAAGGAAAGAATGAGTATTGACAAAACACTTTGTATTTGAAGTTTTCAGTAATGAAAATTCCTTTTTTTTTTTTCATTAAAAGTTGTAGATTGGGAATCATATTTCAAAAATAAGATATCGATCCAATGCCTACTCATGGGCCTCATTCACTTGGTTCTCTATTAGTACTGTAAAACAATAAGTAAATTTGATGGCCCCCTCGCTAGGGTATGTTTGTTTACTGTTTTTTCCCCTATTTTTTATTCTTAAGAATACTTTTCTATTTTCTTACCCAAAAAACTTGTTTGGTAACTAAAAACAAGTTGAAAACAAAAATAGTTCTCAATTCTCAAAATACAAAGGAAATAGAAAACATGCATTTATCTGCTTTCAATTTCAAGCACTTTAAAAACACGGAGAAAACAGCTTGAAACCCACAATTACTGAATCAGCACCTCAGTTCGAACCCCACTGGAAGCAAAACAAGGAATTTTAGCATTTTTTTTTTCCTCTCTCACATAGGGCTGGTTATTTTTGCACACCACTCTGTGTAACTAAGCAATCTTAAAGAAGAGGACCACCTTTGCTCATTGGTGACTTTAATAGGTTACAGGGGCCTCAATTTACTTTTTGGTGGCATAAATTAGCCAAATTGAGGTGCGATTTGTTTGCTTTTTGGCACCAAGAATTTGCTGTTGATATATGTTTGCCTTGCTAGAAGCTCACGTTGTTGCTTATGTTTTATCTAATGTGGCAGTAGCTTTTGGAAGTGGCGGCCTTAAGGTTTAATGTGTGGGTTCGCCAATTCTACGTGCTAATGGGAGAATCACTTCTTTTGACATTTGCTAATAGATTTTTTTATTTAGACAAGCGATTAACATATTCTCAAAGAACAAAAGAAAAGATGTACTCCAGTAATTTAAATATTGGTCTGATCATGGTGTATGTTATAAGTTATAACTTAATACATTGGTGAGTACATTGTCTCTGGACCAACTCAAATGAACCCATATATTAATCTCGTTGGAAGGGACTTAAACCCATCAATACCAGAACTTCGGATTTTCCCTCATCTTCCATTTATTTATTTTTTCTGCTATGTTTATGTTATAATGGATGCCAAAAATATTGAAATGGGAACTTCTTTTGTATGTTGTTTTTCCTTTTCAACTAAACAAAGAGGTTTTTTACTTTAAAAACATAAGATAGTTATTTTTTGATTTTATTCTTAAAAACAAGTTTTGGAAAACAAAAAACAAAAATGATAACCAAACATAACCTAAGTTGCTAGCCCGTTTTCGCTAAACATATTGCTTAGGATGTTATTGGGTTAGAGGATACTCCTCCCCCAGCCCTAGAGGCTTTGTATCTAGATTCAATCAATTTTCACAATGAATGAAATCTTGGTTTCAACTTTAAAAAAAAAAAAAAAAAAAAAAAAAAAAAAAAAAAAAAAAAAAAAGAGGACAATGAGTATCAAAACCTACTCATGTGAGTTGGGTTGATTTCTACACATGTGACGGGTTAAATTAAAAAAAAAAAAAAACCCTTTAACCAACCCATGCACACCTTTAAGTATCTCATGAGACCAACCTTTCATAAATCATAATACATGAAACCCACACATACTCTTATAAAAAAGTCTCAAAAGACCATCTCATAAGATTTTTTTTTTTTTTTTTTGGGCCACACGCATACACAAATTATTTTTTGGCCTAACAAGTCCCTCATTTTGGTCTATTTTATTGACTTTCTTTTTCTGATAAAATTTTTACTTATCGAAAAAGAATAAAAGACTTGCACATGTTTTTTTTAATATAAAAATTCTGAAATTTTTTAAAAAATATTTCATTTTGAAACCCATTGATTAAACTCTATTTTCATCTAAAACTTAATCATAAATCAATTTGACATTCATTATATAGTGGAGGTACATAGAGAAAGTTTCATTTAGAATAAAAAAGAATTAAAATGATACACAAAATTTTATCAACAATTTTACTCATTATCTAGAATAATGGAAATGAATAAAAATAATGGATGGAAATTTCAAATCGAAACAATTTCTCAAACTCGAGTTCCACGTGGCTAAACTCCTCCACGGCAACATTAGATCTCGAGTCTGAGAGCGTCGATTTTTGTCAAAGATCTCGAATTTTTAAAACTCGAGATGCTAGTTTCCAAAATCCTTACAAACTTGTGTTTATTTATTATATTCATTCTCCCTAGTGTGCTAGCCTGCAAATTCCCTCATTAAAGCTACAAAGTGTTTGAATCAGAAATTCTTAAACTTGATAAAAGAAGTTTTTGCCAGTACACCTAGACACAATTGTGAAGTTATCTTTAACAGCTTCTTTCATCATTGGGTAGTCGAAATTCTAGCAGATGAAACAATCACTTTTTTTTTTTCCTTTCTTTTTTCTTTTTTTAAAGGTGAAATTGGAAGCCCACCAGATCCTTGCTTTGTTTCAAAGATAAAAAGAGAAGTTTTAAAACAATATATTAGAAGAAATTCTGTAAAAAAAGCTAGCTACACTTGACATTTGTGCTTACAACCCCAAAATGACTACACAAATTGTGATTAGGGCTTTTGGAAAGGAAAAAAAAAATATCGTAATTAGGCTCTTTATAGTCACTTATATAGCCAATCTATTTATATATATTTAAACCTGAAGTGTAGAATTTATTGTTGCTACGCTCCTGTTACGCCACCTCATTTGCCACGTCATTGACCACATAATCTTTATTTTTCTTATTTATTTTTTATTCCTAATTTCTTTAACAAAAAATATATAATAGATTATTGACTTTACACATTCATCTTGGGTTGTTTTAACTTTAGATATAACTTTGTCTTTACATATTATCTACTTTAATTTAAAAGTTTAATATTCCATTATCATTAAGTCAATGGGCTAGTAAGATTATATAAACCACTGCATTAATAATCAAATGCAAAATGGCATCCTCAAATCTCCTATGTTAAATCTATCTTCCTAGATTAACATTATTTTTCTTTTTCTTTTTTCCCTTCAACGGGTACTATGCCACAAACTAATCATTAAATTGCCTTAATCATTATACTCTTTACCCATTTTTCCTGTTACAAAGGTTTATATCTTAACATTTATGAGAAGGACCCCAAATGATGTATGATACATATATCTAAAGATAAATTACTACTAAATTCTGCCTTTTATGATGATGACTAATGAGTTGCCAATATAGCCAGAGCAACCCCAAATACAAATAGAGCATCTTTATATGCAAATAGATTACAGGAACTGAATGAACAATTTTTGAAGAATTATAATAGTACACGGGTATGACACCCTAAATGAAATGTATGTACTTTTCTAGAGAGCAAAGCTAGATAAAACACATTGTTTACAAAGAAACTTATATCAATCTTTTTAAGGTAAAATTCCTCCAATTACAATACTTTTGAATTATTCTTAACTAAATTCCACCAAAATTTTCACATTATTTAGGGTGAACCATCCACCGTACCTTCATGCATGTTAATGCATGTTATGGGTATCTTTTGTTTAATCAAATATAATTTAATGGTTTAAATTAATTTATTTTTCTTTTCCTCCATATTATTGTGAATGTGGTGATGGTGCATTTTTTTTTTGGGTAGTTTCCATAGTATTTCTTTTGCTTCCTTCTACTTTTTTTAACCCATTTATTCACCTATTTTTCATTGCTTGTGATGGAACGTAGAAAAATTTTCTAATTAGATATATATTATTTTAATTTAGTTTTATCAATATAGTTGGCTATTGTAAATTGTAATTCTGTCTCTAATTTGTTTTGTTTGTTGTTTCATTTTTCTTAATTAGCATGTTGTGTGAATAATAAATATGAGTATAAAAAATATGTCATGTGGAAGAGATAATTTTGTATTTGGTTTTTTGTTGATGTTTTAGTGGTACTATTGCAAAGATACTTGACTTTCTCTTGTATTTTAAGTGACCAAAAAAAAAAAAAACAATGAAATAAGAGAATTTTAAGATTTACTTTGTTGAAAAATTGGTTATATTTCTATCTGGTGAGTGAAATTAATTATGATCTATTATATTCTTAAAGATATGTTCCCATTTTTCAACTCCTAATATAACAAGTAGCCTTTCTATTTTTATATTTTAAGGCATGTAAAGAACGTTTACAAAACTCTTTTTGCACCACATCTTTTTTTTTTATTTTTTATTTTTTTTACAATTTTTACTTTGTTCAACTTTTCATCTTCTTCAACTACAGTCTTCTTAATTCAATCTTTCATCTACTTCGGTCAATTTTTTTACCCCATTTGATTCCCTCTATAGATTTTTAAATTTTCTCATTTATTTTAAATTTTCTCATTTATACATTCTTAAATTCTACAATATTTTCACTTTGTTCAACATTTCATCTACTCCACCATTCCTCTTCCATTTTAATTTTCATATAAATTTCTTATTATATCATTTCCACGCCTCCTCTATTCCTTCCAAGTTGTCCACAACAAAAGAGGTCAATACTCTCTCTCTCTCTCTCTCTCTCTCTCTCTCTCTCTCTCTCTCTCTCCCCAATTTTGTTTCTCTTTTGGTAGATTTTTTATTGTTTCAACCACTTATTTTCTCTGCTAATGGTTCTTTTTGTTATTGTTGATTTAATTGTAACATGACATTTGTTTATCTTTTTGATCAATTTGTATAGACTTTTATGTATATTTAGGTATTTTGGTATTCTAATACTTGATCAAAAGTTCTTTTTCTTTATCTCATTGGTTTATTTTACAACGATGCATATATAGAAACTTTATTCTAAGATTTTGCTAATAATTGTTTATTTGATAATCTTTGTTGATGGACAAATTTGTAATTTCTACAAAGATAATAACCTCAATAGATTATCAACAACAAATTTTTTTTCCTAATTGGTCTAGTTAATCATTGTTAAGTTTTATTAATTTTTTAGATACATTTTCTAGTGTTTTGGATTAAAGGGTAGAAAAAATAGGGTTTGAGAAAGTTTGTTTAAAACTTAAAGAATAATTTCCAAATTTTATATAGAACTTTTTAATGATATAAAAAATTATAAATAGTTTTTTTTTTTTTTTGAGAAAGAAATAAATTTTATAAAAAATGAATATTTTCACTAACTTGCCTTTTGAATTCATACAAAAATTGTATTGTTTTCATTTTGGTACGACATAAATTATATATATGATATATATATATATTACATTTTTTATTGTTCCTATAATAAATGAAAATATAATATGAAATACATTATTCTTTATTAAATTAGTCCAAATTGCAAAAAAAAATAAATTTAATGAGATCACCATAAAAAAAAATTATCACGCACAACGCACGGGTTTGCGACTAGTTCAAATTAGTAAAGAAATAGCACTGATCCCAATTTCCATCAACACACACACTTCAATCACAAAGCCTTATTTTTGCTATAGTGACTGTAAGACAAATTTAAATGACAGATTACAAAATTTCATAATGATCCTCTACCATTAGCACTATAGTGAATTAGTGATTTTAATATTAAGAATCATCTCCTCATAGACACTGAAAAAAAAAAAAATACAAAGACTGATCTATTAAGTCTACTAAAAAAGTCATGAAAGAATCACATAATTAAATTACATGTGTCTTACTTTAGAAAGTGCCACTCATCAATCTTCATATTTGTGAGATTAAATTAATACTATAATGATGGTAATTACCATTTGGCCTTCCACCCTTTGCTTGTTATCAAGCTTGGCACTAGTAATTTTTCAAAATATTACACTGATAATTACCTTATCTAGTAGAACTAATTCACTCATTCCTATGGATCTAACATTTCACCCAAACAAAGTTTTAACCATACTATTTGGGTTGTGTTGTGTTGTCTAACTATACTATTGGTGCCTATTTGCCATATAAAAAAATTGGTGTGACAAGTCTGGATAGTCAAGATTACCTAGCTGACTAATAAATGGTCATTCTCATTCATAGTAATCCTTTTATACTCAAGCAGAAAATGAGAGTCAATCCAGCAATGAAGTGATGTCGTTTTTATAGCAAGGATCTAAACTCAAAACGCACAGATTCGTGAACAAACGACGACGATTCTATTTAAGTAGTAGACTAGTTCCTCTTTTATACGAAACACGTGCCTCTAATTTCAGTCTGTTAAGTTCGTTACTAATGGAATCCACGTGTCTTAATCTTATTGGTAGTTTTATTTGTAGCCGTTTCTCTCCAAAACCTCCATATTGTGAATGCCAAATTCATCAACAGAATCCCAGAAATGGCTGTGCTCGAAACCAAACCAGTTCTGCTCTCTTCTTCTTCATCATCATCATCGTTTCTTGACACTAGCACCGTCATTGCACTCTCTGTTTTCTTTGCACTCCTCTGTGCTTGCATCATTATTGGACACCTCCTGGAAGAGAACCACTGGGCTAACGAGTCCATCACCGCGCTTCTTCTGGTACTTAATATAGAATTGTGATTATTTTTTGTTTGGAACAAGGTGGTCAATTTTTGGGGTCTTGTAGTTATTGGTTTGAATGTGTGTGGTTGCATATAGGGGTTGTGCTGTGGGGTGGTGGTGTTGCTGATAAGTAAATTCCAGAATTCACGCATACTAGTGTTTAGTGGTGGTGTTCCTATTTAAATGTTGATTCCAAGCTAAAGTATGCAGCAAGAGAGGTGTTATTGATGATGTGGGCTTGAAAATAATTATGAACAGATGATTGAATCTTATTGAATTTAGATTTATCAGTCTTGATACTTGTGAGATTCATTACCTGGTTTATTTTGATGCTTCTGATATGCTATTTTTTTTTTGAAAATTCCAAGCTAAAGTAATGTCTACTAACTGAAGTATGTACTGAATTTTGCATCATACTGATATGGGTTCTTCCTTTGTTTCCAGTTTTCAGGTCAAGAAAAAGCAATTTTTCAAGAATTTTACCACAATATTGTTGTTTGGGGTAGTTGGTACTGTAATTTCATTTTGCCTTATATCATTAGGTAAGATCCACAATCCCTCATCCACTTCTACCATTTGCTTGTTCCAAGCTTGGTACTGGTATTTTCTCAAAATAGTACAGTGATAATTACCTTATCTAACAGAACTAATGCACTCATTCCTATGGATCTTACATTTCACCCAAACAAAGTCTTAACTATTCCATTTGTGTTGTCCATACCAGGGGCCTATTTGTTATTTAACAGAATTGGTGTGACAAGCCTGGATATTAAAGATTACCTAGGTGACTAATAACTATTGTTGAATCATTTTGTTCATACAGTCATTGATAGTCATCCTTTAATACTGGTTATTTGAGCATCCTTTTTGTGCAGCTGTTGGTGCCATATTGTCAGCAACTGATTCAGTTTGCACGCTGCAGGTACACGATTTTCATTCTTACATGAATGTTATACATGGAAATTGACATGTTCCATTTAATGCATGATATTTTTCTCATGTTAAAGGTTCTCAATCAAGATGAAACGCCCTTACTTTACAGTATTGTATTCGGTGTGGGAGTGGTGAATGATGCCACCTCTGTTGTGCTTTTCAATGCAATCCAATCACTTGATGTCAGCAACATCGATCTGCTTACAGCATTAAAATTGTTGGGGACCTTCCTTTACCTCTTCTTCACCAGTACTGCTGTTGGAATAGCAGTAAGTTGTTTTAGTGGTTGTTTTTTTCTTCTTCTTATTATTGTTTCTTTTCTTTCCTCCTTTTTATTGGGCATCTCTCTTCAATTTCAGTTGTTTTAGATACTGTATGTAAAGTACACAGTAAACCAGAAAACATGACAATCTTTTTGGCACAATTGTGCTGCACTGGATTGTAAACCATCAAGCTCAAAGGCGTGCTAGTTAGTGTTATATTTCTATGATCATATGTTGGACTTTCCATTTTCGTTTCACATAAAAGTTGTTTTTGAAAAAATTATTATTTGCTTGCTAAATTTTAATGCACTTTTTGTGGGGAATTTGGTAGACATCATTGTCTAACTTCCTACATTGTAACTTTCAGGCGGGTCTTATAAGTGCGTATATCATAAAGACACTTCACTTTGGAAGGTAATATCAAATTCACTTTGTTTTTAGCCTGAATTTGTTTGTTCTATGTATCTGTTGCATTCACTTTTAGTCCCATTCAAATTTCTGTATTCTTAAATTTTGAAAGGTATTAAGAATTTGGAACCAAATAAAAGAAGAGATCTAAATGGGAAAAGAACAGATGGAATTCAAGTAATGAGAAAATTAGTTAAGGTGATACAAGGAAAAGATAAAGTGGGGAAAAATGTGGCTTGAGTCAGTGGTAAATGAGAACATGGAAAAAGATTTAGCAGGATCCATGTCTCCAAATTGAGATAAACGTGAAGGAATCCCATAACCAGCACAATCTTGTAATCATGTAGTTGCAATTGTTGAAGGACATCTTATTAGTCAATGAGTCTTGTATGATCACATTTTTTATTTACCATCTTTTGCATACGTTAATGATTAATTGTGTCTTATATGTAAGTCTTGTTAATTATATAACTTGACATTTTCATTTTTCTACAACAGGCACTCCACAGACCGTGAAGTTGCACTCATGATGCTTATGGCTTACTTATCATACATGTTGGCTAAGGTACCAAAGTCAAATTTTTATATCACTTTAATTATTTATTTCTCGTCTCTCTCTGAGTTTTAATTTTTGTTTTGTCACTTTTATTTAATTTGGAAATATCATCATGCCTTCAACCTCCAGAAAGTATGTTCAAAAGTATTAGTATTCATATAAAGTATATAGTTTAGTAAAATTCTATAGTTTGTCACAATGAAATATTGAAGGTTTATAGCAAGAAATGGAACAAAAAAAGAAATTGAAGATGAATGCCTTAAATTTCATCATTCTAACTCCTTTGGGCGCCTCTTCAATGAATTACTTATATCTTGTTATACTTGTACATTAGTTCAAGCAGGCATTTTGGACTTCCATTGGAATAGATTGCACCATACATGTTTAATGTTCGAGTCATTTGTAGTTCAACAACAGTATGACTAAAATGAATCGAGTTACCACCCTATAAAAAAGAAGAGATATAATCTCATTGCAGAAAACATTTGTCTACAAATACAAACAGAAGAATTTAGGGAAATAACATCAGTAGCTTAAACTGCTTTTCCAAACAAATGACACCATCTGCATGATACAGGATATGTGATGAATATGAAAATATCTGTCTGTCATTTATTTCTAAAAATTTAATAAATTCCCATTTTTCCTGCAGCTCTTAAATCTAAGTGGGATTTTGACAATATTCTTTTGTGGCATTGTCATGTCTCACTACACATGGCATAATGTTACGGAAAGCTCACGAGTTACAACCAAGTAAGAACACATCCTTTTTCTCTTAATGGTGATAATATTGAACAGCCCCAATCATAAGGCCTACAACAAGGGTGACCTCCTATTACACTTTCACTAAAATTTGTTCACATTTCTTGCTATTGGAGTGGAAAGACTGTGTAATGTTCACAAATCCATGGTTAATATTTTTAAAACTGCTAGTAATATGGGGCATCAACCCCCCCTCCAAAAAAATGGAGATGGACAGCAAATTTTGTTCAAATTGTTGTCACGTCAAATTGTAGTATCTATAAAATCTAAGAATTTACTCAATAGGCTCTTTAGGAACATAGAAAGGGTGTCTTAATTAATAAATACTTGTAAAATTCTTAGCAGCTAAATTAGACAATAATACTTAAGGCACATACAGAGCAGAAAGACAATGGATAATTATAAATTTAAAGGCAAAAGTATTTGACAGGAATCGAGGGCAGTTAGTAACTTTAGATTGAAATGCTGGCAAGAAAGGGATGCAGAAGTCATGATTTTTTCTTTCACAATTAAGGTTCTCTCAAGCTGGATCCTCAATCAACATTCTTATGTGAAAAAATATCTCTCAGTCAGCAATAACCATTGGTGGATTTCATTTGAAAAGGTTTCTTGATTCAAATGTTTACCTATTTACTTTGTTCTCTTTCCCTTTTTACTTCAAATCTCCAATTTACTTTAACTTTGTTTCTATTTCTTTTGCGGCTTTATTGAATAAATTCTTATCAGTCTGCAATTTACATGTTTTAACGGAAATAAGGGACTCTGATCTTTGTACATTACTAGGCAAGACAAGTATTAACATTTTAAGTATACAAATGAAGATTAAGCTCAAATGACAGATTCTAATCTTCAAAATGGTTTGATGATCTCAGGCATGCATTTGCAACAATATCCTTCATTGCAGAGACTTTTATATTCCTATACGTTGGCATGGATGCCTTAGACATTAAATGGAAAAGCAGCAAAGCAAGGTAATTTTACTGCTTTCTATTTCACATTTCAGGGCTCATTGTTAACTGACAGCTAGTATATTGTTTCAGATAATATGAAACATCAATTACCAAATTCAGATATTAAATGTCATGTCATGCATGTTGCTATAAAAATGGTCACAATATATGCATTGTAACTTGTAGCTATTGTAACTATTATCTCTAAAAAATATATATATTTAAAAGGAGAAGAAAAGAAAAGAAAATGTCGAACTTAGTGCACAAGGTTCCTGCTTCTAAGGGGTCTAGGCTAGGTGGTACTTACCATCCTATCTAAGATCCTAGATAGAAAATCATTGCCTCAAGCCCTCACTGAACAAAAAATGGCAGTCGGGCAAATACTATATATAATAGTGCAACACATAAGAATATTATATTTTTATTTTCTTTTTGTTCTCACCAAACTAAAATCACAACTACCACAATTAGAAGGCAAGTGATATATTGCTTTGTCCATTTTATTTTCCTATGGATTTGATACCATTTAATTGGTTTCATGCTATTTGCTTCAGCCCAGGAACTTCCATTGCTGTGAGTTCAACATTGTTTGCATTAGTGTTGGTTGGAAGAGCAGCATTTGTGTTCCCTATTGCCAATATTACAAATTGCATAAAGAAAAGACCAAGTACGAAAATTGAGCTACGGAAACAGGTGATAATTTCAGACATCTTCAGCACTTAGCTATCGCCATTGATTCTAGCTTAAGCTTTGCTAACTATCTGAAATATCAGTTTATAATATGGTGGGCAGGACTTATGAGAGGTGCAATAACTATCGCCTTGTCTTATAACCAGGTAAGTAGACAGCATCTCAAGTCAATAACAATTGAATATATTGATTCTTGAGCAGTTATTAACTTCTGCAATCTACAATTTCAGTTTGCAAATTCTGACAAGACGTTAACAGAAGATAGTGCACTAATGATCACCTCAACTATAATTGTTGTTTTGTTTAGTACTATGGTATGTTAATTAGCTTCTTCATCTTCAATTTTCATTGCTTTAAGGTCCATTATAGTGTTTTTTTTTTTAAAAAAAAAGATCCATTATAGTTTGAATGTTGTTATTGCACTATGGATCCAACCCATGAGCCCTTCCTCCCGTGTAGTAGGAACCCAAAAAATGATGTCATTAAAGCAAAAATATCCTAAATCTTGCAAGATATTAAGATAATTGGTTTGGAATATAGACTCTAGTGAAAAAAGAAAAAGAGAAAACTCTTTGAAAGGTTGGCTTTAGTCAAACATATCAATACTTATTCTCATGAAATCTATTTTCACACTCATTTCTTTTTTATTTTATACTTCATATTTTAATCCAAACAAATCCGTATTACTTTTAGCTTTTTCATAATGATCTCCAGCTTCTAGTTTATTTCTGGCCTATATATAGAAGAAGATAATCATCAATAAGACTCATACCAGCTTTTAGTTTTCAATACAAATGTACATCATGACATTTATGAACATCATGATGTGATCTTCTTTTCTTTTTTCTCCAAACAGGTGTTTGGTTCCATAACAAAGCCGCTTATCGAAGCAGTGCTATTAAGGAATGCAAAACCAGTACATTCAGATGCAACTGACATACCAAGTCTAGATGACTAACAAATATTATTCCTTGAAAATGGTGATCCAAGTGATCAAGGTGGTAGCAATGAACCTGGCTTAAGCTTGCTAATAAGTAACCCCACTTCAACTGTTCACTATTTTTGGAGAAAGTTTGATGACAAGTTCATGAGACCAGTATTTGGTGGACGGGGTTTTGTCCCATTTGTTCCTAGTTCTCCAACTGGTGCAGCAAATCCTCAAACTTCTTAATACTAGTTTTTGGTGCAACAAACTTGTAATGGAGCTGCAAAATTTCATTTTTTTCATTTTGACTTTTTTTAATAATGTGGAAAAAGTAAAGCATTCACAGAATTAATTGTATCATAGCAGGTAAATTATTTATAGACTTTAGTGACAACAATTGGAGTATATCTATATGTTGATTTTTATTTTTCAGCATTATAAGCATGAATGTGTAATTTTTTTTTTTTTTTATACAAGATAGAATTTATATTCTAGCCTAATCTAAGTGTATATGTGTGAGAAGCTTCCTTCTGGAGACTTGAATCCTAACTTTTGTGCCTCCACACCCCACAAGTATTTATACTTGTGGAGTGACCACCACACTAAGGGTGCACAGTGGTATGAATGTGTAATTTTTAAATTCTAGTGAATTGAGCAATGGAAATTTAGTTTTTTTTTTTTGAAAATTTATTGCTTATCCACTTTGAAATGACATTGCAGTTGTTACAAAAATTCCTTAATCAAACATAAAATCGAACCTAGTTATTCATCCAAATAAATACAAATGGAACCATTGCCATCAAGCATGACCTAAGCAATAAAAGTTTAATATAAGCTCAAGTAACCCTAAGGGGTTGACTTAGTGGTTCCTAAGGCCTTATGATATTCATGAAGTCATGGCTTTGAAACATCTAGCTAAAATTTTAAGGGCAACTCCATGGGTTCTACCTTGTAATAAGTTGGCGTTTATGTAATAAGGAAATTACACACATTCGAGGGAATAGATTAGGTGCTCGATGAATTCTAGAAACCAAATTTCTAACTTCTTTTTATTACAGATTTGAAAATATGGTTTTAAGCAAAAAATGACACTTGTTTTCAAGACAAAATAATTCTTTGGATAAGTTCAATAAGTACCACAAAATTGTGTGGACTAATCACAAATGTACAATTTGGCATTTAATTACGCAGTAAATGCCAAATTGTACATTTGTGATGAAAACTAAAACTAAAGGACTCATCAAATAAGGAAACTCTTTTCTTGCATCTTCCAAATCATAACAAGCTGGTTGCTCCATCATTGTTGCATTAGGATAAAAAGATCTTTCCTTTCTTAGGCTCTAATCAATAAAAGGTGTTGGTTTGGACCAAAATGACTGTTTATTTGACAAATTTTGGAGGATACATTTCATGAGTTTCAACATCATAAATTAATATTTCTACAGAAATTCATGCCTCTAAAGCTCTATGACTATCCTTATTCATCTTACCTAAAATGTGTACTTCAAACACCTTGAAAGTGAAATCTTGAGGCTATCCCGCAAACATGATTTGTTGTAAGTCTAGTCCTAAATAGCCAAGAGTTACTACTTTCTGACGAACCGCTACAAGCTTCCTTACCATTGGTGCTACCACTGGTTTCTCCTATGCCACTTCCAAGTTCCAACCCTCAACATTTTCTTTATGGTGGAAATGAAATAGAATTGAAGCAGAAGAAAGAAAGCGTGTGGAAGGAATTGAAAAAAACTTCCTTTATATTGGGAGAATGAGTCATATTTAAATTTTTTTCAATACAATGAATTTCTGTTATCTATGATTTATCATTTTTCTTAATATGGTTCAAGTCCTATGAGGCAAGTCTATCTTGCTAATAGTGCACATGAAACTGGCCGAGTTCATGTATGAGCGCTAATATAATGATCTAGTTTGGTTAAAAACTATGAAGCACTGTCTAATGCAGAAAATATTACCAAAATTCTAGTCAATATTTTAGGATGCTTCTAATATATTCTCCAACAAGAAACAAGGTTGTCTCAAAGGGGTGACCATAACTATATCGGCCATGGTAGTGAAAAGTTCCTCTTTTACACTGAAAAATATTAAGATACAAATATGTAGTTCCAAATTCCTAAAAACATAATAAGGCACACTTCACTTTCAAGATAGCAGGTTCAGAGATCCAACCAGAATTTTTTCTTACAAAGCAGAGTTTTCCCTTCTAATTGGTCCATGTCTTCATTTGTCTTTGCAGCTTTAGCTTACGCATTTGTAATTCATTGAGTTGCACCTTCATTGTGTCAACAATTTGCAGTATCTCTCTTTCTGCAAAATCATCCATCCATTTTTGAAACCTTTAGATACTCTAATAATTGTCTGAGTCTTTGTTCTTTAGTGATTTGATCCAAAAGCTCATTGACCTTGTCACGTTTACTTGCTCTAAGTCTAGGAGGATGAAATGTGTTGTGATTTTCAAGGCAGCCGGTAGTTCCTCATCATGTTCTCTTATGTTTCTTGTGATAATTTATGGTATTCTAGTGCTTTTACATCCACTTACTCTTTCTTCTTTTATTAACCTAGTGTGTACCTGCATAAATGGTCTCAAAAGAAAGGTCAATTGGAACTTAAATTTAAGTGCTTCTGTGACTGATTAAGATTTGAGTCTACAAGTTTTGAAGTCCATCAATAAAATGCTATATAATTCAACAACACTAGTTGTCCAGGGTTAAGATTTGAAATTTAAGAGATTTTATAATCCGTTGAAGATTGAAATATCCAATAAAATAACCAAAAGAAAAGTTGTACTCCTTTTAAATAAAGTAAATCTCTATTTTATGATTGTAGGTCTTAGAAACTCAATTTTCAAATAATGTAATCATCACTAAGAATGAAAAAATTTACGTACCATGGGATACATGACAATGGTTCTATAGAGGTTGTCATCTTATGACTGAGCATCTTTTGGAAATGTTTCTGCAAGTGACTGAAAACTTTTGCACTAAGTTTTCATCCCTTGCAACTAGGGTAAGATAACAATCTATCAATCTTCCAACAGAAAATATTTTTGGTGCAGGTTTGCTTGAAACACAAGTACCATAAGATTCTACCACACTAATAACAATGCCCACATCATAATTATTATTATTGTCTTCATAATTCTTAAACAAGAGATCTGGAACATGACACTGCACCAACATTGAAGCAATTCTTCTAACATATATAATTCAGAATTTATTTTTATGGTTAAACCAACCTTGAGAAGGTGTAGCAGAGAACTGCAGGAAACTGAATTTTCTCCATAGGGAGCACATTAAGTAAGTGTTCAGTTGTAACTCTTTGTAAGTGATGGTTTAGATGTTTGGGAGCCAAATTGTGAAATCCAAAAGTATTTTGGGAAAGCCATTTTGTAGTCCAATGGACCATGCATGAACCTGCAAGCTCTGATCTCATCCCTTTTACTTTTGATAGTTTGAATCTCTATGAAAAATTATCTACTTGATGGAATGAAAAATCTTCAAACCACCAATTATCACATCTTTTTGTTTTTTTTTTGTTTTGTTTTTTAAGTTTTGAGTTCTCAACATTATTTGCAAGAACATACAAGCACTGTGCATTGTCATTTCCAAAACTAAGTAAGTGCCCTTGGATGGGTGAGGCCTTCCAAGCAATGGCTTCTGACAATCTTTTCATAAGTTGTAACTTTTTTGGTTGCAACTTTTTGGCACTAGCAGAAATGGGTTCACTGCTTCTGAAAATATAAAAATTTCCCTCCCACGATTTAAGTATTAAGAAGCTTATAAAAGCATCTGTTGTGGATATTATATTTCCTTTTCCAAGATTGTCACTCTTTTTTCTAAAGAATAAGCAGAAAATATAATGGAGCAACATTGGCTGCTGTTAACCATCCATCCATAACAAATTTAACTACTAATTCAAAAGATTTTGATCCCCCTAGAAGGTTGTTTGGTTGGATAATGGGGCTACTGTCTCTCAGGCTAATACTTTGGAATACTAGTCTATTCAAATATACACTTCTTGTAACCAGATGGAGCTGACATAACAAAAAATTATTAAGTTAAAATTTAACAAATTTGAATTTGCTATCATGAATGTTTATAAAGATATTATCAGTATATTATTAAAATATTAAGCAGATTGAATATCTTGAATATTAAATTGATAATAACTCATAGCTAACTCCATTTTAATTGGGATTAAGGCTTAGTTGAGTTGAGTTAAAATATTAAGGAAGGGTAATCAAGATGTAAGAATTAAGGTTTTTAAAAATTTTATTATTTAGACTAGCTGATAAATTTCAAGGATTTTGGGATACAAAAACACAACATGGTTTCAAATCCAATAAGAAAGGAGAATGAATTCATTTGACTGCTATGTTTTTCTTCTTTGGATTGAATACAGGACCTATGAAGCACGGGTGCGTTTTCGGATTCGGGTGCGGGTGCGGGTGTGGGTGCGAGACTCGGCAATTTTTGAAAAAGGTGGGTGCGGGTGCGGCAGGACTCGGCAGATTTAGGATTTTGTGCCTCATTCAAAGCTGATTTCGGCTGTTCCGGCGAGATTTAGTGAATATTTTGGCCTATTTCGGCCGTTTCGGTCGCCGGCCGATATGACCCTATTCTGGCCGATATTGGCCCGGTTCGGCGAGAATCGAGCCGAGTCGGCGCGAGTCCGTTAAAAAAAAAAAAAAAAAAACTCAGACACGGCACCGACGCGCGGGCAGCAACATCGGACACCGCACACCGCGTCAGACTTCAGTGCGGCACCCTCCCAACCGCGTCCATGCTTTCTAGTACAGGACACCATATGGAAGCAAATTATCTGAATGAGTCAATATTTTTAATGAAGATTCTAAGGGTTTGATGTCAGCTTTACATTTGTCAGACACAGAAAGATTGATTCATCTTTTATTAAGAACAGAGTAATTGGCTGCACCTTGTGCAAATAAAAGCTTCAATAGCCAACTTTTATGATAAGATCGCTTACAACTTTTGTCTAGACAACCCTGCAAAGAATAAGTGGGAGTTGTTTCCATAAAAAGATCATATGTATGTAATATTACATGTAAATCAACATTCCTTATAAATGTATGCATAGAGAGGTGGGGGGGGGGGGTCAGGGGGGGTGTAATTTTCCTCCAACAGAGGACCATTATAGATATCATGCCCTGAGAATAAAATGGTCCACATACCTTTTCTAAAAATGAGGGAAAAAAAGGTCCCAATATCTAGCATCTTATAGTATGTGTGCTTGATTACAAACTTTGAGTAACAGGGGAAAAATGATTGCATTTTTTAGAAATTCAAGGTAAAGTGATTTCTGTTTTAATTTTAACTGAAGGTTTAAAGGTTGGGTGAAAAAACAGTTGTACAGCATGGTGTGCAAATAGCATTCTTGTCCTAACATAAGCCAATAGCATAAAAGTGATCACTAATAATGTAAATATATACCCACTTTGTTCAGCTTGTCATCTTTACAAGATACTAAACCAATCAACACTAACAAGCTCAGTAACTTCATTTTTTATGTCCAATAACCATTTAAACCAGAAAAGGAACATACCTCTAATCAAGCTCAGGATCTTCATCTTCAAAATGATTCACCATTTTCAGGCCTTCTTTTTACTATTACAAACTTGAGTCGAAGCTTCATTCTTAAGTTCTCTCTATAATTTATGATCTCCAGCTAAGTCTTCGTTTTTCGCTGTCATTATTATTTGCAAAGCCCTTGAAAGATTATTTTTGGCATTCTGGGTAATCCACAAGGCAACCACCATCATAGAGGAAATCAAGTGAAAAAAATAAAGTGATTAAAAACTAAGAGGAAAGCCAACTTTCTCTTTTTGGTCGTTTGGCTCTGTTTTTCTGGATTCTTATCTTCTCTGACTGCATGATTGCACTTCATTTAAGACGTTTTCCCCATAGTTGGAAGGGAGCAAACTTAATGTTTTTGGTAAACATCTAAGAAAAATATATTGTAAACGTCTAAGAAATTTCAAGTACCTTCAGAGAATTTGTAATTCACCCAAAATAAAAAAGGTTGCATTCTTAAAGTTATAAGTTTTATTTGCTTCTACGATGCAAATTAAACTTGAGTTCACTAAGACCTTTTGCCAAACACGAAACACCCCCCACAGCCCCAAAAAGGTCACATCATCGACAACCAACACCCAAACACACATGCAAAGCCACAACCAGCCCAAATTTTGTTCAGAACACCCAAACACACCTACCACAAATGTAGATCAGCTGCAAACTATCAAAAATCCACCAAGAAAAAAAAAAAGGAATTAAAATACAGTTAGACAAACCATCACAAAATCAGAAAAATGCCCAGCTCGGGGTTGTTACTTGCACCACCATTGGTAGGTACAATGAAGAATTTAGTAAGCTGATGGTAGAATTAAAATCCTACTTTAATAAATGTAACAACACATTAATTGATTTGAGAGGTACAAAAGAACAATCAGAAATTCAAGGAAATGTGTGATCTCCGTTTTAATTTTAAATAATGGTCTAAAGGTCGGGTGTGAAAAACAAGTGTATAACAAATTTTGCAAATAGCATTTTTATGCTAACATTAGTAAATAGCATGAAATGTCAAGTATTATATGCTTCAAACAACCATAGTATTGCTTCGAAATAAAATATATATATATATATACATACCCACTTTGTTTGGTTTTTCATTTTTACTAGATACCAAGCCAATCAATTCTATTAAGCTTAGTAACTTCATTTTTCATGTCCAACAACTCATATAACCAGATAGGAACATAACTGTAAACAAGCTCATCTTCAAAATGATTCTCCATCTTCAAGCTTTCTTTGTTAATATTTACAAACTTGAGTTGAGGCTCCATTCTTAATCTCTCTCTATTATATACAATCTCAAGCTGAGTCTTCAGTTTTGGGCTGTCATTGTTACTTACAAAGCCCTTGGTTTCTATTGGCATTTGAGGACCATTCCAAACAATTTATTGACTGCCATTGTGAAATTTTGTCCTTGCAATTGATTTCAACACTGTGGGTATTCCAAAAGGCGATGACCAAGTTATTGTTAAGTGTATCAAAATATGATCCACTGTCTCCTTACTACATCAGCATATACAACACCAACCCTCAATGGTATAACTCCTTTTGATAAGGTCCTCACAAGTAAGAATCTTCCCCAATGCCGTGGTGCAAACAAAAAAAGGAAAACCTCTGTGGAGCCTTAACCCCACAAATGCCTTTCCAAGGAAAGATATCAACGTTTGAGCCCCATAGAATCGAATAGAATGAGTGGACATTGAATTCCCCATTTCTCTTCAACCTATATCTCACTTAGTCACCACCCTCTCTATTGGGGATATGAGCATCTAAAAGATGGAGGAATGATGCCACAAGCTCTAAATCCCAGTCATTAAAGTCCCGAAGGACCTTACATCCCAACTTCTTCGTCCCCTCACCCTATCTCACCAGCAAATATTCCACTAAAGAATCTCTATCATAGAACTAGCCTACAAGAAAGAAAAAGCCACCGTCAAAGGTTGATCTCCACACCAATGGTCATGTCAGAATCGTATCCGACTATCATAGCCAACATCAAAATTAATGGGCTGTAGAAATCTATATCATTTTATTCTAATGCTTTTCCACATACTACATCCATGTTTGGGGAGTGGCGTTAATGATATCTTGAGGTTACCTAGCTTTGCTGCTTTGCTTGATTTAATGGAGCAACCTTATCGCATAGATGACAACCCTGACTATTAACTCTAGATGTCACTAACAGTTACCAACATCTTATTTAAAGTAATGGATTAATCACTTATAACAATGGCAGAGTAATATACCATAACTTTCTAATGCTTATCCTCATTGGAATCAGCTTTTTTCTAAGAATGGACAGGTTCCTTGCTTGAATATATTAAGCTAGTTGTTGATCTAAAACCATCTTGTCTTAAGGATATAAAAAGAATTTTTTTTTTCCCGTATTTCAATACCTTTGGTTTAAGAATATGAGTAAATAATGACTACTACTAAAATCTTAGACACCACAGCCTACTGTTCATTCTCTTGTAGTTTCAATCCATCTACAATTTATCAGTTTCTTATAGTTCTAATTATTTATTTATTACAAATTTGTTTCTTCCTTTAAAAATATAGTAAATCTCTACACATACACAAATCTTTGTTTGACATTCGAAATTCTAGATACTAATACAAAATGGATAACTCATTAATAAATTCTAAAACCTTCTATGAGTATACAAAGCTTTCTTGAAATATCCAAGCTATTGTAGTGTCCAAACTTGAAGGATTGTGCCAAATAGAAATACATAAGAAGTCAAATATAGCTCTTGTTCTCTATTATTCTTGTGCTGATCAGCCACATTAATAACATCCAAGATAGCATTTTCTATTCCCTCTATAAAGCATTTCACTTCAAGTGATACTGATCATATTTTATCCCCTGCTTCTTCCATTGTTCATCTAACTCCTCTATCTTAGACCTTACAATCAAAGACTTATGAGATTGAGGGCTTGTCTAATTGTACGATCCTACTAATAACACAGTCTTCAGAAGTGTCTGCTCAAATGATGACCAATGACGATGAAGATGTCAAGGAATATTTTTTAAATGAAGAAGGGGATTGGAACTCACTTGTGCAATTTGAAAGAGATATAGCTAAGTAAGAAGATACTACTTTTTTATGGGTAAGAATAAATTTTATTAAAAAAGACTACTTCAAGAGCACAAAGCAGCCTAAAAAATTAGAACAAAAAAGAATTATATACAAAATGGCAATAACTCAATCAACGATACAACAAAAAAGACAGTCGTGAAGCCCCAAGCACGAGCCCACTCATATAAATAACTAGTGAAAGTTGCTAACAATTGAGTCCTCATACTTTCCATATCCTCAAAAGTTCGCCAATTCCGTTCCTTCTAGATAGTCTACATCTAATATTACAAAAAAATATTCCAAATATCTGACGAATGCTTGCCAAACTAGTTTCTCTAACCAAATATAAGATTGAAGACTTTTTATGGTAAAACTAAAATCTACTGAATCCCAAATGATCAAAAAATATAATATCCAAGTAGCAATGCAGTGTATCAATATCTGATTGAACATCTCCCCTTACACAGTTCATACAACACCAACCCACAATTGTATATCCCCATTTGATAAGGTTCTCACAAGTAAGAATCTTCCCCCATGCTTCTATCCAAACAAAAAAGGAGATCCTTTGTGGAGCCTTAACCCCCAAATGCCTTTCCAAGGAAAGAGAACAGCATTTGAGGCCTTTAGAACCAAATAGAATGAGCAGACACTAAATTGCCCATTTCTCTTCAACCTCAATCTCACTTGGTCACCACCCTCTCTACTAGGAATATGAGCATCTAAAAGATGGAAGAATGATGCCCCCATCACTGGAACAAGCATACAAGACAGGAAAACCCATCCTCAAAGGCCGATCTCCACACCAATGGTCATGCCGAAACCAAATCTGACTTATCATAGCCCACATCAAAATTAATATGTAGTAGAACTCTATCTCATTTTATCCTAATGCTTTTACACAAACTACATCCATGTCTGGAAAACGGTGGACGATAATACAATTGACATCTTGAGATTATCTAGCTTAGTTGCAGATTACCTAGCTTAGTTGCTTTATTGATTTAATGGATCAACCTTATCACATACTTGACCATTAACTCTAGATGTCACTAACATTTACCAACATTTTATTCCAAAGTAATGGATTAATTAGTTATTAAAAAATACAAATTGAAAAGAAAGTTGTCCCAACCATTCAAAAGTTTCATCTTTTGTTCTTATATGAATAAATGATAAGAATTGTTCATTATCTAGGGTGCTACTCTTTTATAAATTGCATATAATTTACTGTATGAAGTTTGAAAACTAATAGAGCACAAAATACATATAGGACCAAAGAACCTTCGAAATAAAAGGATGTCATTAGTATTTCAATATTCTCCTTCTTTTAGTTCCCCTGGTTGAATTTCATTCCTTACTACAAACTTGAAATATAACGGGTTCAATAGCATTTAGTATCCTCCTCTTTTTTATTCCTCTTGTTTAATCTTTTATCACTCACAAAAAACATTAAATACACTTGACCCAGTAAAAGAAAATGAATCACTAAGCAAGTATTTGAATGAATAATTCAATAATTCTTAAATTGGATGGCAGAAATAATTAATTACATGTTTTAGACAGACCAGCAAAATCCCATGTTGTACCCTTCAAAGAGTAGAAGTTCTAAATTGTACACCAAGATGCGACTCTGTAGTTATCATTAGCAACTTCTTTCAGCATGAGGCAGTCTAAACTCTAGCTAATAAAAAATGCTAAAGACACATACACACCTAAAATCTCAAATATGAGTTTAATGCTGATTTAACAGCAATTTATATGTGTTATCCTGAACCCACAAATTTGGCCGCTCCATAAGTTATCACTTCTCTTATAACAAAAGAATAAATCAAACCAAATCTAACAATTTGCCCTCTCTCTGAGTTTATCACACTGATGCAACGGGATAAAGAGTGCAGTGAAAGCTGTCATCACCCCCCTTGCTTATGCCAGTAGCCGACTGGACTCCCCAACATAAACCTGGTTCAAGGATTAGGAAACTGCCAGTATCATGGCAAGACAAAAAAGGACCTCAACGGACATCCAATACTTATTCTAAGGCAACAGAAATGGATCAAACATAACTTGTAGAGGAAAACAACAAAGGAAATTATGCATTTTCTGCTCCTAACACCGCCACAAAAAACAACAGTGGAACAAGGTTACAATGCTAAGAGAGATGTATCAACATGCACTGGAGCTTGTCTAGACAGAAGCTGAAAATGCTTAAATATATACATGAAGAATGTTGGACAAGAAACTCAGAAGAAGGAATGTTGAATATCTTTCAAAGAATTCCAGATTTTATCACATTGGTGCTAGCGTACTAAATAATATTCATATTCATTTTAGGTTGCATTTCCTGCACTGCGTAGGTACACATTGGAGATAGGTCTCTACACCCTGGTGTTAGCCAAAGGAAGATTCTATGTTCATACTTTATACTATTTCATTCAATTCAAGAATACTTACACCATCATGATACTTTGACATGCTGACATAACAACATTTTATGTATCCGTGAATAGCCGGAAAAAAACAGCCACCCCCCACCAACGAGCTCAAAGAAGGAAATCTCATCAAACACCTTGAGTACAATAGTTCACCAATGGTAAAATAATAGAAAACAGAGGACCATAATGGATGTCATACCCTGAGAACAAAATGGCCCACATAATATTCCACATACTATCTTAAAAAATGAGGAATTTAGGGTCCCAATTGAAATAAGACTAGCATCTTACAGCATGTGTGCTTGATTATAGACTTTGAGTAACAAGAAAAATGATTGTATTTTAGAAATTCAAGAAAATGTGATCTGTATTTTAATCTTAAATATAGGTATAAAGGTTGACGGTATAAAACAGTTGCACAGCAAAGTGTGCAAATAGCATTCTTGTGCTAGCATAAGCCAATAGCATAAATTTTTACAAGGCACCAAGCCAATCAACACAAATAAGCTCAGTAACTTCATTTTTTTTTTTTTTTTTGTCTAACAAACCATTTAAACCAGAAAAGGAACATACCTCTGTACAGTATCTTCATCTTCAAAATGACTCACCATTTTTAGGCCTTCCTTATTACTATTACAAACTTGAGTTGAGGCAGCATTCTTAAGTTCTTTTCTCTCAATAATTTATGATCTCCAATTGAGACTTCGTTTTTGTCTGTCATTATTTCTTACAAAGCCCCTGCAAGATTGATTTCAACAAGGCGATGACCATCAAGGGAAAACAATAAAAGAAAAGATTAAAAATTCAGAGGAAACCACCTTTCTCTTATTGGTAATTTAGCTCTTTTTTTCCCCCTAGATTCTTGTCTTCTCTAAGACTGCATAATTGCTTATTGGGCTATTTTCAAGGCCACAATGTTTCCTTCCATTTAAGATGATTCCTTCATAGGAATACAACAAAGTTGATATTTTTGGTGTATTGGGAATTATTTAAGCAAAATAGTAATTTAGGTATAAGAGCAAGTTTGCAGTAACCCTATAGGTATACTGATAATTATGGCTGCAACAACATAAAAGGCAAATTTACTAAAAATAAAAATGGTTGAATTTTTAAAGTTGTTAATCTTATCTACCTGTACAGTATATATTGATGCAACTTAAGACTTGAGGTTACTAAGACCTTTTTTCAAACAGGTAGGGTATACCCCAAAACAACACCCACAAGACCAAAAAGGTCCCATCACCAACAACCAGCACCCAAGCACACAAGCAGAGCCACAACCAGCTTAAATTTTGTTCAACCGTCCCAAAAACACCCACCAAAGTAGATCAAGTGCAAACCATCACGAATCCACCAAATAATTTTTTTTTTTAAAGGAACGAAAAAAAAGAGAGAGAGAAAAATCACCTCAGGGTTATTTCCAGAACCACAATTTTTAGTTACAATGAAGAATATAATAAGCTGATTGTGGAATTAAAATCCAACTTTAATTAATGTGACAACAGGTTAAATGTTTTGAGAGGTATAAAACAACAATCCTTATAAGCTTCATCTCAAAAGGAACAAAAAAAGTTCTCCTAAAGTAAGCAAATAGACAGTCATAATTACACATAAGATTCAGCAACAAAGAACTAAGGTTCAACCCAAATGGAAAATATACAAATAAAAACTGAAACAATATTTGTCTTTTCTATAAACAATTATCATGAATGTTGAAATATATAGGAGAGATTGATAGATCATTTATGTCATTGAGATCGGCTTTACAGTCAAATTAATGTGTAGATCTCCAAACTGGTGGCCATTATTTGTGTTTCTTATAATTTGGGTCTTCCTCAAGAATACATTTGAAATGAGCAGGATAACTGCAATCTTTACAGTAGTAGAACCATTGCTTGGGATCTCGTTCTTCTTCACAAATGTCACAGTAATACTCACCAGAGTCATCTTCAGGATTATAACATAGAGTGAAGGGATGCTCATGTTGGTAGTGCCATGCTGTTTGTGGTAGTGTAGCACATTTGAAGTCTAGAATAAATTCACATGTGGCACAACGGACTACTCGGTATTCTTCAGAACCACATAAACTACACTTTTGTCTATTGTTTGCGATGGAGAGGTAAAGAGGATGCTTATGACAGGCATGTGCAAGGGTGTTTGAGATCAAACTACATTGAACATCGAGTGGAAAGTTGCATTTATCACAATTGTAGCATAAGCCATTGCACCACTGCCAACAGGCATAACAATAATATTTATCTTTTCTGTAAGTGAGGGTTAGTGGGTGTTGATGAAGTGGGTGTCGTTTTATTTTGGGTAATTTAGTACAAGATATATGAAGAAAGAAGCTGCAATCGACACAACTGTAAAAAGATGGAGTGAGAATAGCTCGTACGCACCCGTCACAAATTTTGTTATTTGGAACCTCATCAGTAAGCTTTAAGTGATGCTCATGGCTGAAGTGTTCGATTTCTGTGGCAATTTGAGTTCCGTCCTCCCCCACAGTGGTTTTTATGACTTTGCAAATTTCTGAGTCAACGGATTGATCGAGCTTTGAATCTACATTTTCCAGCACAGGTTTTGACTCGGCGGACTCCTCCTCTTTAAGTTCCAGCAAATTTATGTCCTCCATGTTTCCCCTGGCAATAGCACAATCGAGGTGGGCAGCGAAATGGCATGTGGAGCAATAGTAAAGGCCATAGTTTGTGTCCAGTTTTAGAAAACAGAGTTGACATAATTGGGAGTTGGATTGATGGAGTTGAAGAGAATGGATGAGGTTGAGGGGGTGATTGTGCCGTACGACTTTGAGTCTGCGTGGGAAATTAGTACATCTTGTATGAATCCCGAAACCACATGGGTTACACACATAGGGCATACCTTTGTCTTCTTTGCCACAAAGGTCGCAAGTGAAAGTCATCCACTTCCAATAGGGGGTCAATGGGTGGTGGTGGACTTCAGGTGCTTCCATGGTGGGCGCTAAAGAACCACATTTGATGTGAAGCTTAAAGTTGCATCGGTAACAAAAATAACAGTATTCCCAACGCATTTCTTTGCAGACTTCGCAATTGCCCTTTTCTCCCTCAGGTTCAGGATGACGTGTCCCTTCATAAAAGAGAAGAAGAGGATGTAATGGGTGCAAGGGATGGTGCAGCAACCCAAGGGGTAGTTCCGCACATGATTTATGATGATAGAAGTATTTGCATTCTTTACAACTGTAGCTAGGACCCAATATTGGTTCATTGCACCCCCAACAATCGTAGCCGTAAATTCTGTCTTCATTGAAGACCAACGGATGCTCCGGATGGATAAAATGTTGAAGCTGCTTCATCTCCTAATGACAAACGGAGAGTTTGGTGCACGTTAGATATTTGATTTTAAGTCTGGGGAGCTGAATGGTTTGTTTGGGTCTCTCGTGTTTTTGTAAATAGCAACAGATGTAAACATAAATGGTGAGGAGAGGTGATGATGTTCGCGTTTTGGGCTTATTGTTGAACCTTCCAATCTGGATAACCCATAACACATGATGGTATTGGTGGGCTTGGTTTTACTCAAGTCTATTTTTGGGGTTTTGGAAATACTACGTGCATGTGTTGTTTTGTGGGCTTCTTAGTAAATGGGTCACACCGGATTGTGGGCTTGTTATTTTGGGCTTTCATTAGTTAAATAAATTGCTGTGTAAAAACATTTTTTTTTTTTAATTCTGGTTGTAGGCTAGCATTTTGTTATTATACATTAAATTTTTACTATATATTATCTTCCTTCCTAAAACATCATTCACACCTTCTCTTGCTATTATCCCCTAAATTATATTAATATTTATTTAATTCTAGTTGTCATATAAAAATATATTGTTGCTTCTTCATTTTTTTGGCAATGTAAAAAATGAAAGGCAATGTTAGAGAGTTAAAAATATTTAGATATATAAGTTTTTTTTTTTTAATAATTTTTTAAAAAGCCTGTATTGCCAAGTAAGGATGTAGTTATATTTGAACAAAGTTATCCGAAGTGTCTAATGAAGTGAGTGGGTGGATCACATGACTCACATCACATGTTTCATTTTGGATCTATTGTCAAATGGTGCTAGAGTTTTTACAAAATTATTCGCATTTTCTCTCACACTTATACCTAATAGATAATTTTTATTTAATTTATTAATCATAAATGAAATATATTAAAAAAAAAAAAAAAACTCTTTTGAAGTGTTTGTTACCTTGGGAATGCTTTTGGGATGATCAATAGTCTCTGCCTTAGTTTGTTGTTCTTTTTGTACCTCTTTCGCTTTTTGGGTTTGATCCTCTTTACCCAAATTTCCTGTCATTGAGTCACCACTTTTGCCTTTTGACTCAAGTAGTTGATCCATCGGATAGCTAGCTGAGCAATTAATCAAATTAGTTTTTTTTTTTTGTTAAATTTCTCAAGTATTTTTTTTCCTTAAATATTTGAAAATAATATATTTTTTATTTTTTTAGTTTTTAGTTTTTAGAAAAAATATCTTCTTTATTAAATTTTTTTAAATCAAGCTAATCTATTCTATTGTACTTTTCAAATTTAATGTGATTAGGCATTATAAACTCAGAAATATACAAAAGAGCTTCAAATTATAGGGTTTGTGTGTGCATGTGTGTGTGTTGGTAATCCTAAATATTGTTAGTAACTTAACATTTCCTTTCATTGCCAAGGAATTTAAAAAAAAAAATTAAATGAAGAAGAAGAAGAAAATGATAAAGATCTTGAAAGAAAGGTAATGGGCCTTGCTAATTAATATTAATTAAGATGCTACTCTCCCTTTATCACCATTTCTTTTTCTATATTCTTATTACTTTTCATATTTTTATTTTTTAGTATCTTTTGTGATCTTTTTCAAGATGAATGACAACTAGAAACCCATATACTTTAGGGAACAACATAACTTTTATGATTGCCCAAAATATATTCAATTAATTCTTAAAATGAATCATTCCAAATATAAAAGTTATGTTGTATGTATCTAATCCAGTTAGAGCATTGTTCACCTTGTTTACCATAAAAAATGGTAAATCATGATATTTTCAAACTTTATTAGTAATTTCTAATCCCTTTTATATGTTTACAAATTTTCAAATAATAAATATGTGTGTGTGTGAGTGTGTGTGTGTGTGTGTAGAGAGAGAGAGAGAGAGAGAGAGAGAGAGAGAGAGAGAGAGAGAGGTAGGTTGTGAGTTATATATCCTAAATTAAAACTAGGGCATAGACAAAAAAAAAAATTTTATTTGAGACCAGTAAATACCTTTATAATTATGTGTTTATTTGATATGGCCCGTGAACTCAAACTATGCTCACAAAGTCCTCACTTCCTCTAGTGCTGCAGTGTCTCCAATCTCATGTGCTACTCAATTTGATGTGCAAAAGTAAGGATCAAACATTGTGAGAAAGAAAGGGTAAAAGAGAGTTTGAGAAGGGGAATAAAGGTATTGACATAAAATTGAAATTTGAATTGGAGGTGGGGATTAGTCTCCCTTTATGCTTACCAAATATTAAGCCAATTTATCATGCTTTGCAAATATCAATGTCATTAGCCATAAAAACTAAAAAGACTCACTAATTTATAACGAGCTTAATTTTTTTTTTTTTTTTGTATTCCTAAATATACTAAAAAAATAAACTTATAGACTTAATAGTATATAGCATCCAACTGTTGTGAAATTTTGCATGTGATTAACCTATAATCAACAGTTAATAAAATTATGGATTCCACATAATAGTGATTTATAAAAAGTAGACATAATGTACATCTTATCAAGGTTACATTAGATGTTTCATGAGCCAAACCCATTAGCAATAAATATCATTAATTCAAGTGAAAATTAAGACATAAATAAACCCAAAATTCATTGCATTTTTAACATTTATAAGAAAAATTAAGAAGTAAAGCAACCTACTTTTTATGAATAGTTATAAAAAAAAAAAAAAAAAACCATAGTCGTACAACAAAATTTGGAGAAACAACCATCAATATTTATAGGAACAAGAATAAACTTTTGAGTTTAAAACACCCTTAGGGAAGCTTTCAAGTTAACTCTAATTTCAATTTTGTTAATGTGAAGTTCATATGAAGCTCATCTATTTTATATAGACTCAATGGTGTTGCTTTCTAAGGATAAATTTATGATATGCCTTCGTGCCAAAACAAACAAAAAAAGCATCTCTAACACCAAAGACAAAGAATTAGAGAAAGAAAAAGAAAAAGTATATGCTTGCCTATATGCAAGAAGGAAAGTAACTTATGCTTGTTAACCAAGATGTATATACTTATTTTCCTCTTCTATCTAATCTTTAAAAAAAAAAAAAACTTTTAAATGTCATAATAATATTTATCCCCCCCCCCCCTCAACATATCTATACTAACTTTTTATTTTTATTCATTTTATGAAATTTCTTTGCCCATATTTATCTATGTTATACACCATCATTATCAATGCTATCGCCGGTATCACCACCACCCCATTTTTCTCACCTCAATGTTGTCACCATCATTCACCGGTGTTTGCCATTATCACCACTACCACCAATAACATCATGATACAATACCATCACCATAATCAAGTTATTGTTATCATCATTGTTATTAATACCTTAATTCTTTACCCTTTGTTTATGTTTAAAAAAACCATGATACTCTAATTCCCAAAAAAAAAATTTAATACTGAATTCTAAATTTTTAGATATAATCATTTAATCAATGAAAAAATAATTGACGTGTCCAATTTAAGAATTTTTGGAATTTGGAAGAAAAAAAATGCTTAGTGAAAAAGTGCTATGGAACTCTACGTAGATATATAAAGTCATTCATTCTTATAATTAAATCCATAAGAAGTCCATCTACATTTCATAAAAAACTTGATATATAAATCAATTTAACATCCATTAAACAGAGGTAAAATTATAGAATACTTCAAGAATACTACAAATGCGAACTCCCTCTTCTTGTAGGAATTATAGATTCTACTATAAATTTAATTAGTGAGACTCACAATTATATGATAAGAGGAGTAAGCATTTAGGGTACTTTAGAGTATTCTATAATTACCCTAAACATAGGAGGTAGAGAGAGAGAAAACATTGTTTAGATAAGAAAAACCTAAATGAAACATATCAACAATTTTACATTTATTTTCTAAAATAATGGAAATGAATAACAAAAATAGACTAATATTTCAAATTAAAACAATTTTATAAGTTTGTAATTTTAATTAACAAAATTAAAAGTTTAATTTTACCATTTAAAAAAAATATAAGTGGCAATTTGGTAAATAAAGTGATCCATAATTCAGAACCCAGTAGCCCCCAATTCGTTCCTTTTTTTTTTTCTTTTTTTCTCCTCTTAAACTGGTGAAAGGAAAATGAAAACAATGAATAAGAAGTTCCAATTTTTGAAGCTATTTACCATCAAACACCAAAATAATCAGAAGAAGGAGACGGATGCTCCAGTTGCTTTGGTGGATTGCAATGGCGACGGGGTTATAGTTTCAGAGTTTGATTATTATGTGGAGAATTACTTCAGAACCATCTAAACCATCTCTAAGCTTTGTGGAGAATCAGAGAAAGATGATTCTCTTCAACAAACTAAAATTCATCATTTGTCTTCCTAACTCACTTTCTTAAGGTCAACACTAAACTAAAGCAATGCTCCTCCTAACTTGTGATACTGATACACTGAGGTGGTATTACGTTAGTCACATATTAAGTCCCCTTTTTTCATCACTGAACTTTGAAAAGTTTTTTTTTTTTTTCCAATTTTGTAATAAGCTTTTATATATATAATAGTTTTGGAGCAAAAATAAGGACGAGTAAACAAACTTTTTTCATTAGTTTAAAGATTAAAAAAAATTTTTTTTTTAAGTTTAAGGGACAAAAAATGAAACATTTTTAATAGTTTAAGGATGAAATGAATGATTAAAGTTTAGGGATGTATAACAAAATTCATGCAAATGTTAGGGACACAAACAATATTTTAGCATAGTAATATTCTCGACATTTACTTGTATTTCATGTCATATTGAACAATAACATGCCCAAAAAAATTAGAGATACATAAAAGAGTCCATGTATGGCTGTATGTATGAGAAAAGTGTGAAAGAAAGGTTGAGTAGGGGAATAAGGTGTACGCATAAGAACCAAAATTTGAAATGGAGGTGGGGGAATTGATGCGGTCTAGTCTCCCCCTTATACTTACCAAATATTAAGCTAATCTATCATGCTTTTCGAATATTAATATGATTGGTGGGCATTAAAATCTCACTAACCCATAAATTGCTTAATATTTAGTTTATGTGTGTGTTTTTTTATTCCTAAATATACTAAACAAATAAGTGTACTAAACAAATATGTGTATGGACTTCTCATTAAAAAAAAAAAAAATTGTATGGACTTAATAGCAAGTGGCATTCAATTGTTGTGAAATTTTGCATGTGATTAATCTATAGATGTTTAATAAATATATTGACTCTTCAAAATAGTGATTTATAAAAAGTAGAGTGATATATCTTTGATCAAAATTGCATTAAATATAATATGAACCAAACCAATTTAGCAATAAAAATCATTTACTCAAGTGCAAATTAATAAGTAAATAGGCTCAAATTTTATTGCATTTTTAATAGTTTTGAGAAAAATGAAGTAGGTAAAGCAACCTAATATTTATAGATAGCAATAAAAAAACACAGACATACAAAAAAAAGTTGGAGAAGCGATTAGTAATACTTACATGAACAAGAATATGATTTTGGCTTCAATATACCCCTAGGGAAGCTTCCAAGTTAGCCTTGATTTCAAATTTGTTAATAAAAAGTTCATGTAAGGATCACCTATAACTTCTAATATATATATAGACTAGATGGTGTTACTTTCTGAGGATAAAACACATTTCTCGTTAATTCAACAAGCCATGATTATTCCATTGTGCCATAAAAGAAAAGCATCTCCAACACCAAAGAAAAAGAATTAGAGAAAGAAAAAGAAAAACATATGCTTGCCTTCTATATGCAAAAAGACAATGAACTTATGCTTGCCAACCTAGATGTATATACTAGTCTTCTCTTTTCTCTAATCTTTTTTTTTTTTTTTTTTTGAAAGAGAAAAAAAAAAAAAACTTTTTTTCATGCCTAGATGTCATAATAGTATTTATTTTTCCTTTTCCCCCCCTAAACATGTCTACACTAACATTTTGTTTTTATTCATTTTATGAAATTTATTTGCTCATCTTTATTTATGTTATACACCATTTACTTTCAATGTTATTGTCATTGTCACCACCACCCCATTTCCCTCACCTCAATGTTGTCACCATCACCTCCACCATCATTGAATGCCATTGTCGTTACCACCACTACCACCAATAATATAATGATACCATACCATCACCATAATCAAGTTATTGTTATCATCATTGTTATAAAAGCCTTAATTCTTTACCCTTTGTTTATGTTTTTAAAAAACCATAACACTCAAATTATTATTAAAAAAAAAAGACCTTTTGAATACTAAGTTCTAAAATTTTAGATATAATCATTTAATCAATGAAAAATTAATTGACGTGTTTGAAATTCCCATCACTTAGTAAATTCTAAGAATTTTGGGAACTTGGAAGTCTTTTTTTTTAGGGTTTCCTATAATATGTTGTTTAAAAAACATTTCTTATGTGTAAAACAAACCAAGCATTGGTTTGGGGTTTGGGCTTATATTTTCTTTTTTTATGAACACCACCCCAATTTCACCACACACACACACACACGGACATTATATATATTCTTACGTTAAAGTCATACTCTCACCACCCTAACAAAACACCCTCCTCCCTCCCCCCCCCCCCCCCCAGGGGCGGCTAGATGCATTTGGGGGCCTAAGACAAAAATTTGTTACTTTATTTCAAATATAAAATTACTATTAATCAACATGAACCATGTAGAATTTTTTTTTTTTTTTAAAGTTTATAAACACAAAAAAAATTTGACAAAACTTTTTACATTTATTGACGTAGCAGATTGATAGTAGTGAGTAAAAGAATAATGTCAGTGGTGAATCTAGTTGAAAACTTAGTAAAAGTTTGCTAACTTGACTATTGTGAAAAATGTGAATTTTTTTGTAAATTGCTTTCTTCCTTTTCTTAGGTATTAAGTTGCTTCTTGTTTTCTAGTTGAACCTACCACTAAAATTAATTTTTTGCTGTCAATAACAACCTTAACAATCTGCTATTAAGATTTTTTTGTAAAAATGTTGTGAAAAATATTGTGGACATAATATTTCTTTCTCTTTTTTATTTGTTTTTCATTTGATAAGAAAATATTATTTTATTTATTGGTTAATATTTTGCTTAATTAATACTATTAGATAAAATTTAGGGGCCTTTTTTTTACTTGGGGCCTTAAGCGGCTGCATCAATAGTTTATACCATTGAGCCGGCCCTGCCCCCCCCCCCCCCCCCAAAAAAAAGATAATTTTGCATGTTCCCCTCAAAAGTCTCATACTTGCAATTGAAGGCAATGAAAAAAGCAAGATTTTGTCATTAGCACCACGTAAAGGCTTATTCTTTGTTAAGAATATGAAATAATTGTTGTAATCCCTTTAGTTATGTAGTTAGATAGTTGGTTGAGATTATGATGAGTTAGTTAGGATTTGAGCAAATGTAGCTCATTTAACACGTGACTTAATTCATAAAGCACATGTTGAATTAACTAACCAATTATCTCAAGTCATGTGGGTCAATGACATTAGAGTTAGTCTCCTATAAATACATGATTTTAATTTAACATTAGATATCAATGAAGAATAAACAATTGCTTAGTGCATCTTTCTCTCTTAATCTCTTTCTTTCTCTATGGAGGGTGACTACCTCGAATTAAATCAATTTCCCAACAATTTACCTACAATTCATACCCATTCTCATTATAGGAACCTCTAGGTTCCTAACATTCTTGCACTTGAAGGCTATTAACGTGGAGATTTTGTGGGTAAAGGTGAGCAATCTACCCCTAGAATACACACACACACACACACACACACACACACACACACATATATATATATATATATATATATTTGTTGTGATGTTGCTTACAAAAGTCTCATACTTGAAACTAAAGGCTATTAGAAAACAATTTTTTTTTCCAATAGCTCCACATAAAGGCTCATACTTGCACTTAAAGGTGGAAAGGTATTCCGACTTGTTAAGCAAACTAGATTCATATGCCACTCTCTATCTGCTTTCTTTTTCTATATTCTTATTACCTTAATAAATGCTCTAGTTGCGGAGAAACCATCGGATTACAATGGTGATAAGGTTACGGTTTTGGAGTTCGATTATTGTGTAGACAATTACTTCAGAGCCATTGAAACCATCTCTAAGCTCTATGGAGAAGATGATGAAGATTATGCTCTTCAACAAACTGAAATTTGATGTTTGTCAGCCTCACTCACTTTCTTAAGGTAAATACTTCTAAGTTTTATATATGTGTGTATGTATGGGTTGGAGATATGAGTCCAGTTTTAATTGTACTACTATACTTTGTCTTAGTATTTGTATTTGCATTGCACAATCTAACTTGTGATACACTGAGATGGTATTACATATATCGGATATATGATTGATTTTTCATCTTGAATAGGCAGCAATAGCATCACACGTGATAGTAATTTGGTTAAAATATTATTTCCGTCCTTAAATTTTTGCATGTATTTTGCGTTTTAGTCATTGAACTTTGAAAAGAGATTTTTTCAATAGTTTGAAGCAAAAATAAGTATGAATAAACCAAAATTTTTCAATATTTTAAGGATGATTTTTTTATTATTAATTTTAAGAGATAGAAAGTGAAACATTTAAATAGTTTAGGGATAAAAAATGATGTTTTAAAGCTAAGGGTTGACAAATTTGTGCAAATTTTAGAGATGAAAACAATATTTTAGCCGATTGAATTTCATGTCATATCAAACAATTCCATGCCCAAAAACATTAGAAATACATAAAAGGATCCATGTAACGCTGTATGCATACAATATTTTAGTCGTTTGAATTACCATTTGCAAAACTTTTTTACTAATAATATTTTAACTAATAGTTGTCATACAATATCTAATACATACTGTATCGTGTATTAAAAATTCATATCATAAAGGCGTATTAAAAGTTCTTATAAATCGTATGATACAAATTTGTATATTGAATATATGGGAAGATATATGAACATATAGTTTAAAATAGGTTTTTTACAAAAATTTTGTACTTTGACTTGAGCCTACTATTTTTGCCTAGAACTATTGGGCTACTACTATTTTTGCCTAGAACAAAGATTTAGATAAAATTATTGGGCTACTACTACTTTAGCCAATAGAAAGGCTTAGCATAAGGGCTCTCTCTCTCTCTCTCTCTCTCTCTCTCTAGATGAATTCTATCAGACAATGATTAATATGATGAGGAAAAAAATTTTATTTTGTCTTATATATTATGTATTAACACATTTACATTTGATAATTTGAATATGGATATTATAAATACATGTTCATGTATTGTTTGTTTTGTCAAATATCATAGCATAAGTGATAATTAAACTAGTAATTAGTTGCATGTGTTCCAATTTTATACTAAATATATCATTTAAATATATATAATCTTTTTTTTCAAAAATTTTATTAGCATTTGTATATCTTATGATATACAATACGATCCAATATACAATTTATGAAAATGAAAAAATATTCACAATATGATTCACGTTTTGAAAATTATGCATTTATATATTATTATTCATGTAAAAAGATGTTTTCTAAAATTAAATAAATAAAAAAAAGATAAAGTCCTATTTAATATCATTATGTAAGAAAAGTTAAGTGAATTAGCTATTATCATAAAAAAAAAGTGATGTTAACAAAAATTAAATAAGTAATTTGCATCTCAAAAATTAAAACATAAGATTTTTAAATAAGAAAATTTATTAGTATATAGAAAGTTAAATATAAATATTATTACAAAAATAGGTGTCTAAAGTTTTAAACAAAATGTTCATCAAAAAAATAAAGTTTAAAAAAAAAAAAAATTCCTAACTTAAATTTATCTAGTCAAATGGGGGCCTGTCTGCATCACAACGCTCTTTGCCGCAACTCAAATAGTTTTAAACGGTCACTATGTCCTCCAACTACTATTGTGCTTTACTGAAACTCTGCAGCAAAGCTCGAGACCAAACCCAAGCTAAGAAGCTTCACTGCCACATTATTAAAGCCTTAGTGAACCCAGAAACCTTTCTCTTAAACAATCTCATCATTACCTACGGTAAACTAGGCAACATAGAATATGCACGCCACGTGTTTGATGAAATTCCCTAGCCAAACCTCTTCTCATGGAACACCATCCTCTCAGCTTATTCGAAACTGGGTCATCTCTTGGAAATGCAAGAGATGTTTGATCGGATGCCAAATCAAGATGGGGTTTCGTGGAATTCGCTTATTTCTGGATACGCGTGCTATGGTTCACTCGTCGAGGCTGTGAAGGTTTATAGGCGGATGTTGAACGAAGGACTTGTTAATTTGAATCGGATTACGTTTTCCACAATGCTTATACTGTGTTCAAATCAGGGGTGTGTTGGTTTAGGCAGGCAAATTCATGGGAACATAATGAAATTTGGGTTCCTCTCTTATGTTTTTGTGGGTAGTCCTTGGGTTGACATGTATTCAAAAATGGGGTTGGTTTATGATGCCAAGCGGGTTTTTGATGAGATGACGGAGAGGAATGTGGTTATGTATAATACTATGATCACAGGGCTTTTGCGATGTGGGATGGTTGAAGATTCAAGGCAGTTATTTCAAGGTATGCAGGAAAGAGATTCAGTTTCATGGACAGCAATGATAACAGGACTTGCACAGAATGGGTTGGTTAGAGAGGCAATAGAGATGTTTAGAGAAATGAGGTTGCAAGGTTTAGATATAGATCAATTTACTTTTGGCAGTGTGCTGACTGCTTTTGGGGGTCTCCTGGCACTGGAAGGAGGCAAGCAAATCCATGCCTATATCATTAGGACTGATTATAAGGATAATATCTTTGTGTCTAGTGCTCTTGTTGACATGTATTGCAAGTGTAGAAGCATCAAATCAGCAGAACCAGTTTTCACGAGAATGACCAGTAAGAATGTTGTCTCATGGACTGCAATGCTAGTGGGTTTAGTCAAAACGGGTACAGTGAAGAAGCCGTTTGGATTTTTCGTGATATGCAGAGAAAAGGGATTGAGCCAGATGATTTTACTCTGGGGAGTGTCATTAGCTCATGTGCAAACTTAGCAAGCTTTGAAGAGGGTGCCCAATTTCATGCTCACGCTCTTGTTTCTGGCCTGATATCTTTTATTACAGTTTCCAATGCTCTTGTTACGCTTTATGGTAAATGTGGAAGCATTGAAGATTCTCATCGAATGTTCAATGATATGAAAAACAGGGATGAAGTCTCCTGGACAGCGTTAGTTTCAGCATATTCACAATTTGGAGATGCAAATGAGACGATTGATCTCTTTGAAATGATGCTGGCCCAAGGTTTGAAACCTGATGGAGTTACTTTCATTGGTGTTCTGTCAGCTTGCAGTAGAGCAGGGTTAGTAGAAAAAGGGCATCAGTACTTTGAATCAATGATAAAAGAACATGGAATCACACCACTTCCAGATCACTACACTTGCATGATTGATCTTCTCAGCCGATCTGGGAGGTTAGAAGAAGCAAAAACTTATATAACTAAGATGCCTTTCCATCCTGATGCAATTGGTTGGGCTACCTTGTTAAGCTCATGTAGATTTTATGGTAACATGGAAATTGGGAAATGGGCAGCTGAGTCACTTCTAGAATTAGAGCCCCAAAACCCAGCGAGCTATATCTTGCTCTCAAGCATTTATGCTGCAAAAAGGGAATGGGACAATGTGGCCCAATTAAGAAGAGGAATGAGAGATAAGGGTGTAAGGAAGGAACCGGGATGTAGTTGGATCAAATATAAGAACAAAGTGTACATTTTCTCAGCAGATGACCAGTCAAGTCCTTTTTCAGATCAGATATACTCTGAGCTAGAGAAACTAAATTGCAAAATGAGAGCAGAGGGGTATGTACCAGATATGAGTTATGTTCTTCATGATGTTGACAAGTCAGACAAGATAAAGATGCTTAACCACCACAGTGAGAAGCTTGCAATTGCCTTTGGGTTGATTTTTGTTCCTACTGACCTTCCTAAACAAGTATTTAAAAACCTTAGAGTTTGTGGGGATTGCCACAATGCCACTAAATATATTTCTAAGATAACCAAAAGAGAGATACTTGTAAGAGATGCCGTCCGATTCCATTTATTTAAAGATGGATCATGTTCGTGTGGAGATTTCTGGTGATGCAATTCTCTATCCAAAAATTTATCAGGTGAGTGACTAAAATTCCAGATTTGTTTAGTGTCAGAAGACAGATTCAATACTTCATTTCATCAGATGCATTGAGATATCGTTGGAGTACTTTAAGGTTGTTTTGCACAAATCCACAGTTGCAGAAAACATCTTTGTTTCAGGGAGAGGGGGACTTGGAGATGATCAGGGAGAAAGAGAAGGGGGTGAAAAGAGGTATATTTCTAGTCTTGAATGAAATTATTTAGGGAAAAGTTCTTTTGGGTTCTGATTCTCTTACATTTATTTTTTACTGTTTTGATCTCTCTCTCTCTCTCTCAAAAACCTGAGGAAAGGAAAGGACAAGCAGTGTTTAGGTCCAAGTTTAATAATGTTTTGGTTGACTTTCTTTTCTTTCCTTCATTTTCTTGGCAACCAAATGGTCTAGATCTTCTATTTTCATTGTTTCGTCCTCAGATTTTCTGTTTCTTTTTTATCTTTAAAAATATGTTGGATTATTTGATTTTTTTTTTTTTTTTTGTAATAAATTTTAATTTGAAAAATTTTCTTTCTATCTCTCTTTTTTTTTTTTTTGACTTAAATCTATTTGGCTCCTGAGAAATGATGGAAAATGAGAGAGAGAGAGAGAGAGAGAGAGAGAGAGAGAGAGAGAGAGTGTGTGAATTCTGAATTCTGCAAAGGTTAAGAAAAAAATTGAGAGATGTAGATTATTCCCACCTTTCAACTCCATGAGACTACAACTTTGAGTCTTTCAACCAATTAATTTAATCTTTCTATTTTAATGTGTATCAAGTATTAAATATATAATGTATTAACATTCTTTTTGAACCATAAGAGACACTGTATAAACAAATAAAAAACAAAAGGAAATCACCTATCAAAAAAAGAAAAGGAAAAGGAAATCGAATATATCTTTGATGCTTGTTTAAAATATTTTCAAGTGAGTACTCTAAAAGATAAAAAATTATTGTTTATTCTTTTATTATTCAATCCTTAGAAAAAAAATTAAAGCCTCATTGTTAGGAACTTGTGAAAGTTTTTGGTTTTAGTGAGGAGCTCTACACATTAGAACCAAAACACAACCATAGTCAGCACTATCACCATCACTCCCTCCAATTCTCATAATTCAAATTAAACTTCTAATGAACCCACAAATTTTCATCAAATTCTTTGTGAACTAATCACACTACCAAACTTTAACCACTTTTTTAGTTAGAGACAGGTTTTTCTATAATACCATTGGGTTTTTCATCAATTTTCCTTTTTATTTATTAATTTTTTTTTTCTTTTTCTTTTCTCAGGACCCAAGTCGCAATCAGACTTGATTCCTAGATTTGTCAACCATGGAATGGAATGTTACGGGAAAAGCAACGAAGGTAACTTATACACAGTTATTTGTCTCATTTATTTGAAATTAATTGTGGGTTGAGGATATTATTTGTAAATTTTGGAATAGAAATATACGTAGAATCATTTTTTTTATTATCAAAGGAGAACAAATTACTACCTTATATATATATTGATAGGTATAAATTACTACCTAACATATACTTGCAAAAGAAAGGAAAAGCGTGCTCTTTTTTAATTGTTACTTTTTTATTGAGTCAATCTCACTCACTTTTTAGAGCTTTGGTGGATTGCCATGGCAGTGCTAGTGAAGAAGACAGATTTGGGAGCAGAGAAACCTTGAAGAGAATAAAGATTGGGTTGGGATTAGAATCCCGAATGATATGTTACATGAATCTAGGCTTAGGTTAAGATTTGAGCCAGTATGTAAGTGGTCAAGCAAAGCTTGATTAGGTTAAAATTTTGGCCTCCATCATAAAGGATTGGCAAAAGAATATTGCAAACTGTGACTTATGAATTCAGGTACAATACACATGTTTACTATTCAAAGTGGATATATGATGCATATGCCCATGGAATGGTCTTTACCATTCAAAGTGCACCACAACTATTGATCGATGAGTTGAGGCTTCCTTAGGATAGTAGTAGTGGAATACCTTTCCTTAGGATACTAGTAGTAGAACACAAGGCATTCCAGATGGAGCCTAGTATTTTCACCTGTGGATTGTACTCCCTGGATCATTTGGATTCAAGCTTTGCTAGCCAGAAGTCAAGAAAGGGCTTATATTAACAAAAATTTGCCATTGGTACCTTTACTATCAAATTATTTGTGCAAGAAACTTTTAATGCTCTGTTGTAGTTGGTAGGGCGTATTTATGAGCTAAATTCACATGTTTAGATTCATGTTGTCTATTGCTACTGTGTGAATTGGTTTTGATGAGCTAAATTTTGGAACTCTTAATTTAACTAAATCTTTTATTTTCCATGTACAGGAGGTAGCTTCTCATGATGATGTTGTACAATATGCACAGATCAAATGGCATGCACAAAATCTTGTTGATGATGTTGAAACAGAGGTTGAATTAATTCTTCAACTGGCTTATTATTGATGTGATGAAAAATAAGTGATGAGGTAAGAGAGCTGATAATTGACATTAGACTACACATTGATTTTTCTAGCGTTTTTAGTGGTGGACAAGATCAAAGTATTGGATTTATTTTGTCTTCTGCAGAGCCAGAAAGTTCAGGCATCAAATTAAGCTCAAGAAAACAAGATTTTTCTATCTGGTTTATGATTGATGTAAAGCACAAGATTCTGATTCTAATTATTTCAAATAAGTCAAATATAGATATGTTTTTATGTATGTAGAACTTTATTATGAAGACCTAGTTTTGGGGTCTAGCTAGATAGGGGGTTTGCTCGTGAACGTAGAACCAGTAGAGGAAGACATCAGCTAGGGTTGTTGAGGGCAGCCTCTCTGTCAGCAAGTGACGTCTTATTGTTTTTCTTCTTCACCCACTGTTTCTGTTTTTGGTTTTTGTCAACATGGAATTTAGGAGGACTGTGTTTGTGTGTCAGTATGTGCTACAGATCCGTATATCTCTCTCTTTGGTAGTTAAGGAGAGGGAAAATCTGAACTCCAGATATCAAAGACATTGAGAGGTGCCAATGAATAGAGTTACAAGACTCTATTTTCAAAAAAAAAAAAAAAGACTATTTTTTTAGTTTTTTTTTTTTTCAAACCTAAAATTTATAAAATATTTTATATTAAATAACATGCATTTAATTTTTCAATTAAAATATGAAATTTTATAAAATTATTTCAATTTGAAGCCCATTATTAAACTCTGTATTTCATTTAAAACTTGTTCATAAATCAATTTTATATCCATTAAAATAGAGGGGGTAGACAGATAACACTTCATTTAGAATGAAAATGACTTAAATGAAACACTATAATTTTATCAATAATTTTGCACATCCTATTTAGAATAATGGAAATGAATAAGATGTACGATAATTCAAATTGAACAATTTTATTAGTTTGTAATTTTAATTAACAAAATAAAAAATTTATTACCTAATATTTTAGCTCACTTCCCTTCAATAAGTAAAATGTAAAAACAAGGAGAAAGGAAAAGGAAATCAATGGAGCTGAGCAACTAATTTGAGGAGCATTGGGAGAGAGAAGCTCCAATTTCGAAGCATTTTAGCATCAAAGTTCAAAACAGTGGTCTAAGTGTTATGGAGCTTTCGGTGGACGCCCAAAAAAACACTAAATAATGCTCCAACTTTTATTTTATTTTATGTATGTATGTGTTAGAGACATCAGTCCAGTTTTATTTGTACCTATATTACTTGTACTTTTTTTTATTACTATTCGTATTGCCCATTCTAACTTGTGTTACACTAGCTAGCATTAGTCTAACGGCATATCATATTGTACTCCGTATGTAATCCCAAATCAAAATTTGCTTCTTGTAATATACAATCCAATATAGTAAAGTTGCATATCAAAAAAAAAAAAAAAAACAATATAGTAAAGTTAATAAATAAGTTCAAAATTATCATTTTATTATTTTTAATTCATTAATAATATAAATAGTCCATTCTCTGTAGTAAACATTATAGTCTAAAGTGTTCCTCAAAAATAATATATATATATATATATATATTATTCAAAGTATAATTTTAACCCTTAAAGTTTGTGACTATTTTTACTTTGGTCCTTTGTGAGATTCCACATCATTAATATATATTGTAGGGATATTGGGCTCAGTAGCTTAGTATTTATGTATATGTTGGGCCTAGGGCCCAATCCAAGGACCAAAAATTGTCCGAGGAGGAGTAAACATTGTCAGGGGAGTCCATTTTCGTAAATGAAGAATTTGATTGTGGTCATAAGGGCATAGGAAGGAGTTCAAGAATGAGTGGGTCCTCGGCCAACCAAAGTTGAGGTTCAATGAGATGATCTACCGTCTAGAAGAATGCTCTAGGAAATTCAGTTAATATGGGTAGGCATTACAGAAACGTAGGGCAATGAGGAGTCCTAAAAGATCTGAGGAGAAAGTTGCTATCACTGCATTGAATGCTCTACAGCTAACCCTCTGGTTGCATTAATGTGGAGGTGATATATGAACTGTGATTTTCAGCCTTACAGCTACTACACAAAGTCTTCTGGAAGATGCTGATGGGACAAGTATCAGCACCAACCATCTAGCCTGCACGTGGAGTGCAAAGATGAGAGGGGAAGAGAGTATAAAATGGAGAAGATACCCAAAGAAAAGAGGATCGAGAAAAAGAGAAAAACACTGTAGTCATCTAGAACGAACTTTGTAACCAAACTTGAAAGAAATATATAAGACCTGATATCCTCGGACTGTGCCGAGGACGATTTTATTTAGCTTAAATTAGTTTATTTTCCTTCTCTTGTCACTTGAATCTATTATTCTTGTTGTTCAACTCGTTAAAGCCCAGTTTTCTAATCCATTCTTCACAAATTCATTGTATTGGGCTTTTTGGGCTTAAGTTCATTCATTATTTGGGCTAAGAACCTAAACAGTGGCCTTACATATACATATATATATATATATATATATATGCCTTTTCATGTTTGATTATGTTTTTTTTTTTTTATTGATCCTGCTATCCATTTATGTTATTAATTTAACCGTTAAGAGTTGAATAGGTGGTGTCCGACTATCCATTAAGTCAAGTCACCAATATGAAAATGGAATCAAACTGAAGGGCCAAATTGAAAATTTTGAGATTTAAAGAGCCAAAATAAAAACAACTCAAAAATTAAGAGTTAAAAAGTGTATTTTAGTCAAAATTATCTACAAGTAATTTATATAATTAAACCAAATAATAAAATTTCAACTATACTTTAGTTATTAGTCATTGACATATATTTGTGAAGTAGTAAAGAGTTTTATTCACACTATTTACTTTTTAATCAAGTAGCTCTTGAATAAGACAACAAAATTGAGCTTCTCAAAAAAAAAAAAAAAAATAAATAAATAAGTAATCTGCTTTGATGAGAAGTCTAAGCGGCTTGTGTACAAATTAAAATAAAATGACCAATTGTGAGCTTTTATATAGAGCTTTGGTTCCGCTAGATTGCAGTCTTTGCGCTAACATTGTTTTCATGGTATTTATTTTTGACTATTCAGCATACCACACTGACTCTTTGTTATTCAATCAACTGGTTTTCAAAAATGTTTCATTAGAGAAATTTTCTTAGACTGTAACTCAAATCATACATCATGCCTTTCCCAATATTAGGCAATAGCAGCTAAGTTCATATGAAAGTCCACATCAAAGCTTTGATTGTTATGTTTACATTATTGACAATGAGCAGATTATCTAGTGTTGATTGTTGACAAAAGCTCAGATTAGGAATTTTAATTGAAAAAAGTGCTAGGGAACTTGGTGTTAGTTTTTGTTTTTAAAATTGGTGTGTTAGATAAATACAATATGGACATCAATTTTTTTTGGAAACAGTGAACAAACATTCAGTCAACTTTCATATAAGTCCTATGCAATGCCTGGTCTCCACTTTTGAAGGTCCGTGTTCACTTTTCTTCTCAACAGTGATGGTGGTGGTTGTTTCTCAAAAAAAAAAAAAAAAAAAAGTGATGGTGGTGGTTGTTATTTTAATCATTATTGTTGCTTTTTTCGTTGTTGTTTTACTTGTTCTTATTATTGTGAGTCTTGTTAAGGTCACATGTAAATTAGAACCGCATATCTACAGAAAATGGAACTATTTTAATTAGGTTAGGTTTTCTTGTAAAATGGGAAGCCTTGAAGGAAAAGATATGGTTAGTGGAATAAACTTATCCCAATTTATTTTGTGACTGATCCTTAGGTAAATAAGAACAATATTTTTCCCCGCTTTTCTATTCTTCTAGTTTGGGAGTGGGGGTTTCTTGTTACACAATTTTTTTTTTTTGGCCAAACAACTCCCTCATTTTGAACAAAGTTTCTCTCCAAACTAGTTTGGAGAGAAATTTTTCAAATTTCACATATATCTCTCTTTTTAGCGTGAATTTTGAAATCTAACTATTAAATTTTATGTTCTTTATGTTCTTAACATGCATATTAAATTTCATTCAAATTGGATATTATTTACTATTCGATCAATAAACTTATTTTTTTTATACACAATTTTAGATTATAAAAATTTGAAATTTTAACATTTGTTTGATGAGATAGCAATTAATCTTTGATCTTCTTAAAATTTTACATGTATGAAGAATATAATAAAAACATGCAATCTAACGGTTAAATTTTCAAAATTCATACTCAATATAGAGATATATGAGGAGTTTGTAGAGTTTCTCTCTAAACTAATTTGGAGAGAAACTTTATTCCTCATTTTGGCCTATTTTATTGACTATCTTTGTGTTCTTTGGAATGAGCTTTGACATATCTTTTTGTGTTTTACCCTTTTCTTTTTCTAATAAAATTTTTACTTATCAAAAAAGAATAAAAGACATGCACATGTTTTTTTTTTCAATTAAAAATTCTGAAATTTTAAAAAATTATTTCATTTTGAAACCCATTGATTAAACTCTATTTTCATCTAAAACTTAATCATAAATCAATTTGACATCCATTAAATAGTGGAGGTACATAGAGAAAGTTTCATTTAGAATAAAAAAGAATTAAAATGATACACAAAATTTTATCAATAGTTTTATACTCATTATCTAGAATAATAGAAATGAATAAAAAAAAAAGGACGGGAATTTCAAATCAAAACAATTTCATAAGCTTGTAATTAACAAAAATTTAAAATTTAAAACCTAATATATTTTTTAAAATTTTTATTATTGCATTTAGGACCTAATATAATATCTAAGAGGAAACAAATCCAATTCCCTTTTACCTATTTTTCTTTTTTCTGAAAAATATTAGTTGCTTCCCTGGATGCCGAGAATCCAATCGGGTGTGTATTTTTAAGAACAACTTTAGATATTATCAGAGTCCAAGCTTGTATCGAACTCTCCAAACCCATATTGTGAATATGCCAAATTCATTCATCCTTTCTCTCTCCCTTGTGCGTGTGTTTGTGTCTTAAAAAAAAAGAAAAAACAGAAAAATGGGTGTGCTCCAAATCTTCATCATCTTCGTTTCTTAGCACTATCACTATCATTTGCACTCACTGTTTTCTTTGCACACTCATCTCTGTGCTTTTGCTTCATTATTGGACACCTCCTGCAACACAAGTCACAGAACCAGTGGGCTAACCAAACTATATGTTATTCAATTATGGGGTCTTGTACTTGTTGGTTGAATATGCGTGTGGTTGGATATAGGGGGTTGTGCTCTGGAGTGTGGTGGTGTTGCTGGTCAGTAAATTCCAGAGTTCACGCTTACTAGTGTTTTGTGAGGACTTGTTCTTCCTCTATTTGCTTTCTCCATTCATTTTCAATGCTGGGTATGCTCTCTCTCTTTCTGTGTGTGTGTGAAGTGTAAGTAGTTGCTCAGAATTGGATTATATTTGAATTGGGTTTCTAGTGGTGTGGAATTTGGAAAAAGAGGGTTTCTTTACTTTGGAACTATATTTTGTGGATTGGATTTGGGGACTGGAGAGATCAAACAGTATCCAATGTTGAGTTGAGTATAAACCCTCCAATTCCAATTTCAATGTTGGTTCCAAGCTAAAGTAATGCAGCAAGAGAGGTGTTATGTGATGATGTGGGCTTGAAAGTACAGATTATTGAATCTTATAGAATTTAGATTTATCAGTCTTGATATTTGTGAGATTCATTACCTGGTTAATTTTTATGCTTCTTATATGCTATTTCTATGAAAATTCCAAGCTAAAGTGATGTCCTCTAACTGAAGCATGTACTGAATCTTATATGGGTTCTTCATTTGATTCCAGTTTTCAGGTCAAGAAAAAAGAAAATTTTCAAGAATATGCCTGTTTATTTAATTATTTTTCAGGCATGCATATGTCTGTTTCTATGTATGTATATGTGTATCTCCATCTCAAGTGTCTACTAGGTTTTTGTCAGGGGCAAATATACATATGTGAATACTCTTGTTTCCTCTTAAGTTGTGAGGAATTTTTTCGTTTCCCTAAATCTAAAAATTCATGGTTGTTCACCAATATTGCAGCACATATAAGTCATTTCTCCTGCATAGATCTTTGAACTCATTTGTTGAAATTTGACTGCAAAGTCAACTCATAATTGGTGGCTTATTGGCTTGCTAAATATTAATGTACTTTGTAACTTTGAGGCAGAACATCATCTTCTAACTCCCTATATGGTAACTTTGAGGCAGGTCTTATAAGTGCTTATATCATAAACAATTTACTTCTGAAGTTACAATCAAATGCATTCTGTTTTAAGTTTTGTTTTTGTTTTTGGCCAGATGTTATTTGTTCAAATCTTTTGTTGCATTGTCTCTTTATCAGTGTTCCAATTTCTGAATGTCAAAATTTGTCACTGTGAGATCTTTTAGATGGTTCCATCGTAATAATGATAAAGGATCTCTGCCTTTCTGTAATCATACATGCTTATCATCCCCTCACAAATAGCTGTTGAATTCATAGCCTTAACACATTCAGAGTTTGATGCAATTGCTTCAAAATTGCATCACTTTGAAGTATTCATGCCATTCATGATCAATTGACATTATTCTATAACCTATGAAATCCATGCACCTCTGTCCTTACATACTTCTAGTGCTTATATATATATATATATACTTAAAAGATCTGAGTTAGTAATTAATTCATCTACTGAAAAAATACCTGTTTTTCTATTAAGTTTTTTTTTTTTTTGGGATAAAGTACTGAAAAACTACATGATTGCACGAATTTGAGAAGTATTATGAATTGGGATTTGGGAATTAAACAGAAGCAGAGAGCTAAGTGAGAAATAGCAGTAGGGAGTGCAACTATTGAGAAAATCAGATGCAGGTGATACAAGGAAAAGATGGAGGGGAAAAAGAATGTAGCTTGAGTCAGTGGTAAACGAGAACATGGAAAAATATTAAGCTGGAACCGTATCTCAAAATTGAGATGAATGTGAAGGAATCCCCTAATCAACACAATCTTGAAATCGTCTATTTGTTTTTGTGGAAGAATATCTTATTAGTCAGTGAGTCCAGTATGATCACATTTTTGGTGTACTGGCTTTTGCTTACCTAAATGATTAATTGTGACCTATACATAAGCCTTGTTATATAATTTGACATTGTCATTTTTCCACCACAGACCATGGAGTTGCACTCATGATGTTTATCGCTATTTGTCATGCATGTTGGCTGAGGTACCAAAAACAACTTTTTATATCGTTTTACTCATCTCTCTTTTATTTTTAAATTTTTTATTTTTTATTATTATTTTTTATTTTTTACTGTTATTTGATTTGGAATAACCATGATGCCTTCAAGTTCAACCTCCAAAAAGTATGTTCAAAATTAGAAGTATTCATGTAAAGAAAATTATATAGTTTATGTCACATTGGAATATTGAAGGTTTATAGCAAACAATGGAATAGTAAAAAAAAAAAAAAATTGAAGATGAATGTCTTACTTTTCATTATTCCATCTCCTTTGGGAGCCTTGTCAGTGAATCAATATTAAATCACTTCATATCTTGTCAGGCATGTACATTAGTTTAAGCTTGCATTTTGGACTTCCATCGGAATACATGGTACCATACTTGTTCAATGTTTGAGTAATCTTTAGTTCAACAATGGTATGACTCAAATGAATTGAGTTACCACCCAATAAAAAAGAAGTGATATAATCTCGTTTCAGAAACAGTTTGTTTGTAGACACAAACAGAAGAATTTAGTGAAATGATATATCAGTAGCTCAAACTGCTTTTCCAAACAAATAATACTGTCTGACTGGAACAAGACAGGTGATGACTATGAAATCATTGCCCTGCTGTGTATTTCTTAAAAATTAATAAATTTCCCTTTTTTCTGCGGCATTATATCTAAGTGGGATTTTGACATAATTCTTCTGCAGCATTGTCATGTCTCACTACACATGGCATATTGTTGAAGAAAGCCCACGGGTTAATGGTGATAGTATTGAACAAACCCAAGCCCCCAATCTGAGTTGTTAAATTTATTAATTTGTGTATATGAATATCATAATGCCTACAAGAACAATGGCCTTCTAATGCACCTTCACTTGAATTTGTTGACATTTCTCTTCGTTGGTGTGAAAAGACAATGTCATGTTCACAAGCCCATGGCTGCGTACGAGTAAAATGTAAATTTTGTTTGAACTGCCAATAATATGGGAGCATCAACACCCCTCTTTGCCTCACCAAAAAAAGGAGAACAAAAGAAAAAGGGAGATGGATAGAATATTTGTTCAAATTATTGTTATGTCAACTACAAGCACCCTATTGTCTGTCAAAACAAAAAGTTTCTTTATAGGGCCTTTAGAAACTGAGAGAGGATGCCTTGGTTAAAAAATGCTTGTAAAACTCAGCAGCTAAAATTGAATAGGAATTCCAAAGAAGAAGGTTTAGAATGCACTTGCTAAGAAGTAGTTCACATAAAAAGGGGGCAATTAGTAACTTTAGATTGAAATTCTGACCAAAAGGGATGCAGAGGTCATGACTTTTGCTTGAATATATCAAGGATCTCTCAAGCCAGATCCTCACTCAACATTCTAATGTAAAAAAAATCTCACAATCAAAGCAATAAGCTAATACCCATTTGTGAATTTCATTTGAAAAGGGGTCAAATTCAAAAGTTTGCCTATCTACTTTGTTCTCTTTCCTTTTCTACTTCAAATCTCGAATTTACTTTGTGTTTGTTTCTATCTTCTTGTTTGTTGTTCTATTGAATTCATCAATATCTGTCAGCAATTTACATGTTTTGACAGAAGAAGTTTCAATGACAGGTTCTAATCTTCAAAATGGTTTGATGAACTCAGGTATGCATTTGCAGCAATATCATTTATTGCAGAGACTTTATATTCCTTTATGTTGGTATGGATGCCTTAGACACTGATAAATGGAAAAGCAGCAATGCAAGGTAATTTTTACCACTTTCCAATTTCACATTTCAGATCTCATTGTTCACTAACAGTTAGTATATTTTGCCAGATGATGTGAAACAACAATTACTCTAAATTCAAACATTAGGTGTCATGTCATGCATGTTATTATAAAAATATGGTAACAATAAATGCATTTTAACTTGTAACTATTGTTACTATCCTCTCTAAGATTTTTCATTTTAACAAAAAAAAAAAAGGGGAAAAAGAAATGAAAGTGCTGGACCTAGTGCACAATACTCCTGCTTCTATTTTCCTTTTGTTTTCTCCAAAGCAAAATCATAATTACCACATTCAGAAGACAAGTGATATACTGTTTTTTCCATTAGCTTTTCCTATAGAGTTGATACTGTTTAATTAGTTTCATACTAATTGCTTCAACCCAGCAACTTGTGTCCTCATTAGTTTTGTTGAGCATTGTTGCACATTTATTGCTTTGTAGCCAAATTTTGTTTGCAAGAAATATAAGACTTTTAGATATTGTGTAGTTTGATTTTATGTAGAGAATTTGGGACAATTTATTTAGATTATTCATGTTAAATCATTTTTGTGTGACTGCCTTCATTCTGTTTTCTTAATTTCTAGTTTGTTGCTGTTGCTGCTCATTCTCCTGGGTCTTCATATCACAGGATTGGTGCCCCACTTACTGGTAGAGGTGTAATTCAGATATGGTGTATTCTAAATTTCAGCGTAGATGAGGAAGAGGTGCTACCTTCAATAGAAAAGTCAAAACAGGGAAATATAAACAATGGGGCCATGAAGGACAAATCAACCTTATCAAAGTGACCAAGAGGAAGGCCTAGAAAAAAACCAATAGAAGACAACGAGGCCATAACAACTTAATCAAAGAGGCCTAGAGGAAGACCTAGAAAAAATCTGATAGAAAAATCCCTTGATTATTTTGACTGCAATGACCAGTATGTTCAAGGTCTTGCTGTTCAACTTTCAGAAAATTCATCAGAAGCACATGCTGTGGATGGGGTTCCTAGGGATGCCCAAGAACATTCTGTACAAGAAGAAAGTTGTAAAAAAAAAAACGTTACCAGCGAGCAGCGTCTGTATGTAATCCAAAACCTGAAAGTCCTTTGTAGGGCAGAAGATTGAAACAAAAGAAATGAGCAGGGAGTCACAGTGATGACACAAGTCCACTGTTATTGACATGAAACGAAGACGCGGGATCTTCTGTTTTGAATCATCAAATACAACATAACTCTGGACAGGAACCTGCTGCAAGCGAGAATGTGTCACCCAACGGTTCCTTGGGAATCAGCTCTGGCAGTTTCTTGATTTCAAAGGATGTTGCTTTGCCAAGAGTTGTATTATGCCTAGCTCATAATGGGAAGGTTGCATGGGATGTCAAATGGCAGCCTTCTAATGCATCTGAATCCAAATGTAAGCTTCATATGGGCTATCTTGCCGGGGAAATGGGAATGGATCTCTGGAAGTGTAAGAAGTCTGCTTCAGTTGTCCAGTTTCCATGTTCCTTAAATATTGTCTCAGCTTCTCTTGTTCATGTATATTATGTCTTCTTTAGATGGTTTTGTAATTTCTTCTTTTCCTTTCTACAATGTAGGTGGGAGGTTCCTCTTCCTTGTACAATGAAAGTTATCTATTATTCTGTGCATCAGGAGGGTACTGATCCCTGCTTTGTAAAATTGGAGTCTGTATTCAGATGCTCAATGTTGAAATGCAGTGGCATACAGAGGTAGCAGTTTCTACCTTTTAGATAAGTACTTTGGAATTTTACTGGAATAGAACAAATAGTTAGCTTGCCAATGAGCTCTAGCTCAACAGGCATTTCCTCCCTCCATAAAGAATGGGGTGGAGGATTTATAGAACATGTAAATCCCGCTCCCTTTTTGCTACAGCCTACAGGGAACTGGACATATTTAATTAATATTGAATTGAAACAAGTTCCTATAACTATTTGCTACAGGCAACAGTCTTTGTTTACCTTGTTATTTGGTTTACTTTACATGATTAAAGGCCGATTTGCACTCAACTATCGTTTTGTTATGTAGCATCCCTGCATGATTACCTGCTTGCTGGATGCCATGATGGAACAGTAGTATTTTCATTTTTAATATCTTGTTCTTTTTATTATTTATTTACTACATTTTTTCTGCTTGGCTTCACATTGCATCCTAGGTTTTACAGGCCAGTACTTAATCAGTCTCTTGCATATTGGGAATAAGGAAATAGGTTTTTTTTTTCTTTGGTAAAATCACTTGTGGTCTGGACATTCTTGGTTTAGAACAACTAAAGAAGTTTGTCTTACATTCAGGTTGCTTTATGGAAGTTCTCTGCAAGTTGCTCATCTAAATGTATAATGGGTATATTGTATTTGTTTCAAGGATTGGAATTATGGTGCAATATGAATTACTTGTGTGAACTTAATTTTCCACTTTTTGCTCTGCAGACACGAAGCCATTGCTTTTCTTCAGTGCAGATACGGTTCCTATTACAGCACTTTCCTGGACTCCACTTGAAAGGTAAGTGATGCCAGAAGATAGAATTATATTAAATTCATCTTTTGTTTATTTTATAAAATATTCAGCTCTATGATTATCTTTAAGGCAAAATGTTAGTGGTGGTGATTTTATATGGGACCCAGTAAGTCTAGTTTTTTAGTTTGAAGAGAATAATTTTCATTTGCAAAAGTTTTCTTCTTCTCACTCTTTGTTTAGCTGTGATTTTGGTGTGTACGGCCAACAGCCTTATCTGCAAACTGTAAAATACACATGTTGAGGCATCAACCATCAAACCACAAACACAGTAAAGACTAAAGGACCGAGTCTCTAGGAGAGCTTATATACATACACTTAAGTGTATTAGGTTAGCGTGGAACTTATCTCAAGGAAAAAAAAAAAGTTACACTTATTGTCTAGAATAATGGAAATGAATAAGAAAGATGGAACATATTTCAAATTGAAACAATTTTATAAGTTTGTAATTATAATTAACAAAATTAAAAGTTTAGGACCTAATATCTTTTTTTTTTCCTCCTTGTTTTATTGCATTTAGGACCTAATATATAATTTTTTTTGATAGGTAAAATAAAATATTATTAATAAAAACCTAAAATATAATATCTAAGAGGAATTATAAATCCAGGCTCATTTTACCAATTTTTCTTAAAAATATAAAAAGATAAGTGCAATATTTGAAATAAAGCGATCCATAATTCAAAAACCAGTGAAGGAAAACAAAAACAATTGATTGAGGATGGAGAAGAAGCTCCAATTTTGAAGCTATTTAGCATCAAACGCCCAATGGCGACAGGGTTATGGTATCGGAGTTCGATTATTGTGTGGATAATTTCTTCAAAGCCATGGAAAGCATCTCTAAGCTCTGTGGAGCAGCAGAGGAAGATGTTGTTTATGCTCTTCAACAAACTAAATTCAGCTTTTGTCTTCCTCAGTCACTCTCTTAACAATGCTTCTCCCACATTTATGTATGTATGTATGCGTTCGAGTTAGAGATATGAGTTCAGGTTTACTTGTATTGCTGTATCACTTGTAATATTGTACTCAGTCTCAGTACTTGTATTGCACATTCTTACTAGCTTTACTCTATGGTTGTCATATTGTACAAAAAAAATAATAAGTTCAAGAATATCAAATTATTATTTTAAATTTTGATTATCTTTTTATATTGACTATGTTGTCCATTTCAGTTAGTAATCAGACCATTAAGAGCCAGATAAAAGTGGTGTTCATTAAGTCACATTGCTAATATGAAAATGAAATTAAAAAATGAAGGACAAAAAATGAAAATTTTGAAATCTAAAGAGCTAAAATGAAAACAACCCCAAACTTTAAGGGTTAAAAAACTTGAAGGAGCAATGGAGGAAGTTTTATAGATTACAGTCCTAGTGCTAGCAATGTTTTTCATGGTAACTGATTATTCAGCATATCACAACTCTTTGTCATTCAACCAATTGGTTTTCATAAATGTTTCTTTAGACCCGTTAGAACTATTGAATCATCCGAAAAAAAAAAAAAAAAAAAGTTTCTTTAGAGAAATTTTCTTATACTAGAACTCAAATCATACATCATACTTTTTCCAAGCCTAGTTAGTTGTGCAGGAACCCGCAGTTCCAAATTTGTTAGGTTTACATTAATGACTATGAGCTGATTATCTGGTGTTGATTGTGGACAAAAGCTTAGATTAGGAAATTTAATTTAAAAAAGTGCTAGGGATACAATATGGACACGAAATTTTGTCGCAAACAGTGGACAAACATTCAGTCAACTGTCATTTAAGTCCCGTGCCATGGCTGCACACTAACCCTATATGAACAAGGGCTATTACATTTGGCTTCTTTTTTTCTTTTTCTTTTTTATTTTTAATTTTTAAAGAACTCTTCTGTTAAGTCTATATACTTGACAAATTCTGAATGAAACAAAAACCACAAGTTATATGGATTTTATTTGATCAAATAGGTATTTTTGGTCTTTATTTAACTATGAGCCTCACACGTAGGCAGTTTTGGTTCTTTTAATTCATGCTTTTATCATTAGGACTGAATATAAGGATAATATCTTTGTGTCTAGTGCTCTTGTAGTCGTAGACATGTACTGCAGGTTAATCCCTCTTACATGAGCCGCCACAGCGTGATGCTCATTTTCTTCATAGAGAAAGAAGATGGAAAAGGAAAAACCATAGTTGACTTGCTTCATCATCAATGTCAATTCCTTATGTTCAAAAGGGATATTTGATGTAGTTAAGCTGTTGGGGGAATTATTTTAGGTTTATAGGAAGGACATACTTGACTCTGATGACATAAATGATAATTTCCAAGTTGATGGGGACGATCACATTAACACCTACAATGTGGATGACATATATGATGATTTTGATAATGATAACAATTATTACAGTTCTGTGTGCAGAGTTACAAACAGAGCAACTCATTTTGAGTTCTAAAGACTACATACCATACCAGTTGATAGAACTGAAATAGTTTGATATCAAGAATTTATATGGCGGTCATGTTTCTTGGTTTGCAGTGATTCTCTCAGTCTCACCGCTTTTGCGCTTCAAGGGAGACCAAATATTTTAACGGTCATCATATTGCTGCACACTATCTCTATATGAACTGCTTCCAAAAAAAAAAAAAAAAAATCTCTAAATGAAACAAAACAAATTATATTATATGGATTTTATTTGGTTCCTCTTACTTGTTAATCTTAAACATCTATTGGTTGGTGCCCATATTTACAATGTCTAGCGTCTCTCTACCAAAATCTGTGTGCTCAAAGCTTGACTCTTAGAAAGTTCTTTTGGAGTGATGGATGATCAAATGGGCCAAAAATTCCAATGAAAGTGGGCAGACATATGCAAACGAAGAAGTAAAGGTGGTCTAGGAATTAGGAGAATGACGAGTTTCAACAATCTTTTGATTGCAAAATTGGGAAGAATGTATTGTCAGAAACTTTTTCTCAATCCCAAAAGCAAATTTTAAGCTTCTGCCTGTGGAAGCACATTTGTGACAGTAGGAATCTCATAAAGAGAGCAAGCTGTGAGCTCATTGGGGAATGGTCTTTAGTAAATATCTGGTTGGATCCTTGGATTACTCATATTGAAATTTTTATTCCTTTCCCTAAACAAAATCAAGCACAAGCGGCTTTTTGGGCCTAAGAACTATTTTGGAGGATAAATTTTGTAGAAACTACAACTTTTTGATGCAGACTATTACTATACATACAAGATTAGAATCCCACGTCTCCATCAACCAGATAAATAGATTTTGGTTGAAACTAAGAGCAGGAATTTCTTATTCAAAGAAACAAATGCTGCTTTCGGATAAAAGACCAAAGCCCATACAATTAGCAGTTGTGGTAAACATATACTACTACAGTACCCATTTAGAGGCATCTATTAGTCTTCCAACCACAAATACTTTTGGTGTGGTTTTGCCTGAAACAAAAGAAACACAGATTCTAATACCCTAATAACATTGCCTTTGTCATAACCACTATCATTATCTCCATATATAATTCCAAACCAAGAGATTTAGAACATGACACTGCTCCAACATAGAAGCAATTCTTCCAACATATTCAATAATACAGAATTGAATTTTCATCCTTAAGCCAACCTTGAGAAGGCATCAATACAAGACTCATGCAACCCTTAGGGGTTAGTGAAGTGGTTCTTAAGGCCGCATGATATCCATAAAGTTTTGGGTTTAAAACTTTTAGCTAGCATCTTGGGACATTCTTGTTTCCAATATAAGACTTATACCATCTGTTACTTATAAGTTTTCATCACAAATGTACAATTTGGTATTTAGTCCGCACAGTTTTGTACTACTTATTGCACTTACCTTGAGAATTATTCCCATCTTTCCAACAGGTGTCATTTTTTATCCTTAAAACCGTATTTTCAAATTCATATTAACGGAAGTTGGAGTAAGAGATCTGGATGTGATGACCATTTTGAAAATGGAATCGTACTTAATAGATCAAAATGAAAAATATCAATCTTAAATGGCCAAACTGCAAACAACCCTAAATTTTAAGGGGGGAAAATTTAATTTAGTCTAAATTTTAAGAAATTGATGGAGACTATCGGTTGCAACGAATAAGGGAACAAGATTGGGTTCCTTATTAGGCAAAACCAAAAAAATCATTCTTCTTTCGAAGCTTAATTGGCATGTGATTGACATAGTTATTGTGCTGGCCTACATACTGAGATTTTGCAATATTTAGTTTGGAGCAGTTATGTAATAATGGAGCTAGTACCATAATAATATACGTTACACAATCTCATCCACATTTAGAGAGACACTAAGTTTATCAAAAAAAAAAAAAAAAAAAGAGAGAGACACTAAACCACCTTTCTCCATCAGCATCACTCTTGTATTACATTAAAGAAAATTGTTCAATTGATAAAATAATCTCTCAACAAAACTAAAGAAGAAAAGAAAGTTGTCCAGGGCATTCAATAGTTTTATCTTTTGTTCTTTTTATGTAATGATAAGAACTGCCATTATGGTTGTGCTACTTTTTACAAATTTTATATAATTTTCTGTATCGAGTTTGAGAAACCGAGTTCAGAATACGTTTAGTCCAAAAGAAGCTTTCAAGGAAAAGATCAATATTCTCCTTTCAGTTGCCCTGGTTGAATTTCATCGCTTGTTACAAATTTGAAATATAATGGGTTCATTAGCATTTTTCCATTCTCCTCTTTTCACTGCTCTATTTTAATCTTATCACTCACAACAAATATTAAAGACACTTGACCTGGTAAAAAAACAGTCAACCATTAAGCAATTATTTGTATGAATAATTCATTAGTTCTTAAATTTGTCGGGGAAAAGATCAACATGTTTGAAATAGACAGCAGAATCCCATGTTGCACCCACCAAAAGAGTAGAAATTCTAACTAGTACACCCAGACATGACTCTGTAGTTATCATTAGAAAATTCTTTCAGCATGAATTAGTCTAAATTCTAATTGATCAAACAACCAATTCATAACTATTACAATCCCCAATGAAAATGATCACTAACTTTGTGAGATACCCTTTCAGTCTTGAGAGAACAATCGAATCATCTCACATGCTCAAAATGCATCTCATTTTCCATAGCCAAGGACAGGTGAACATATCATGTTGTCAATCTCAACACAAATTAGCATGCACCATCTTATAATGTAATATTAGTTGAAAAAGTAACATCCATAAACCTAATTCAAGTGTTTGTGTAAAACAAGGTTATCTATGCAGCACTTCCATCAAACTAATCTCTAATATTGTCATTACAATGACATGCGAACATAAATACATTTTATGCATCAACGGACTCCCCAAAAAAGCTGCCACCCACCCCAAAAAGGCCGAAAGGAGGACATTTCTTCAAACACATGGTGTCCCACAGCTCACCCATGATCTAAAAGTAAAATTCTAGGACCATATTGGATATATTGTCTTGAGAATTATATCGTCTGCATACTATTTAACAAAAGGGAGGGAAAAAGGGTCCCAATATAAATAAGTGTAGCATCTTATAACATGTGTGTTTGATTATGACATGGTCTAAATACCAAGTTATTATAGAATAGGATATCATGAGAAGCTCTTCAATTGACTTCAATTACAGACTGAGTAACACAGGAAAAAATACAGTCTAAATACCAAATTATTATAAAATAAGATAGCATGAGAAGCTCTTCAACTCACTTCAATTACAGACTGAGTAACAGAGGAAAAAATTATTACAGATTAGAAATACAAGGAAATGTGTGAGCTTCGTTTCAATTTTAATAAAGGTCTAAAGGTTGGGTGTGGAAAACAAGCGTATAAAAAAGTGAGCAAATAGCATTCTTATGCTATCATTAGCGAATAGCATGAAATGTCAAGTATTATTTGTTTCAAACAACCATGGTATTGCTTAGAAAAAATGTATATATATACAGCTCTGCATGAATCTGTTTGTCATTTTTACTAGATAACAAGCCAATCAAATACTAATAAGCTTAGTAACTTCATTTTTCATGTCCAACAACCTATTTAACCAGAAAACAAACATAACTCTAACAAGCTCATCTTCAAATTGATTCTCCATTTTCAGGCCTTCTTTGTTAATAATTACAAACTTGAGTTGAGCTTCAGTTGTTAATCTCTCCCTACTATTTACAATCTCAAGCTGAGTCTTTGTTTTTGAGCTGTCATTATTACTTTCAAAGCCATTGGTATCTACTGGCATTGACCATTTCAATCAGTTTATTGACTGCCACTGAGAAATTCTGTCCCTGCAAGATTGATTTCGACACTGTGAATATTCCAAAAGCAATGACCAAGACCAATTGTATGATCCTACTAACAAAATAGTCTTCAAAAGTGTCTACTCAAATGATGACCAATGAAGATGTCAAGGAATATTTTTTAAATGAAGAAGGGGATTGGAACTCACTTGTGCAATTTGCAAGAGATATAGTTAAGTAAGAAGATACTACTATTTTTATGGGTAAGAATAAATTTTATTAAAAAAGACTACTTCAAGAGCACAAAGCAGCCTAAAAAATTAGAACAAAAAAGAATTATATACAAAATGACAATAAATCAATAAACGATACAACAAAAAAGACAGTCGTGAAGCCCCAAGCACGAGCCCACTCATATAAATAACTAGTGAAAGTTGCTACAACTGAGTTCTCATACTTTCCAAATCCTCAAAAGTTCACCAATTCCATTCCCTCTAGATAGTCATCTAACATAACAATACAATATTCCAAATATCCGACAAATGCTTGCCAAACTAGTTTCTCCAACCAAATATAAGATCAAAGACCTTTTACGGTAAAACTTACTGAATCCCAAATGATCAAAAAATATAATTTCCAAGTAGCAGTGCAGTGTATCAATATTTGATTCACCGTCTCCCCACTACACTGTACATACAACACCAGCCCACAATCGTATAACCCCATTTGATAAGGTTCTCACAAGTAAGAATCCTCCCCTGTGCTTCTGTCCCAACAAAAAGGAGATCCTCTGTTGAGCCTTAACCCCTAAATGCCTTTCCAAGGAAAGAGAACAACATTTGAGGCCTTTAGAACCAAATAGAATGAGCAGACACTAAATTGCCCACATCTCTTCAACCTCAATCTCACTTGATTGCCACCCTCTCTACTGGGAATATGAGCATCTAAAAGATGGAAGAATGATGCCCCATCATTGGAACAAGCATACAAGACAGGAAAAGCCATCCTCAAAGGTTGATCTTCACACCAATAGTCACGCCAAAACCAAATCGGACTTATCATAGCCCACATAAAAATTAATATGCTGTAGAACTCTATCTCATTTTATCCTCTTGCTTTTATACAAACTACATCCTTGTCTGGAAAGGGGCGGAGGATAATACAAATGATATCTTGAGATTATCTAGCTTAGTGGCAGATTACCTAGCTTAGTTGCTTTATTGATTTAATGGAGCAACCTTATCACATACTTGACCATTAACTCTAGATGTCACTAACATATACCAACATTTTATTCCAAAGTAATGGATTAATTAGTTATTAAAAAATACAAATTGAAAAGAAAGTTGTCCCAACCATTCAAAAGTTTCATCTTTTGTTCTTACGTGAATAAATGATAAGAATTGTTCATTATCTGGGGTGCTACACTTTTATAAATTGCATATAAGTTACTGTATGAAGTTTGAAAACTAATAGAGCACAGAATACATATAGGACCAAAGAACCTTTGAAATAAAAGGATGTCATTAGTATTTCAATATTCTCCTTCTTTTAGTTCTCCTGGTTGAATTTCATTCCTTACTACAAACTTGAAATATAATGGGTTCAATAGCATTCAGTATCCTCCTCTTTTTGATTCCTCTGGTTTAATCTTTTATCACTCACAAAAAAACATTAAATACACTCGACCCAGTATAAGACAAACAATCACTAAGCAAGTATTTGAATGAATAATTCATTAATTCTTAAATTGGATGGCAGAAATGATTAATAACATGTTTTAAACAAACCAGCAAAATCCCATGTTGCACCCTTCAAAAGAGTAGAAGTTCTAAATTGTACACCAAGATGCGACTCTGTAGTTATCATTAGCAACTTCTTTCAGCATGAGCCAGTCTAAACTCTAGCTAATAAAAAATGCTAAAGACACATACACACCCAAAATCTCAAATATGAATTTAATGCTGATTTAACAACAATTTATATTTTTTATCCTAAACCCACAAATTTGGCAACTCCTAAAGTTATCACTTCTCTTCTAACAAAAGACTAAATTAAACCAAATCTAACAATTTTTCCTCTCTCTCTGTTTATCACACTGATTCAACGGGATAAAGAGTGCACTGATAGCTGTCATCGCTCCCTTTGCTTATGTGAGTAGCTGACTGGACTCCCCAACTCAAACCTGGGTTAAGGATTAGGAACCTGCTAGTCTTGACGCATGGCAAGACAAAAAAAGGACCTCGATTGTGGAGGAAAATAACAAAGGAAATTATGCATTTTCTGCTCCTAACACCACCACAAAAAACAACAACGGAACAAAGTATGCTAAGAAAGATGTATCAACATGCACTGAAGCATGTCTAAACAGAAGCTGAAAAGGCTTAAATATATATATGAGGAATGTGGACAAGAAACTCAGAAGAAGGAATGTTGAATATCTTTCAAAGAATTCCAAATTTTATCACATTGGTGCTGGTGTACTAAATAATATTCATATTCATTTTAGGTTGCATTTCTTGCACTGCTTAGGGACACATTTGAGATAGGCCTCTACACCCTGATGTTAGCCAAAGGAAGATTCTATGTTTATACTTTATACTATTTCATTCAATTCAAGAATACTTACACCATCTTGATACTTTGACATTCTGACATAACAACATTTTATGTATCCATGAATAGCCAGAAAAAAACAGCCACCCCCACCAAGGAGCTCAAAGAAGGAAATCTCATCAAAAACCTTATGTACAATAGTTCACCCATGGTTAAATAATAGAAAACAGAGGACCATAATGGATGTCATACCCTGAGAACAAAATGGCCCAAATAATATTCCACATACTGTCTTAAAAAGTGAGGAATTAAGGGTCCCAATTTAAATAAGACTATCATCTTACAACACGTTTGCTTGATTACAGACTTTGAGAAACAGGAAAAAAGATTGTATTTCAAAAATTCAAGAAAATGTGATATGTGTTTTAATCTTAAATATAGGTCTAAAGGTTGAAGGTATCAAACAGTTGTACAGCAAAGTGTGCAAATAGCATTCTTGTGCTAACATAAGCCAATAGCATAAATTTTTACAAGGGTTCAAGCCAATCAACACTAATAGCTCAGTAACTTCATTTTTTTTTTTTTTGGTCCAACAAACCATTTAAATCAGAAAAGGAAAATACCTATGCACAGTATCTTCATCTTCAAAATGACTCACCATTTTCAGGCCTTCTTTATTACTATTACAAACTTGAGTTCAGGCTGCATTCTTAAGTTCTCTCAATAATTTAAGATCTCCAGTTGAGACTTTGTTTTTGACTGTCATTATTCCTTACAAAGCCCCTGCAAGATTGATTTCAACAAGGCGATGACCATCAAGGGAAAACAATAAAAGAAAAGATTAAAAATTCAGAGCAAACCACCTTTCTCTTATTGGTAATTTAGCTGTCTGTTTTTCCCCCTAGATTTTTGTCTTCTCTAAGATTGCATAATTTCCTATTGGGCTATTTTCAAGGCCACAATGTTTCCTTCCATTTAAGATGATTCCTCCATAGGAATACAACAAAGTTGATATTTTTGGTGTATTGGGAATTATTTAAGCAAAATAGTAATTTAGGTATAAAAGCAAGTTTGCAGTAACCCTTTAGGTATACTAATAACTATGGCTGCCACAACATAAAAAGCAAATTTACTATAAAAAAAAAATGGTTGAATTTTTGAAGTTGTGAATCTTATCTACTTGTACATTACATATTGATGCAACTTGAGACTTGAGGTTATTAAGACCTTTTTTCAAACAGGTAGGGTATACCCCCAAACACCACCCACAGGACCAAAAAGGTCCCATCACTGGCAACCAGCGCCCAAACACACAAGCAGAGCCACAACTAGCTTAAATTTTGTTCAACCCTCCCAAGCACACCCACCAAAGTAGATCAAGTGCAAACCATCACGAATCCACCAAATAAATTAATTTTCTCTTAAAAAAAAAAAAAGGAAAGAAAAAAAAAAGAGAGAGAACAACCACCTCAGGGTTATTTCCAGAACCACAATTTGTAGTTACAATGAAGAATATAAAAAGCTGATTGTAAAATTAAAATTCAAATTTAATTAATGTGACAACTGACAACAAGTTAAATGTTTTGAGAGGTATAAAACAACAATCCTTATAAGTTTCATCTCAAAAGGAACAAAATTTATTTTTACCTAAACTAAGCAAATAGACAATCATAATTACACGCAACAAAGAACTAAGGTTCAATCCAAATGGAAAATATATAAATAAAAACTGAAACAATATTTGTCTTTTCAATAAACAATTGTCATGAATGTTGAAATTACATTGGGCACATTGATATATCATTTGTGTCATTGAGGGTTGTCTTTACAATCAAAATAATGTGTAGCATCTCAAAACAGGTAGCTATTAATTGTGTTTCTTTTGATATTTGGGTATTTACCAAGAATACATTTGGAATGAGCAAAATAACTGCATTGTTCACAATAGTAGAACCATTGCTTGGGATCTCGTTCTTCTTCACAGATGTCACAATAATACTCACCGGAGTCATCTTCCAGAGTATAACATAGAGTGAAGGGATGCTCATGTAGGTAGCACCATGCGGTTTGTGGTAGTGTAGCGCATTTGAAGTCTAGAACAAAATCACAAGTGGTACAACGGAATACTCGGTATCTTTCAGTACCACAAATACTACACTTCTGTTCATAGTTTGTGATTGAGAGGTAAAGACAATGGTCATGACAGGCATGAGAAAGAGTGGTTGAGATCAAACTACATTGAACATTGAGTTCAAATCCACACCTTTGACAATAGTACCTTAAGCCATTGCACCATTGGTCACAGGAATCACACCGAAAATAGTCTCGCTCATAAGTGAGGGTGAGTGGGTGCTGATGAAGTGGGTGTCGTTTTATTTTGGGTAATTTAGTACAAGATATATGAAGAAAGAAGCTACAATTGACACAACTGCAAAAAGATGGAGTGAGAATAGCTCGTACGCACCCGTCGCAAATTTTGTTATTTGGAACCTTATCATTAGTAAGCTTTAAGTCATGCTCATGGCTGAAGTGTTTGATTTCGGTGGCAATTTTAGTTCCGTCCTCCCCCACAGTGGTTTTTATGACTTTGCAAATTTCTGAGTCCACGGATTGATCGAGCTTTGAATCTTTTACATTTTCCAGCATAGCTTTTGACTCGGCAGACTCCTCCTCTTTAAGTTCCAGCAAATTTATGTCCTCAATGTTTCTCGGGGAAATAGCACAATGGAGGTGGGCAGCGAAATCGCATGTGGAGCAATAATAAAGGCCATAGTTTGTGTCTAGTTTTAGAAAACAGAGTTGACATAATTGGGAGTTGGATTGATGGAGTTCAAGAGAATGGATGAGGTTGAGGGGGTGATTGTGTCGTACGACTTTGAGTCTGCTTGGGAAATTAGCACATCTTCTATGAATCAAGAAACCACATGGGGTACACAGATAGGGCATACCCTTGTCTTCTTTGCCACAAAAGTCGCAAGTGAACGTCATCCACCTCCATAAGGGAATCAATGGGTGGTGGTGGACTTCAGGTGCTTCCGTGGTGGGCGCTAAAGAACCACATTTGATGTGAAGCTTAAAGTTGCATCGATAACAAAAATAACAGTATTCGTAGCGATATTGTTTCTTGCAGACTTCGCAATTGCTCTTTTCTCCCTCAGGCTCATGATGATATGTCCCTTCATAAAAGAGAATAAGAGGATGTAATGGGTGCAATGGATGGTGCAGCAACCCAAGTGGTAGTTCCACACATGATTTATGATGAAGCCACCTCCCTCCGCATTCTTTACAACTGTAGCTAGGACCCAATATTGGTTCCCAGCACCCATAACACTCTTCGCCATAAATTATGTCTTCGTTGAAGACCAACGGATGCTCCGGATGGATAAAATGTTGAAGTTGCTTCATCTCCTAATGACATACACAGACACAGTAAAAACAAACGGAGAGAGAGAGAGAAGTGCACATTAGATATTTGAGCATTTGTTTTGCTCTCTCGTGTTTTTGTAAATAGCAACAGATGTAAACATAAATGGTGAGGAGAGGTGATGATGTTAGCGTTTTGGGCTTATTGTTGAACCTTCCAATCTGGATAACCCATAACACATGATGGTTGGTGGGCTTGATTTTGCTCAAGTTTATTTTTGGGGTTTTGTAGGCTTGTAAGTAAATGGTTCACATAGGATTGTGGGCTTGTTATTTTGGGCTTTCATGAATTAAATGAATTGCTGTGTCAAAACATTTTTTTTTTTAATTCTAGTTGTAGGCTAGCATAAAACTTAAAACATTTTTTTTTTAATTTTTACTATATATGATCTTCCTCCCTAAAACATAATTCACATCTTCTCTTACTATTATCCCCTAAATTATATTAATATTTATTTAATTCTAGTTGTCATATAATTCTTTTTGTTTTTTGCAATGTAAAAATTGAAAGGCAATGTTAGAGAGTTAAAAATGTTTAGAAATATATAAGTTTTTCTTTTAAACTTTTTTAAAAACCTGTATTGTCAAGTAAGGATGTAGTTATATTTGAACAAAGTGTAGATTTTTTAGCAAAATATTATTATGGAAAAAAGTTATCAAATAATATAATTTTGTATAAGTTATCCGAAGTGTCTAATGAAATGACTGGGTGGATCACATGACTCACATAACGTGATTCATTTTGGGTCTATTGTCAAATGGTGCTGGAATTTTTACAAAATAATTCACATTTTCTCTCACAATTATACCTAAATGATAATATTTATTTATCATAAAAAGATATATATATATATATATATATATAACTCTTTTGTGGTGTTTGTTACCTTGGGAACGCTTTTGAGGTGATTAGTAGTCTCTGCCTCAGTTTGTTGTTCTTTTTGTACCTCTTTCGCTTTTTGGGTCTGATCCTTTTCACCCAAATTCCCTGCCATTGAGTCACCACTTTTGCCTTTTGACTCAGGTAGTTGATCCATTGTATAGCTAGCTAAGCAGTTAATCAAATTGGTTTTTTTATTATTAAATTTCTCAAGTATTTTTTTCTTTAAATTTGAAAAAATATATACATTTTTTAGTTTTTAGAAAAAAAATATTTTCTTGATTAATTTTTTAATCAAGCTGATCTATTCTATCGTGCTTTTCAAATTTAATGTGACTTAGCATTATAAACTCAGTAATATACACAAGAGCTTAAAATTATAGGGTTTGTGTGTGTGTTGGTATTCATAAATATACTAAACAAATATCTTGATAGTGAATTGCATCTGATTGTTGTGAGTGATATACCTTTTATCATAGCTACATTAGACGTAACATGAACTAAACCCATTTGACAATAAATATCGTTAATTCAGGTGCAACTTAACAAGTATATAGGCCCAATTGCATTTTTAACATTTACAAGAAAAATTAAGCAAGTAAAGCAACCTTATGAACATTAGTAGAAAAACACATACATACAAACATACTTGAAGAATCAGCCATCAATACTTATAAAGAAAAGCTTCTAAGTTAGCGTTAATTTTAATTTTGTTAAAACGAAGTTCATATAGAGCTTATCTACAACTTTTACTATATATAGACTAGATGGTGTTACTTTCAAAAGATAAAACATATTAAAGTTATTCCATTGTGCCAAAAAATAAAAAGCATCTCCAACACAAAACACAACAAATTAGAGAGAAAAAGAAAAACTTATACATAAAGGCTCATACTTGCACTCTCCCAACAAAATTTCATTCTCACACCATCCTAACCAAATAACTCTCTCCCCCTTGGCCCACCAAAAAAAAAAAAAAAAGATTTTGTAGGGTGCTCCACTTAAAAGTCTCATACTTGATACTTGCAGTTGAAGGCTAATTTTTTTTTTTTTTAAAAAAAAGGAAATTTTGTTAGCTCCATGTAAAGGTTCATTAGCTCCACATAAAGGCTCATACTTGCACTTGAAAGTATTAAGAGTGGTTCTAGGACAACAAAATATTCTACAACTTGTTATCACAACTTTGACGTGGCAGACTGCAAGTAATTGTCTATCAATTACACATGAACCTACCATTTGTAGTATTAGATTAATTTTTCAATATTAACGGTGTCTCGTGGGTGAATAATGTACAATATCAAAAGTATATGTCAACATCTTTATGTGAAAATTTACGGGTTAAGACCGTAAGAGGGAATCTGACTTAAGCAAACTAGATTATATGCTTTTCTCTCTCTCTTTTTCTTTTTATATATTCTTATTACCTAAAGAACTTAAAATATTATAAGATATTAATTTTACATATTTAATTTCAAAACCACCCACATTATTCAATTTAAAAATATAAAAATATACAATGTTGTTAAAGTAACTATGTAAAAGAAAATCATTATCCTCAACTGAAACAGAAACGCCATACTCTTTTTTTTTTTATGACACACAAAAGTCATACTTAAGGTAACTTTTACAAAATTATACTACTTTTGTAACTTTTTCCATAATAATATTTTGCTAAACAAATTATTTGTTCAAATGTCAATTTTGTATCTATCACACTTCACAAATATCAACATGATTGGATAATACAAATTCACCAATCTATATATCAAGAACTCAAATTATAGTATTTTAGTTTTTTTATTTATTTATTTGAACAAATGGTAGATGTTTTATCAATATATTATTAAGGAAAAAACTTATTATATAGTGTAATTTTGTAATAGTTGTCTTTAAGGGTAGCTTGAACGCAATTTCTATCAAATTTCAAACCAAAAATATAAATATAAATATAAATAGTTATTAAATGGCAAAGTCTAATATTTCTAGTGATATTAATTTCTATTCCTAACATAATTTCCATTGAATGTACTAAACGTGGCCACAAATTTTCTTTTTTGGGATAAGTGTTAATCAATTATAGTAATAATATTAATTTTGTCTTCACATTTTGGACCCTACTTATCAAGGGGAAGTCTAGACACATGTGAGAGGGTGTTAAAATATTGGTAAAATAATTAAAATCTTCAATTTTCTTTTTCTCATAACTCTTCCATACTAATATTTTATTTTTTTCTCATTCACTTACGAAATATTTTTCGCCCATCTCTCTTCAACTTATCAATATATGAGATTCAATCTCTTAGGGTTGTCATATATTTTTTGGGGTTTCTTTTAACATGTTGCTTTGAAATAATTTCTTATCTTAAAAACAAAGCAAGATTAATTCCAGTGCCCTAGTGGGTGTAGACCCCAATGCGCACAAAGAAAATAAAAGATTCTATCATTAGCATCAAGCATGGCCTTATAAGAAGTATATAACACCACCATCATTTGAAAATAATAAAACTGAAGAAAAAAGTAAAATAAAAGCAACAAGCTTGCTAAACAACATACGAGTCAAATGCTTCTCTCTCTTATTTGTCGGGTATTCATTTCCTATATTTTTTTTTATTTTAACATTTCCTTTCATTGACAAGTAATAAAAAATTTAAAAAATTAAAAATAAAAGGAAGAAGAAGAAGAAGTAGAAGAAAAACAAGATAAAGATAGTGAATGAAAGGTAATGGGCCTTACTAATAAATCTTAAATCAAGTGCTACTTTCCCTTTCTTACCATTTCTTTTTCTATATTTCTATTACTTTTCATATTTCCATTTGTTTACAATGTTTTTGACATCTTTTGTGATTTTTTTCATGATGAATGACATTTAGAAACCAATAGTTTTTAAGGAACTATATAACTTTTATGTTTGCTCAAAATACATTCAATTAATTCTTAAGATCAATCATTCCAAATATAAAAGTTATATTGCATGTACCTAATCCCGTTAGAGCATTATTCACCTTGTTTACTATAGAGAAAATGGTAAATCATGATATTTTTAAACTTCATTAGTAAATTCTAATTCCTTTTATATGTTTACAATTTTTTAGATTATATATATATGTTTTCATTTTATATGTTCTAGTTTGTTTAGAAAATGAATTTATAGAATAGGGCTGGGAGTTATATACCTTAAATTAAAACTAGAGCATAGGCAAAAAAAAATTATTGGAAACCAATAGATACCTTTTATAATTTTGTGTATATTTGATAGGGCACTAGAACTCAAACTATGCTCACAAAGTCCTCGGTCCTTAGCTCTTCTATTGCTACGATGTCTCCAATCTCATGTGCTAGTCAATTTGATGTGCAAAAGTAAGGATTTATACACTATAAGAAAGAAAATGTGAAAGAGAGTTTAAGAAGGAGAATAAATGTTTGGACATAAAAAATTGAAATTTGAAATGATGCTGGGGATTAGTTTGGTTTAGTCTCACCTTATGCCTACCAAATATTAAGCTAGTTTATCGTGCTTTTCAAATATCAATGTCACTAACTAAAAAGACTCACTAATATATGACAAGCTTAATTTTTTGTGTGTATTTTTGTATTCCTAAATATACTAAACAAATAAAAATCATATCATGTACCTTTTATCAAAGTTGCATTAGATGTCTCATGAACCAAAACTATTAGCAATAAATATCATTAATTCAAGTGAAAATTAAGAAGTAAATAAACCCAAAATTCATTTCATTTTTAATATTTATAAGAAAAATTAAAAAAAAAATAAAGCAGCCTATTGTTTATGAATAGAATTTAAAAACCCATAGATGTACAACAAAAGTTGGAAAAATAACCATCAATACTTACAAGAACAAAAATCAAACTTTGGCTTTAAAACACCCTTAAGGAGATTTCCAAGTTAGCCCTAATTTGAATTTTGTTAATGTGAAGTTTATATGGAGTTCATCCAAGCTTCTACTATATATAAATTTGATGGTGTTGCTTTATAAGGATAAATTTATCTAATTCCATCATGCCAAAACAAAAAAGCATCTCCAACACCATAGACGAAGAATTGGAGAAAGAAAAAGAAAAGAAGATGCTTGCCTTCTATATGCAAGAAAGCAAAGAACTTGTGCTTCCCAACCTAGATGTATATACTAGTCTTCTCTTTTCTCTAATCTTTTTTTTTTTTTTTTTAAGAAAAAATAACTTTTATTTATGCCTAGATGTCATAATTTATTTCTCCCTTCGCCCACCCCCCCCCCCCTAAACATGTCTACACTAACATTTTGTTGATATTCATTTTATGAAATTTATTTGCTCATCTTTATTTATGTTATACATCATCACTATCAATGCTATTGTCCCATTTTTCTCATCTCATTGTTGTCACCATCACCTCCACCATCATTCACTGCTATTGTCGTTACTGCCACTACCACCACTAACATCATGATACCATACCATCATCATAATCAAGTTATTATTATCATCATTGTTATAAAAACCTTAATTCTCTACCCTTTGTTTATGTTTTTAAAAAACCATAACACTCTAATAAAATAAAATAAAAAACCTTTTGAATACCAAATTCTAAATTTTCAGATATACTCATTTAATCAATGAAAAATTAATTAGTGTGTTTAAAATTCCTATCATTTAGTAAATTGTAAGAATTTTTGGAACTTGGAAGTCTTTTTTTTTTTTTTTTTTTTTGCAATTTCCTTTAATATGTTGTTTTAAAAATATTTATTACGTGTAAAACAAACCAAGCATTGGATTAGGCTTAAACTCCCTTTTTTTTAATGAACGCCACCCCAATTTCGCCACACACACACATTATGTATATTGTCATATTCCACTCTCACAGTCACATCAAAGTCATACTCACACCATCCTAAAATATGAAAACTCATAGAAGTTGTAAAATTTCATATATTTGCAATTTTTTTGGTGACTTGATATATATATATATATATATATAAGCTTTTTTTTTGCACTAAATTTTATTTAATTTTAAATTTCTTAATGAACCCCCTTAAAAAAAATCCTACAGCCGCCACCATTCATATGCCTTTCTCTCTTATTTCTTTTTCTATATTCTTATTACCTTAGGGCATGTTTGGTAGACTGTAATAGACGTTGTAATGTAATACTTATTCCTATGGTTTAATTATTCTTTAGTTTGGTTATATTTTTATTACAAGGAATAGTCATTCCTTATGAATAACTATTCTTCAAAATGAGGAATAACTATTCCTCTTTAAAATGTTGTATTAGCTATTCCTTAGTAAGTGCATTAATTTCAAAACTTAATATATTTTCAAATAAACAAACTTTCCATATACATCTAATAATTATAAGAATAAAAAATCATAAAAAATAACACATATCTCTCTTAAATTTAAAAATAACAATTTTTAAGGAAATATAATTGTATGAGTAAGATATTTCCTAAAATAAATGTTAAGTTTCATTCTAATGTTATAATTCACAACCAAACTAATGAATATGTTTAGTTATTACATTACAACACATTTTATTACTAGTAATAAAGATTACAATTCCTGTTGTAATCCTCATTCAGTGTACCAAACGTACCCTTAATGTTTTCATTCTCTTACATGATGTCTTATTTTCTTTTTCATTTTTTTCTCCACTTGACTATATTAGAAATTATGCTTTAATGAAGAGAGAGAGAGAGAGAGAGAGAGAGAGAGAGAGAGAGAGTCTACTAACACTATCTATCAAAAGGAAAAAAAAAAATCTTAAGGAAAAAGTGCTATGAAACTCCACGTAAGACATATAAAGCCATTTATTCTTATAATTAAATGTTTAGGAACTAATATTTTCTTTTTCTTTCTTTCCCTCATTTTTTTTCTTTATTGCATTTATGACTAATAATATAATAACTAAGAAAAAATAAATCCAAAAAAATATTTGTACCATAAAAAATATTACAAATTTTGCCACAACTTGCCATATAACAAGTTGTGAGTAGAGAATAATAGTGAGTCCATAGAAGTTCACATCTCCACAACTTACAACTCGTGAGATAGCAAGTCGTGGCAAAAATGGTAATATATATATATATATATATATATTTTTTTTTTTTATCACTGGCATTAGATTTTCTCAAGTAAAGTGTAGGCCCATTTTTATCTATTTTCTCTTTTGAGTGGTAATTTTGTAAATAAAGTGATCCCTAGTTCAAAACCCAACAGCCCTAATTCGTTCCTATTTTTTCTTGTATTTTTTCCTCCTTCGCACACCACCGCTGCAAAAATCAATGAAGGAAAACGAAAACAATGGAAGAGGGAGAAGAACAAGAACCTCCAATTTCGAAACTATTTTCCATCTAACGCCCAATGAATAAGAAGGAGAACAAGGATGCTCCAGTTGTGGAGAAACCATCGGATTGCAACGGCGATAGGGTTACGGTTCTGGAGTTCGATTACTGTGTGGACACTTACTTCAGACCATCGAAACCATCTCTAAACTCTGTGGAGAAGATGATGAAGATTATTATATATGCTCTTCAACAAACTGAAATTCAGCGTTTGTCTTCCTCGCTCACTTTCTTAAGGTCAATACTAAACAATGCTCCTCCTACTACTTTTATATATGTATGTATGTATGTATGTGTTAGAGATATGAGTCCAGTTTAGAAGCAAAAATAAGGATGAATAAACAAAGTTTTTTCAATAGTTTCAGGATGATTTTTATTTATTTATAATTTTAAGAGACAAAAAGCAAAACTTTTTCAATAGTTTAGGGTTAGGGATGAAAAATGATGTTTTGAAGTTTCGGGATGACAAAATTCATGCAAATTTTAGGGACGAAAACAATATTTTAGCCTACTAATTTTCTCAACATCCGCTTGTATGTGTATTTCATGTCATATCAAAAGGATCCATGTATCGCTGTATGCACACATATTCAATAGAAAATGTGCTAGGGAACTCTTTTTTTGTAGCGTTAGATAAAATACAATATGGACATTAAAGTTTTTCACAGAGGGTGGACACACTTTCAGTCAAAATTATTATTTATTTTGATCATTAATGCTGCTATTTTTTTTTTTCACTTTTCATTATTATTGTTAGCCTTGTTATGTTCACATGCATGTAAATTAGAACTACATATCCACTGAGAATGGAAGTATTTTAATTACGAACCAAGAGCAGTAGGTTTGCCTGTAAAGTGGGAAGCCTTGAAGGAAAAGATGTTGCTGGGATAAACTTATCTCAATTTTCTTCTGCCACTGTTCCTAAGGTAAATTAGAACATTTTCCGCCCTTCTCTTTTCAATTAGTTAGGGGGTGGGTGGTTTCTTGTTACACATCATTTTTGCCAAACAATTCCCTCATTTAGTTTCTTTGTTTGTGATATGTTTTCTTTGGAAAGGGCTTTGACACATCCTTTGTGTTATTTCCTTTTCTTTTTCTAAAGAAATTTTTACTTATATATATAAAAAAAATTAATTAAAAAAAAAAAAAAAAAAAAAACTGGCTTGCATACTGTTGTAGGAGGGACCATCAGGGGGTGCTGCATCTGTCGAATCCAGGTATTTTTCCTAGGAATTAGCTCTGGAAGTTATGAGTTATGCACTGATTTAAAGATGAACTGTGAAACTTTTAAATCTTACAAAAACTTTTGTTTTGTTTTTTTTTTTGGTGATAATTTTTTTATGTGTATGAGGACTTATCAAAAAAAAAAAAAAAAAAATGTCACTTATGGGGAAACTATCTTTGCCTTACTTTTTATTTCCTTGAACCCCTATGCAATTTAACATTCTCTGCATGATTTGGTTGTAGAATGAATTCTGAGAATGTCTGGAAAGTATATGTGTATCCAAATATTTCAAATGATAATTTCTTTAAAGAAACATCTAGTTTGATAATTAGGGGAATGTTGAAATTTTCTTTCTAATTGTATGCACGTCGAGTGGTAGTGTTTGCTACTACATTATCCATCTGGTTAGGGGTGACACGTTGAATTACTAAAGTGTCCTTAATGATACGTCTTGATGGGTGAAAAGGTAGTTGACAATTATTCGAATGATGCCACCCTGTTCACCAGCCCATTATCTACTGAGGTTTATTTTATGTTGTGCAGAACATGCATAGCATGTTGCACCCTCTTCTAATTTAGTTCAGGCACACAAGTATACTACTGCACTGCTCATGTGAACAGATTTAGGGTGATAGTCATTTTTGGTTGGATAATGATGAAGAATTAGAAATGTCTTAGGTCTTTATATTGACTTCTGATATGAATATTTCTAATGATGCAATGAGTTCTAGCTTAAGTGGCATCTCCTTTCCTGTAAAAATAAGGTGAAGGTTGAGGTTCACCAACTTCATGAATAACTTATCAAATAAAAACAATATATTATCTCTGATGATATGATGTTGCTCATGCTTAATGCTTATTTCTTTCCTTGATCATGTCATGTTCTAGTATTGCACATAGTCATGTTGCCCGCTCAATTGTAATTGTAGATATTCAGGTAGGTTCCTTTTTTTGAAGACAGAAATTTTTGGGTTGTGGCTTCTTGTAGCAAGTTGAAAGAGTTCATTTCATTTTAATACATATTATATATCAAAAAATATTAAAGTAAGTCGGAAATTCTAGCTTTTCTTTTAACTTTTAACTAATCATGTTATTGCTGAATTTCAGACTGTCTAGCAATTTCAATGAATAAAATGACATTTAAACTTGTTGGTGCATTGTAAAATTGCTATCTACAGAAACTATATAATTGATGATTCTTATGCACATTTGCTAAATGCCTCTCATGAGTCTCATCAGACCTTGCTGCAGCAAAGACTTTGTTATATATGTTGGAGGACATGTTTGGGCTTTGGATTGGTGTCCTTGAAATGCCTGACTATCATATTAAATGTGAGGTATTTGTATCCTTGTTCCTTCTATTCCTTGTGTGTGTGTAAATGTTACTTGATGCAGGAGCAAAACTAAAATTATTTTAGATTTTATATTTTCATATTTTTGTATTTATCTTGTAGGAAATTGGAAAATTGTAAACTTTTACTTGGATAGGGATTAGATTTGAGATTAGATAGGGATTAGTATTTGAGTTCAATTAGGATTAGTTTTGGTATGATGCTATCTTTATCTCTTTATTTTCTAGTTCTAGCTCTATATAAGAGTCAAGTTTATTTGTATTTTGGAATAGACATGATTAATGAAAAATTCAGATTAGATATTTTTCCAGTTGTTAAGTGCTGACTCCTGATGCCTTTGGTATTTCTATGGGTCTAGGTGCTAATTCATTAGGGTTTAGCTTGGTATTGATTCCAAGCAACCAAAGTGCTGATTCTTAGGTTTATCCTTTACTTTTCTTGTTATTCTATTTTTCTATTAATTGTCCTGCATCATTAGTTTGTTGGAATTCTTTTGGGGGCATTGGTGTAAGCTTTACCTATAATTGATACTTGTCAAAAAAACATCTCTGCTATGATGTTTAGATAGCTTATCCTTTTTTTTTGGGTAAGTAAGAATTATTTTATTAAAGAGAAGATTTCTTATCCTAAAAGGGAAGCCTTGCCTATGAATCTCTGCAAGACAGTTTAATGTATATTTTGTAAATACATCCAGCCCATTTTACCTATGTTTGTTTTTTTAAAAGATATGTGGCAATTCTATAAATAAAGTGATTCATAATTTCAAACTCACCAGCCCCAATTTGTTCCTCTTTTTCCTCCTCCCCGCTCATCACTCATTGCCAAAGGTTTTGGTTCCACCTGGAAGATTGTTTAGTCTCTTGACATTTAAAAAAGTAATATTTAGTTGACGTTAATTTTAATGAATTTGAACCTATTATATTTTATGATTATCAAAAGATTTTTACTTAGGTTGATTTGTTGATGAGAATTCATACCCAACCCCAATTTACTTGGGATTAAGGCTTAGGTGAGTTGAGTCAAAATATTAAGCTAGGGCAAGTGGCAGTTAATATTTTTAAAATGTTATTTTTTAGACTAGAAGAACAATTCCCAGGAGTATTTATTTATTTTTGACCTGAACAATGCCAAGCTTCTCTCTACCAAAATCTGTGTGCTCAAAGCTTCACTCTTCCTTAGAAAGTTCTTTGATTGCAATGAAAAATTGACTGCCATTGTTCTTTCCTTATTTGGCCCAAAATTTCATTGAAAAAGTAAAGGTGGTCTAGGCATTGGGGTGTGACAAATTTCAACAATGCTTTGATTGCAAAATTGGAAAGGAATGTTTTAACAGAAACTTATTCTCAATCCCAAAAGCAAATTCTATCTTCTGCTTGTGGAAAAGCATGTGTGACAGCTTCTCATAGACGAGTAGGAAATACCATGGCCATTGGCCCATCAAGCAGGGCACGCGAAGAATGTAAAACATAAATTGTTTGGATACAGGATGAACCTAAGTTTATTAAGGAAAAAATGAGTATTGACAAGGCACTTTGTATTTGAACTTTTCAGTATTGAAAATTCCTTTTTTTTTTTTTTTTTCATAAAAAGTTATAGATTGGGAGTCATATTTCAAAGCAAGACATCGATCCAATGCCTACTCATAGGCCTCACTTGGTTCTCTATTAGTACTGTAAAAATTGCAAAAACATGAGCCAGAGCAAAGAATGTAATTAAAGTGTTTGCTTTGTAATTAAAGTCCAATGGTTACAATTTACAACTTCTAAGTTCCAACATCTACTAACTATATTATAAGTGTCAATAGCTTTTCTACAGTTAATTTGGTTTATTCAACTCTTGTCTTCTTTTGGTTTTTGGTTTTGTTGTGAAAAAGCAAAAGTTGTTTTAGTGAGAGACCAAATTTAGTGAGCAAAAACTCACCATATATTTCACGTGAGTTGGCATTTTTCTTTTTGTCTAATAATCACCATTCATGCCAGTTTGCTTTGAGCTTGTTTCCAATTTTATTTTTAAAATTTTTTTATGTGATAGATTATTTTGGTTTTAGGAGTTGTTATACCTACACAATAAATTGCCATAATATTTTTACAATTGTTAAGGAATCAATTTCTTACAGGTCAAAATAAAATAATAAACTATCTGTCTGAGACTAACCACAACTGAAAGCAAAGTTCTTGTGAAAATATTATGGCATTTTGGTGTTGTTATAATATTTTTTATAATTACTAAGGTGTCAGCTGCATATAAATCAAAATAAAATAAAATAAAATAAAATAATAAACTACCATATCAAGATGAACCACAACTTAAAATAAAGGCATTGTAAAAATATGTCATTTTGTTATTGTCATAATATTTTCACAGTGTAAGTTTTTCAAAGCATTCACATCAGTTAATACAAAATAGCATAAGGGCCAATTTTTGTCCAACCAACCCCAAAAGTAACCCACATCAATTAATGCATCTATTTTGCAAAATGCATTTTAGCTGTGGTTCTTGTGCAAATATGCACAAACACTGTTGTCGTGCATTCAATTTTTATTATCTCTTTGCATTTCTCGACAATGAAGGAAAAGAGTAGTTGGTGATTTTGTTATTGTCATAATATTTTTACAATTGCTGAGGTATCAGTCTATTAGTAGCTTATAGATCAAAATAAATTAACAAAATATTATATCAGAACCCACTACAACTTAAAATAAAGGCATTGTGAAAATGTGAAATTTTGTTATTATCACAATATTTTCACAACAGTTGAGGTGTAAGTTTTTTATACGTCAAAATAAAATAATTATTAAACTGGGACTTACTACAACTAAAAATAAATGTATTGTGAAAATGTTGTGATATTTTGTTGTTGTCACATATTTTCAAAAATACTAAGGTGTAAGTGTTTACTTTATATAAGTCAAAAATAAAATAATAAACTATCAAACCAAGATTGAACACAACTAAAATTAAAGTTATTTTGAAAATATTGACATTTTGTTATGTCCCTAAACTTTTTTGGTTTAGACAATTTTGGTAAGCATGTTTCACTCACAATTTTCTTAGGCTAGCCTTTTGTTTTATTTTATCAAGCACTAACATAGTTTTACTTAAAAAAATAAAATACTTACCCCTTTATGTTTGGGTTGGGTTAGTTCACAATTTTCCTCCTAAGCTTTAAAATTGAGCAATTTCTCTTTTTATATTTTGGAAACAAGTGAATACCCTCTACGGTTACTCTTTCAATTAAACTCTAACGAAATGTTATGATTCCCAGTGTGCAATGTCCAAACTACCCCCCAAAATTTTCCTTCACAATTTTTTAGTTTTATATGATAATCTAAACTACCACCACTATATAGGGTGTTCTATTTGTTACCTAGAGAACACTAATTTAGTAGGTTTTAATTTTCTAAATTTATAATTTTATATAATTCGACAACACATATGGCTTTTGTTATCTTGTTCTTTTTTCTTTTTCTTTTTCTTTTTTAAATTTATTTCTTGCTTAAAAGGGTATTTACTAAAAACTAAATAAGCTAAATACTGCAGTTACATGCATAAAATGTAAGTTAATAAAAAAGGAAGTATGAATAAAGATCTCCATTGTGGATAGTTGTAGATATATGATGAAGGGTTTCAATTTTCTCCATAATCTCGCTCATTATGAAAATTCAAATATTATGACAATATCAAAACACTGTTGCTTATTGTTGGAAAATTATATTTGTTATTATTCTTAGAATTTTTAGTCAAATAGCTTTTAAGAAACTATCATATTAAAATAGATATTAAAATTTTAAATAGTTATTCTAAGTTTGTATGTAATCAAAATTCTTATATGAATGATATTAGCAATGCATGACATGCATTTTTTAGTACATTTAAGTATCTCATGAGACCAACCTTTCATAAATTATAATACATGGAACATACACATACTCTTATAAAAAAGTCTCAAGGGACAATCTCATAAGATTATTTTCTACTTTTAAGTCAACTACTGATATTTTTTCCCTAATTACTTGCTTTAGAGATCTTAATTTAGAGGAGTGTAGCCTATTAAAATGAAGGAGAAAAAACAGAAAAAACAATTAACGGATGAGCTAAGCAAAAACTTCGTTATAAAAAGAAGATCTTATTCTTTAAAAAAATTGCTAAAAACACGAGCCAGAGCAAAAAATGTAATTAAAGTGCTTGCTTTGTAATTAAAGTCCAATGGTCACAACATACAACTTCCAACATATTAATAAACAATTGGATTAATATTTACCCCAAAAAGCTAGCATGTGCCTTGAGGGAAAAATTGGCGTGTCATTTGGTGTGGAATCGAGGCAAAATATCAGCATATTATCTGGAATGATGACGTGTTCCTTTGTAGACATCATAGAATTGGGTAGAAGGAAATTAGTGTAAGCATTTGGATTCTTTTATTACTTAGTTCTTATTTGGTCATAAAAATGGCCCATTGCTTAGGCGACGTGATTGGAGAAGATGTCCTCTCTCTCTTTCTCTCTTTGGTAGTTAAAAGCACTAGCATCGAGGGGGTGTAAACACCCCACTGTTACTATTTTACATCCAAATCTTCAAAAATGTTGCTCCATCTGGGTATGAGTTCTTAAAAAATTTTAGAGTTGGTTCTTATATATAGAACCAACTGTTCATTTGGATGTAAAAAAAAATACTATTATTTTAATTGAGAAAGGTGAAGAGAGGAAAAAGAAATGAAAGAGAAGACAGAGACACATGATTTTTTTTATTATATTATTTGATATTGTAGTTTATATTATTTTAATGAGTTGTATATAAAAATAGAAACTGGGATGTTGGGTGAGTTATTAAATAAGATGATAAAATAAATAAAGTAAGTTTTGAGATTGTAAAATAGAATTTTTTTGGAGTCTCAGATGGGAATGCTCTAAGGAGAGGGAAAATTTGAACTCTAGATATCAAAGACATGAAAAGGTGCCAATGAATAGAGTTACAGGACTCTTTTTTTAGTTTTTTTTTTTAACTTAAAATTTATATAATATTTTATATTAAATAACATGTACTTAATTTTTCAATCAAAATATAAAATTTTATAAAATTATTTCAATTTGAAGCCCATTCTTAAACTCTGTATTTCATTTAAAACCTGTTCATAAATCAATTTTATATCCATTCAAATAGAGGGGGAAGACAGATAACACTTCATTTAGAATGAAAATGACTTAAATGAAACACAATAATTTTTTCAATAATTTTGCGCTTACTGTCTAGAATAATGGAAATGAGTAAGAAAGATGTGTGATAATTCAAATTGAACAATTTCATTAGTTTGTAATTTTAATTAACAAAATAAAAAAATTTATTACCTAATATTTTAGCTCACTTCCCTTCAATAAGGAAAATGTAAAAACAAGGAGAAAGAAAGAGGAAATCAATGGAGCTGAGCAACTAATTGGAGGAGGAGCATTGGGAGAGAGAAGCTCCAATTTCGAAGCTTTTTAGCATCAAAATTCAAAACAGTGGTCTAAGTCTAATTGTTATGGCTTTCGGTGGACGCCGACAAAAACACTAAATAATGCCCCAACTTTTATTTTATTTTATGTATAAGTATGTGTTAGAAACATCAGTCCAATTTTACTTGTACCGGTATTACTTGTACTATTTTTATCACTATTCGTGTTGCACATTCTAGCTTGTGTTACACTAGCTAGCATTAGTCTAATGGCTTATCATATTGCACTCTGCATGTAATCCCAAATCAAAATTTGCTTCTTTGTAATATACAATTAAATATAGTAAAGTTAATAAATAAGTTCAAAAATATCATTTTATTATTTTTAATTTATTTATAATATAAATAGTCTATTTTCTGTGGTCAAAATTATAGTCTAAAGTGTTCCTCAAAAAAAAAAAAAAATATATATATATATATATATATAATCCAAAGTATACTTTTAACCCTTAAAGTTTGAGACTATTTTTATTTTGGTCCTTTGGTAAAATTCCACAACATTAATATATATATATATATATATATATATGGGTGTGTGTGTGTCTTTTCATGTTTGATTATGTTTTTTTTTTTTTATTGATCCTGCTATCCATTTATGTTATTAATCTAACCCTTAAGAGTCGAATAGGTGGTGTCCAACTATTTATTAAGTCAAGTCACCAATATGAAAATGGAATCAAAATGAAGAGCCAAATTGAAAATTTTGAGATTTAAAGAGCCAAAATGAAAACAACCCAAAAATTAAGGGTTAAAAAGTGTATTTTAGTCAAAATTATCTACAATTAATCTATATAATTAAATCAAATAATAAAATTTCAGCTATACTTTAGTTATTAGTCATTGGCATATATTTGTGAAGTAGTAAAAAGTTTTATTCGCGCTATTTACTTCTTAATCAAGTAGCTCATGAATAAGACAACAAACTTGAGCTTCTAAAAAAAAAAAATAATAAATATGTAATCTGCTTTGGAGAGAAGTCTAGGCGGCTTGTGTTCTAATTAAAATAAAATGAACAATCGTGAGCTTTTATATTTAGTTTTGGCTCAGCTAGAATATTGCAGTCCTAGCGCTAACATTGTTTTCATGGTATTTGATTTTGACCATTCAGCATTCCACACTAACTCTTTGTTATTCAATCGACTGGTCTTCAAAAATGTTTCATTAGAGAAATTTTCTTCGACTGTAACTCAAATCATACATCATACCTTTCCCAAAATTAGGCAATAGCAGCTAAGTTCATATGAAAGTCCACATCAAAGCTTTGATTGTTATGTTTACATTATTGACAATGAGCAGATTATCTGGTGTTGATTGTGGACAAAAGCTCAGATTAGGAATTTTAATTGAAAAAAGTGCTAGGGAACTTGGAGTTAGTTTTTGTTTTTTGTTTTTAAACTTGGTGTGTGTTAGATAAATACAATATGGACTTGAATTTTTTTTTTAAGGAAACAGTGGACAAACATTCAGTCAACTTTCATTTAAGTCCTATGCAATGGCTGGTCTCCACTTCTTCTTTTGAAGGTCTGTGTTCACTTTTCTTCTCAATAGTGATGGTGATGGTTGTTAATTTAATCATTATTGTTTCTTTTTTCGTTGTTGTTTTCCTTGTTCTTATTATTATGAGTCTTGTTAAGGTCACATGTAAATTAGAACTGCATATTTACAGAAAATTGAACTATTTTAATTAGGTTAGGTTTTCCTGCAAAGTAGGAAGCCTTGAAGGAAAAGACCTTGTTAGTGGAATAAACTTTTCTTAATTTATTTTGTGACTGTTCCTAAGGTAAATTATAACTTTTTTTTTCCCCACTTTTATATTCTTCTAGTTTGGGAGTGGGGGTTTATTGTTACACAAATTTTTTTTGGGCCAGACAAGTCCCTCATTTTGGTCTATTTTATTGACTTTCTTTGTTTTCTTGGGAATGGGCTTTGACCCATCCTTTTGTGTTTTACCCTTTTCTTTTTCTAATAAAATTTTTACTTATCAAAAAATAATGTAAGACTTGCACATGTTTTAATTTTTTTGTCAATTAAAAAATCAAAAATTAAAAAAAAAATTATTTCATTTTGAAACCCATTGAATAAACTCTATTTTCATCTAAAACTTAATCATAAATCAATTTGACATCCATTAAATAAAGGAAGTACGTAGAGAAAGTTTCATTTAGAATATAAAAGAATTAAAATGATACACACAATTTTATCAACAGTTTTACACTCATTATTTAGAATAATGGAAATGAATAATAAAAAATGGACGGGAATTTCAAATCAAAACAATTTCATAAGCTTGTAATTAACAAAAATTTAAAATTTAAAACCCAATATGTTTTTTTAAATTTTTATTATTGCAATTAGTACCTAATGTATAGCTAAGAGGAAATAAATCCAATTCCTTTTTACCTATTATTCTGTTTCTGAAAGATATTAGTAGCTTCCGTGGACGCCGAGAATCCAATCGGGAATTTTTTTTTTTTTTTAAGAACAACTTTAGATATTATCAGAGTCCAAGGTTGTATCAAACTCTCCAAACCCATATTGTCAATATGCCAAATTCATAAATCATCAGAAAAATGGGTGTGCTCCAAATCTTCATCATCTTCATTTCTTAGCACTATCACTTTCATTATCATTTTCACTCACTGTTTTCTTTGCACGCTCATGTCTGTGCTTTTGCTTCATTATAGGACCAGTGCTTTTGCTTCATTTTCACCCACTAGTCACAGAACCAGTGGGCTAACGAAACTATATGTGTTGTTCAATTATGGGGTTTTGTACTTCTTGGTTGAATATGCGTGTGGTTGGATATAGGGGGTTGTGCTCTGGAGTGTGGTGGTGTTGCTGGTCAGTAAATTCCAGAGTTCACGCTTACTAGTGTTTTGTGAGGACTTGTTCTTCCTCTATTTGCTTTCTCCATTCATTTTTCAATGCTGTGTATGCTCTCTCTCTCTTTCTCTGTGTGTGTGTGTGTGTGAATTGTAAGTAGTTGCCCAGAATTGGATTATATTTGAATTTGGTTTCTAGTGGTGTGGAATTTGGAAAAAAAAGGATTTCGGAAAAAAAAGGATTTCTTTACTTTGGAACTATATTTTGTGGATTGGATTTGGGGACTGTAATTGGAATTTCCTTTTCCAATTTCTATATAGGAGAGATCAAATAGTATCCAATGTTGAGTTGAATGTAAACCCTCCAATTCCAAATTCCAAGCTAGAGTAATGCAGCAAGAGAGGTGCTATATGATGATGTGGGCTTGAAAGTACAGATTATTTAATCTTATAGAATTTAGATTCATCTGTCTTTATATTTGTGAGATTCATTACCTGGTTAATTTTTATGCTTCTTATATGCTATTTCTATGAAAATTCCAAGCTAAAGTGATGTCCTCTAACTGAAGTATGTACTGAATCTTGTATGGGTTCTGCATTTGATTCCAGTTTTCAGGTCAAGAAAAAAGAAAATTTTCAAGAATATGCCTGTTTATTTAATTATTTTTCCGGCATGCATACGTCTGTTTTTATGTGTGTATGTGTGTATCTCCATATCAAGTATCTACTAGGTTTTTGTCAGGGGCAAATATACATATGTGAATACTCTTGTTTCCTCTTAAGTTGTGAGGAATTTTTTCATTTCCCTATATCTAAAAATTCATGGTTGTTCACCAATATTGCCGCACATATAAGTCATTTCTCCTGCATAGATCTTTGAACTCATTTGTTGACATTTGACTGCAAAGTCAACATCATAGTTGGTGGCTTATTGGCTTGCTAAATATTAATGTACTTTGTGGGGATTTTGACATCATCTTCTAACTCCCTATATGGTAACTTTGAGGCAGGTCTTATAAGTGCTTATATTACTTCTGAAGGTACAATCATATGCATTCTGTTTTACTTTCTGTTTTTGTTTTTGGCCAGATGTTATTTGTTCAAATCTTTTGTTGCATTGTCTCTTTATCAATCTTCCGATTTCTGAATGTCAAAATCTGTCACTATGAGATCTTTTAGATGGTTCCTTGCCAAGGAATCCTTGGTAATAATGATAAGGGATCTCTGCCTTTCTGTAATCATAAATTCTTATCATCCCTTCACAAATAGCTGTTGAATTTATAGCCTTACACATTCAGAGTCTAATGCAATCTTCCGATTTCTGAATGTCAAAATTTGTCACTATGAGATCTTTTAGATGGTTCCTTGCCAAGGAATCCTTGGTAATAATGATAAGGGATCTCTGCCTTTCTGTAATCATAAATTCTTATCATCCCTTCACAAATAGCTGTTGAATTTATAGCCTTACACATTCAGAGTCTAATGCAATCTTCCGATTTCTGAATGTCAAAATTTGTCACTATGAGATCTTTTAGATGGTTCCTTGCCACGGAATCCTTGGTAATAATGATAAGGGATCTCTGCCTTTCTGTAATCATAAATTCTCATCATCCCTTCACAAATAGCTGTTGAATTCATAGCCTTACACATTCAGAGTGTAATGCAATTGCTTCAAAATTGCATCACTTTGAAGTATTCATGCCATTCATGATCAATTGACATTATTCTATAACCTATGAAATCCATGCACCTCTATCCTTACATACTACTAGTGCTTATATATACATTTACTTAAAGTACTGAAAAACTACATGATTGCACACACTTGAGAAGTATTATGAATTGGGATTTGGGAATTAAACAGAAGCAGAGAGCTAAGTGAGAAATAGCAGTAGGGAGTGCAACTGTTGAAAAAATCAGGTGCAGGTGGTACAAGGAAAAGATGGAGGGGAAAAAGAATGTAGCTTGAGTCAGTGGTAAACAAGAACATGGAAAAATATTAAGCAGGAACCATATCTCCAAATGGAGATGAATGTGAAGGAATCCCCTAACCAACACAATCTTGAAATTGTCTATTTGTTATTGTGGAATAATATCTTATTAGTCAATGAATCTAGTATGATCATATTTTTGTTTTACTGGCTTTTGCTTTCCTAAATGATTAATTGTGACCTATACATAAGCCTTGTTATATAACTTGACATTGTCATTTTCCCACCATAGACTGTGAAGTTGCATCCATGAAGTTTATGACTATTTGTCATACATGTTGGCTGAGGTACTAAAAACAACTTTTTATATCATTTTATTCATTTCCCTCTTTTATTTTTTAAAAGTTTTTCTTTTTCTTTTTTTTTTTTTTTACTGTTATTTGATTTGGAAAAATCATGATGCCTTCAAGTTCAACCTCCAAAAAGTATGTTCAAAATTAGAAGTATTCATGTAAAGAAAATTATATAGTTTATGTCACATTGGAATATTGAAGGTTTATAGCAAACATTGAAATAGTAAAAAAAATGAAGATGAATGTCTTACTTTTCATTATTCCATCTCCTTTGGGAGTCTCGTCAGGCATGTACATTAGTTTAAGCTTGCATTTTGGACTTCAATCGGAATGCATGGTACCATACTTGTTCAATGTCTGAGTAATCTTTAGTTCAACATCAGCACGACTCAAATGAATTGGGTTACCACCCATTAAAAAAGAAGTGATATAATCTCATTTCAGAAACAGTTTGTTTGTAGACACAAACAGAAGAATTTAGTGAAAAACCCCAAGCCTCCAATCTGAGTTTTTAAATTTATTAATTTGTGTATACAAATATCGTAATGCCCATAAGAACAATGGCCTTCTAATGCACCTTCACTTGAATTTGTTGGCATTTTTCTCTGTTGGTGTGGAAAGACAGTGTCATGTTCACAAACCCATGGCTGCATACAAGTAAAATGTAAATTTTGTTTGGACTGCCAATAATATGGGAGCATCAACACCCCCCTACTTTGTTCTCTATCCTTTTCTACTTCAAATCTCCAATTTACTTCATGTTTGTTTCTATCTTCTTGTTTGTTGTTCTATTGAATTCATCAAATATCTGTCAGCAATTTACATGTTTTGACAGAAGTTTCAATGACAGGTTCTAATCTTCAAAATGGTTTGATGATCTCAGGCATGCATTTGCAGCAATACCATTCATTGCAGAGACTTTTATATTCCTTTATGTTGGTATGGATGCCTTAGACACTGATAAATGGAAAAGGAGCAATGCAAGGTGATTTTTACCACTTTCCAATTTCACATTTCAGATCTCATTGTTAACTAACAGTTAGTATATTTCTCCAGATGATGCGAAACAACAATTACTAAATTCAAACATTAGGTGTCATGTCATGCATGTTATGATAAAAATATGGTAACAATAAATGCATTATAACTTGTAACTATCCTCTCTAAGATTTTTCATTTTAGGAAAAAAAAAAAAAAAAAAACAAAACGCTATACCTAGTGCACAATACTCCTGCTTCTATTTTCTTTTTGTTTTCACCATAGCAAAATCACAATTACCACATTCAGAAGACAAGTGATATACTGTTTTTTCCATTATCTTTTCCTATAGATTTGATATTGTTCAATTAGTTTCATACTAATTGCTTCAACCCATCAACTTCTGTCCTCATTAATCTTGTTGGGAATTGTTGCACATTTATTGCTTTGTAGCCAAATTTTGTTTGCAAGAAATATAAGACTTTTAGATATTGTGTAGTTTGATTTTATGTAGAGAATTTGGGACAATTTATTTGGATTATTCATGTTAAATCATTTTTGTGTGACTGCCTTCATTTTGGTTTCTTACTTTCCAGTTTATTGCCGTTTCTGCTCATCCTCCTGGGTCTTCATATCACAAGATTGGTGCCCCACTTACTGGTAGTGGTGTATTTCAGATATGGTGTATTCTAAATGTCAGTGTAAATGAGGAAGAGGTGCCACCTTCAATAGAAAAGTCAAAACAGGGAAATAAAAACAATGGGGCCATGAAGGACAAATCAACATTATCAAAGAGGTCAAGAGGAAGGCCTAGAAAGAAACCAATAGAAGACAATGAGGCCATAACAACTCAATCAAAGAGGCCTAGAGGAAGACCTAGAAAAAATACGATAGAAAAATCTCTTGATAATTTGGACTGCAACAACCAGTATGTTCAAGGTCTTGCTGTTCAACTTTCAGAAAATTCATCAGAAGCACATGCTGTGGATGGGGTTCCTAGGGATGCCTAAGAACATTCTGTACAAGAAGAAAGTGGTAAAAACCAAAAAAGTTACAAGCAAGCAGCATCTGTATGTGATCCAAAACCTGAAAGTCCTTTGTAGGGCAGAAGATTGAAACGAAAGAAACAAGCAAGGTGTCACACTGATAGCATAAGTCCACTGTTATTGACACGAAATGAAGACACTGGATCTTCTGTTTTGAATCATCAAATACAACATAATTCTGGATAGGAGCCTGCTGCAAGTGAGAATGTGTCACCTAATGGTTCCTTGGGAATCAGCTCAGGCAGTTTCTTGATTTCAAAGGATGTTGCTTTGCCAAGAGTTGTATTATGCCTAGCTCTTAATGGGAAGGTTGCATGAAATGTCAAATGGCAGCCTTCTAATGCATCTGAATCCAAATGTAAGCTTCGTATGGGCTATCTTGCTGTGGAATTGATCTCTGGAAGTGTAAGAAGTCTGCTTCAGTTGTCCAGTTTCCATGTTCCTTAAATATTGTCTCAGCTTCTCTTGTTCATATATATCAAATCTTCTTTAGATGGTTTTGTAATTTATTCTTTTCCTTTCTGTACCTATCAATGCAGGTGGGAGGTTCCTCTTCCTTGTACAATGAAAGTTGTCTATTCTTCTGTGCATCAGGAGGGTACTCCCTGCTTTGTAAAATTGGAGTCTGTATTCAGATGCTCAATGTTGAAATGCAGTGGCATACAGAGGTAGCAGATTCTACCTCTTTGATAAGTACTTTGGAATTTTACTAGAATGGAACAAAAAGTTAGCTTTGCCAATGAGCTCTAGCTCATCAGGCATTTCCGCCATCCATAAAGAATGGGGTAGAGGATTTGTAGAACATGAAAATCCCCACCCCTCTTTGTTACAGCCTACAGGGAATTGGACATAGTTAATTGATATTGAATTGTAACAAGTTCCTATAACTATTTGTTACAGGCAACAGTCTTTGTTGACCTTGTTATTCAGTTTACTTTGCATGATTAAAGGATGTTTCGTACTCAACTATTGTTTTGTTATTTTGCGTCCCTCTGACAGTGGAGTGATCAGCTTCACCCCCGCATGATTTTCCTGCTTGCTGGTGGATGTCATGATGGAACTGTAATATTTTCATTTCAAATATCTTGTTCTTTTTATTATTTATTTACTACATTTTTTCTGCTTGGCTTCACATTGCATCCTAGTTGTTACGGGCCAGTACTTAATCAGGCTCTTGCATGTTGGGAATAAGGAAATAGGTTTTTGTTTTTGGTAAAATGGCATGTGATCTGGACATTCTTGGTTTAAAACTAAAGAAGTTTGTCTTACATTCAGGTTGCTTTATGGAAGTTTTCCGCAAGTTGCTCTAAAGGTAGTGGGCATATTGTAATATTGTTTCAAGGATTGGAATTATGGTGCAATAAGAATTACTTGTGTGAACTTAATTTTTCACTTTTTGCTCCGCAGATATGAAGCCTTTGCTTTGCTTCAGTGCAGATTCGGTTCCTATTACAGCACTTTCCTGGTCTCCACCTGAAAGGCACTTCTAGAAGTTGGAATTTTATTAAATTCTTCTTTTAGTCATCTTATAAAATATTTAGCTCTATGATTATCTTATAAATTCTTCTTTTAGTCATCTTTTAGGCAGACTCGGAGGAGGATTGCAATAGCAATTGGGTTACGGTTTCGGAGTTCAATTATTCTGTGGAGAATCACTTCAGACCCATGGAAACCATCTCTAAGCTCCGTGGTGAAGCAGAGGAAGATGATGATTATGCTCTTCAAGAAACTGAAATTCAGTGTTTGTCTTTCTCAGTCAGTCTCTTAACATTACTTCTACTTTTATGTATGTATGTATGTGTTGAGTTAGAGATGTGAGTCCAGTTTTACTTGTACTGCTGTATCACTTTTAATATTGTACTCATAGTCTCGGTATTTGTATTTCACATTCTTACTAGCTTTACTCTATGGCTATCATATTGTACTAAAAAAAATAACAAGGTCAAAAATATCAAATTTTTATTTTAAATTTTGATTATCTTTTTATATCGACTATGTTATCCATTTCGGTTAGTAATCAGATCGTAAAGAGCCAGATAAAAGTGGTGTTCATTAAATCACATTGCTAATATGAAAATGAAATAAAAAAATGAAGTACCAAAAATGAAAAATTTGAAACTTAAAGAGCTAAAATGAAAACAAGCCCAAACTTTAAAGGTTAAAAACTTGAAAGACCAATGGTGAACTTTTAAATATGGTTTGGCCTGTATAAATTACAATCCTAGTGCTAACATTGTTTTTCATGGTATTTGACTATTCAGCATATCACACTGACTCTGTCGTTCAATCAATTGGTTCTCAAAAATTGTTTATTTAGATCCTCCGTTGGAACTATTCAATTATCAAAAGAAAAAGTTTCTTTAGAGCAATTTTCTTAGACTAGAACTCAAATCGTACATCATACTTTTCCAAGCCTAGTTTGTTGTGCAGGAACCGGTAGTTCCAAATCATACAGCTGGTAAGTTCATTTAGAAGTCCATACCAAAGGGATTAAAAAACGTACGCTAGCTTTGATGGTTATGTTTACATTATTGCCTATGAGCAGATTATCGGGTGTTGATTGTGGACAAAAGCTCAGATTAGGAATTTTAATTGAAAAAGTGCTAGGGAGCTTTTTTTGTGGTGTTAGATAAATACAATATGGACATCAACTTTTTTCGCAAACAGTGGACATTCAGTCAACTTTCATTTTAATTCCTGTGCCATGGCTGCACTCCATATGAACGAGGGCTATGACATTTGGCATTTTTTTACTTTAAAGAACTCTTCTGTTAAATCTATATACCTGACAAATTCTAAATGAAACAAAAGAACAAGTTATATGGATTTTATTTGATCAAATAGGCATTTGGTCTTTATTTAACTATGAGAGTCACAAGTAGGCAGTTTTGGTTCCTAATTCATGCTTATATCATTAGGACTGAATGTAAGGATAATATCTTTGTGTCTACTGCTCTCGTAGACATGTATAGCAAGTGCAGAAGTATAAAATCTGCAGAAACAAATCACCCTGGTTTTTTGTCCCAATCTAGAAACGCACCAACCCAACTCATTATGTCCACCAATTAATCCCCTCTTACATGAGCCCAACTCAGCGTGATGCTCATTTTCTTGCTTCATAGTTGACTTGCTGCATCATCAATGTCAATTCCTTGTGTTCAAAAATGGTATTTGATGTAGTTGGGCCGTTGGGGGGGAATTACTTTAGGTTTATAGGAAGACATACTTGACTCTGATGACATAAATGACAATTTACAAGTTGATGGGGACGATCACATTAACACCTACAATGTGAATAACATATATGATGATTTTGATAATGATAACAATTATTACAGTTCAATGTGCAGAGTTACAAACAGAGCAACTCATTTTGGGGTTTAAAGACTACATACCAGTTGATAGAAAGGAAATAGTTTGATATCAAGAATTTATATGGCGGTTATGTTTCTTGGTTCAAATTGATTCTCTGAGTCTCACAACTTTTGAGCTTCAAGGGAGACCAAATATATGTTTATGATCATCAAATTGCTGCACACAAACTCTATATGAACTGCTTCAAAAAAAAAAAAAAAAAAAAAAAAAAAAAAACTCTAAATGAAACAAAACAAGAAGTTATATTATATGGATTTTATTTGATGAAATCAGCATTTGGTCTTATTTAACTATGAGCGTCACACATAGGCAGTTTTGGTTCCTCTTACTCTTTAATCTTAAACTTCTATTGATTGGTAACTTCTAAATGATAAGACAAGCAAATTTTGAACTAAAATATTTTGGCATTGAAGGAGTAAAAAGAAACATCATGTTTTTGAGTTCTCAGCATTATTTGCTAGGACATTCAATACTGTACACATGTAGCTATTATGTTTTTCTTTTGATATTTGGGAATATTCCAATACATTTAGAATGAGCAGGAAAACTGCATTCTGCACAGTAATAGAACCATTGTTTGGAATCTCGTTCTTCTTCACAGATGTCACAGTAATATTCACTGGAATCATCTTCAGGAGTATAACATAGAGTGAAGGGATGTTCATGTTGTTTGAACAATGCAGTTTGTGGTAGTGTAACGCATTTGAAGTCTAGAACAAATTCACATGTGGTACAACGGAATACTCGGTATCGTTTAGACCCACAAATACTACACTGCTGTGCATAGTTTGTGATTGAGAGGTAAAGACGATGCTCGTGACAGGCATGAGTAAGGGTGTTTGAGATCAAACTACAATGAACATCGACCTTATAGGAGCATTTATCACACTTATAGTATAAGCCATTGCACAACTGCCAACAGGCATCACAAAAAAAATCATTCGAATAAGTGAGGGTGAGTGGGTGTTGATGAAGTGGGTGTCGTTTTATTTTGGGTAATTTAGTACAAGATTTATGAAGAAAGAAGCTACAATCGACACAACTGTAAAAAGATGGAGGGAGAATAGCTCTTACGCACCCGTCGCAAATTTTGTTATTTGAAACCTCATCAGTAAGCTTTAAGTGATGCTCATGGCTGAAGTGTTTGATTTCTGTGGCAATTTCAGTTCCGTCCTCCCCCACAGTGGTTTTTATGACTTTGCAAATTTCTGAGTCAACGGATTGATCGAGCTTTGAATCTTTTACATTTTCCAGCATAGCTTTTGACTCGGCGGACTCCTTCTCTTTAAGTTCCAGCAAATTTATGTCCTCCATGTTTCCCCTGTCAATAGCACAATCGAGGTGGGCAGCGAAATCGCATGTGGAGCAATAGTAAAGGCCATAGTTTGTGTCTAGTTTTAGAAAACAGAGTTGACATAATTAGGAGTTGGATTGATGGAGTTCAAGAGAATGGATAAGGTTGAGGCGGTGATTGTGCCGTACGACTTTGAGTTTGCGTGGGAAATAAGCACATTGTCTATGAATCCCGAAACCACGAGTTACACAAATAGGGCATACCTTTGCCTTCTTTGGCAAGGTCACAAGTGAAAGTCATCCACTTCCAATAGGGGGTCAATGGGCGGTGGTGGACTTCAGGTGCTTCCGTGGTGGGCGCTAAAGAACCACATTTGATGTGAAGCTTAAAGTTGCATCGGTAACAAAAATAACAGTATCCCCAATGTTCTCCTTTGCAGACTTCGCAATTGCTCTTTTCTCCCTCAGGTTCAGGATGATCTGTCTCTTCGTCAAAGAGAATAAGAGGATGTAATGGGTGCAAGGGATGGTGCAGCAACCCAAGCGGTAGTTCTGCACAAGATTTATGATGAAAGGTGTACTTCCGTTCTTCGCATTCTTTACAACTGTAGCTAGGACCCAATATTGGTTCCTTGCACCCCAAACACACTTCGCTGTAAATTCTGTCTTCATTGAAGACCAACGGATGCTCCGGATGGATAAAATGTTGACGTTGCTTCATCTCCTAATGACATACACAAACACAGTAAAAACAAACGGGGAGAGAGGGAGAGAAGTGCACATTAGACATTTGATTGATTTAAGGGTAGTCTGGGAGCATTTTGTTTTGCTCTCTCGTGTTTTTGTAAATAGCAACAGATGTAAACATAAATGGTGAGGTGATGATGTTAGCATTTTGGGCTTATTGTTGAACCTTCCAATCTGGATAACCCATAACACATTATGGTAATGGTCGGCTTGGTTTTGCTCAAGTTTATTTTTGGGGTTTTGGGAATACTATGTGCATGTGTTGTTTTGTGGGCTTGTTAGTAAATGGTTCACACCAGATTGTGGGCTTCTTATTTTGGGCTTTCATAAATTAAATGAATTGCTGTGTCAAAATGTTTTTTTTTATTATTTAATTCTGGTTGTAGGCTAGCAAACCAGTATTTGGCAAACTGGATCGATCAATGACATCTTCCCTAAGCTTCATTGCAAAGTTTAATTTGTCTTAGCGATTTATTTTTCTTTTGCTGGAATGTAGTAGATTATTAGTCAATCCTCAAAGGGAGTTTATGAGGTGAAGTTCATATATTTGTTAACTAAATTAATTAATATTTAATTACTTTAAGAATAGGCTATCCTTTGTTGTATTTACAATTGATATAATTTTGCTCTTAAGTTCAATGGAAAGCTTCAATTGCATTTACAAATTAAAGTACTGCTATACGACTGGTTCTTGGGTCATAGTCATATGATTTACTAAATAAATTGGAATGTAACTGACAGTGACAGTGTTATTGATATAAAGAGTAACTCTTAACCCCTTCAATTTTGGTTAAAACAACTAAAGAGAGTTAAAAATATAATGTAAAAAATGGACGGCAATGTTAGAGAGTTAAAAATATTTAGATATATATAAGTTTTTTTTTAATAACTTTTTTAAAAACCTGTATTGTCAAGTAAGGATGTAGTTATGTTGTATGTAGTATAACTTGTCTCACTCTCTCTTAAAAGTTACCATGACTTTTGAGTGGAGTTGTGGTGTGCCTTTGTGTTAGAACTTCTTTCCCTCTCCCTTATATGTGTGTGTGTGTTTGTTTCTCAAAAAAAAAAAAAAAAGTAAGGATGTAATTATATTTAAACAAAGTGTAGATTTTTTAGCAAAATACTATTATGGAAAAAGTTATCAAGTAATATAATTTTGTATAAGTTACTCAAAGTATTTAATGAAGTGAGTGGGTGGATCACATGTTTTATTTTGGGTCTATTGTCAAATGGAGCTGAAGATTTTACAAAATAATTCATATTTTCTCTCACAATTATATCTAAATGATCATATTTATTTAATTTATTTATAAGATATATATATATATATATATATAACTTTTTTGAGGTGTTTGTTACCTTGGGAACACTTTTGGGATGATCAGTAGCCTCTACTGTAGTTTATTGTTCTTTTTGTACCTTTTTCGCTTTCTGGGTCTGATCCTCTTCACCCAAATTCCCTGCCATTGAGTCACCACTTTTGCCTTTTAACTTGAGCTATTAATCCATCGTACAACTAGCTAAGTAGTTAATCAAATTAGTTTTTTTTTTTGGGTTAAATTTCTCAAGTATTTTTTTTCTTTAAATATTTGAAAATTATATTATTTTTATTGTTTTAGTTTTTAGAAAAAATACTTTCTTTATCAATTTTTTAATTTTTTAATCAAGCTGATCTATTCTATCGTACTTTTCAAATTTAATGTGATTAGGCAATATAAACTTAGTAATATACAAAAGAGCTTAAAATTAAAATTGTATGTGTGTGTTGGTATTCCTAAATATACTAAACATACAAATTTAATGTGATTAGGCATTATAAACTCAGTAATAGACAAAAGATCTCAAAATTATAGGGTTTGTGTATGTGTGTGTGTGTTGGTATTCCTAAATATACTAAATAAATATCTTGATAGTGAATTGCATCCAAATGTTGTAAGTGAAATACCTTTTATCAAAGCTACATTAGACGTAACATGAACTAAACCCATTTGACAATTAATATCGTTAATTCAAGTGCAACTTAACAAGTAAAAAGGCCCAATTGCATTTGTAACATTTATCAGAAAAATTAAGCAGCTAAAGCAACCTTATGAACATTAGTAGAAAAACATATACATACAAACAGACTTAAGAATCAGCCATCGAAACTTGTAAGGAAAAGCTTCTAAATTAGCCTTAATTTCAATTTTGTTAATACGAAGTTCATATGAATCTCATCTATAAATTTTACTATATATAGACTAGATGGTGTTACTTTCAAAAGATAAAACATATTAGAGTTATTTCATTGTGCCAAAAATAAAAAGCATGTCCAACACAAAAGAAAACAAATTAGAGAAAGAAAAAGAAAAACTTATACATAAAGGCTCATACTTGCACTCTCCCAGAAAAATTTCATACTCAGACCACCCTAACTAAATAACTCTCTCCCCCTTGGCCCACTAAAAGACCAAAAAAAAAAAAAAAATTTGTTGGGTGCTCCACTTAAAAGTCTCATACTTATACTTTCAGTTGAAAAAAAAAAATAAAGGAAATTTCATTAGCTTTACGTAAAGGTTAATTAGCTCCACATAAAGGCTCATAGTTGCACTTGAAAGTATTAAGAGCAGTTCTAGGACAACAAAATATTCCACAACTTTTTGTCGCAACTTAGACGTGGAAAACTGCAAGTAATTGTCTATTATTTACACATGCACTTACTATTTTTTTGTCACTATTCACACTTTGTCACTTGTGACAAAGAAATTGTATAATAATTTGTAGTACTAGATTTTTTTTTCAATATTAAAGGTGTCTTGTGGCAAATAATGTACAGTAGCAAAAATACAAGTCAACATCTTTATGTGAAAATTTACAGTTAGGAGGCAATCAGACTTAAGCAAACTAGATTCATATGCTTTTTTCACTCTCCTTTTTCTCTTTATATATTCTTATTACCTAAAAGACTCATATCAGTGTGTGAAAAATATTATAAGATGTTAATTTTTCATATTTAAGTTCAAAATCACCCACATATGCAATTTAAAAATATATAAATATCCAATGTTGTTACAATGACTTTATAAAAGAAAATCATTGCCCTCAACTTTTTCTGATAACACAGAAAAGCCGTACTTAGGTTTATGGGAGCTATAAAAGGGGATAATAACATAAGAACAGTGAAACACTAATTGGACATTTCCCATAAACTTGTGCCCTTCACATATGTTTGCCCAACTTTAATTCTAGTTATTTAACGACAATATGGAATTAAGAACATTTTTTAAGACTATAAGCTAAACCTTCGAATTCAAATGCTTTCTCAGGAATTAAGTAATCCAAAGTCCATTCCAATGCCTTCCTAATATCCCAAACAAGGATATATCCTAACAATTTTTTAACACAAGGCAAGATGAATATTTTAATAGGCATTGTTATCAAGTTATACTTAAGGTAACTTTTACAAAATTTATACTACTTTGTAACTTTTTTTCATAATAATATTTTGCTAAACATATAATTTGTTCAAATGTTATTTTTGTATCTATATATCAAGAACTCAAATTACAGTATTTTGATTTTTTTTTTTTTTAATTTGAACAAATGGTAGTTACTTTATCAAAATATTATTATGGAAAAAAGTTAGCATATAGTATAATTTTGTAAAAGTTGTCCTTAAAGGTAATTTGAATTTCTATCAAATTTTAAACCAAAAATATAAATAAAAATAGTTATTCTATTACAACATCTAATATTTCTAATAATATGAATTTCTATTCCTAACATAATTTCCATCCAGTGTACCAAACGTGGCTTCAATTTTTTTTTTTTTTTTTGGACAAGTGTTAATCAATCATAGTAAGAATATGAATTTTGTCTTCACATTTTGGACTCTACTTATCAAGGGGAAGTCTAGACACATGTGAGAGGGTGTAAAAATATCGGTATAAAATAATTAAAATTTTCAATTTTCTTTTTCTCGTATTAACACTTCCAAACTAACATTTTATTTTTTTGTCATTCACTTACGAGATATTTTTTGCCCATCTCTCTTCAACTTATGAATATATGAGATTCAATCTCTTAGGGTTGTCATATTTTTTAGTCTTCTTTCTTAGGATTTCTTTGAACGTGTTGCTTTGATATAATTTCTTATCTTAAAACAAAGCAAGATTAATTCCAGTGGCCTAGTGGGTGTAGACATCACCCCCCCCCCCCCCCTTCCCACCCTAACACGCACAAAAGAAAAAAAGAAGATTCTATTGTTAGCATCTAGCATGACCTTATAAGAAGTATATAACACCACCATCATTTGAAAATTCTAAAACTAGAGAAAAAAGAAAAATAAAAGCAATAAGCTTGCTAAACAACATACGAGTCAAATGCTTCTCTCTCTTATTTGTTAGGTATTTCTTTACTATATTATTTTTATTTTAACATTTCCTCCCATTAACAAGGAATAAAAAAATAAAAATAAAAATAAAAGGAAGAAGAAGAAGAAGCAGAAGAGAAAAAAGATAAAGATAGTGAAAGAAAGGTAATGGACTCTACTAATTAATCTTAAATCAAATGCTAATCTCTCTTTGTTACCATTTCTTTTTCTATATTCCTATCACATTTCATATTTCCATTTTTTTACAATATTTTTAACATCTTTTGTGATTTTTTTTCATGATGAATGACATTTAGAAACCAATAGACTTTAAGGAACTATATAACTTTTATGTTTGCTCAAAATACATTCAATTAATTCTTAAAACCAATCATTCCAAATATGAAAGTTATATTGCATGTACCTAATCCCGTTAGAGCATTGTTCACCTTGTTTACTATAAAGAAAATGGTAAATCATGATATTTTCAAACTTCATTTGTAAATTATAATTCCTTTTATATGTTTACAATTTTTTAAATTATATATATATATATATATATATGTTTTCCAATATAGAGTCTATAAAAAATTAAAAATATTCTAGTTTGTTTAGAAAAATAATTTATAGAATAGGGCTGGGAGTTATATACCTTAAAGTAAAACTAGAGGATAGGCAAAAAAAATTATTTAAAACCAATATAGATACCTTTATAAATTTGTGTATATTTGATATGACACTGGAACTCAAACTATGCTCACAAAGTCCTTAGTCCTCAGCTCCTCTATTGCTATGGTGTCTCCAATCTCATGTGCTACTCAATTTGATGTGCAAAAGTAAGGATTAAACACTGTAAGAAAGAAAGTGTAAAAAAGAATTGAAGAAGGGGAATAAATGTGTGGACATAAAAAAATTGAAAATTGAAATGATGGTGGGGATTAGTGCTGATTAGTCTCGCCTTATGCTTACCAAATATTAAGCTAGTTTATCATGCTTTTCAAATATCAATGTTACTAACTAAAAAGATTCACTAATATATGACAAGCTTAATTTTTTATGTGTGTTTTTGCATTCCTAAATATACTAAACAAATAAACTTGTAGACTAAATAGTATATAGCATCCAATTGTTGTGAAAGTTTGCATGTGATTAACCTATAATAGACATTTAATAAAGTTATAGATTCCATGTAATAGTGATTTATAAAAAGTAAACATCATGTATCTTTTTATTAAGGTTGCATTAGATATCCCATGAACCAAACCTCTTAGCAATGAATGTAGCTAATTCAAGTGAAAATTATTAGATGTCCCATGAACCAAACCTCTTAGCAATAAATATCACTAAGTCAAGTGAAAATTAAGAACTAAATAAACCCAAGATTTATTGCATTTTTAACATTTATAAGAAAAATTAAGAAAGTAAAGCAACCTATTGTCTATGAATAGTACTAAAAAACCATAGATGTACAACAAATGTTGGAGAAACAACTACCAATACTTATAGGAACAAAAATCAAACTTTGGCTTTAAAAAACCTTTAGGGAAGCTTCCAGGTTAGCCCTAATTTTAATTTTGTTAATGTAAAATTTATAGGGAGCTCGTCCAAGCTTCTACTATATATAGATTTGATGGTGTTGCTTTCTAAGGATAAATTTATCAAATTCCATCATGCCAAAACAAAAAAGTATCTCTGACACCATAGACAAAGAATTGGAAAAAGAAAAAGAAAAGAATATGCTTGCCTTCTATATGTAAGAAAGCAATGAACTTACGCTTCCCAACCTAGATGCATATACTAGTCTTCTCTTTTCTCTTTTCTATATATATATATATATATATATATTTTTTTTTTTTTTTGAAAGAAACTTTTGTTCATGCCTAGATTTCATAATAATACTTATTTTCCTCCCCCCCCCCCCCCTCCTTCTAAACATGTCTACACTAAAATTTTGTTTTTATTCATTTTATGAAATTTATTTGCTCATCTTTATTTATGTTATATAGCATCACTGTCAATGCTATTGTCACCGTCACCACCACCCCATTTTCCTCACCTCATTGTTGTCACCATCACCTCCACCATCATTCACCACTATTGTCGTTACCATCAATAATATCATGATACCATACTATCACCATAATCAAGTTATTGTTATCATCATTGTTATAAAAGCCTTAATTATTTACCCTTTGTTTATGTTTTTAAAAAACCATAACAATCTTTTTTTTTTCCTTCAAAAAAGACATTTTGAATACTAAATTCTAAAATTTTAGATATACTCATTTAATCAATGAAAAATTAATTAATGTGTTTAAAATTCCCATCATTTAGTAAATTCTACGAATTTTTGGAACTTTGAAGTCTTTTTTTCTTTTCTTTTTTCAATTTCCTTTAATATGTTGTTTAAAAATATTTATTATGTGTAAACAGACCAAGCATTGGTTTAGGCTTAAACACCCAATTATTTTATTTTATTTTTTTATGAACACCACCCCAATTTCACCACACAAAACATTATATATATTGTCATATCCTACTCTCACAGTCACGTCAAAGTCATACTCACACCATCCTAACAAAACACCCCCGTCACCCCCCCCCCCCCCAAAAAAAAAGGAAAAAAAGATTTTGTTGCATGTTCCCCCTAAAAGTCTCATACTTGCAATTGAAGGAAATTAAAAAAGCAAGATTTTGTCATTAGCACCACATAAAGGCTTATTCTTACACTAGAAGGCTATTAACATGGAGATTTTGTGGGTGAAGGTGAGCAACCTATCCCTAGGAACATATATTTTTCATTAGCTTCACATAAAGGTTCATACTTACACTTAAAGGTAGAAAGGTATTCTGACTTATAGACTAAATAGTATATAGCATCTAATTGTTGTGAAAGTTTGCATGTGATTAACCTATAATAGACGTTTAATAAAATTATAGATTCCACATAATAGTGATTTATAAAAAGTAAACATCATGTACCTTTTATCAAAGTTGCATTAGATGTCTCATGAACCAAACCTATTAGCAATAAATATCATTAATTCAAGTAAAAATTAAGAAGTAAATAAACCCTAAATTCATTGCATTTTTAACATTTATAAGAAAAATTAAGAAAGTAAAGCAACATATTGTTTATGAATAGTATTAAAAAACTCATAGACGTACAACAAAAGTTGGAGAAATAACCATCAACACTTACAGGAACAAAAATCAAACTTTGGCTTTAAAACACCCTTAGGGAGGCTTCCAAGTTATCCCTAATTTGAATTTTGTTAATGTGAAGTTTATATGGAACTCATCCAAGCTTCTACTATATATAGATTTGATGGTGTTGCTTTATAAGGATAAATTTATCATATTCCATCATGCTAAAACAAAAAAGAATTTCCAACACCATAGACAAAGAATTGGAGAAAGAAAAAGAAAAGCAGATGCTTACCTTTTATATGCAAGAAAGCAAAGAACTTGTGCTTCCCAACCTAGTCTTCTCTTCTCTCTAATCTTTTAAAAAAAAAACTTTTGTTCATGCCTAGATGTCATAATAATATTTATTTTTCTCTTGCCTTCTATATGTAAGAAAGCAATGAACTTATGCTTCCCAACCTAGATGCATATACTAGTCTTTTGTTCATGCCTAGATTTCATAATAATACTTATTTTCCTCCCCCCCCCCCCCCCCTCCTCCTATACATGTCTACACTAAAATTTTGTTTTTATTCATTTTATGAAATTTATTTGCTCATCTTTATTTATGTTATATAGCATCACTGTCAATGCTATTGTCACCGTCACCACCACCCCATTTTCCTCACCTCATTGTTGTCACCATCACCTCCACCATCATTCACCACTATTGTCGTTACCATCAATAATATCATGATACCATACTATCACCATAATCAAGTTATTGTTATCATCATTGTTATAAAAGCCTTAATTCTTTACCCTTTGTTTATGTTTTTAAAAAACCATAACAATCTTTTTTTTTTCTTCTGCAACTGTTCCTAAGGTAAATTAGAAATTTTTTCCTCCTTTCTCTTTTCATGTAGTTTGGGGGTGGGTGGTTTCTTGTTATACATCATTTTTGCCAAACAAGTCCTTATTGAATTTCTTTCTTCGTGATATGTTTTCTTTGGAAAGGGCTTTGACACATCCTTTGTCTTATTTCCTTTTCTTTTTCTGAAGAAATTTTTACTTATGAGTTTTACACTAATTTAAAGATGAACTGTGAAACTTTTTAATCTTACAAAGTTTTTTTGGTGACAATGGTTTTATGTGTATGAGAACTTCTCAAAAAAAAAAAAAATGTCACTTATGGGGAAACTATCTTTGCCTTACTTTTTTATTTCCTTGAACTCCTATGCAATTTAACATTCTCTGCATGATTTGGTTGTAGAATGAATTCTGAGAATGTCTGGAAAGTATGTGTATCCAAATATTTCAAATGATATTTTCTTTAAAGAAGCATCTAGTTTGATAATTAGGGGAATGTTGAAATTTTCTTTCTAATTGTATGCATGTTGAGTGGTGGTGTTTGCCACTACATTATCCATCTGGTTAGTGGTGACCCTTTGAATTACTAAAGTGTCCTTAACGATATGTATGTCTTGATGGGTGAAATGGTAGTTGACAATTATTTGAATGATGCCACCCTATTCACCACCCCATTATCTACCAAGGTTTATTTTATATTGTGCAGAACATGCATAGCATGTAGCAATCTCTTCTACTGCACTGCTCATGTGAACAGATTTAAAAATAATATATTATCTCTGATTATATGATGTTGCTTATGCTTAATGCTTGTTTCTTTCCTTAATCATGTCATGTGCTAGTATTGCACATAGTTATGTTGTCTGCTCAATTGTAATTGTAAATTTTCAGGTTGGTTCCTTTTCTTGTGGACAGGAATTTTTGGGATGTGGCTTCTTGTTGCAAGTTGAAAGAGTTTTTTTTATTTTAATACTTATTTTATTTCAGAACATATAAAAGTAAGACAGAAATTCTAGCTTTTCTTATGTTTTAACTTTTAACTGATATTGTTATTGCTGAATTTCTGACTGTTTGGCAATTTCTATGAATAAAATCACGTTTAAACTTGTTGGTGCATTGTAAAATTGCCATCAATAGAAACTGTATAATTGATGATTGTTATGCACATTTGCTAAATGCCTCTCATCAGATCTTGCTGCCGCAAAGACTTTGTTATGTATGGCATGTTTGGGCTTTGGATTGGTGTCCTAGAGTAGAATCCATGGAATGGCTGACTATCATATTAAATGTGAGGTACTTGTATCCTTGTTCCTTCTATTCCTTGTGTGTGTGTGTGTGTGTAAATGTTACTTTGTTGGAATTCTTTTTGGGCATTAGTGTAAGCTTTACTTTTAATTGATACTTGTCAAAAAAAAGTCTCTGCTATGATGTTTAGATAGCTTATCCTTTTTTTTGGTCGGTAAGAATTATTTTATTAAAGAGAAGATTCTCATCCGAAAATTATGTTAAGAAATTTGATATTGGAATTCATTATCATCAGGGAAACCTTGCCTATAAATCTTTGCAAGACAGTTTAATGCATATTTTATAATTGCTTTTAAATATTATTAGATATTCAATTTGGCTTTGGGAATTGTTGGGGAGGATTTGGGAAAAGTTTATAATTCTTACTTGATTAATACTTGAACTTTTAGGAAAACTTTATCCCTCTATGATATTAACTACAAAAACAGCATTCTGTTTTTTTTTTTTTTTTTTTTTTCAATTTTCGTTATTCTGTATTATTCCCAGTTGCTTTAAAAGGAGCCACACACGCTCACATGTATGTTTGTTTGTACGTCTGAATGTATGTGTTCTAAATGTTTTTTGCAAAAGGCCAAATCTTTTGTTTTATTTTTGGTTAGGCAATGTACCATTTAAGGAACTTGATGTAGTTTCATTTAGGCAATTGTTTGTGATATTATGGGTAACAACTTAAGTGGTTAGTTGGGATAGTTAGAGGACATTGTCCTCATTTGTCTTGTTGAGCATTGTTCCACATTTATTCCTTTGTAGCAAAATTTTGTTTGCAAGAAAGAAAAATTAGATAGACTGCTTTATTAGAATTTTAGACGTTGTGTGGTTTGATTTTATGTAGAGAATTTGTGACAATTTATTTTGATTATTCATGTTAAATATTTTTTTTTTACTTCTTTCTGGTTTCTTGCTTTCCAGCTTATTGCAGTTGCTGCTCATCCTCCTGGGTCTTCATATCACAAGATTGGTGCCTCACTTACTGGTAGAGGTTTAATTCAGATATGGTGTATTCTAAATGTCAGCATAAACGAGGAAGAGGTGCCACCTCCAATAGAAAAGTCAAAACAGGGAAATAAAAACAATGGGACCATGAAGGACGAATCAACATTATCAAAGAGGCCTAGAGGAAGGCCTAGAAAGAAGCCAATTGAAGACAATGAGGCCATAACAACTCAATCAAAGAGGCCTAGAGGAAGACCTAGAAAAAATCTGATAGAAGAATCTCTTGGTATTTTGGACTGTAATGACCAGTATGTTCAAGCTCTTGCTGTTCAACTCCCAGAATATTTATCAGAAGCACATGTTGTGGATGGGGTTTCTAGGAATGCCCAGGAACCAGCTGTACAAGAAGAATGTGGTAAAAAACACAAACGTGACAAGCGAGCAGCATCTGCATGTGATCCAACACTTGAAAGTCCTTTACATTCAGGGATGCTACATAACAAAACAAGGTCAACGACGGTTGTGTGTAGCAAATAGTAATAGGAACTTGTTACAATTCAACATTAATTAAATATGTCCAGTTCCCTGAGGGATGCTACACACATTAATTAAATATGGCCAATCCACTGTCAGAGGGATGCTACACACTTGAAGCGAGCAGCTTCACCCCCGCATGATTACCTGCTTGCTGGATGCCATGATGGAACAGTAATATTTTCATTTTTAATATCTTGTTCATTTTATTATTTAGCTACTACATTTTTCCTGCTTGGCTTCAGATTGCATCCTAGTTGATATGGTTCAGTACTTAATCAAGCTTTGGAATAATTGGGAATAAGGGAATAGGTTTTTGTTTTTGGTAAAATGACATCTGGTCTGGACATTCTTGGTTTAGAACTTAAGAATTTTGTCTTACATTCAGGTTGCTTTATGGAAGTTCGCTGCAAGTTGTTCATCTGAAGGGAATGGGCATATTGTAATATTGTTTCATGGATTGGAATTATGGTGCAATATGAATTTCTCATGTGAACATCATTTCCACTTTTTGCTCCGCAGATATGAGGCCATTGCTTTGCTTCAGTGCAGATACGGTTCCTATTACAACACTTTCCTGGGCTCCACTTGAAAGGTAAGTGAAGCCAGAAGATGGCATTATTAATATTTTCTTTTAGTTGTCTTATGAAATATTCAGCTCTATGATTTTTTTTAGGCAAAATGTTAATGGTGGTGATTTTGTATGGGACCCAGGAAGTCTGATTTTTTACTTTGAAGAGAATTATTTTCATCTGGAATTGTTTTTTGGTCTCTCTCTTTGTTTAGCTGTGATTTTGGTTTGTATGACCAACAACCTTATCTGCAAACTGTAAAATGTTATCGTGTGATAATCTGAACTATTGTACGTATTTAATTTGAATCTAATATATCTTTTTTAGTTGAGTTTGAGAATTATGAAAAAAATGCAGAAGGAATTGGCCATGGATTATTGATTATAAATCTCTATGAAATTCAAATTAAAGTCTGCTTTAATAGCAAATTTAAAATCACTTGCCTTTATTTGGCTGGTGGTTAACATCAGTGATGATGAAGACCACTGTTTTATTTGTAGAATCTATCATGGCTAAAATGGTTTTCTTATGTTGTTGACTTCAATTTTGGAAGAGAAATAGCCAAGAAATGAGAAAATATGGGTACTGGATGATTCCCCCCCCCCCCCCCCCCCTTTTCTTTTCTGTGGGCATGGGTTGGCTAAATTTTTTTTGATAAATAAAGTAAGAATATTATTAATAATAAAAAGATTGCCAAGCCGAGCACATTGGGGATGTACTATGGGGGCACCAATCAAGAAACAAAAGAACAACGGTCAAGAAAAATAGAAAACGAAGAACAAGAAAAATGAGAAAAAACCACACTCAATTCAAAGAGAGTGTGTAAGAAAAAAGACTTAATCTCCAACAAAGAGCGTTCGCAACCCTCAAAGTTTCTAGCGTTCCTTTCACGCCAAATGCACCAAATCAAGCAGTGAGGCACTAATTTCCAAACATCAATGTGACGATGTTGCATAAACTTTCCTTGCCAAGCCTCGAACTACTCAAGAACAGTATGAAGCATAACCCATTGAATACCAAACAAGCAGAAAACCAAAGACCACAGCTCCCAAGCTATGGAGCAATGAAGTAGAAGATGATCCACCGACTCTCCACACCTCTTACACATATAACACCAGTCAAGCACTATCACTTGTCTTTTACGAAAATTGTCTATTGTTAAGATCTTACCTAAGAAAGCAGACCAAGAAAAGAAAGCTACCCTTGGAGGAACCTTCAATTGCCATATCATTTTCCATGGAAAGGAAACAAGATTAGGAGGGTAAAATGAGCTATAATAACCTCTAACCTCAAAACCTCTATTCTTTGCAAGCTTCCAACAAACCTTATCTGGGCCAAACCCTCGCACTGACAAAGAATAGACCAATTCCATAAACCGGTCAAAGGCTTCTTCTTCCCAATCTTGGGGTGGACGACGAAATTGCACATTCCAATGAAACCTCCCAACAGACCAACCCATAACTTCAGCCATCGAGGAATCCTTTAACCTACTAAGACAGTAAAGCTCCGGAAAGGCCTCTTGGAGAGTATAATCCCCACACCACACATGCTTCCAAAATTTCACTCTAGTACCATCCCCCACATCATAAACAAGGAGTTTAGGGAAGTTTAACCAGCCACTTCTAAAGTATCTCCACAAGCTGACCCCATAAGGACTTGTCACCTTCTTTGTACACCAACCACCCCACATGTTCCCATATTTTGCCTCTATAACCCTCCTCCATAAAGCATTAGTCTCCGAGCCATACCTCCACAACCATTTACCTAGTAAAGCAGAATTAAAGTTACCCAACCGTCTTATACCCAACCCCCCAACTTGCAAAGGCTTACAAACCTTGGCCCAATTAACTAAATGTATTTTAGGTTTACCACCAATCCCATTCCACAAAAAATCTCTCTGTAATTTCTCCATACGCTTAGCCACCTTACCCGGTAAAGGAAGAAGGGAAAGACAGTATGTAGGTAAAGACGATAGTGAGCTTTTAATGAATGTCACCTTACCCCCTATAGATAAATACATTCTCTTCCAACCTGCTAATCTCCTCTCCATTCTCTCTAGGATAGGATTCCAAACAGATAAGTCCTTAAACTCTGCACCTAATGGAAGGCCCAAATATTTCAAGGGCAGAGAAGACTGCCCACACCCCAACAGACCCACTAAAGCCTCCAAATTGGGTACCCCACCAATAGGTACCAACTCAGATTTCCCCAAATTAATATGAAGCCCTGACACCTCCTCAAATCTAACAAGAATCGCCCTCAAATTAGCAATCTGAGAAGGTTTAGCATAACAAAAAACCAGAGTGTCATTTACAAATAAAAGGTGGGACACCATCACTAATGGACCAGCTGTACTACCCACAGAAAAGCCTAAAAATTGCCCAGCGGAGGCAGCCACAGCCAACATACGACTTAATGCCTCCATCACAATATCAAACAACAGTGGAGATAAAGGGTCCCTTACCGAAGCCCCTTAGAACTTCCAAAGAAATCAGTTGGGCTACCATTGATCAGAATGGAAAACTTTACAGTTGAAATGCAATACCTTATCCATTTTCTCCATTTTTCAGAGAAAACACAACGCTGCAGCATATATATTAAAAAATCTCAACTCACATGATCATATGCCTTCTCAACATCCAATTTACATAGCACACCCGAAACTCCTGACTTCAATCTACTATCAATACATTCAGAAGTAATCAAGACAGAATCCAAAATCTATTTGCCCATCACAAAATCATTTTGTGAATCCGAAATAAGCCCATACGCCATCGTACGAGGCCGATTAGCCAATACCTTAGAAATAATCTTATAAATCCCACCAACTAAGCTGATAGGCCGAAAATCCTCAACCTCCACAGCATCCACTTTCTTAGGAATAAGGGCAAGGAATGAAGCATTAAGACTCTTCTTAAATACCGCATGAGTATGAAAATTGTGAAATACAGCCATAATTTCTGTTTTCAAAACACCCCAACAAGACGGGAAAAATGCCATGGAAAAGCCATTCGGGCCAGGTGCCTTATCACCATTACAATCATGAATCACCTCAAATACCTCTTCTTCCTCAAAAGGCCTATCTAGTCAACTTGCATCTTCCACCGAGATGCTAGAAAAATCCACATCATCTAAGACAGGTCTGTGAGCCACCTCCTCAAAATAAAGCTGTCTATAAAACTGAGAGATACAGTCTACTATAGCAACCGGGTCTGAAGACAACACCTCATCTACTATAAGCCTATCAATAGAATTAACCCTCTTGTGGGAGTTAACTATACGGTGGAAAAATTTAGTATTCCTGTCTCCTTCCCTAACACAAGAACTCTAGATTTCTGCCTCCAACATATTTCTTCCAACAAAGTAGCTTTTTCTAACTCATCACGAATTCTTCCCATTTCCACCATTTCCTCTACTAATATTCCCCGACTCTCCTCCATATTCTCTAGAACATTAAGGTCCTTCCACAATTTTTTAATCCGAACTTCAACATGACCAAACACCTCCACATTCCATATTTTCAAATCATTTTTAAGGAGCTTTAATTTATTGGCCAGAATAAAACTTGGTGCCCCGTGAACCTAGTAAGAATCCCACCAAGACCGAACCCTATCCACAAAACCTTCATCCTTAAGCCACATATTCTCAAATCTAAACGGCATACTCCCTCTCTGAAAAGAGCCACCCTCAAGGACAATTGGAAAATGATCCGAGCACAACCTAGACATCCGTCTTTGTGAAACTGTTGGAAACTTATCCTCTGAATCTGCAGAGAACAAGAATCTGTCCAGCCTAGCTTTCGAAGCAACTTCTCTATCATTTGACCAAGTAAAAATACCCCCTTGCAATGGCAGATCAATTAAACTCTGTTCCGAAATAAAATTGGAAAATTCTCGCATAGCATTAGTGAAAGAATTAGACCCCAATCGTTCGGAAGGGAACCTAACCACATTAAAGTCACCACTGACACACCATGGGACACTCCACCAGCTATTCAAGCCACAGAGTTCCTCCCATAAAAACCTCCAGTCTCAGAGTAGATTAGGACCATAAACACCAATAAACGCCCAAACAAACTGATCTGACACACTTGTAAACTTACAAGAAACCGAAAATCTCCCCACTGCTTCCTCCATTTTATTCACTACCCGAGTGTCCCACATCACTAACACCCCACCAGAAGCTCCACAAGAACCTAAATAAGACCAGTCAACATGTTGGCCACCCCACAAGCTACGAATCACCTCTCTATTAATCAGCCCCATTTTGGTTTCTTGAAGACAAACCACATCTGGCCACCATTTCCTAATCAAATTTCTCACCCTGAGCCTTTTATCCTGCTTATTCAACTTTTTAATGTTCCAAGAAATAATCTTCACATTCATTTATAAGGCACAACAGCCCGCTCAGAACTTGCATTCCTTGCTTTATTTGGATCATACTCAACATTCAAAGATGACAACAAATTTTTCAACTTCCACTGACCTTTCTGACCTAACTTGACCAACTTCGTCTGATCACCCACCACAAGTCTCTGTTTCTCTTTCTTTCTGGCCTCTATGGCTAGTAATAATCCTGTAATCTGTTCCTCAAAACCTTCCAGCGAAGTGTCCACAGACTTCCTGAAAGCCTTGATCCTATTGGTTACCCATTGTGATAATTGACAATTATCCACACTCTCCTTACACCCAATCTCCTTCACATGATTAGACACCAACTCCAACGGACCTTCCATGGCTAAAGGTACCACAACTAATGGCTCGTCACCTCTTTCACAAAACCTCAACCTCTCATCAAATTCCCATATCTCACTCTTTGACCCAGGAACCACTGACGAAGACTGTGCTAGCCCCTCAACCTCATCTGCCCAACTAACCCGCTGCCCTTCATCAGTAATAGAAACATTATCTGGTACACATTCTCCCTCCAAACTTGAGTTGATTGACATACAGTCTGAAGAACGATACAGTGACAATGGAAGCACTAATTGTCTGCCATCACGCAATTGTAATATCCCGTCTTTAGAATTATCCCAAAACTTATCCAAGTCTCCAACCAACTCCCTAATAGTGGAGCCAAGTAAATGAACTCCCTCAAACTCAAGATCATAATTTGTAGTGGCCGAACCTTCCGAACCCACAAAATCCTCTTCCCCATTTTCCTTTGCCATCTGAGGAGTCAGTGACATCAGCTCCGACACCATCGGATCACTATAGGTTGGTACCGATTCACTGGCTGCCTGGACCACCCCCACTGGCTTGACTAACATGGTGGAGGGCTGGGTCTGATTGCTCCGACCACCATAACCATCAGCACCCACCACTTCTGGTGCAATAGTAGAGGACACGGTGGCCGAGGACACCACCGGCATCAACATTGACCCACTCGAGTTGCCGATCGCTGATATCAAGTCGTGGGATGTGTGGGCCACCACCTTTGGTCCTATTGGCAAGGTGGGTGTCACCTTTGGTCTTATCGGCACGGTGGGTGTCACCTCTGGTCCTATCGGCACGGTGGGTGTTGGAGCGAAAAGGGTCGGGCTGTGCTGACCACCCTTACCTGCAATCATTTCACTCCTACCTGAGCTCGGGTTAGCTAGACAGTTCTGATAAGAAGTCTCCAAAGCCTTTGGGCTACTAACAGAACACTCTCCAGCCTCAAAATTACATGGGCTTGACAAACCCATGCCCAAAGTAGACTTTACACTTCCCTGAAGACCCACTGCTGTACTCAAGTCTCCGTGGGCTTTCTGATTACATGGGTCCAGCCCCACTGTTTGCTTCTGAACATCCTTATTTTCCCTTGCTACCCAATTACCAGCCTGTTTACCATCCTTAACTCTATCCCAGGAGACCCGCCTCTTTCCAAACTCATTCACATCCACAATCAGCCCTCTCCCTAACCAACGTGACTTCCTATTATCACGAAACTTTCCAAATTCAACAACTTTTGAATTCGAATTAAACTTCAAAGGAATACTGAATTTATTTCCTTCTGGGATTTTCTCCTCTATGATATTCTTACCATTAATTCACTTTCCATGTAATTAAAAACCAAATCAAGACATTGAATTCGAAAGAAAATCATGGGATTGATTGTTAGAGAAAATTGTAGGATTGAGACAATCAATATGTAATTCAAGTTTAAATTGTTTTTTACTTTTGTATGTAATCCTATTGTAAATATGGATTCCATTGTAATGTATTATCATGAAAAGTGTATGAGAAAATGTAGCCCTTTAGGCTCTTGTCCCGTGGTTGTAGGCCATCAAGCCAAACCACGTAATGCTCTATGTTCTTTCTCTTTCTCTCTCATTGCTCCTGCTCTCACATCTCTAAATATATTCTATTTCTCCTTTAATTTCTGCAATTATGTAATCACAATTGTTGTTATTACTGTTACTTTGCTTGATGAAAATATGTACTTGCTGTTGTTTTTGATTATCAGTGATCCAGAGATTGCAAATGTTATAGTTACTGCGGGATATTGGGGCCTAAAGTTTTGAGACCTACGGTACATATGATGTCTCTACTGTTTACATTCTCATTGATATGCTTTTAGCCTTTTACCAGTTTTGAGCTTTGATGGTTTTGTTGCTCACATTCCTTTCATCTGAGTAAAGATGCTTGGAATTGTATACAATTTAATTTATTCCACAAAAATATTTGAATATCTGGGTAAGTAGAACTTTAGTCAAATTTGTTGCAAGTATTCATGATATACTTGTATGCTGTGCACTTGGTTTATAGTAAGTCCTTTTAAAGTACATAGATCGACATTTTTGAGAAATTAAACTTCAATAATTTTCTATATACTTTGATTTGGGATCCACAAACTTTCATTGGATGATTTTGCTACGAGGGATAAAAGTTTCTTGTAACCTGAAAATTATAGTCTCTGAATTTCTCAAACTTGCCGTTTTATAATGTGTCAGCTTGTTTTGATGATATATTTTAACGTGTCTTTATTTCCTAGGGGGAGTAATAAATGACCACAATCTGCAGCAAATTGAATCCTAATTCTTAATTATTGGTTTGGAAGGCACTCATCTAGCATTTAGAATTTAGTTCCATTGTGCTTAATGTTGTGTACTTGGAGGGAGCAAAATTGGCGGATTTTTGAGGACATGGAAAAATCCGATGACCAGTTGCTCTCTTCTTTTAGTGACTCTCTTTTTGACTCGTCTAGAACTTGGGGACTCACCTCTAGTGATTCTTTCCCTTTGTTCCGTAGTTCTCTCCTAGGCAATTAGCTTTTTCTTTGTCTTTTCGTTTATTTTTCTGTAATCTTTGGTCTGCCCTATGCTTTTTTTGCATGAGGTAGTTTTTTGAATATACGTCTTTCTTACTTATTAAAAAAAAACATAATGGTGTCTTGGCCGGATGATAAAGAGCAATCATAATGGAGCTGAGACGCCATGGTTGAAATTCTGTCATATCTATTAAAAAATGGAAAGTTAACAGATATCCTAACGGCATTGATTTAAGAAATATTTTTAAAAACTTTTTATGGAAAAAGAAAAAAGCAACTGATATTTTTGATAGCTTTTTATTTTTCTCATGAAAGTAACATCAAATTTTCCTAAAATGGTCCATTAACAAATGCTCTAAAGGCACCCTGTTAATCGGACCCTTTAAAAGAAAATCATAATTAATATATTTTTGTTTTATGTCGCATACAATTTATTGCTTATGCAATCCAACAAGACAAAAATAACACCATTTATCCAAGGTGACCCCACATGTGGCTCACATGGTTCCTAGGTAGGCCCTTACATAATGGATGGTTCTTTTGGTACAAGAGTTGTAAAAGTATCTCAGATAACTTGTTTACATAAGGGATATGGTCCTTTTAGCGGGGAGGAGGTAGAAATGTCCTCATATAACCTTCTTAAGCTTCACTGCCAGTGCCAATGTTCCATTTTGCCTGGATTTTGAAATTACAGAAATAGCCATGTCCTATGGATGATGAAATTTGAATGTGATGACTAGCAGTATGCATGTCTTTGGGGAACACAGACATTATTGTGCACAAATTTATTGTTTTAATTAGTCATATGAATTATGCTTGTTGCATTTACTTCATATGAATTATGCTTGTTGCATTTACTTCATTGCTTTGTTTTGAGTAATTAAACTTCACTTCAAGGTTCAAAGTTTTAATCGATTAGTAAGATAGGTTCTTTAGTTGATTTGACTCATTTCCGCCTCCTAGTTAGTTGACTGTCATTTTTTTTTTTATCTAGATAAGATTTCCCCCCAGTTTATTAAATCCCTTTTTGGATACCAGTATCTCAATTTTATATTTTCCAGAACTTTGGAAGTACTTAAAATTAACGTTAGAAATAATATAAAACTTTGAACTTAAAGATTGCATTCTTGGAAACTTGATCTGATCCTGCAATGAAATTTCTTGCTTTGTGTAGGTTCCATTTATGGTATTTTTTTTGCATGTTGTCATGATTTTTAAGGAGAGGAAGTGCTGAGATTTACAAGTTCATTTACGAAAACATTGAAGCTATGGTATCTCAAAGTTACACGGGGACTTGATAATTAGTTGGGATTAACATTTTAGAGTTTGATATGTTTAATTTATCAGTAGTGGTATAATGGCATGCCATACTCAAGCTATAACATTAAATTGTTTGCGGTGATCCATTCCGTCCTTTGTGGGACCTCAATCCTGTGCCAAGGAACATATATAGTTTGGATTGGTTGCTAGTAAACTACATCAACCTTTTCTTTTTAATATTCAAAATTATATCTGGATCTGCTCTAATTTTTCACTATTAGCAATTTGTTTCATTGCATTTTTAATTTTGCATTCAGAAGGTATAAAAAGTGAGATTGATAGACCCTAAGAAGTTAATCTAGTATATTCTAAATGCCAATGAGATCTAGCTCAAATGGTAAATGCTCACCTTGTAGGAAGAATTAGGTAGAGGATGAGGTTGTGGGTTCAATACCCATTGGGTGCGTAACTTATCAATAAAAATATCTATTACAATCTGAATTGCCGCTTGCGTACATAGTAAAATCTAGATTGTTAGATCCAAAAACCATATCGAGTACATTTTAGTTTCTACACTCCATAGAATGTTTCCTTGTTTAAATTATGCATCAGTTGATTGAAACTACAGAATACATACATCCTAATCCTTCCTTTTAAAAATGGCTTATGAATATTTCTGGATTGGCCTTCCTTGTAAAATTTTTAAGCTACTCCTCAGGCAAAATAATGGATGATTTACTATAAAAATTTTATGCAAATTTGTGCAGTTATACATTGTCATCCGAAGTAAAATTTTATAGTGGATGGATGGTCATAGTTTTCACCTTTGATTGCATCACCTAAAACTCTGCTTTAGGTCAATTGAACTGCTAATTTCCGGTATCAATTATCCACCAACTGTTGAATTTTGATTTTGAATGTCAGGCATGGTTGCATATTGCAGTGCAGATGGCACTGTTCTCCGTTTCCAGGTGAGTTTTAGTTCCTGCTATGGATCTTTTTCTTTTTCTTTTTCCTTTATTAATTGGTAAGTTATGCATGAACTAAGTGGGTCTTGAAAATGTTAAAATATGACATTTTTTTTTTTGGACCAACTTCTATTTTACTTATTCTTGATAGTATAGGGCAGAGGAATTTATCAGTTAAACTTGTCTAGTTACAAGGTCCAACTTTTACCTGATCATGATGAAAATGCAAATCAAAATTTTTTTTTATGGCTCATGTTCTAGGGACTAGGGAGTCTTTTAGCACTGTAAATTATCCACAATTCAGATTATTGTGTTCAAGAACTCATGCTTTGGCCCAGTGGTTGGACACAAAGGGACCCCTCTCTAATAAATATCCTTCATTATTAGGATTAGAGACATAAAAGTGAAATATATAATAAATATATGCAGTTCTAAGCTGATGCTAAGGTTTTAATAAATATGATTGTGTAGTGTTTATATTAGCTTACAAGCAAAGCAGTGGACAAAGTTTTCTCACGAAATCGGACCCCACATTTTCTTTGTGGGTCACTAACGGAAGAGGAATTAGCTATCACAATCAACACTCCATTACCTAATACCCCTTTCCTATTGAAGAATTCACTTAACAAAAGTGGGGACATCCCTTTATCCATGCAGGAGATTTTATCCGAGGCACAACAGGTGAAAAGAGGAAAGGATAAGATGGCAAAAGGTCTTAGCATGGATGCTCAAACTTAGGTAAGTTTTGGCAATTACATTACTACATGACTTTTATAAGCTAGCCGTTGCTTTTTTTCTTCTATACTTCTTCCAATTGTCATGTCAATCTTATTGCAGCCCTTTGTTATGGAAATGACCCTGCTACAGAATCTGGACCCGAGGCAGCATTGACATTAGAGCAAAAGAGACCAAATTGTAGAAGTGGCAGTAACAAAAATCGAGAAGATGACCAAGCCTTGGTATGCAGAGATGAAGAGCCACCAAAAACAGAGGGAAAAGAAAATGGAAAAATGGAAGCTCGGACTAATGAAGTTTTCCCTCCGAAAATGGTAGCAATGTATAAGGTAAGGTGGAACATGAACAAGGGTAGTGAGAGATGGCTGTGCTATGGTGGAGCAGCTGGACTTGTACTTTCTCAGGAGATTGTTTTGTCTGATTTTGATAGGAAATTGGCCATGAAGAGATGATGCTAGCCCCTAATTGTTCATGTAATCTATTCTGCGTGGGTGGATGCATGGGTTTTTTTTGTTGCTTCCCTGCACTTTCAAGTGCAACCGACCTGCTATGGCAGTGTGGAATTATTTATTTTACTATATTCAATTAAAATATAGTAAAATAAATAATTCAACATATATAGTTGTTCTTTTAAATATGATTTTTTTTTCGATAGTTAGAACAAAGAGGGGGGATTTGAACCTTAGACACTAAGAGGTGCTAACCAATTAAGCTACAAGACTCTTGTCTTTTAATTTTAAATTAATTATACGAATTTGTATTATATCCAAACATATGTTCATCTATGGTTTTTTAACCATATATTTAAAAAAATCTTTTAAAACCTTCAAATAAAACCCATATATACTTGGTATATATATTTAATCTTGTTACAAACATATTATTAGTAAGTTACATACCCATCCAATGGGTTTTGAATTCACGACTTTGCTCTCCACTCAAACTCACACTCATGAGAAGAAGCATAACATTTGAACTAAAGTTTATGAGCTCTTTAGTCTTGTTTCCACAGATTTTATTGAGCCAAGATCAATATTGTATTAAAAAAACTCAATCAATTAAAACTCTAAATTGCTTTCTTCTTTTGATAAAAAGTATTGTAAGTGTGTTGAATCATTATTAACAATAAATTTTTGCTAATAGCTTGAGATTTTAACAAATCAATCTCTAGCATGGGAGATTTTCAATGTTAGTCACTTCATCTTACATGATTTACACACCAAATAATGTCTCTCTTTATACATTTTTGTCCCAAATGAATTCACATTTACAAAAAATTTTCACTAATGATATTTTTACGCATAGTTGGTCATATAATATGCAATACGTATTGAAACGTGTATTAAAATTTATATCATAAGAGCATCTTAAAAGTTCTCTCATAAATCGTATGACGTAAAAGTGTGTATCGTATATATCGAAAAATATATGAACATATAGTTTAAAATGGGTTTTTAAGTGAAATTATTGGGCTACAACTATTTTTGCCCAATACAAAGATTTATATAAAATTATTGGGCTACTAGCCCACTACCACTTTAGCCCAATATATAGTAAGGTCTGGCACAAGGGGTTTTTTTTTTCCTAAAAATTTTAGACCACATATTTATCCACTTTCAAATTTTATTTTCCTTGTCTCTCTCTCTCTTAGACAATGATTAGTATGATGAGGAAAATAAATTTAGTTTGCTTTATATATATAAACACATTTACATTTAATAATTTGAGTATGGATGTTATGAATATATTTTCATGTTTTGTTTATTCTCTCAAATATTATATTCCTTCCGTCTCACTTTTTTTGTCCTCTATTCAATTTAGAGATGTCCCAAAATATTGTCCTGTTTCTAAAAATAAAAGTCATTAATTTACGAATGTTCCTATTATATCTCTATTAATTTATTAATTCAATTTTTTGAAATTTTTTTTTAAGGGTAGTTTTGGAAACTTATACATTTTTAAAAGGTCGACAAGACAATAAATAATATTCCCTTAAAAAATTTGACTTTTCAAACAGGACAAAAAAAGTGAGACGAAAGGAGTAGCATAAGTGATCATTAAAGTAATAATTAGTTGCACATGTTCCAATTTTATAATAAATATAACATTTAATTTTTTTTTTCAAAAATTTTATATAGTATTCGTATATTTTATGATACATGAATTATGATACAATCTGTTATACAATATATAAAAATGAAAAATGATTCATGATATAATTCACATTTTGACAATTATGAATTTACTTCTATTAATATTTGATAGTTATGCATTTAATAATGATAAAAAATATAAAATCATATTTAAGATTATTATGTAATAAAAAAATTAAGTGAATTAGCTATCACCGTCATTAAAAAAAAAAAGAGAGAGATGTTAACAAAAACTAAATAAGTAATTTGCATCTTAAAAATTAAAAAGAATGATTTTTAAATAAGAAAATCTATTATATAGAAAGTTAAATATAAATATTATTATAAAAATTGGTATTTAAATTTTTATACATAAAAAATTCCAAACTTAAATTCATCACAACATGTTCTTTAACTATTAAATTATTTGTTTTAGAAAGCAAAGAAGCCACAACGCTCTTTGCCGCCACTCAAATAGTTTTAAACGGTCACTTTGTCCTCCAACTGCTATTGTGCTTTACTGAAACTATGCAGCAAAGCTAAGAAGCTCCACTCCCACATTATCAAAGCCTTGGTGAACCCAGAAACCTTTCTCATATACTAACGTAAAAAGAAACGTCATGTTTTTGAGTTCTCATCATTATTAGCTAGAACATTCAAGTACTGTACATTAGGGCGTCTAACACTCATAACACGTAGCCTCAACCATGCCCATATTTAGTTATTTACAATGTCTAGCTTCTGAGTTCTGTCTACCAAAATCTCTGTGCTCAAAGCTCAGCTCTTCCTTAGAAAGTTCTGTTTTTTTAGGTGATGGATCAAATGGGCCGAAATTCCAATGAAAAAGTGGGCAGACATCACATATGCAAACCAAGAGGTAAAGGTGGTCTACTAGGACTAAGGAGGATGAGGAATTTCAACAATGCTTTGCTTGCAAAATTGGGAAGGGAATGTCTTGACAGAAACTTTTACTCAATCCCAAAAGCAAATTCCATCTTCTGACTGTGGAAGCACATTTGTCACAGTAGGAATCTCATCAAGAGAGCAAGCTGTGATCTCACTACAATTATTAGTTGTGGTAAACAAATACTACAAATATTTTTGGTGTGGTTTTGCCTGAAACAAAGAAACATTGATTCTTCTACCCTAGTAACAATGCCCATGCCTATCCAGCGGAATGAAACATCTTCAAAACACCAATTATCAAATCTTTCATCCTCAACCTCATATTATTTAGTAAAAATTACATTTTAATTCCTAAAGTTTTGTAAGTAACAAATCAAACTCCTAGGTTTTAAAAAATAACAAATTAAACACCTATAGGAAGAACTTCCAGTGCTGTTACGGAATGCAAAACCAGCACATTCAGATGCAACTGACATACCAAGTTTGAATGACTTACAAATATCTTCCCTTGAAAATGGTGATCATAGCCGACTTCATTTTAATTGAGATTAAGGCTAGGTTGAGTTGAGTTAAATATTAAGCGAGGGCAATTTAGATGTATTAGTTAAGGATTTTTTTTTTAATAATTTTATTTATTAGACAAGATGAACAATTCCAAGGATTCTGGGATACAAAAATATAGAATGGGTTTAAATCCAACAATAAAGGAGAAGAATTCGTTTGAATTCTCTGTTTTTCTTCTTTGGATTGAAAATAGGACACCGTATGGAAGCAAATTATCTAAATGAGTCAATTTTCATAACAGAGATCCTAAGGGCTTGATGTCAGTTTTACATTTGTCACAGAGAAAGATTGATGTCAATTTTCAATAATTTCATCACCACCGCACACCCTTGGTGTGATGGTCACTCTAAAAGTTGTTTGTGGGGTGTGGGGGGCAAGGGCCGGGGTTTAAGTCTCTAGAAGGGAACTTCACACACATATATACTTAAATTAGGTTAGAGTAGAATTCTATCTTGTATAAAAAAGAAAAAAAAAATTTCATCATTTGTTCTTATGTGAATAAATGATAAAGAACTGTGCATTATCGAGTGTGCTACTCTTTTATAAATTGCATATAATTTATTGTATCAAGCTCAGAATACATTTAGGCCCGAAGAGTTTCTAAAATAAAAAGATGTCATTAGTATTTCACTATTTTCCCTCTTCCAATTACCCTAGTTCAATTTCATCTCTTACTACAAATTTGAAATATAACAGGTTCAATAGCATTTCAGTATCCTCCTCTTTTGATATCTCTGGTTATATCTTATCACTCACAACAAACATTAAATACACTTGACCCAGTAAAAGACTGTCAACCATAACAGTCAATACAGAATTTTACAAAAGGAGGAAAAAAGGGTCCCAATATAAACAAGGGTAGCATCATAACATTTTGTGCTTGATTAGGACACATTCTAAATACCAAGTCATTACAAAACAAGCTAACATGAGAAGCTCTTCGACACAACTCAATTACAGACTTTGAGTAACCAGGGAAAAAATTCTCATTTTAAAAATTCCAGAAAACTTGGTCTCTTTTATTATTTAAAGCAAAAAATTACAAATGCCATTAGAGAGTTTAAACTTAGATGGTCTTCTTAACAACAGTGCCATTAGAGAGTATATAACAACAGCGCATGAATAAGATGTATCTACAAAGCCAAAAGTACACAAACATAATTCTTCTTTCATTGAGAACTTCTCATTAGCTAGTCCTCCTGTATGCACTCATTTTCCGAAGTTCAAATTTATCATGTTTCTGACGATTGTTCCTCCGACCTCTCAAATTCTTAAGTTGTGCAAGTCCAACCTTGGTACATACAAAACTGGGAATTCCAACTTCTCAACAGTTTTCCTACCTTATCATCTCAATCCAATGTCTTTGTTATAGTTGAAATTGCTTTACAATTTTTATAAAAGGCTCTATCAAATTAGCAAACTCTTCTCTTGCTTCTTCCAAATCATAACAAGCTGTTTGCTCCATTTTTTGCATAGGATAAAAGTATTTTTCCTTTCTCAAGTTCTCATAAAAAAGAGGTGTTGGTTTAAACCAAAAGGACTATTTTTTTGCCAACTTTACAGGATACATTTCCTGAGTATCAACCTCATAAATTGATATTTCAACAAAATGCCATTCTTTCAGAGCTTTATGGCTATCCTTATTCATGTTAACTAAAATGTACTTAAACTCCTTGAAAGTGAAATCTTGAGGCCATCCCAATAAATATGATCTGTTGTAAGTCTAATATAATCCTAAATGGCCAAGAGTTACTACTTTCTGACAAACTGATACAAACTTCCTTACCATTGTTACTACAACCATCTTCTCCTACGCCACTTCCTACCCTCCATTTTCTTCATCATGGAAATGAAATAGAAGTAAAGTAAGAGAGAGAAAGGGTGTGGAAAATGCTAAATCATTCAAAGACAAAACCGATTTAGTGGATGTGAGTTTACATGAAGTCCATCAATAAAATGCTATATCATTCAAATACGGCACTGATTGTCTGGGGCTATGCTCTGAAATTTATCTAAAGAGATTAAAAGCCACTGAACTTTAAAATATCCAATAAAAAAGCAAAGTATGACACTACATTGATTTTTTTAATCAAAGTAAATGTTTATTTTATGATGTTGTAGATCTCAAGCAACTCAATTTTCAAATAATGTAATCATCACTTGGAATAAAAAAAATACCCATAGTTTGGGATACATGTATATAGAGTTTTTCATCACAATACCAAGCATCTTTTGGAAATGCTTCTGCAAGTGACTGAAAACTTTTTGCACTAAAATTCTCATCCCTTCCAACTAGAGAAAGATAACCACGTACCAATTTTCCAATGGAAAACAGGTGTAAATTTGCTTGAAACAAAAGAAACATAAGATTCTACTGCCCTAATAACAATGCCCACATGATAGCCATTATCATTGGTTCCATAATTCATAACCAACAGATTTGGAACGTGTCTATTTTTTTTATAAGTAATAATTCAACCAGTGCATCGGGAGTACAAATGAAAAAAGTAGCAACCCAAATGAAAAAATTCACCTTAGTGGGTACTTTGGGCTTCCAGATGCTTTTCCAAGGGAAATTTTCAACTTCAGAGGGGGCTAAAACTCTATAATGATAAGACCTAACTTCAAACTCACTGTGAGTAGATGGCCACCAACATAATTTATCCACTCCCATTCCATCCACTTTAGATGAATACAAAAGATCCAAGAAAATAGAGAGAGATTCCAATTTCCAATCCTGAATAGCTGGAAAAAAAAATTAGCTCCCAAGAATGTCCAGACCAGATGTCATTTTACCAATAACAAAAACCTATTCCCTTATTCCCAATTATTCCAAACCTTGATTAAGTACTGAACCATATCAACTAGGATGCAATCTGAAGCCAAGCAGAAAAAATGTAGTAGCTAAACAATAAAAAGAACAAGATATTAAAAATGAAAATATTACTGTTCCATCATGGCATCCAGCAAGCAGGTAATCATGCAGGGGTGAAGCTGACCACTCCACTGTCAGAGGGATGCTACATAACAAAACAAGAGTTGAGTGCAAATCAGCCTTTAATCATGGAAAGAAAACCAAATAACAAGGTCAACAACGATGGTTGTGTGTAGCAAATAGTTATAGGAACTTGTTACAATTCAACATTAATTAAATATGTCCAGTTCCCTGAAGGCTGTTGCAAAAAGGGAAGGAGATTCTCATGTTCTACAAACCCTCTACCCCATTATTTATGGAGGGAAAAAATGCCTGTTGAGCTAGAGCTCATTTCCAAGATAATGTTTTGTTCCATTTCAGTAAAATTCCAAAGTATTCAAAATTCCAAAGTATTCATCAAAAAGGTAGAAACTGCACAACCTCTGTATGCCACCGTGTTTCAAGATGGAGCATCTAAATACAGGCTCCAATTTTACAAAGCGGGGATCAATACCTTCCTGATGCACAAAAGAATAGATAACTTTCATTGTACGAGGAAGAGGAACCTCCCACCTGCATTGATAGATGTAGTGTTGGCATAAAAAAGATACAAATTACAGAATGTAACAAAAATTTTAGAACTATAGAAGCATGCAATTGGTGCAGAAGATTGATGTAATATGTGGACATAATCAGAAAAGGATACTGGTCAATATTATTTCAATTTGTTGCAATACAACAATTTTACAACGTTAAAGTAGTTTGATATTCAAACTAGGATAATTTTTTAGATTTTAATTTCACTTAACAATGCCCACCTTTTGACACCTCTACACAATATACTTCCTATCCATGCATTTCATTTCAAATATTGTCATTTCTGGAAAAAAATTTTGGGATAAGTAGAAGTTAGACTGCCATTAATAAGAATCCAATTCATTGAATTCAAAAATCAATTGATTCTTCTTTACAAACACATGACCAAACTCCTCTTCATTCCACTTCCTTAAATCCTCTTTCAAGACTTTAAGATTTGGAACATGACATGACACTGCTCCAACATAGAAGCAATATTCAATGACTCAGAATTGATGTTTATCCTTAAACCAACCTTGAGAAGGTGTAAGTCCCAGTCATTAATTTCCCGAAGGACATTACATTCCAACTTCTTGTCCCCCCTCGCCCTATCTTACCTGAAACGATTCCACTAAAGATTCTCTATCAATGGAACTAGCCTACAAGACAGGAAAAGCCACCCTCAAAGGCTGATCTCCATGCCAATGGTCATTTCAGAACTATCATAGCCAACATCAAAATTAATTTGCTATAGAGATCTATCTCATATTTATCCTAATGCTTTTTCCACATACTACATCCGTGTCTGGGGAGTGGTGGGGGATAATACTGGATATCTGGAGGTTACCTAGCTTAGCCACTTTGCTTGATTTAATGAAGCAACCTTATCACATAGATGCCAGCCTTGACCATTAACTCTAGATGTCCTTAACAGAATCTATTATGCCAGGTGCGGTAAAACCATACTGTCATAAGGCAATAACAAGAAAATTCTTCTTTTTTTTTTTTTTTTTTTCCTGAACTTCAATGCCTTTGGTGTAAGAATATGAGTGAATAATATGACTGCTACTAAAATCGTAGACAACAATGCCAACAACAGTACATTCTCTTTTAGTTACAATCCATCTTCAATTTATTAGTGTCTTATTGTTCTATTTATTTATTTATTACAAATTTGTTTCTTAAAAAAAATAGTAAATCTCTGACATAAATAGTAGACCTTTGTTTTTCTTCCACTTTTTTTTTTGGGGGGGGCGGGGTGGGGGGTTGTTGAACAAGTGAGCTATTTGACATGTCAAATTCTAGATAATAATACAAAATGGATAATTTAAAAGCCAATTAGACTTGTAATACATTTTATTGGTGCTAAGTTCTATGACTCCATAGCCTACAATAACTTGCATTCAGATTTAATTCCACCTTTACCTAACCATCCTCTCATTGTTCTAAGAATCTTATTTTAAGTTTCTTACGTATAAGATATTAGTGAAGAAATGGTGGGAAGGAAACCAATTTCTGGGAGTATCTACCTAACACTAAAATTGAGCTATAACTCATCAATAAATTCTAATACCTTCTACGAGTGTGCAAAGCTTTCCTTGAAATATCCAAGCTATTATAGCATCCAAAATTGAAGGACTGTGCCAAGTATAAACACTTAAGAAGTCAAATATAGCTCTTGTTCTCTGTTATTCTTGTGCTGATCAGCCACATTAATAAGATCCAAGATAAGCCCTTTCTATTCCATCTACAAAGCATTTCACTTCAAGTGATACCAATCATATTATCTCCTTGCTTCTTCCATTTTTCATATAATTCCTCTATCTTAGACCTTTTCATCAAAGAAAAACCCTCCATCTCATAAGTGCTAACATCCTAAGCCAGATGAAGGACAGTGTATGACCCAATATAGTTATCCACAGAGATCCAACTTGAAAAAACAGAATTGTTGACTTAAGCACTCACTAATTTCAGCCTTGATTGTCATGATAAAACAGGGTCATAAAATGAATTCATGAGCTGCACTACTATGAAGCAAATGACTGAATTGATTAATAAATTTGACAACACAAATAAGCTTTTCTCAAAGGGGGGAAAAGTAAAATGAAAGTTCCCCCTTAACTACACAAATAGACCGCCATGATAACACATTAGATTCAACAACAAAGAACTAAGGCTAAACCCAAATTAAAAATAAACAAATAAAAATTAAAACAACATCTGTCCTTCTATAAACAATTATCATGAATGCTAAATTATAGTGGGCACTTTGATAGACCATTGTGTCATTGAGGGTTGTCTTTACAGTCAAATTATTGTGTAGCATCTCCAAATAGGTGGCCATTATATTTGTAACTTGACGTTTGGATCTTCCCCAATAATACATTTGAAATGAGCTGGATAACTGCAATCTTCACAGTAGTAAAACCATTGTTTGGGATCTCGTTCTTCTTCACAAATGTCACAGTAATACTCATCGGAGTCATCTTCAGGAGTATAACATAGAGTGAAGGGATGCTGATGTTGGTAGTACCATGCAGTTTGTGGTAGTGTAGCACATTTGAAGTCTAGAACAAAATCACAAGTGGTACAACGGAATACTCGGTATCTTTCAGTACCACAAATACTACACTTCTGTGCATGGTTTGTGATTGAGAGGTAAAGACGATGCTCATGACAGGCATGACTAAGTGTGTTTGAAGTCAAACTACAATGAACATTGAGATCAAAGTCGCATCTTTGACAACGGTAGCTAAAGCCATTGCAGCGCTCGTAACAGGCATCACACCGAAAAACATATTCTGGATAACTATATTTTTTAAAAATGAGGGTGAGTGGGTGTTGATGAAGTGGGTGTCGTTTTATTTTGGGTAATTTAGTACAAGATATATGAAGAAAGAAGCTACAATTGAATTTGTCACAACTGTAAAAAGATGGAGGGAGAATAGCTCGTACGCACCCGTCGCAAATTTTGTTATTTGGAACCTCATCAGTAAGCTTTAAGTGATGCTCATGGCTGAAGTGTTTGATTTCTGTGGCAATTTGAGTTCCGTCCTCCCCCACAGTGGTTTTTATGACTTTGCAAATTTCTGAGTCAACGGATTGATCGAGCTTTGAATCTTTTACATTTTCCAGCATAGCTTTTGACTCGGCGGACTCCTCCTCTTTAAGTTCCAGCAAATTTATGTCCTCCATGTTTCCCTTGGCCACAGCACAATGGAGGTGGGCAGCGAAATCGCATGTGGAGCAATAGTAAAGGCCATAGTTTGTGTCCACTTTTAGAAAACAGAGTTGACATAATTGGGAGTTGGATTGATGGAGTTGAAGAGAATGGATGAGGTTGAGGGGGTGATTGTGCCGTACGACTTTTAGTCTGCCTGGGAAATTAGTACATCTTGTATGAATCCCAAAACCACATGAGGTACACACATAGGGCATACCTTTGTCTTCTTTGCCACAAAGGTCGCAAGTGAACGTCATCAACTTCCAGAAGGAGGTCAATGGGTGGTGGTGGACTTCAGTTGCTTCCGTAGTGGGCGCTAAAGAACCACATTTGATGTGAAGCTTAAAGTTGCATCGGTAACAAAAATAACAGTATTCCCAACGCATTTCTTTGCAGACATCGCAATTGCTCTTTTCTTCCTCAGGCTCATGATAATATGTCTCTTCGTCAAAGAGAATAAGAGGATGTAATGGGTGCAAGGGATGGTGCAGCAACCCAAGGGGTAGTTCCGCACATGATTTATGATGATAGTACCATTCGCATTCTTTACAACTGTAGCTAGGACCCAATATTGGTTCCTTGCACCCCAAACACACTTCGCCGTAAATTCTGTCTTCATTGAAGACCAACGGATGCTGCGGATGGATAAAATGTTGAAGCAGCTTCATCTCCTAATGACATACACAGACACGGTAAAACAAACGGAGAGGGAGAGAAGTGCACGTTAGATATTTGATTGATTTAAGTGTGGGAGCATTTGTTTTGCTCTCTCGTGTTTTTGTAAATAGCAACAGATGTAAACATAAAGGGTGATAATGTTAGCATTAGGGGCTGGGTCGGCATTTGGGCTTCGTGTTGAAGCTTCCAATCTGGATAACCCATAACACATGATGGTGGGCTTGGTTTTGCTTAAGTTTATTTTTGGGGTTTCGGCAATACTATGCGCATGTGTTGTTTTGTGGGCTTGTTAGTAACACCGGATTGTGGGCTTCTTTTTTTGGGCTTTCATGAATTAAATGAATTGCTGTGTCAAAACATTTTTTTTATTTAATTCTTGTTGTAGTCTAATATTTTGTTATTATACATTAAATTTTTATACTATATATTACCTTCCTCCCTAAAACATAATTCACATCTTCTCTTACTATTATCACCTAAATTATATTAATATTTATTTAATTCTAGTTTTCATATAAAAATATATTATTGCTTATTTTTGCAATGTAAAAAATGGAAGGCAATGTTAGAGAGTTAAAATTATTTAGATATATATAAGTTTGTTTTTTAATAATTTTTTTAAAAAAAAAACTAGTATTTTCAAGTAAGGATATGGTTATATTTGAACAAAGTGTAGGTTTTTTAGCAAAATATTATTTTGGAAAAAAGTTATCAAGTAATATAATTTTGTAAAAGCTACCTAATTTATACAAATGATTCACATTTTCTCTCACAATTAATTATACCTAAATTATCATATTATTTAATTTATTTATCATAACGATGTATTTTCATTTTTAAAATTTTTAAATTAAAAAAATAAGAAAAAGTAGTAAAAAATATTTTTTTCTAAAAAAATTAAATTAAAATTCTATTTTCAAATTTTTAAACAAAAAAATTTCAGAAAAATTTCAAACGATGAAATGGAAAGAAAAATAAGAGAAAAGGTGTCACTCGATGAAGAAGACGGCCACGTTTTAGAAGGTGATGGCAAAAATGCAAAAACAAAGTTAAAAAAGTTACAACATTTTTAAGAAGCATTTGAGTTTTTGTGATATATATATATATATATATATATAGAACTCTTTTGAGGTGTTTGTTACCTTGGGAACGCTTTTGAGACTCTCAGTAGCAGTTTCATCTTCATTATCATCTTCTTCTTCATGATTGTCTTCTTGATCATCTTCTTCTTCATGATCATCATCATCATCATCATCTTCTTCTTCTTCTTCTTCTTCTATTTCATGATTATCTTCTTCAGTAGTCTCTACCTCAGCTTGTTGTTCTTTTTGTTGGTTTCCAACCTCTTTCCCTTTCTGGGTCTACTCCTCTTCACCTAAATTTGCTGCCACTGAGTCACCACTTTTGCCTTTTGACTCGCGCAATTGATCCATTATATAGCTAGCTAAGCAATTAATCAAATTAGTTTTTTTTTCGGTTAAATTTCTCAAGTATTTTTTTTCTTTAAATATTTGAAATTAATATTATTTTTAGTTTTTAGAAAAAAATATTTTCTTTATTAATTTTTTAAATTTTTAATCAAGCTGATCTATTTCATCATGTTTTTCAGACTTAATGTGATTAGGCATTATAAACTTAGTAATAGACAAAAGAGCTCAAAATTATAGGGTTTGTGTGTGTGTGCGTGTGTTGGTATTCCTAAATATACTAAACAAATATCTTGATAGTGAATTGCTTCTGATTGTTGTGAGTGATATACCTTTTATCAAGCAACATTAGACGTAACATGAACTAAACCCATTTGACAATAAATATCATTAATTCAAGTGCAACTTAACAAGTAAATAGGCCAAATTTCATTTGTAAAATTTATAAGAAAAATTAAGCAAGTAAAGCAACCTTATGAACATTAGTAGAAAAACACATACATACAAACATACTCGAAGAATCAGCCATCGATACTGATAAGGAAAAGCTTCTAAGTTATTCTTAATTTTAATTTTGTTAATACGAAGTTCATATAGAGCTCATCTACAACTTTTAGTATATATAGACTAAATGGTGTTACTTTCAAAAGATAAAACATATTAAAGTTATTCCATTGTGCCAAAAATAAGAAGCATCTCCAACACAAAAGACAACAAATTAGAGAGAAAAAGAAAAACTTATACATAAAGGCTCATACTTGCACTCTCCCAGTAAAGTTTCATTCTCACACCATCCTAACTAAATAACTCTCTCCCCCTTGGCCCACAAAAAAGACAGCAAAAAAAGAAAAAAGAAAAAAAGATTTTATAGGGTACTCCACTTAAAAGTCTCATACTTGATACTTGCAATTAAAGGCTAAATATTTTTTTTTTAAAGAGGAAATTTCATTAGCTCCACGTAAAGGTTTTTTTTTTTTTTTTTTAAAGGTTCATACTTGCACTTGAAAGTATTGAGAGTGGTTCTAGGACCAAAAAAATATTCTACAACTTGTTGTCACAACTTTGACATGGCAAGCTGCAAGTAATTGTCTATTAATTACACATGAACCTACCATTTATAATACTAGATTTTTTTTTTCAATATTAAAGGTGTTTTGTGGGTGAATAATGTACAATAGCAAAAGTATATGTCAACATCTTTATGTAAAAATTTACGGGTAAGAGGGAATCTGACTTAAGCAAACTAGATTCATATGCTTTTCTCTCTCTCTTTTGCTTTTTATATATTCTTATTACCTTAAAATATTATAAGATGTTAATTTTACATATTTAATTTCAAAATCACCCACATTATTCATTTTAAAAATATATAAATATACAATATTGTTACAGTAACTATGTAAAAGAAAATCATTGTCCTCAATTGAACCAGAAAAGCCATACTTTTTTTTTTTTTTTTTGATAACACACAAAAGTCGTAGTTAGGTATATGGGAGCTATAAATGGGGATAATAACATAGGAACATTGAAACACTGATCTGACATTTCCCATAAGCTTGCCCCCCTCACTTAGGTTTGCCCAACTTTAATTTGTTTCTAATTGATAAGGAATTAAAAACATTTCCTAAGACCGTAAGCTAAACCTTTGAATTCAAACGCTTTCTCAAGAGTCAGGTAATCCCAAATCCTTTCCAATGCCTTCCTAATATTGCAAGTAAGGATATATCCTAACAATTTTTTAACACAAGGCAAGATGAATATTTTAATAGGCATTGCCTTCAAGTTACACTTAAGGTAACTTTTACAAAATTATACTACTTTTGTAACTTTTTTCCATAATAATATTTTGCTAAACAAATTATTTGTTCAAATGTCATTTTTGTATCTATCACGCTTCACAAATATCAAGGTGATTGGATACTACAAATTCACTAATCTATATATCAAGAACTCAAATTAAGGAAAAAACTTATTATATAGTACAATTTTGTAAAAGTTGTCTTTAAGGGTAACTTGAACAAAATTTCTATTAAATTTCAAACCAAAAATATGAATATAAATAGTTATTATATTGCAACGTCTAATATTTCTAGTAATATGAATTTCTATTCCTAACATAATTTCCATTGAATGTACTAAACGTGGCCTCAAATTTTTTTTTTTTTTTGGATAAGTGTTAGTCAATTATAGTAAGAATATGAATTTTGTCTTTACATTTTGGACGGGGAAGTCTAGAAACATGTGAGAGGGTGTTAAAATATTGGTAAAATAATTAAAATCTTCAATTTTCTTTTTCTCATAACACTTCCAAACTAACATTTTTTTTTTCATTCACTTACGAGATATTATTCGCCCATCTCTCTTCAACTTATCAATATATGAGATTCAATCTCTTAGGGTTGTCATATATTTTTTAGTCTTCTTTCTTAGGGTTTATTTTAACATGTTGCTTTGAAATAATTTCTTATCCTAAAAACAAAGCAAGATTAATTCTAGTGCCTTAGTGGGTGTAGACAACACCCCCACCCCCCCCCCCCCCCCCCCCCTTTTCCCACCCCAACGCACACAAAGAAAAAAAAAAGATTCTATCATTAGCATCAAGCATGGCCTTGTAAGAAGTATATAACACTACCATCATTTGAAAATTCTGAAACTGGAGGAAAAAGTAAAATAAAAGCAATAAGCTTGCTAAACAACATACAAGTCAAATGCTTCTCTCTTATTTGTCAGGTATTCCTTTTCTATATTATTTTTATTTTAATATTTCCTTTCATTGACAAGGAATAAAAAATAAATGAATAAAAGGAAGAAGAAGTAGAAGTAGAAGAAAAAAAGATAAAGATAGTGAAAGAAAAGTAATGGGCCTTCCTAATTAATCTTAAATCAAGCGCTACTTTCCCTTTCTTACCATTTCTTTTTCTATATTTCTATTACTTTTCATATTTCCATTTGTTTGACATCTTTTGTGATTTTTTTCATGATGAATGACATTTAGAAACCAATAGACTTTGAGGAACTATATAACTTTTATGTTTTCTCAAAATATATTCAATTAATTCTTAAAATCAATCATTCCAAATATAAAAGTTATATTGCATGTACCTAATCCCGTTAGAGCATTATTCACCTTGTTTACTATAAAGAAAATGGTAAATCATGATATTTTCAAACTTCATTAGTATATTTTAATTCCTTTTATATGTTTACAATTTTTTAGATTATATATATATAGGTTTTCCTTTTATATGTTCTAGTTTGTTTAGAAAATGAATTTATAGAATAGGGCTGGGAGTTATATACCTTAAATTGAAACTAGAGCATAGGCAAAAAAAAATTATTGAAAACCAATAGATACCTTTATAAATTTGTGTATATTTGATAGGGCACAGCAACTCAAACTATGCTCACAAAGTCCTTAGTCCTCAACTCCTCTATTGCTACGATGTCTCCAATCTCATGTGCTACCCAATTTGATGTGCAAAAGTAAGGATTATACACTATAAGAAAGCAAGTGTGAAAAAGAGTTTAAGAAGGGGAATAAATGTGTGGACAAAAAAAATTGAAAATTGAAATGATGGTGGGGATTAGTTTGGTTTATTCTCGCCTTATGCTTACCAAATATTAAGCTAATTTGTCATGCTCTTCAAATATCAATGTCACTAACTAAAAAGACTCACTAATATATGACAAGCTTTTATTTTGTGTGTGTATTTTTGTATTCCTAAATATACTAAACAAATCTATATATATAATAATAAGTAAAACTGAGAGACAATCCAATTAGATTTTAAATTAGAATTAAATTAGAGTCTAACTTTATGCTATGTGTCCTATCTAATCTAAGTTTTTAATTTTCTGTGCCAAGTGAGTTAATTCAATGTAAAAATTATATTTCAATTAGAGTTTAATTTTGTACTATGTGTCCCATCTAATCTAAGTTTTTAAATTTTTGTGTAAAATGAGTTAATTTAGTGTAAAAAACGAAGAGTCTAATATAAGTAGACTATAAAAAAAATATAACTTTTGAATGATTTTATATTAATGAGCCTTTTTTTGTATAACTAAAAACAATTCAAGTTTATATATATATATATATATATATATATATATTAATAGCCAAAGCTAAGAGAAAATCCAATTAAATTCTAAACTGAAGTCTAATTTTGCACCACGTGTCTCATCTAATTTTTAAATTTTTGTTTCAAGTGAATTATTATGTGCAAAAATTGAATAGTCTAAATTCAATTAGATTTTGAATTGAATTTAATTGGAGTTCAATTTTGCGCATGTGTTCCATCTAATTTTTTAATTTTTGTGGTAAGTAAATTATTGAATGCAAAAACAGAAGAGTCTAGATCTAATTAGATTCTAAATTATATATATGTAATTATGATTGTTTTTAAATGTATCCGTGCATATGCACGGAGTTACACAGTAGTAAAAATAATATCATGTACCTTTTATCAAAGTTGCATTAGATGTCTCATTAACCAAACCTATTAGCAATAAATATCATTAATTCAAGTGAAAATTAAGAAGTAAATAAACCCAAAATTCATTGCATTTTTAACATTTATAAGAAAAATTAAGAAAGTCAAGCAGCCTATTGTTTATGCATAGTATTAAAAAACCCATAAACATACGACAAAAGTTGGAGAAATAACCATCAATACTTACAGGAACAAATATCGAACTTTGGCTTTAAAACACCCTTAGGGAAGTTTCCAAGTTAGCCCTAATTTTAATTTTGTTAATGTGAAGTTTATATGGAGTTCATCCAAGCTTCTACTATATATAGATTTGATGGTGTTGCTTTATAAGGATAAATTTATCAAATTCCATCATGACAAAACAAAAAAGCATCTTCAACACCATAGACAAAGAATTGGAGAAAGAAAAAGAAAAGTAGATGCTTGCCTTCTATATGCAAGAAAGCAAAGAACTTGTGCTTCCCAACCTAGATGTATATACTAGTCTTCTCTTTTCTCTAATCTTTTTTTTTTTAAAGAAAAAAAAAAAAACTTTTGTTCATGCCTAGATGTCATAAGAATATTTATTCCCCCCCCCCCCCAAAACATGTCTACACTAACATTTTGTTGTTATTCATTTTATGAAATTTATTTGCTCATCTTTATTTATGTTATACATCATCACTATTAATGCTATTGTCTCATTTTCCTCATCTCATTGTTGTCAACATCACCTCCACCATCATTCACTACTATTGTCGTTACCACCACTACCACCAATAACATAACGGTACCATACCATCACCATAATCAAGTTATTATTATCATCATTGTTATAATAGCCTTAATTTTTTCCCCTTTGTTTATTTTTTTTTTAAAACCATCACACTCTAATTTTTTTTTTTTAAAGACCTACTCTAATTATATAAAAAAAAGACCTTTTGAATACCAAATTCTAAATTTTTAGATATACTCATTTAATCAATGAAAAATTAGCTGGTATGTTTAAAATTCCCATCATTTAGTAAATTCTAAGAATTTTTGGAACTTGGAAGTCCTTTTTTTTTTTTTTTTTTGCGATTACCTTTAATATGTTGTTTTAAAAATATTTATTATGTGTAAAACAAACCAAGCTTTGGTTTAGGCTTAAACACCCTTTTAAAAAAAAAATTATGAACACCACCCCAATTTCACCACACACACACATTATATATATTGTCATATTCCTCTCTCACAGTCACATCAAAGTTGTACTTACACCATCCTAACAAAACACCCCCACCCCCTCCCCCCCCCCCCCCCCCTCCCAAAAAAAAAGGAAAAAAACATTTTGATGTATGTTCCCCTCAAAAGTCTCATACTTGCAATTGAAGGCAATTAAAAGAGCAAGATTTTGTCATTAGCACCACGTAAAGGCTTATTCTTATACTTGAGGGCTATTAACGCGGAGAGTGGGTGAAGGTGAGCAACCTACCCCTAGGAATATATATATATATATATATATATATAAAACTCCACATAAAGGTGCTTACTTGTACTTAAAGGTAGAAAGACATTCTGACTCGTTAAGCAAACTAGATTCATATGCAAGGGTGGTGGCACTTGTTGTTCAGGCGGTTCAAATGAACCCCCTGACTTCAAAAATAATTTATATGTAAATTTTTTTTATTAGTTTATTTTATGCTTAAAAATATTTTTGCATACATTGGCTAAAATCTTGCACACCCTGATCATAGATCAATACAACCTAAAACTAAACAATAGTTAGACATTTAGTGTATTATTTATGTTAGTACGTAATTGAATAAAAAAATAGTAAAGTTAGCAATTGTTCAAATATTTGATTGATTAAGTAGACTATTAGTGTAGTATTTATGTATGGATAAATATAGATGTGTGGGATAATCAATAATATGGTGTCAATGGGTTGCATTTTATCATTTTAGTTTAAAATATATTTATAAAAATAATGACAATTGCATAAAAATAAATAAATATTATTCAAACTTAGCAAAATAAAATGGTTACACCTAATCATATTGACAACAGATAATAAAAACTGATAATGAACTAACATGTAACGATTTTAAAATATGAAAACTCGTAGAAGTTGTAAAATTTCATATATTTGCATTTTTTTGGTGACTCGATATATTCAAGCTTTTTTTTGTACTAAATTTTATTTAATTTTAAATTTCTTAACGACCCTCCCTGAAAAAAATTCCTAAAACTGCCACTGTTCATATGCCTTTCTCTTCTTTCTTTTTTTATATTCTTATTACCTTAATGTTTTCATTCTCTCACATGATGACTTTTTTTTTTTCTTTTTTTTTTTTCTCCACTTGACTATATCAAAAAGGCATAAATACACTTTTAGTCCCTACATTTTGACTTTTTTCCATTTTAGTCCCTACATTTTAATTTTACCATTTTTAGTTCCTAAATCAATTATCGCATTCCATTTTGATCCTTTCTGGTAGCCCACTCCCGGAATTTGCTTACGTGGCAACCAGAAGAATTAAAATATTATAAAAATGCCACATCATCCATACACATCAGCATATAAATTTAAAAATTTAATTTATTAATTTTAACTAAATAATAAAAATAAAAACAAAATTAAAAACTAACATGAACCAAAGCTCATCAACTGCATCTGTGAACCTAGACCAAAGCTTCCACCTATTGCATCTGTGAACCCAGACCAAAGCTTCCACCTCTTGTGAACCAAGGCAATGACGATGGCTCCAAGCAGCCTTGGCGGCCACGGCGACGGCTTCAGGTGGCCTCGATGGCCATGGTGACGACTTTAGGTGGCCTCGACGGCGGTGGTTTAGAGAGAATACTTGATCTCGGTCTCCGTCTCGGCCACAATGGAGCTTGCCGGTCTCAGCCTTCGTCCCGGTCTTGGCCACAATGGCGCTCGCCGATCTTGGCCACCGTCTTAGCTTGGGTTTGTTGACAGATCGGTGGGTTTGGATGGCGGCTTAGGGTGATTTTGGAGTGGCGGCTTGAGGTTTTGGTGGACAGGGAAGGATCTTGCGGCAACGCTCTTCTTCAGATCCCAGCGAGTCCACCTCCACCACCGAAGCGGCGGCTTGTTGTGATCTCTGTTTTTTTTTTTTTTTTCATGTGTTGTGATTTGGGTTTGTGTCTGTGTTTGTGTTTGATCTCTGTTTTTTTTTTTTTTTTTTCGTTTGTGTTGTTGTAATCTGGGTTTGAGTTATTGGTTGCTGGGTTTGTGTTTTTGTAATCTGGGTTTGAGTTTTTGTTTTTGTTTTTGTTGCTGGGTTTGTGTTCTAGTAATATGGGTTTTAGTTCTTGTTGCTGTGTTTGTGTTCTTGTAATCTGGGTTTGAGTTTTTGTTTTTGTTGCTGGGTTTGTGTTCTTGTAATCTGGGTTTTAGTTTTTGTTGCTGGGTTTGATTGGGAAGAACAACAAGGTGTAATTTTAGTCCCTATATTTCTTTTTTGAAGAACATGTTCTTCATGATGACTGGGGGAAGAACATGAACATGAACATGATGAAGAAGAACATGAACCAGAATTCTTTTTTAATTTAATTAATTTAATTTTTTTTTACAGATCTGTTTTTAATTTTTTTTTATTTAGTTAAATTAATAAATAATTTTTTTAATTTATAAGCTGACGTGGCAGTTTTAATAATAAAATAAAAATTTTATTATTATTTTAATAGCCCGGCTGCCACCTAAACAAATTCCGGGAGTGGGCTACCAGAAAGGATCAAAATGGATCGCAATAATTGATTTAGGGACTAAAAGTGGTAAAATTAAAATGTAAGGACTAAAATGGAAAAAAAGTCAAAATATAGGGACTAAAAGTGTATTTACGCCTATCAGAAATTATGCTTTAATGAAGAGAGAGAGAGTCTACTAACGAGTCTAAAACTTCTGTCCCACTTTTCCTGTATCACTTTATATTCCACAAATAAAAACTTGTCATGTGTCAACTTGCCATATAATGAATTGTGAGTGGAGAATAATAGTGGGTTTATAGAAGTTTACATCTTCATAACTTACAACTCGTGGGTAGGGATGGCCATACCCATTGGGTAATGGATATCCAACCCTACCTGATCCAAATATTTCGGATAATATCCAGTTCTTCATGGGTAGAGCTTAACAGAGTAGGGTATGGGTATTACCCGAATTGTTCAAGTAGGGTATGAATATTATCCAAACCCGACCCATTAAAAAAAAAAAACCTGAACCCTTTTCACCGTCACACTCAGTTCTATTCTTAGACTCTTATTCTATGCTTAAACAACGAAATTCTCACTGTAAGGAATTTCTTCATAAGTTTGGAAATTTTGAACCCTCTCCCACTAAGTCACTGATCCTTCTACAGAGAGTTGCACCATCAATTAGTGTTAGTTCTTCAGCAAAACTTGAAAAAAAAAAAAAAAACACTAATTTAAAAAACACATAACATGAACGTATCCTAGAGATTATGCAGCTCATGAACTGTTGACTCTTTTTCCAAGAACTATACATTGACTTAAATGGCAGAGCTCACAGCTACGTTAAATTACTCAGGATAGAAATGCTGGGATCTCTCTGTTAACAGCATAATTCAAATGGATTTAGATCACAACTAAAAGCTATACTTTAAAGAGATTTAGATAATAAAAATAAAATAAAATAAACCCAAAAAAAAAAAAAAACAAAAAAACAAAAAATGAAAGAGAAAGAGAAAGCACATACAATCTCTGAAGCTGTTTCCAACTTTGACAAAAATTAAATGGGTTTCGAGTTTCGGGTAGGGTATGAATATTCATGAATAATAAATCCGGGTAAAATTCAAATATAGATATTAATGAGTATTGATATTCGGGTACTAATGGACAAATATTTCGGGTAGAGTATGGATATACCCGACCTATACCCTACTCAAGCCATCCCTACTTGTGGGATGGCGAGGTGTGACAAAAATTGTAATATTTTTTTGGGTAAATTCCACAAATCACCCCTAAGGTTTGTGATAATACCAACTAAGTCCAGAACATTTCAAAACCTACCAATTTCGTCCTAAATGACAATTTTATCCCTGAACTAAAAAAAAAAAAAAAGTCAATTTTTTTTTTCTCTTCTTCCTCTGGCTCTTTCATCTCTCCCTTTCTTCTCTGAGTTTCAAAATCTCAAAACTCCCTCACATTTCTTCTCCCCCGAATGTCCTCTCTCTTTCTCTTACTCGCCAACTCGGTCATGACTCAGAGCCAAATCATCGACTCGCTCACCTCCCACATCTCTCTCTACCATTCCCGCACCACCGCCGACTCAGATCTTCCTCCGCTCCAAAACTCAAACCCTAGGTCCTCAATCCTCAAATGGTTCTCGTCTCACCGTCCACCAGCGCCAAGCTCACATCACTGCCGTCGATTCTAGGTTCGTCCAAGTCCTCGTCAACATGCTCGGCAAGGTCCGAACCCACGGCCATGGCTCCTTCATTGTCCTCCCCGATATTCCTTCCTGCGATGACCTCCCCAGCTTCTGCTTCAAGAAGTCGCGCGGCCTTCCCTCTCGTGTCGCCGAGTCGAACCGCTCCGAGAGACTCGTGTCCGAGTCGGTTCGGCTCTTCTCTTCAACCGAAGGGGAAAGCGTCAGCCAATGCTCGTGCTCGATTCGGAGCCTCGATACGGAGACGGTGAGTGAGGAGTTTGTGGAGGATTTGGAGAGGTTGGAGATGGCGCTGAGATTGGCGTGGTTGAACTGTAATAATGGGAGGAAGAGAGGGGTGAAGTTTTTTTTTTTCTGAGATTTTGAAACTCAGAGAAGAGAGGGGGAGATGAAAGAGCAAGAGGAAGAAGAGAAAAAAAAAGTGACTTTTTTTTTTTTTAGTTCAGGACAAAATTGTCATTTAGGACGAAATTGGTAAGTTTTGAAATGTTCTAGACTTAGTTGATATTATCACAACCCTCAGGGGTGGTATGTCGAATTTTTTCTATTTTTTTTTTGTATCACTGGCGGTTAGCTTTCCTCGAGTAAAGGGTATGCCATTTTTATCTGTTTTCTCTTCTCAGTGGCAATTTTGTAAAAAAAAGTGATCCCTAGTTCGAAACCCAACAGCCCTACTTCTTCTTTTTTTTTTCCTCCTCCGCGCACCACCGCTGCAAAACCAGTGAAGGAAAACGAAAACAATGGAAGAGGAAGAAGAACCCCTCCAATTTCGAAGCTATTTACCATCAAACGCTCAATGAATAAGATTAAGAAGGATGCTCCAGTTGCGGAGAAACCATCGGATTGCAATGGCGATAGGGTTGTTACGGTTTCGGAGTTCGATTATTGTGTGGACAATCACTTCAGAGCCATCAAAACCATCTCTAAGCTCTGTGGAGAAGATGATGAAGATTATTATGCTCTTCAACAAACTGAAATTCAGCGTTTGTCTTCCTCAATTTTCTTCTGCAACTGTTTCTAAGGTAAATTAGAAAATTTTTCCTCCTTTCTCTTTTCATGTAGTTTGGGGGTGGGTGGTTTCTTGTTACACATAATTTTTGCCAATCAAGTCCCTCATTTGGTTGATTCTATTGAATTTCTTTCTTTGTGATATGTTTTCTTTGGAAAGGGCTTTGACACATCTGTCGAATCCAGGTATTTTTCCTAGGACTTAGCTCTCGTAGTTATGAATTTTACACTAATTTAAAGAGGAACTGTGAAACTTTTAAATCTTACAAAGTTTTTTTTGGCGACAATGTTTTTATGTGTATGAGAACTTGTCAAAAAAAAAAAAAAAATGTCACTTATGGGGAAACTATCTTTGCCTTACTTTTTATTTACTTGAACTCCTATGCAATTTAACATTCTTTGCATGATTTGGTTGTAGAATGAATTCTCAGAATGTCTGGAAAGTATATGTGTATCCAAATATTTCAAATGATAATTTCTTTAAAGAATCATCTAGTTTGATAATTAGGGGAATGTTGAAATTTTCTTTCTAATTGTATGCATGTTGAGTGGTAGTGTTTGCCACTACATTTTCCATCTGGTTAGGGGTGACCCTTTGAATTACTAAAGTGTCCTTAATGATATGTATGTCTTGATTGGTCAAATGGTAGTTGACAATTATTTGAATGATGCCACCCTATTCACCAGCCCATTATCTACCGAGGTTTATTTTATATTTTGCACCTCTTCTACTGCACTGCTCATGTGAACAGATTTAGAAATAATATATTATCTCTGATGATATGATGTTGCTCATGCTTAATGCTTGTTTCTTTCCTTAATCATGTCATGTGCTAGTATTGCACATAGTTATGTTGCTTGCTCAATTGTAATTGTAGGTTGGTTCCTTTTCTTGTAGACAGGAATTTTTGGGTTGTGGCTTCTTGTAGCAAGTTGAAAGAGTTTCTTTCATTTTAATCCTTATTTTATTTCAAAACATATAAAAGTAAGACGGAAATTCTAGCTTTTCTTATGTTTTAACTTTTAACTGATATTGTTATTGCTGAATTTCTGACTGTTTGGCAATTTCTATGAATAAAATCATGTTTAAACTTGTTGGTGCATTGTAAAATTGCCATCTATAGAAACTGTGTAATTGATGATTGTTATGCACATTTGCTAAATGCCTCTCATCAGATCTTGCTGCAGCAAAGACTTTGTTATGTATGTTGGAGTGCATGTTTGGGCTTTGGATTGGTGTCCTAGAATCCATGAAATGGCTGACTATCATATTAAATGTGAGGTACTTGTATCCTTTTTCCTTCTATTCCTTGTGTGTGTGTGTGTGTGAAAATGTTATTTTGTTGAAATTCTTTTTGGGCATTTGTGTAAGCTTTACTTTTAATTGATACTTGTCAAAATAACGTCTCTGCTATGATGTTTAGATAGCTTATCCTTTTTTTTTTTGGTAAGTAAGAATTATTTTATTAAAGAGAAGATTGCTTATCCGAAAATTATGTTAAGAAATTTGATATTGGAATTCATTATCATCAGGGAAACCTTGCCTATAAATCTTTGCGAGACACTTTAATGCATATTTTATAATTGCTTTTAAATATTATTAGACATTCAATTTGACTTTGGGAATTGTTGGGGAGGATTTGGAAAAAATTTATAATTCTTACCTGATTGATACTTGAACATTTAGGAAAACTTTATCCATCTATGATATTAACTACAAAAACAGCATTCTGTTTTTTTTTTTAATCTTTGTTATTCTGTATTATTCCCAGTTGCTTTAAAAGGAGCCACACATGCTCACATGTATGTTTGTTTGTATGTCTGAATGTATGTGTTCTAAATGTTATTTGCAAAAGGCGACATCTTTTCTGTTATTTTTGGTTAGGCAATGTACCATTTAAGGAACTTGATGTAGTTTCATTTAGGCAATTGTTTGTGATATTATGGGTAACAACTAAAGCGGTTAGTTGGGATAGTTAGAGGACATTGTCCTCATTTGTCTTGTTGAGCATTGTTCCAGATTTATTGCTTTGTAGCAAAATTTTGTTTGCAAGAAAGAAAAATTAGATAGACTGCTTTATTAGACTTTTAGATGTTGTGTGGTTTGATTTTATGAAGAGAATTTGTGACAATTTATTTTGATTATTCACGTTAAATCATTTTTTTTTTTGTGACTTCTTTCTGGTTTCTTGCTTTCCAGTTTATTGCAGTTGCTGCTCATCCTCCTGGGTCTTCATATCACAAGATTGGTGCCTCACTTACTGGTAGAGGTGTAATTCAGATATGGTGTATTCTAAATGTCAGCATAAATGAGGAAGAGGTGCCACCTTCAATAGAAAAGTCAAAACAGGGAAATAAAAACAATGGGGCCATGAAGGACGAATCAACATTATCAAAGAGGCCTAGAGAAAGGCCTAGAAAGAAGCCAATTGAAGAAAATGAGGCCATAAAAACTCAATCAAAGAGGCCTAGAGGAAGGCCTAGAAAAAATATGATAGAAGAATCTCTTGGTATTTTGGACTGCAACGACCAGTATGTTCAAGCTCTTGCTGTTCAACTCCCAAAAGATTTATCAGAAGCACATGCTGTGGATGGGGTTTCTAGGAATGCCCAGTAGCCAGCTGTACAAGAAGAATGTGGTAAAAAACACAAACGTGACAAGCGAGCAGCATTTGCATGTGATCCAAATCTTGAAAGTCCTTTACATGGAAGAAAATTGAAACAAAAGAAACAAGCAGGGAGTCACAGTGATAACACAAGTCCGCTGTTGTTGACATGAAATGAAGACATGGGATCTTCTGTTTCGAATCATCAAACACAACATAACTCTGGACAGGAACCTGCTGCAGGTGATAATGTGTCACCCAAAGGTTCCTTGGGAATTCACTCAGGAAGTTCCTTGATTTCAAAGGATGTTGCTTTGCCAAGAGTTGTATTATGCCTAGCTCATAATGGTAAGGTTGCATGGGATATCAAATGGAGGCCTTCTAATGCATCTGAATCCAAATGTAAGCATCAGATGGGCTGTCTTGCTGTCTTGCTGGGGAACGGATCTCTGAAACTGTAAGAAGTCTGCTTCAATTGTCCAGTCTCCATGTTCCTTTAATATCCTGTCTCAATTTCTCTTGCCCATGTCTATTTCGTCCTTTCTAGATGGTTTTTCAATTTCTTCTTTTCTCTTTTATTAGTTCAATTCTTTTGAAGTTGTTGGATCCCTTTCCTTGTTTGAGAATCTCCTCCCTAAGACCTTTTGAGATAGGTTTGTAATTTCTCTTTTCCCTTCTATTAAGGGGACATTCAAGTTTACTTTTTAATTTATGATCTATGTTAGTATGAGGTTATAACTTATTGGATGCATGTAATAACACCCACTGTCATGTTGAGGTTTCAAATATTTGCATGTGCGCACACAGAGAATATATACTTGGTACAGAACTAGTTTCAATATGTCAAATGCTAAAAATAACAATTACAATTGAGAAATTACAATATTACTTATCCCAAAAAAAAATTTCCAGAAATGACAATATTTTGAAATGAAATGCATGGATAGGAAGTATATTGTGTAGAGGTGTCAAAAGGTGGGCATTGGTAAGTGAAATTAAAATCTAAAAAATTATCCTAGTTTGAATATCAAACTACTTTAACGTTGTAAAATTGTTGTATTGCAACAAATTGAAATAATATTGACCAGTATCCTTTTCTGATCATGTCCACATATTACATCAATCTTCTGCACCAATTGCATGTTTCTATAGTTCTAAAATATTTGTTACATTCTGTAATTTGTATCTTTTTTATGCCAAAACTACATCTATCAATGCAGGTGGGAGGTTCCTCTTCCTCGTACAATGAAAGTTATCTATTCTTTTGTGCATCAGGAAGGTATTGATCCCCGCTTTGTAAAATTGGATCCTGTATTTAGATGCTCAATCTTGAAACATGGTGGCATACAGAGGTAGTGCGGTTTCTACCTTTTTGATGAATGCTTTGGAATTTTACTGAAATGGAACAAAACATTATCTTGGCTTATGAATATTTCTGGATTGGCCTTTCTTGTAAAATTATTAAGCTACTCAGGCAAAATAATGGATGATTAACTATAAAAATCTTATGCAAATTTGTGCAGTTATACATTGTCATCCGAAGTAAAATTTTATAGTGGGTGGATGGCCATAGTTTTCACATTTGATTACATCTCCTAAAACTCTGCATTAGGTCAATTGAACTGCTAATTTCTGGTATCAATTATCCACTAACTGTTGAATTTTGATTTTGAATGTCAGGCATGGTTGCATATTGCAGTGCAGATGGCACTGTTCTCCGTTTCCAGGTGAGTTTTAGTTCCTGCTATGGATCTTTTTCTTTTTTCTTTATTAATTGGTAAGTTATGCATGTACTAAGTGGGTCTTGAAAATTTTTAAGTATGACATTTCTTTTTTTTTTCTTTTTTTTTTTGGTTTTTGGACCAACTTATATTTTACTTATTCTTGATAGTAGAGGGCAGAGGAATTTATCAGTTAAACTTGTCTAGTTAGAAGGTCCAACTTTTACCTGATCATGATGATAATGCAAATCAATTTTTTTTTTTTAATGGCTCATGTTCTAGGGGCTAGGGAGTCTTTTAGCACTGTAAATAATCCACAATTCAGATTGTTAGTGTTCAAGAACTCATGCTTTGGCCTTGTGGTTGGACACAAAGGGACCCCTTGCTAATAAATATCCTTCATTATTAGGACTAGAGACATAAAACTGGAATATATAATAACTATATGTAGTAGTTCTAAGCTGATGCTAAGGTTTTAATAAATATGATTGTGTTGTGTTTATATTAGCTTACAAGCAAAGCAATGGACAAAGTTTTCTCACGAAATCGGACCCCACGTTTTCCTATTGAAGAATTCACTTAACAAAAGTGGGGACATCCCTTTATTTATGCAGGAGATTTTATCCGAGGCACAACAGGTGAAAAGAGAAAAGGAAATGGTGGCAAAAGGTCCTAGCATGGATGCTCAAACTTTAGGTAAGTTTTGGCAATTATATTACCACATGAATTTTATAAGCTAGCCATTGCTTTTTTTTCCTCTAAAAACTTCTTCCAATTGTCATGTCAATCTTATTGCAGCCCTTTGTTATGGAAATGACCCTGGTACAGAGTCTGGACCCGAGGAAGCATTGACATATTCCAAGAGCAAAAAGAGACCAAATTGTAGAAGTGGCAATAACAAAAATCGAGAAAATGACCAAGCCTTGGTATGCAGAGATGAAGAGCCACCAAAAACAGAGGGAAAAGAATGGAAAAATGGAAGCTCGGACTAATGAAGTTTTCCCTCCGAAAATGGTAGCAATGCATAAGGTAAGGTGGAACATGAACAAGGGTAGTGAGAGATGGCTGTGCTATGGGGGAGCGGCTGGACTTGTACGTTGTCAGGAGATTGTTTTGTCTGATCTTGATATGAAATTGACCATGAAGAGATGATGCAAGTCCCTAATTGTTCATGTAATCTATTCTGTGTGGATCGATATATGGGTTTCTTTTGTTGCTTCCCTGCACTTTCAAGTGCAACCGTCCTGCCATGGAAGTGTGGAATTATTTATTTTATTATATTCAATTAAAATATAGTAAAATAAATAATTCAACATATATAGTTGTTCTTTTAAGTGTGCATTTGGCATGGCTTAAAAAGTCAGCTTATTTTACTATTTAACTTATACTTGTTTGGATGAAGGGAGAGTCGAGGGTAGTAGAGTAGAGGGAGGAAGAGTAAGTTAAATTACCTTATTTGGATGTTTTTTAAGGGTAGAGAGGGAGAGCCCTGAAGGGGTTTGGAGGGATTTTAACTACTTCTAACTCCTCATTTTTTTTTCTTCAAATTGGAGAGATTTGAAAGGAGAGTAGAACATAGAAATGCTTGTCCAAATGAATATCAAATTTACCCTTACCATATTAATAAAATTACAAACTATGAAAAAGGCTAATCATTCGCCTATCCTTCAATTTTAAAAACATCTAAACAAGATGGAAGATAATCATTCCCCTGTCCTTCAATTTTAAAAACATCTAAACAAGGTGGAAGATAATCATTCCCCTTTATTTTTCTTTCTATTACTCTTCTCCACTCTACTCCCATCTACTCTTCTTCCTCAGAACTTTCAAACATAGCATAAGAGGTGCTAACCAATTAAGCTATAAGGCTCTTGTCTTTTAATTATGAATTTATTATACAAATTTGTATTATATCCGAACATATGTTCATCCACAGTTTTTTAACCACATATTTTTAAAAAAATCTTTTAAAACCTTCAAATAAAGCTCATATATACTTGGTAATTGGTAAATATATTTAGTCTTGTTACAAGCATATTATTAGTAAGTTATATACCCATCCAATGGATTTTGAATTCATAGCCGTGCTCTCCATTCAAACTCACACTCATGAGAAAAGCATAACATTTGAATTAAAGTTTATGAGCTCTTTTAGTCTTGTTTTTGTGGATTTTATTGAGCCAAGATCGATATTGTATTAATAAAAACTCAATCAATTAAAACTCTAAATTGCTTCTTTCTTTTAATAAAATGTATTGTAAGTGTGTCAAATCATTATTAACAATAATTTTTCGCTAAAAGCTTGAGATTTTAACAAACCAATCTTTGACATGAGAGATTTTCAATGTTAGTCACTTCATCTTACATGATTTATACACCAAATAATGTCTCTCTTTATAAATATCTAGACATTTTTGTCGTAATGAATTCTTGATTACAAAACTTTTTTACTAATAATATTTTTACTCATAGTTGTCATACAATATGCAATACATATTATATCGTGTATTAAAAATTTATATCATAAGAGAATACCAAAAGTTCTTATGAATTGGATGATACAAATGTATATATCGTATGTATTGAAAGATATATAAACATATGGTTTAAAATGGGGTTTTAAGTGGAATTATTGGGCTACTACTATTTTTGCCCAATACAAAGATTTGGATAAAATTATTGGGCTACTAGCCTACTATTACTTTAGCCCAATAGAAAGGCCTGGCAAAAGGGTTTTTTTTTTTTTTTTTTTTTTTTCCCTAAAAATTTTAGACTACATATTTATCCACTTTCAGATTTTATTTTCCTTGGCTCTCTCTCTCTCTCTAGACAATGATGAATATGATGAGAAAAAAAAAATTTATTTTGCTTTATATATTATATATTAACACATTTACATTTGATAATTTGAATATGGATGTTATAAATATATTTTCATGTTTTGTTTGTTCTCTCAAACATTATAGCATATAAGTGATCATTAAATTAATAATTAGTTGCACATGTTCCAATTTTATAATAAATATAACATTTAAATATAAATTTTTATATTTTTTTCAAAAATTTTATATAGTATCAGTATATCTTACGATACATAATACAATCTAATATACAGTATATAAAAATGAAAAATGATTCATGATATAATTCGCATTTTGACAATTATGCATTTACTTCTATTAATATTTGACAGTTATGCATTTAATAATTAAAAAAAAAAAGTTAAAATCCTATTTAAAATTACTATGTAATAAAAAATTAAGTGAATTAGCTATCATCATTAAAAAAAGAAAAAGAAAAAAGAAAAAAAGAGAGAGATGTTAACAAAAAATAAATTAGTAATTTGCATCTTAAAAATTAAAAAGAATGATTTTTAAATAAGAAAATATATAATTTAGTAGTTGTGGTAAACAAAATACTACAAATATTTTTGGTGTGGTTTTGCCTGAAACAAAAGAAGCATAGATTCTACTACACTAGTAACAATGCCCATGTCTATTCAATGGAATGCAACATCTTCAAAACACCAATTATCAAGTCTTTCATCTTCAACCTCATATTATTTAGGAAAAATTACATTTTAAATCTTAAAGTTTTAAAAGTAATAAATTAAACTCCTAGGTTTTAAAAATATAACAAATTAAACCCTATAGGAGGAACTTCCAGTGCTGTTACGGAATGCAAAACCAGCACATTCAAATGCAACTGACATACCAAGTTTGGATGGCTTATAAATATCTTCCCTTGAAATTGGTGATCATAGCCGACTTCATTTTAATTGAGATTAAGGCTTAGTTGAGTTCATGAGTTAAATATTTAGCAAGGGCAATTTAGATGTGGCAGTTAAGGTCTTTTTTTTTTTTTTTTTCAAAAAAATTTATTTATTAGACTAGATGAACAATTCCAAGGATTTTGGGATACAACAATATAGAATGGTTTCAAATCCGACAAGAAAGAAAAATAATTCATTTGAATGCTCTGTTTTCCTTCTTTGGATTGAAAATAGAACACCGCATGGAAGCAGATTTATATAAATGAGTCAATTTTCTTAACAGAGATCTAGGCTTAATGTCAATTTTACATTTGTCACGAAGAGAAAGATTGATTCATATTTTCTTGAGAACAGAATAATTGAGTGCACCTTGTGCAAATAAAAGCTCAAATCTCCAACTTTTATGATAAGATAACTTGCAAGTTTTGTCTAGAAAATCCTGCAAAGTATAAATGGAATTTGTTGCCATAAAAAGATCACATGTGCGTAAATATTACAAGAAGTACATCATCAACATTCCCTATAAATTTATGCATAGATAGGAGGGAATGTTGAATGAGAGAGGTGTTGTTTTGCTGGAAAAATGACACATCTATTACGCTTCCCACCATATATTAACCCACAATTGGAATTTTTCACTATCAATACTTTTCCTTCCCACTGTAGGTTTATCATGTCCAGGGATGTCAAACCTGTATTTCAATTTTTTTTCCAAATATTTATTGGTTGTATCTTTCTTGTTGCTCACACAGACCAGTTAAAAATATATATTATAAACAGATGGGACTTATACTTGGGATATACAAAATCAGGCATGTGATAGACATGAGTACCATGATGGCCCTCCTTACCGAGGTTGTGCAGCATTTAGTTTGAAACAGTTATATCATTACGAAGGTTTGTTTTCTTTTGGAACCCCTTGAGATTTTAGATACAGGTGAACATAGTGGACAGAATGAAAAGAAAATCGCATATGATAATATATTGTTCTACAATCACAACCACCTTTCTTTATCAGTGTCACTCTTAAAATGCATTAAAGAAAATCGTTCAATTGATGAAATAATCTCTCCTTAAAAAATAAAAATGAAAAGAAAGTTTTCCCAACCATTCAATAATTTCATCATTTGTTCTTATGTGAATAGATGATAAGAACTGTGCATTATCGGGTGTGCTACTCTTTTATAAATTGCATATAATTTACCGTATCAAGCTCAAAATACATTTAGGCCCGAAGAGCTTCTAAAATATAAAAATGTCACTAGTATTTCACTATTTTCCCTCTTCCAATTACCCTAGTTCAATTTCATCTCTTACTACAAATTTGAAATATAACAGGTTCAATTGCATTTCAGTATCCTCCTCTTTTTGATATCTCTGGTTATATCTTATCACTAACAACAAACATTAAATACACTTGACCCAGTAAAAGAATGTCAACCATTAAGCAAGTATTTGTATTAATAATTCATTAATTCTTAAATTTGATAGAAGAAAGAATTAATAACAATTTTAGAACAGACCCAACAAAATCTCATGTTGCACCCTTCAAAAGAGTAGAAGTTCTAACTAGTACACCAAGATGCAACTTTGTAGTTATCATTAGCAACTTCTTTCAGCATGAGGAAATCTAAATTCTAAAAAAGAACCACATTATAACAGCGTAAGAGTCTGCAATCCCCCTTGAAAATTCTGATAAACTTTGCGAGACCCCCTTTTAATGTATTCTTGTGAGAACACAAGAAATGTCTTGTGCATGCTCAAACTGTACATCTTGGTTTCCATAGCAAAGAACAGGTAAACATCTCACGGTTTCAATCTCAACAAAAATTATCCTGCACCATCTTCTAATGTAATACATAGCAGAAAAGTAACATCCATATGGTCTTAACCTAATTCAAGTGTTGTGTAGAAACAGGTTACCAAACAAACACTTCCATCAAACCAATCTTCTATATTGTCAATACTTCCACAGGCTGACATAACAACATTTTATGAATCAAAGAATAGCCGAAAAAAGCTGCCACCCACCACCAAAGAGGCCAAAGGACATTTCTTCAAACACCTTGTGTCCAATAGCTCACCCATGGTTCAAAAACTAAAAACACAAGACCATATTGGATATCATGCCTTGAGAATAAAATGGCCCACATAATAGTCAATACAATGTTTTACAAAAGGAGGGAAAAGGGTCCCAATATAAATAAGTGTAGCATCTTGTAACATTTTGTGCTTGACTAGGACACATTCTAAATAACAAGTCATTACAAAATAAGCAACTCTTCGATGCACCTCAATTATAGACTTTGAGTAACAGGGGAAAAAATTCTCATTTTAAAAATTCCAGAAAATTTAGACTCTTTTTTATTTAAAGCAAAAATTACAAATGCCATTAGAGAGTTTAAACTTGGATGGTCTTCTGATAGATTCTTGTGCTGTATATAACAACAGTGCATGAATAAGATGTATCTAAAAGGCCAAAAGTACACAAACATAATTCTTCTTTCATTGAGAACTTCTCATTAGCTAGTCCTCCTGGATGCACTCATTTTCCGAAGCTCAAATTTATCACGTTTCTGACAATTGTTCCTCCTACCTCTCAAATTCTTAAGTTGTGCAAGTCCAACCTTGGTACATACAAAACTTGGAATTCCAACCTCTCAACAGCTTTCCTACCTGATCATCTCAATCCAATGTCTTGGTTATAGTTGAGATTGCTTTACAATTTTTATAAAAGGCTCTATCAAATTAGCAAACTCTTCTCTTGCTTCTTCCAAATCATAACAAGCTATTTGCTCCATTTTGTTGCATAGGATAAAAGTATTTTTCCTTTCTCTAGTTCTCATAAAAAAGAGGTGTTGGTTTGGACCAAAAGGACTTTTTTTTGGGCAACTTTACAGGATCCATTTTATGAGTATCAACCTCATAAATTGATATTTCAACAAAATGACATTCTTTTAGAGCTTTATGGCTATCCTTATTCATGTTAACTAAAATGTACTTAAACTCCTTGAAAGTGAAATCTTGAGGCCATCCCAATAAATATGATCTGTTGTAAGTCTAATATAATCCTAAATGGCCAAGAGTTACTACTTTCTGACAAACTGATACAAACTTCCTTACCACTGTTACTACAACAATCTTCTCCTACGCCACTTCCTACCCTCCATTTTCTTCATCATGGAAATGAAATAGAAGTAAAGTAACAGAGAGAAAGGGTGTGGAAAATGCTAAATCATTCAAAGACAACACCAATTTAGTGGATGTGAATTTACATGAAGTCCATCAATAAAATGCTATATCATTCAAATACAACACTGATTGTCTGGGGCTATGCTCTGAAATTTATCTAAAGAGATTAAAAGCATTGAGCTTTAAAATATCCAATAAAAAAGCAAAAGTATGACACTACATTGATTTTTTTAATCGAAGTAAAATTTTATTTTATAATGTTGTAGATCTCAAGCAACTCAATTTTCAAATAATGTAATCATCACTTGGAATGAAAAAAATACCCATAGCTTGGGATACATAAATATAGAGTTTGTCATCACAATACCAAGCATCTTTTGGAAATGTTTCTGCAAGTGACTAAAAACTTTTTGCACTAAAATTCTCATCCCTTGCAACTAGAGAAAGATAACCATGTACCAATTTTCCAATGGAAAATAGGTGTAAATTTACTTGAAACAAAAGAAACATAAGATTCTACTGCCCTAATAACAATGCCCACATGATAGCCATTATCATTAGTTCCATAATTCTTAACCAACAGATTAGGAATGTGTCTATTTTTTTTTAATAAGTAATAATTCAACAAGTGCACCGGGAGTATACTAGCTGATAGTTGAGGGATAATTTTAAAATTATAATGATCAATAAGGTCAAATAAATTTGAAAGAAAAAACCTCCCTGAAGCTCTCATCCACTCAAGCAGAGTCTTTATGAAATGCTCTTTTAACTCTGACAATATCTGTTTCACAGCCTTCAAAGCTCCTTGCATTTCTTTCCCAACAAATGCACCACATCAAGTAGTGAGGAATGGCTTCCAATATTGCATAGTTACGATGTCTTCCTAATCGAACTTGCCAACAAGCTAGTAAGTCAACCTCCTAGGCATCACCCACTGGATCCCAAACATAGCCAATACCATATATATCCCACTGTTCTCTTACAATAGGACAATGCAACAAAAGATGATCCACTATCTCCTTGTCTTTCTTGCACATACAACACCACCTCACCAAAATAATGTTACGTTTACTTAAGTTCTCCGCAGTTGAGATATTACCCAAAGCAGCAACCCAAATGAAAAAAGTCACCTTAGTGGGTACTTTGGGCTTCCAGATGCTTTTCCAAGGGAAAATTTCAGCTTCAGAGTTGGCTAAAACTCTATAATTATATGATCTAACTTCAAACTCTTTGTGAGTAGATGGCCTCCAACATAATTTATCCACTCCCACTTCATCCACTTTAGATGAATACAAAAGATCCAAGAAAATAGAGAGAGATTCCAATTTCCAATCCTGAATAGCTTGAGAAAAATTTAGCTCCCAATGAATTGAACCATCTCTGACCTGCAAATGTTCAGCTCTGTAGCTTCCTTGTTTCAAGCAAGACGATACAAGTGAGGAAAAGACTCTTTGAGGGTAGTTTCACCACACCGAATATCCAACCAAAATTTTATACTAGTACCATCTCCCACCTTGTATTTGATATACCAAGAAAATTTGTCCCACTCATGTTGTATGTATTTCCAAAGAATCTTATTTGTCCCACTCACGTTGTATATACCATCAGCCTTCGTGCACCAACCACCCTCCCATTGTTCTAAGAATCTTATTTTAAGTTTCTTACGTATAAGATATTAGTGAAGAAATGGAGGGAAAGAAAAGAAAAATTTTATGGGAGTATCTACCTAACACTAATATTGAGCTATAACTCATCAATAAATTCTAATACCTTCTACGAGTATGCAAAGCTTTCCTTGAAATATCCAAGCTATTATAGCATCCAAACTTGAAGGACTGTGCCAAGTATAAACACTTAAGAAGTCAAATATAGCTCTTGTTCTCTGTTATTCTTGTGCTGATCAGGCACATTAATAAGATCCAGGATAAGCCCTTTATATTCCCTCTACAAAGCATTTCACTTCAAGTGATACCGATCATATTATTTCCCTGCTTCTTCCATTGTTCATATGATTCCCCTATCTTAGACCTTTTCATCAAAGAAAAACCCTTCATCTCATAAGTGCTAACATCCTAAACCAGATGATGGACAGTGTATGAACCATTATAGTTATCCACAGAGATCCAACTTGAAAAAACAGAATTGTTGACTTAAGCACTCTCTAATTTCAGCCTTGATTGTCGTGATAAAACAGGATTATAAAATGAATTCATGAGCTGCACTACTATGAAGCAAATGACTGAATTGATTAATAAATTTGATATCACAAATAAGCTTTTCTCAAAAGGGGGAAAAATAAAATGAAAGTTCCCCCTAAACTACACAAATAGACCGCCATAATAACACATTAGATTCAACAACAAAGAACTAAGGCTAAACCCAAAAGAAAATAAACAAATAAAAATTAAAACATCTGTCTTTCTATAAACAATTATCATGAATGCTAAATTACAGTGGGCATTTTGATAGACCATTGTGTCATTGAGGGTTGTCTTTACAATCAAATTATTATGTAACATCTCCAAATAGGTGGCCACTATATTTGTAATTTGACATTTGGATCTTCCTGAATAATACATTTGAAATGAGCAGGATAACTGCAATCTTCACAGTAGTAGAACCATTGTTTGGGATCTCGTTCTTCTTCACAAATGTCACAGTAATACTCATCGGAGTCATCTTCGGGAGTATAACATAGAGTGAAGGGATGCTCATGTTGGTAGTACCATGCAGTTTGTGGTAGTGTAGCACATTTGAAGTCTAAAACAAATTCACAAGTGGTACAACGGAATACTTGGTATCTTTTAGAATCACAAATACTACACTTCTGTGTATAGTTTGCGATAGAGAGGTAAAGACGATGCTCATGACAGGCATGAGTAAGGGTGTTTGAGGTCAAACTACATTGAACATTGAGTGGATGGTAGCATTTATCACAATTGTAATATAAGCCATTGCACCACTCCAAACAAGCATAGCACGTAAAACCATCTTTGCTATAATTAAGGGTGAGTGGGTGTTGATGAAGTGGGTGTTGTTTTATTTTGGATAATTTAGCACAAGATATATGAAGAAAGAAGCTACAATTGAATTTGACACAATTGTAAAAAGATGGAGTGAGAATAGCTCGTACGCACCCGTCGCAAATTTTGTTATTTGGAACCTCATCAGTAAGCTTTAAGTGATGCTTATGGCTGAAGTGTTTGATTTCTGTGGCAATTTCAGTTCCATCCTCTCCCACAGTGGTTTTTATGACTTTGCAAATTTCTGAGTCAACGGATTGATCTAGCTTTGAATCTACATTTTCCAGCATGGCTTTTAACTCGGCGGACTCCTCCTCTTTAAGTTCCAGCAAATTTATGTCCTCCATGTTTCCATAGCTAGTAGCACAATCGAGGTGGGCAGCGAAATCGCATGTGGAGCAATAGTAAAGGCCATAGTTTGTGTCTAGTTTTAGAAAACAGAGTTGACATAATTGGGAGTTGGATTGATGGAGTTGAAGAGAATGGATGAGGTTGAGGGGGTGATTGTGCCGTACGACTTTGAGTCTGCTTGGGATAGAATAAGCGCATCTTCTATGAATGAAGAAACCACATGTGTTACACACATAGGGCATACCTTTGTCTTCTTTGCCACAAAGGTCGCAAGTGAACGTCATCCTCTTCCAAATGGCTATCAATGGGTGGTCGTGGACTTCAGCTGCTGCTTCCATCGTCAATGGTAAAGAACCACATCTAATGTGAAGCTTAAAATTGCATCGGTAACAAAAATAACAGTATCCCCTATGTTCTCCTTTGCAGGCTTCGCAATTGCTCTTTTCTCCGTCAGGATGATATGTCCCTTCATAAAAGAGAATAAGAGGATGTAATGGGTGCAAGGGATGGTGCAGCAACCCAAGGGGTAGTTCCGCACATGATTTATGATGAAAGGTGTACTCATCGCATTCTTTACAACTGTAGCTAGGACCCAATATTGGTTCCCTGCACCCATAACAAATGTAGCCGTAAATTCTGTCTTCATTGAAGACCAACGGATGCTCCGGATGGATAAAATGTTGAAGCTGCTTCATCTCCTAATGACAAACGGAGAGAAAGAGGGGTACACGTTAGATATTTGATTTTAAGTCTGGGGAGCATTATTGTTTTGTTTGGGTCTCTCGTGTTTTTGTAAATAGCAACAGATGAAAACATAAATGGTGAGGTGAGGATGTTAGCATTTGGGCTGGTTAGGCATTTGGGCTTACTGTTGAACATGATGGTGGGCTTGGTTTTGCTCAAGTTTTTTTTTTTGGGTTTGGGGAATACTTATTAGTGCGTGTGCGGTGTTGTGGGCTTGTTAGTAAATGGCTCACACCGGATTGTGGGCTTATTATTTTGGGCTTTAATGAATTAAATGAATTACTGTGTCAAAACATTTTTTTTATTTAATTCTGGTTGTATGCCAGCATTTTGTTATTATGCATTATATTTTTACTATATACTATCTTCCTCCCTAAAACGTCATTCACATCTTCTCTTACTATTATCCCCTAAATTATATTAATATTTATTTAATTCTAGTTGTCATATAAAAATATATTGTTGCTTTTTTTTTTTTTTTGCAATGTAGAAAGTGGAAGGCAATGTTAGAGAGTTAAAAATATTTAGATATATATATATATATATATATATATATATATGGGTTGGATTCAAGTTACACCAAGTGTAACTCTAAGTAATGTTATACCACCCAATAACTTATTATAGAATTCATATTTTGAAAATCTCACCGTTAAATTACATATTTTATATGTTTTTAACATTCTTGCCAATTTTCATGTTAATTGAATGTTATTTGCTATTCGATCCATAAACTCATCTTTTATGCATTATTTTAAACTACAAAAATTTAAATTTAAACAATTGATTGATGACATGGCTATTAATCTTTGACCACCATGAAAATTTGTAACCATGGAGAATATACGAAGACAATGTAATCTAACGGTGGATTTTTTAAAATTTGTATCCAATTAAAAAATAATGAGTGGTGTAATATTGCTTAAAGTTACACCAAGTGTAACTTGAACTTAACCCTATATATATATATATATATATAAGTTTTTTTTAATAACTTTTTAAAAAACTTGTATTGTGAAGTAAGGATGTAGTTATATTTGAACAAAGTGTAGATTTTTTTGCAAAATATTATTATGGAAAAAAGTTATCAAATAATATAATTTTGTATAAGTTACCCAAAGTGTCTAATGAAATGATTGGGTGGATCACATGACTCACATCACGTGTTTCATTTTGGGTCTATTGTCAAATGGTGTTGGAGTTTTTACAAAATAATTCACATTTTCTCTCACAATTATACCTAACTGATAATATTTATTTATCATAAAAAGATATATATATATATATATATATATATATATATATATATATATAACTCTTTTGAGGTGTTTGTTACCTTGGGAACACTTTTGGGATGATCAGTAGTCTCTGCCTCAGTTTGTTGTTCTTTTTGTACCTCTTTCACTTTTTGGGTCTGATCCTCTTCACCCAAATTCCTTGCCATTGAGTCACCACATTTTCTTTTTGACTCGGGTAGTTGATTCATTGTATAGCTAGCTGAGCAGTTAATCAAATTGGTTTTTTTTTTTTTTTTTTGGTTAAATTTCTCAAGTATTTTTTTCTTTAAACTTGAAAATAATATATTTTTTAAAGTTTTTAGAAAAAAAAAAAATTTTCTTGATTAATTTTTTAATAAAGCTGATCTATTTTATCGTACTTTTCAAATTTAATGTGAATAGACATTATAAACTCAGTAATATACAAAAGAGCTTAAAATTATAGGGTTTGTGTGTATATTGGTATTCCTTAATATACTAAACAAATATCTTGATGGTAAATTGCATTCGATTGTTGTGAGTGATATATCTTTTATCAAGCTATATTAGACGTAACATGAACTAAACTCATTTGACAATAAATATCGTTAATTTAAGTGCAACTTAACAAGTAAATTTGCCCAATTGCATTTGTAACATTTAAAAGAAAAATCAAGCAAGTAAAGCAACCTTATGAACATTGGTAGAAAAACACATACATACAAACATACTTGAAGAATCAGCCATCAATACTTATAAGGAAAAGCTTCTAAGTTATTCTTAATTTTAATTTTGTTAATACGAAGTTCATATAGAGCTCATCTATAACTTTTACTATATGTACACTAAATGTTGTTACTTTCAAAAGATAAAACATATTAAAGTTATTCCATTGTGCCAAAAATAAGAAGCATCTCCAACACAAAAGACAACAAATTAGAGAGAAAAAGAAAAACTTATACATAAAGGCTTAAACTTGCACTCTCCCAGCAAAGTTTCATTCTCACACCATCCTAACTAAATAACTCTCTCCCCCTTGGCCCACAAAAAGACAAAAAAAAAAAAAAAGATTTTGTAGAGTGCTCCACTTAAAAGTCTCACACTTGATACTTGTAGTTGAAAGCTAAATTAAAAAAAAAATAAAAAAAAAATAAAAAAGAGGAAACTTCATTAGCTCCGTGTAAAGGTTTTTTTTTTTTTTTTTTAAAGGCTCATACTTGCACTTGAAAGTATTAAGAGTGGTTGTAGGACCAAAAAATATTCTACAATTTGTTGTCACAACTTTGATGTGGCAGGCTGCAAGTAATTGTCAATCAATTACACATGAACCTACCATTTGTAGTACTAGATTTTTTTTTTTTTTCTCAATATTAAAGGTGTCTCGTGGGTGAATAATGTACAATAGCAAAAGTATATGTCAACATCTTTATGGGAAAATTTACGGGTAAGAGGGAATCTGACTTAAGCAAACTAGATTCATATGCTTTTCTCTCTCTCTTTTTCTTTTTATACATTCTTATTACCTAAGGAACTTAAAATATTATAAGATATTAATTTTACATATTTAATTTCAAAATTACCCACATTATTGAATTTAAAAATATATAAATATACAATATTGTTACAGTAACTACGTAAAAGAAAATCATTGTCCTCAACTGAATCAGAAAGTCATACTTTTTTTTTTTTTTATAACACACAAAAGTCGTAGTTAGGTGTATGGGAGCTGTAAATGGGGATAATAACATAGGAACATTGAAACATTGATCGGACATTTCCCATAAGCTTGTCCCGCTCACTTATGTTTGCCCAACTTTAATTTGTTTCTAGTCGATAAGGAATTAAGAACATTTCTTAAGACCATAATCTAAACCTTTGAATTCATATGCTTTCTTAGTAATCAAGTAATCCCAAATCCATTCCAATTTTTTCCTAATATTGCAAGTAAAGATATATCCTAACAATTTTTTAACACAAGGCAAGATGAATATTTTAATAGGCATTGCCTTCAAGTTACACTTAAGGTAACTTTTACAAAATTATACTACTTTTGTAACTTTTTTCCATAATAATATTTTGCTAAACAAATTATTTGTTTAAATGTCATTTTTGTATCTATCACACTTCACAAATATGAAGGTGATTGGATACTAAAAATTCACTAATCTATATATCAAGAACTCAAATTATAGTATTTTAGTTTTTTTTTTTAATTTGAACAAATGGTAGATGTTTTATCAAAATATTATTAAGGAAAAAACTTATTATATAGTATAATTTTGTAAAAGTTGTCTTTAAGGGTAACTTGAACGCAATTTCTATCAAATTTCAAACAAAAAATATAAATATAAATATAAATAGTTATTATATTGCAACGTCTAATATTTCTAGTAATATGAATTTCTAGTCCTAACATAATTTCCATTGAATGTACTAAACATGGCCCCAAATTTTTTTTTTTGGATAAGTGTTCATCAATTATAGTAAGTAAGAATATGAATTTTGTCTTCACATTTTGGACGGGGAAGTCTAGACACATGTGAGAGGGCATTAAAATATTGGTAAAAAAATTAAAATCTTCAATTTTCTTTTCCTCATAACACTTCCAAACTAACTTTTTTTTTTTCATTCACTTACGAGATATTTTTCACTCATCTCTCTTCAACTTATCAATAAATGAGATTCAATCTCTTAGGGTTGTCATATATTTTTTAGTCTTCTTTCTTAGGGTTTATTTAAACATGTTGCTTTGAAATAATTTCTTATCCTAAAAACAAAGCAAGATTAATTCCAGTGCCTTATTGGGTGTAGACAACCCCACCCCCTCCCCAATTTTCCCACCCCAACGCACACAAAGAAAAAAAAAATTCTATCATTAGCATCAAGCATGGCCTTATAAGAAGTATATAACACCACCATCATTTGAAAATTCTAAAAATGGAGGAAAAAGTAAAATAAAAGCAATAAGCTTGCTAAACAACATACAAGTCAAATGCTTCTCTCTCTTATTTATCGGGCATTCATTTTCTATATTATTTTTATTTTAACATTTCCTTTCATTGACAATGAATAAAAAATAAATGAATAAAAGGAAGAAGAAGAAGAAGTAGAAGAAAAAAAGATAAAGATACTGAAAGAAAGGTAAAGGACCTTGCTAATTAATCTTAAATCAAGTGCTACTTTCCCTTTCTTACCATTTCTTTTTCTATATTTCTATTACTTTTCATATTTCCATTTGTTTACAATATTTTTGACATCTTTTGTGATTTTTTTAATGATGAATGACATTTAGAATTAATAGACTTTGAGGAACTATATAACTTTTATGTTTTCTCAAAATACATTTAATTAATTCTTAAAATCAATCATTCCAAATATAAAAGTTATATTGCATGTACCTAATCCCGTTAGAGCATTATTCACCTTGTTTACTATAAAGAAAAATGGTAAATCATGATATTTTCAAACTTCATTAGTATATTCTAATTCCTTTTATATGCTTACAATTTTTTAGATTATATATATAGGTTTTCCTTTTATATGTTCTAGTTTGTTTAGAAAATGAATGTATAGAATAGGGCTAAGAGTAATATACTTTAAATTAAAACTAGAGCGTAGGAAAAAAAAATTATTGGAAACATATACATACCTTTATAAATTTGTGTATAGTTGATAGGGCACTGGAACTCAAACTATGCTAAAAAAGTTCTCAGTCCTCAGCTTCTCTATTGCTACGATGTCTCCAATCTCATGTGCTACTCAATTTGATGTGCAAAAGTAAGGATTATACACTATAAGAAAGAAAGTGTGAAAAAGAGTTTAAGAAGGAGAATAAATATGTGGACATAAAAAATTGAAATTTGAAATGATGGTGGGGATTAGTTTGGTTTAGTCTCGCCTTTTGCCTACCAAATATTAAGCTAGTTTATCATGCTTTTCAAATATCAATGTCACTAACTAAAAGACTCACTAATATATGACGAGCTTAATTTTTTGTGTGTATTTTTGTATTCCTAAATATACTAAACAAATAAAAATAATATCATGTACCTTTTATCAAAGTTGCATTAGATGTCTCATGAACCAAACCTATTAGCAACAAATGTCATTAATTCAAGTGGAAATTAAGAAATAAATAAACCCAAAATTCATTGCATTTTTAACATTTATAAGAAAAATTAAGAAAGTAAAGCAACCTATTGTTTATGAATAGTATTAAAAAACCCATAAATGTACAACAAAAGTTGGAGAAATAACCATCAATACTTACAAGAACAAAAATCAAACTTTGGCTTTAAAACACCCTTAGGGAAGTTTCCAAGTTAGCCCTAATTTGAATTTTGTTAATGTGAAGTTTATATGGAGTTCATCCAAGCTTCTACTATATATAGATTTAATGGTGGTTCTTTATAAGGATAAATATATCAAATTTCATCATGCCAAAACAAAAAAGCATCTCCAACACCATAGACAAAGAATTGGAGAAAGAAAAAGAAAAGCAGATGCCTACCTTCTATATGCAAGAAAGCAAAGAACTTGTGTTTCCCAACCTAGATGTATATACTAGTCTTCTCTTTTCTCTAATCTTTTTTTTTTTTAAGAAAAAAAAAAACTTTTGTTCATGCCTAGATGTCATAAGAATATTTATTTTTCCATTCACCCCCCCCCCCCCAAAAAAAACATGTCTACACTTAACATTTTGTTGTTATTCATTTTATGAAATTTATTTGCTCATCTTTATTTATGTTATACATCATCACTATCAATGCTATTGTACCATTTTTCTCATCTCATTGTTGTCATCATCACCTCCACCATCATTCACTGCTATTGTCATTACCACCAATAACATAATGATACCATATCATCACCATAATCATGTTATTGTTATCATCATTGTTACAAAAGCCTTAATTCTATACCCTTTGTATATGTTTTTAAAAAACCATAACACTCTAATTAAAAAAAAAAAAAAAAGACCTTTTGAATACCAAATTCTAAATTTTTAGATATACTCATTTAATCAATGAAAAATTAATTGGTGTGTTTAAAATTTCCATCATTTAGTAAATTCTAAGAATTTTTGGAACTTGGAAATTTTTTTTTTTTGAGATTTCTTTTAATATATTGTTTTAAAAATATTTATTATGTGTAAAACAAACCAAGCACTGGTTTAGGCTTAAACACCCCCTTTTTTTTTTAATTTTATGAACACCACCCCAATTTCACCACACACACACACACATTATATATATTATCATATTCCACAAGTTGTACTCACACCATCCTAACAAAACACCCCCTCCTCCCCCCCCCCCCCCTCCCAAAAAAAAAAGGAAAAAAACATTTTGCTGTATTTTCCCCTTAAAAGTCTCATACTTGCAATTGAAGGCAATTAAAAGAGCAAGATTTTGTCATTAGCACCACATAAAGGCTTATTCTTATACTTGAAGGTTATTAACGTGGAGATTTTGTGGGTGAAGGTGAGCAACCTACCCCCCTACCCCTAGGAATATATATATATATATATATATATAGCTCCACATAAAGGCGCTTACTTGTACTTAAAGGTAGAAAGATATTCCAACTTGTTAAGCAAACTAGATTCACATGCAAGGGTGGCAGCACTTGTTGTTTAGGGGGTTCAAATGAACCCCTTGACTTCAAAAAAATTTTTTGCTCTAGATTAAAATTTTGTTCAGGGGGTTCAATCCCATAACAAATGTAGCCGTAAATTTTGTCTTCATTGAAGACCAACGGATGCTCCGAATGGATAAAATGTTGAAGCTGTTTCATCTTCTAATGACATAGGCAGACACAGTAAGAACAAACGGAGAGAGAGAGAGAGAGAGAGAGAGAGAGAGAGAGAGAGAGAGAGAGAGAGAGAGAGAAGTGCACATTAGATATTTGATTGATTTAAGTCAAGTGTGGGAGCATTTGTTTTGCTCTCTCGTGTTTTTGTTTTTGTAAATAGCAACAGATGTAAACATAAATGGTGAGGTGATGATGTTAGCGTTTTGGGCTTATTGTTGAACCTTCCAATTTGGATAACCCATAATAACACATGATGGTTGGTGGGCTTGGTTTTGCTCAAGTTTATTTTTGGGGTTTTGGGAATAATATGTGCATGTGTTGTTTTGTGGGCTTGCTAGTAAATGGTTCACACCGAATTGTGGCCTTGTTATTTTGGGCTTTCGTGAATTAAATGAATTGCTGTGTCAAAATGTTTTTTTTTTATTATATAATTCTGGTTGTAGGCTAGCAAACTAGTATCTGGCAAACTGGATCATCAATGACATCTTCCCTAAGCTTCATTGCAAAGTTTAATTTGTCTTAGCAATTTATTTTTCTCATGCTGGAATGTAGTAGATTATTAGTCAATCCTCAAAGGGAGTTTATGAGGTGAAGTTTATATATTTGTTAACTAAATTAATTAATATTTAATTACTTTAATAATATGCTATCCTTTGTTGTATTTACAATTGATATAATTTTGCTCTTTGGGTCATAGTCATATGATTTACTAAATAAATTGGAATGTAACTGACAGTGACAGTGTTATTGATATAAAGAGTAACTCTTAACCCCTTAAATTTTGGTTAAAACAACTAAAGAGAGTTAAAAATATAATGTAAAAAATGCAAAGCAATGCTAGAGAGTTAAAAATATTTAGATATATATAAGTTTTTTTTTTTAAATAACTTTTTTAAAAACCTGTATTGTCAAGTAAGGATGTAGTTGTATTGCATGGAGTATAACTTGTCCCACTCTCCCTTAAAAGTTACCATGACTTTTGAGTGGAGTTGTGGTATGCCTTTGTGTTAGAACCATTTTCCCTCTCCCTTGGTGTGTGTGTTTGTTTCTCAAAAAAAAAAAAGGTAAGGATGTGGTTATATTTGAACAAAGTGTAGATTTTTTAGCAAAATACTATTATGGTAATGTCAAATTGTGCTGAAGTTTTTACAAAATAATTCATATTTTCTCTCACAATTATACCTAAATGATAATATTTATTTAATTTATTCATCATCAAAAGATATATATATATATATATATATATATAACTTTTTTGAGGTGTTTGTTACCTTGGGAACGCTTTTGGAATGATTAATAGCCTCTATCGCAGTTTGTTGTTCTTTTTGTACCTCTTTCGCTTTTTGGGTCTGATCCTCTTCACCCAAATTCCCTGCCATTAAGTCGCCACTTTTGCCTTTTTACTTGAGTTGTTGATCCATCGTACAGCTAGCTGAGTAGTTAATCATTTTTTTTTTTAGTTAAATTTCTAAAGTATTTTTTTCTTTAAATATTTGAAAATTATATTATTTTTATTGTTTTAGTTTTTAGTTTTTAGAAAAAATATTTTCTTTATCAATTTTTAATTTTTTAATCAAGCTGATCTATTCTATTGTACTTTTCAAATTTAATGTGATTAGGCAATATAAACTTAGTAATATACAAAAGAGCTTAAAATTAAAATTGTGTGTGTGTGTGTGTGTGTGTGTGTGTGTGTGTTGGTATTCCTAAATATACTAAACATACAAATTTAATGTGATTAGGCATTATAAACTCAGTAATAGACAAAAGAGCTCAAAATTATAGGGTTTGTGTGTCTGTGTGTGTGTGTGTGTTGGTATTCCTAAATATACTAAATAAATATCTTGATAGTGAATTGCATCAGAATGTTGTAAGTGAAATACCTTTTATCAAAGCTACATTAGACGTAACATGAACTAAACCCATTTGACAATTAATTTCGTTAATTCAAGTGCAACTTAACAAGTAAATAGGCCCAATTGCATTTGTAACATTTATAAGAAAAATTAAGCAGCTAAAGCAACCTTATGAAAATTAGTAGAAAAACATATACATACAAACAGACTTGAAGAATCAGCCATCGATACTTATAAGGAAAAGCTTCTAAGTTAGCCTTAATTTCAATTTTGTTAATACAAAGTTCATATGAATCTCATCTATAAATTTTACTATATATAGACTAGATGGTGTTACTTTCAAAAGATAAAACATATTAGAGTTATTCCTTTGTGCCAAAAAAAAAAGCATCTCTAACACAAAAGAAAACAAATTAGAGAAAGAAAAAGAAAAACTTATACATAAAGGCTCATACTTGCACTCTCCAAGCAAAGTTTCATACTCAGACTATTCTAACTAAATAACTCTCTCCCCCTTGGCCCACAAAAAGACAAAAAAACAAAAAAGAAAATTTGTAGGGTGCTCCACTTAAAAGTCTCATACTTATACTTGCAGTTGAAAAAAAAAAAAAAGAAGAAGGAAATTTTATTAGCTTTGCGTAAAGGTTAATTAGCTCCACATAAAGGCTCATACTTGCACTTGAAAGTATTAAGAGTAGTTCTAGGACAACAAAATATTCCACAACTTTTTGTCACGACTTAGATGTGGCAAACTGTAAGTAATTGTCTATTACTTACATATGCACCTACCATTTTTTCGTCACTATTCACACTTTGTCACATCACAGTTGTGACAAAGAAATTGTATAATAATTTGTAATACTAGATTTTTTTTTCCAATATTAAAGGTGTCTTGTGGCAAATAATGTATAGTAACAAAAGAACAAGTCAACATCTTTATGTGAAAATTTACAGTTAGGAGGGAATCAGACTTAAGCAAACTAGATTCATATGCTTTTTTCTCTCTCCTTTTCTCTTTATATATTCTTATTACCTAAAAGACTCATATCAGTGTGTGAAAAATATTATAAGATGTTAATTTTTCATATTTAATTTCAAAATCACCAACGCCATTCAATTTAAAAATATATAAATATACAATGTTGTTACAATAACTATATAAAAGAAAATCATTGCCCTCAACTAAACCAGAAAAGTCATACCTTTTTTTTTTTTTTATATAACACAGAAAAGCGTTACTTAGGTGTATGGGAGCTATAAATGGGGATAAAAACATAAGAACAGTGAAACACTGATTGGACATTTCCCATAAGCTTGTGCCCTTCACATATGTTTGCCCAACTTTATTTCTAGTTATTTAACAACAATATGGAATTAAGAACATTTTTTAAGACTATAGGCTAAACCTTTGAATTCAGATGCTTTCTCAGGAATCAAGCTAGTTTATCATGCTTTTCAAATATCAATGTCACTAACTAAAAAGATTCACTAATATACAACAAGCTTAATTTTTTATTTGTGTTTTTGCATTTCTAAATATACTAAACAAATAAATTTATAGACTAAATAGTATATAGCATCCAATTGTTGTGAGAGTTTGCATGTGGTTAACCTACAATAGACGTTTAATAAAGTTATAGATTCCACGTAATAGTGATTTATAAAAAGTAAACATCATGTACCTTTTTATTAAGGTTGCATTAGATGTCCCATGAACCAAAACTCTTAGCAATAAATATAGCTAATTCAAGTGAAAATTATTAGATGTCCCATGAACCTAACCTCTTAGCAATAAATATCGCTAATTCAGGTGAAAATTAAGAACTAAATAAACCCAAAATTTATTGCATTTTTAACATTTATAAGAAAAATTAAGAAAGTAAAGCAAGCTATTGTTTATGAATAGTACTAAAAAACCATAGATGTACAACAAATGTTGGAGAAACAACTACCAAATACTTATAGGAACAAAAATCAAACTTTGGCTTTAAAACACCTTTAGAGAAGCTTCCAAGTTAGCCCTAATTTGAATTTTGTTAATGTAAAGTTTATAGGGAGCTCATCCAAGCTTCTACTATATATAGATTTGATGGTGTTGCTTTCTAAGGATAAATTTATCAAATTCCATCCTGCCAAAACAAAAAAGCATCTCCAACACCATTGACAAAGAATTGGAAAAAGAAAAAGAAAAAAATATGCTTGCCTTCTATATGTAAGAAAGCAATGAACTCATGCTTCCCAACCTAGATGCATATACTAGTCTTCTCTTTTCTCTATTTTTTTTTTTGAAAGAAACTTTTGGTCATGCCTAGATGTCATAATAATAATTATTTTTCCTCTCCCCACCCCCCCCCTCCTAAACATGTCTACACTAACATTTTGTTTTTATTCATTTTATGAAATTTATTTGCTCATCTTTGTTTATGTTATATAGCATCACTATCAATGTTATTGTCACTGTCACCACCACCCCATTTTCCTCACCTCATTGTTGTCACCATCACCTCACCATCATTCACCACCATTGTTGTTACCATCAATAACATCATGCTATCATACCATCACCATAATCAAGTTATTGTTATCATCATTGTTATAAAAGCCTTAATTCTTTACCCTTTGTTTATGTTTTTAAAAAACCATAACAATCTTATTTTTTTTCTTCAAAAAAGAAATTTTGAATACTAAATTCTAAATTCTAAATTTTTAGATATACTCATTTAATCAACGAAAAATTAATTGATGTGTTTAAAATTCCCATCATTCAGTAAATTCTATGAATTTTTGGAACTTGGAAGTCATTTTTTTTTTTACAATTTCCTTTAATATGTTGTTTTAAGAATATTTATTATGTGTAAAATAGACCAAGCATTGGTTTAGGCTTAAACACCCAATTTTTTTTTTTTTTTTATTATTTTTTTATGAACACCACCCCAATTTCACCACACAAAACATTATATATATTGTCATATCCCACTCTCACAGTCACTTCAAAGTCATACTCACACCATCCTAACAAAACACCCTCGTTCCCCCCCCCCCCCCCCTAAAAAAGGAAAAAAAGATTTTGTTGCATGTTCCCCTCAAAAGTCTCATACTTGTAATTGAAGGAAATTAAAAAAGCAAGATTTTGTCATTAGCACCATGTAAAGGCTTATTCTTACACTTGAAGGATATTAACGTGGAGATTTTGTGGGTGAAGGTGAGCAACCTATCCCTAGGAATATATATTTTTTCATTAGCTGATTAATAACATAAAAGCTCAGAGGAAATAAATTCAAAAAATTAGGGGTATAAATGGGTTGGGTTAAAAGGATTTTTTGACCTAACTCACCATGGTGAGTAAAAAAAAATTCAACCCAACCCATCACATAAGTCCAACCCAACCCAACCCACATGAGTCGGATTAGGTCGGGTTGAACACATGGGTTGGACACATTTTTATTATTATTATTATTATTATTATTATTATTATTATTATTATTATTATTATTATTATTATTATATTGAGTAGAGAAAATATAAATATAAATATATTAAAAAAACCCAAAGATTAGTATCAATGTAATTCCTTAAAGGCAAACAACACTAATGACTAAACAACAATAGTAATTTACTAGGGTTTGTGTGAACTAATTTGCTTTTATATAGGATAGGAAAAACTAGTTATTTAAAAAATTTATTAATTATATAATATATTTTAAATATATATTAAATATATAGGTGGGTCGGGTTGGGTTTTGAATTTTATGATCCAAACCCAACCTAATCTGCTATCAAAAATTTTTTTATAACCCAACGCAACCCACCAAGCCCTAAAAACCAACTCAACCCGACGGGTTGGGTTGGGTCAGGTCGGTTTTGGTGTGTTGGTGGGTTGGCTACTGCACACCCCTACAAAAAATGTTTGTGCCACAAAAAAATTATAATTATTGCTACAACTTGCCTTATGACTAGTTGTGAGTGGAGAATAATAGTGGATCCATGGGGCTCTATAGGAATGTTTGTTACTGTTGTTTAAATAATAGTTTTCAATGTTAACATTATACGTATTTTTACATATTTTTTCATTCACACGTATTTCCACACATTATTAGAAATTTCTTACCAAACAATTCATATATCTCCACAACTCACAAGCAAAAGTTGTAATATTTTTTGTAACACGTAGCATTTCTCAAGTAAGTGTAGGTCCCCTTAAAAAAAAAAGTGTTATCTATTTTCTATCTTGAAAGAGAGTGTTACCTTTATAATATTTTTATAAAATTTTCACAACAAATCATAGGTGGTTAGTTGTTATTGTTTCAAATTTGAACCTAACAGCAAGATTATTTTTTTGTCCCAACAATAACAACTAGTAATAACCTGCCACTTAAAATTTGTTGTAAAAATGTTGTGGTAATATCATTTCTCAAAAGATAAGAGGTAATTTTGTAAAAAAAGTGATCCGTATTTCGAAAGCCAACAGTCCTAATTCGATCCTTTTATTTTCTGATATTTTTTCCTACTCCGCGCACCACCGCTGAAAAAACCAGTGAAGGAAAACGAAAACAATGGAGGAGGGAGAAGAACCCCTCCAATTTCGAAGCTATTTACCATCAAACGCCCAATGAATAAATATAAGAAGAAGGAATGCTCCACCATCGGATTGCAATGGCGATGGGGCTGTTACGGTTTTGGAGTTCGATTATTGTGTGGACAATCACTTCAGAGCCATCGAAACCATCTCTAAGCTCTGTGGAGAAGATGATGAATATTATTATGCTCTTCAACAAACTGAAATTCTGCGTTTGTCTTCCTCACTCACTTTCTTAAGGTAAATACTAAACAAAGCTTATATTGTGCTATTCAATCTTGGACGTTTCTGTTTTAAACTTAGTTAGTATTGCCACAAATTATAGTTGTAGCTGTTTATGAATAGCTCAAGGGGTGACTCTTTGAATCACTAAATTGTCCTTAATGATATGTATGTCTTGATATGTATACTCCCTGTATACTTGGGTAACTCTTTTATTTTTATTTTTAATATCAATAAATTTTTAATTACCTATCAAAAAAAAAAAAAAAAAAATTCAGATGATGGCACCCTATTCACGAGCCCATTATCTACTGAGGGTGCTACATGCTATGCATGCTCTCCAGTAGTCACACAAGTGAACTACGGGACTGCTTATGTCGACAAATTTAGGGTGATAGTCATTTTTGGTTGGATAATGTTGAAGAATTAAAAGTATCTTGGGGCTTTATATTGACTTCTGAATCTCTGATATGAATATTTCTAATGATGCAATGAGTTCTAGCTCATGTGGCATCTCTTATCTTGTAAGGTCAAGGTGAAGGTTGAGGTTGTCATCACTGATGATATGATGTTGCTCATGACTGATGCTTGTTTCCTTCCTTAATCATGTGCTAGTTTTGCACATAGTTATGGGGCCTACTCAATTGTAATTGTAGATTTTCGGGTTGGTTCTTTTTCTTGTAAACAGAAATTTTTGGGTTGTGGCTTCTTGTAGCAAGTTCAAAGAGTTTCTTTCCTTTCAATACTTTCTTGTTTATCTGTGTTAACTGCTACTCCGAAATGAATTGTCTAATATAGATTTACTTACTTTATTACAGTACATATAACTGAACTATGATGGAACGTTCTTGTCCTGCTTTTCTTGTGTTTTAAATGATGATTTTATTGTTGAATTCAGACTGTTTGGAAATTTCTATGAATAAAATCACGTTTCAACTTGGTGGTGCATTGTAATAGTCTATCTATAGCAACTATATTATTTACGATTAATATGCACATTTGCTAAATGTCTCTCATTAGATCTTGCTGCAGCAAAGACTTTGTTCTGAATGTTGGAGGGCATGTTTGGACTTTGGATTGGTGTCCTAGAATACATGAAATGCCTGACTATCATATTACACGTGAGGTACGTGTATCCTTTTTCCTTCTATACCTTGTGTGTGTGTAAATGTGACTTTGTTGGAAGTCTGTTGGGGTTGCATCCCTGCATTTGTGTATGCTTTTAATTCATACTTGTGAAAAGGATCTCTGCTATGATGTTCAGATAGCTTATCCTTTTTATTTATTATTTTTTTTATATAAAGTAAGAGTTATTTTATTAAATAGAAGATTCCTTATCCTTGTTTGTAATATTACATGAAGAAGTTATATGTTGGAATTCATCATCATCAGGGAAGCCTTGCAGCCCTTGCCTATTGAATCTTTATGAGACAGTTTAATGAATATTTTATAATAGCTTATAAATATTATTAGATAGGCAATTTGACTTTGGGAATTTTTGGGAAGAATTTGGGAAAATTTATAATTCTTACCTCATTGATACTTGAACATTAAGGAAAAGTTTATCCAACTTCAATATTGACCACAAAAACAGCATTTTTTTTTTTTTTTAAATCTTCATCATGCTGTATTATTCCCAGTTGCTTTAAAAGAGCCTTACACACAAACATGTATGTTTTTTTGTTTGTATGTATGAATGTATGTGTTCTTAATGTTATTTGTAAAAAGCCAAATCCTTTAATTTTTGGTTAGGCAGTGTACTATTTGATAGATTTTATGTAGTTTCATTTAGGCAATTGTTTGTGATATTATTGGTAACAACTAAATTGGTTGTTTGGGATAGTTAGAGGACATTGTTAGGGAAAACCATAATTGATAATCTGGTGTATTCTAAATGTCAGCATAAATGAGGAAGAGGTGCCACCTTCAATAGAAAAGTCAAAACAGGGAAATAAAAACAATGGGGCCATGAAGAACAAATCAATATTATCAAAGAGGCCAAGAGGAAGGCCTAGAAAGAAACCAATAGAAGACAATGAGGCCATAGCAACTCAATCAAAGAGGCCTAGAGGAAGACCTAGAAAAATCCGATAGAAAATTCTCTTGATAATTTGGACTGCAATGACCAGTATGTTCAAGGTCTTGTTGTTCAACTTTCAGAAAATTCATCAGAAGCAAAGGCTGTGGATGGGGTTCCTAGGGATGCCCAAGAACATTCTGTACAAGAAGAAAGTGGTAAAAAACAAAAACATTACAAGCGAGCAGCATCTGTATGTGATCCAAAACCTGAAAGTCATTTGTAGGGCAAAAGATTGAAACAAAAGAAACGAGCAGGGAGTCACAGTGATAACATAAGTCCACTGTTATTGGCACGAAACGAAGACACGGGATCTTCTGTTTTGAATCATCAAATACAACATAATTTTGGACAGGAACTTACTGCAAGTGAGAATGTGTCACCCAATGGTTCCTTGGGAATCAGCTCAGGCAGTTTCTTGATTTCAAAGGATGTTGCTTTGCCAAGAGTTGTATTATGCCTAGCTCATAATGGGAAGGTTGCATGGGATGTCAAATGGCAGCCTTCTAATGCATCTGAATCCAAATGTAAGCTTCGTATGGGCTATCTTGCTGGGTAATGGATCTATGGAAGTGTACGAAGTCTGCTTCAGTTGTCCAGTTTCCATGTTCCTTAAATATTGTCTCAGCTTCTCTTGTTCATATATATCAAATCTTCTTTAGATGGCTTTGTAATTTCTTCTTTTCCTTTCTATACCAATCAATGCAGGTGGGAGGTTCCTCTTCCTTGTACAATGAAAGTTATCTATTCTTCTGTGCATCAGGAGGGTACTGATCCCTGCTTTGTAAAATTGGAGTTTGTATTCAGATGCTCAATGTTGATATGCAGTGGCATACAGAAGTTGCAGATTCTACCTTTTTGATAAGTACTTTGGAATTTTACTGGAACGGAACAAAAAGTTAGCTTTGCTAAGGAGCTTTAGCTCATCAGGCATTTCCTCCATCCATAAAGAATGGAGTAGAGGATTTGTAGAATATGAAAATCCCCATCCCTTGTTGCTATAGCCTACAGGGAACTGGACATAGTTAATTAATATTGAATTGTAACAAGTTCCTATAACTATTTGTTACAGGCAACCTTCTTTGTTGACCTTGTTATTTGGTTTACTTTACACGATTAAAGGATGATTTGCACTCAACTATTGTTTTGTTATGTAGCATCGCTCTGACAGCGGGGTGGTCAGCTTCACCCCCACATGATTTACCTGCTTGCTGGATGCCATGATGGAACTGTAATATTTTCATTTCAAATATCTTGTTCTTGTTATTATTTATTTACTACATTTTTTCTGCTTAGCTTCACATTGCATCGTAGTTGTTAAGGGCCAGTACTTAATCAGGTTCTTGCATATTGCGAATAAGGAAATAGGTTTTTGTTTTTGGTAAAATGACATGCGATCTGGACATTCTTGGTTTAGAACTAAAGAAGTTTGTCTTACATTCAGGTTGCTTTATGGAAGTTTTCTGCAAGTTGCTCGTCTAAAGGTTGTGGTTTTATTGTAATATTGTTTCAAGGATTGGAATTATGGTGCAATATGAATTACTTGTGTGAATTTAATTTTCCACTTTTTGCTCCGCAGATATGAAGCCTTTGCTTTGCTTCAGTGCAGATACGGTTCCTATTACAGCACTTTTCTGGTCTCCACTTGAAAGGCACTGCTAGAAGATGGAATTTTATTAAATTCTTCTTTTAGTCATCTTATAAAATATTCAACTCTATGATTATCTTTTAGGCAAAATGTTAACGGTCTTGGTTCTATAAGGGACCCAGTAAGTCTGGTTTTTTACTTTGAAGAGAATAATTTTCACATGCATTTGTTTTTTCCTCTCTTTGTTTAGCTGTGATTTTGGTGTATATGGCCGGCAGCCTTATCTGCAAATTGTAAAATACACACAATTAGGGTTCGATTGGTTAGAAGGGTAGAAAAATGGAAAGATTGAAAATGGGAAAAGGATAGAAAAAATTTAGTTTTTTCTCATATGTGTTTGATTGAGAATATGGAAAAGTTGAGAGATAAAAAATTACGAAAAATGAAATTGGTATAAATTTACAATTATGTCCCTATTAAATACAACAAAAGGCAATACATTTTTTTATACACATTTATTTATTTAAAAATTATGTATGGACATTCCACTTTTTTTTTTAGTTATTATTTCAAAGGCACAGGCCAGATCCAAAAACTAGTGGGGAAAAAAAAACAACAACAACAAGAAGAAAGGATCTATATATATATATATATATATATATATATATATATATATATAAAAGAGATGACAAAAAAAAGCCCAAAACAACGTGAACGTGTGCAGATTAGTAATAGAGAAAGAAAAAAAAAAAAAGGGAGAAGGAAACTATGGAAGAAAGTAATAAAAACAAAAGAAAGAAAAAGAAAAAAAGTGAGATAAAACAAGAAATCCAAAACAACATAATTATACATAGATTTGTAACATAGAAGAAACAAAAAATGTTAGCAAAGAAGAATGTGCAGGGGCATTTTGGGCAGCTCATGTTAGTGAGCTTCTCCCTCTAGTTTTCTCCTCATTTTGGAAAGAAAATTTTTTGGTGGGTCCGGGGAGAAAACGCTTGAGCCCCACCACATTTTTTTCCACTCCCCCTTCCAATCAAACACTCATTAAAACTTCTTTCTCTCCACTTTTCTCTTCTAAATGTTCTATCCTCCCAAAATCTCTCCAAACAAACACACCTTTAGGCATCAACCATCAAAGCACAAAAACAGTTAAAACCAAAAAGACAAGTCTTTGTGAGGAAGTTATACACGTACAATTAGATTATTTTAGAGTAGAATTCTATCTCAGATAAAAATAAAAATAAAAACAATTTTACACTTTCTATCTAGAATAATGGAAATGAATAAGAAAGATGGAAGATATTTCAAATTGAAACAATTTTATTAAGTTTGTAATTTTAATTAACAAAATTAAAAGTGTAGGAGCTAATATCATTTTTTTCCCCTTATTTTATTGCATTTAGGACCTAACACATAAGTCCAGGCCCATTGTACCTTTTTTTTAATAATAAATAAAAAATAAAAAAAGATAAGTAGCAATATTGTAAATAAAGTGATCCCTAATTCGAAACCCAGAGGCCCCAAGTTGTTCCTCTTTTCTTTTCTTTTCTTTTTCCTCCTCCGCAATGAATAATAAGGAGAAGGAAGCTTCGGTTGCAGAGTCGGAGGAGGATTTCAAAGGTGATTGGGTTACGGTTTCATAGTTCAATTATTCTGTGGAAACCATCTCTAAGCTCTGTGATTACGGTTTCAGAGGAAAACGATGATTCTGCTCTTCAACAAACTAAAATTCAGTGTTTGTCTTTCTCAGTCACTCTCTTAACAATGCTTCTTCTACTTTTATTTATGCATGTATGTATGAATCGAGTTAGAGATGTGAGTCCAGTTTTACTTGTATTGCTGTATCACTTTTAATATTGTACTCAGTCTCAGTATTTGTATTGCACATTCTTACTGGCTTTACCCTATGGCTATCATATTACAGTAAAAAAATAATAAGTTCAAAAATTTCAAATTATTATTTTAAATTTTGATTATCTTTTTAAATTTGGGTTAGTAATCAGGCCGTTAAGAGCCGGATAAAAGTGGTATTCATTAAGTCACGTCCCTAATATGAAAATGAAATAAAAAATGAAGGACCAAAAATGAAAATTTTAAAACTTAAAGAGCTAAAATGAAAACAAACCTAAACTTTAAGGGTTAAAAACTTGAAGGACCAATGGTGAACTTTTATATATGGTTTGGCCTATATAGATTACAATTCTAGTGCTAACATTGTTTTTCATAGTATTTGATTATTCAGAATATCACACTGACTCTGTCATTCAATCAATTGGTTCTCAAAAATGTTTATTTAGATCCTCCGTTGGAACTATTGAATTATCAAAAAAAAAGTTTCTTTAGAGCAATTTTCTTAGACTAAAACTCAAATCATACATCATACTTTTCCAAGCCTAGTTTGTTGTGCAGGAACCCGTAGTTCCAAATCATACAGCTGGTAAGTTCATTTAGAAGTCCATACCAAAGGGATTAAAAAAGTACGTCCGCTTTGATTGTTACGTTTACATTATTGACTATGAGCAGATTATCTGGTGTTGATTGTGGACAAAAGCTCAGATTATGAATTTTAATTGAAAAAGTGCTAGGGAACTTTTCTTTTTGTGGTGTTAGCTAAATACAATATGGACATCAACTTCTTTCGCAAGCAGTGGACATTCAGTCAACTTTCATTTTAATTCCTGTGCCATGGCTGCACTCTAACTCTATATGAACAAGGGCAATGACATTTGGCATTTTTTACTTTAAAGAACTCTTCTGTTAAGTCTATATATCTGACAATTTCTAAATGAAACAAAAGCACAAGTTATATGGATTTTATTTGATCAAATAGGCATTTGGTCTTTATTTAACTGTGAGAGCCACACGTAGGCAGTTTTGGTTCCTAATTCATGCTTATATCATTAGGACTGAATATAAGGATAATATCTTTTTGTCTAGTGCTCTCGTAGATATAGCAAGTGTAGAAGCATAAAATCCGCAGAAACAAATCACCCTGGTTTTTTGTCCCAATCTAGAAACGCACCAACCTAACTCATTATGTCCACCAATTAATCCCTCTTACATGAGCCCAACTCAGCGTGATGCTCATTTTCTTGCTTCATAGTTGACTTGCTTCATCATCAATGTCAATTCCTTGTGTTCAAAAATGGTATTTGATGTAGTTGGGCTGTTGGGGGGAATTACTTTAGGTTTATAGGAAAGACATACTTGACTCTGACGACATAAATGACAATTTCCAAGTTGATGGGGACGATCACATTAACACCTACAATGTGAATAACATATATGATGATTTTGATAATGATAACAATTATTACAGTTCAGTATGCAGAGTTACAAACAGAGCAACTCATTTTGGGGTTTAAAGACTACATACCAGTTGATAGAAAGGAAATAGTTTGATATCAAGAACTTATATGGCGGTCATGTTTCTTGGTTTAAATTGACTCTCGCAGTCTCACAGCTTTTGAGCTTCAAGGGAGATCAAATATATTTTTATGATCATCAAATTGCTGCACACTGACTCTATATGAACAGCTTAAAAAAAATCTCTAAATGAAACAAAACAAAACAAGAAGTCATATTATATGGATTTCATTTGATTAAATCAGCATTTGGTCTTATTTAGCCATGAGCGTCATGCATAGGCAGTTTTGGTTCGTCTGATTTGTTAATCTTAAACTTCTATTGGTTGGTAACTTCTAAATGATAAGACAAGAAAATTTTGAACTAAAATATTTTGAATTGAATGTGTAAAAAGAAAACGTCATGTTTTTGAGTTATCAGCATTACTTACTAGAACATTCAATACTGTACATCAGGGCGTCCTAACACTCAACATACACGTGACCTCAGCCATGCCAATATCTAAAATGTCTAGCTGTCTACCAAATTCTGTGTGCTCAAAGCTCGACTCTTGCTTAGAAAGTTCTTTTTGGGTGATAGTTCAAATGGGCCGAAAGTTCCAATGAAAAAGTTGGGAGACACGCAAACCAAGAAGTAAAGGCAGTCTAGGAATTAGGAGGATGAGGAATTTCAACAATGCTCTGATTGCAAAATTGGGAAGGGAATGTCTTCACAGAAACTTTTTCTCAATCCCTAAAGCAAATTCTAGCTTCTGCCTGTGGAAGTTCATTTGTGACAGTAGGCATATCACCAAGAGAGCAAGCTGTGATCTCCTTATGGAAAGGTCCATAGTATATATCTGGTTGGATCCTTGGATTACTCATATTGAAAGTTTTATTCCTTTCCCTAAACAAAATCAACCACAATAAGCTTTTTGGGTCTCAGAACTATTTTGGAGGACAAAGTGGCTGGAACAGTTAGAAACCACAACTTTTTGATGCGGATGCTATTACAAATACATACTAGATTAGAATCCCAGGTCTCCATCAACCAGATAAATGGATTTTGGTTGAAAATAAAAGCAGGTATTTCTTATTCAAAGAAACAAATTCTGTTCACGGATAAAAGACCAGAGCCCATATACAATTAGCAGTTGTGGTAAACAAATACTACTACAGTACCCATTTAGAGGCATCTATCAGTCTTCCAACCACAAATATTTTTGGTGTGGTTTTGCTTGAAACAAAAGGAACACAGATTCTACTACCCTATTAACAATGCCTATGTCATAACTCACAACCACTATCATTGTCTACATATATAATTCCAAACCAAGAGATCTAGAACATGACACTGCACCAACATAGAAGCAATTCTTCTAACATATTCAATAATACAAAATTGAATTTTCATCCTTAAACCAACCTTGACAAGGTGCAGTAGAAAATTGCAAAAAATTAAATTTCCGTCCATAGGGAGCACATTAATCAAGCATTCAGTTGTAACTCTTCGTAAGAGCTTGTTTAAAAGTTTGGGAACCATTGTGAAGTTAAAAAGTAATTCAAGAAAGCCATTTTACAGTCCAATGACCTATGCATGATCTTACAACCTCTGGTCTCATCCCTTTTACTTTTGATAATTTGACTCACTTGATAAAATGTTCTATTTAACGGAATGAAACATCTTCAAAAAAAGGTGATAATTTCAGGCATCTTCAGAACTTAGCTATTGCCATTGATTCTAGCCCAAGTTTTGCTAACTATCTGAAAATATCAGTTTAAAATATGGAGGTGCAGTAATTATCACCTTGTCTTATGACCAGGTATGTCGACAGTATCTCAAGTTGATAACAATTGAATGTGTTGATTGTTATTATCTTCTGCAATCTACAATTGCAGTTTTCAAATTCTGACAAGACGTTAACAGAAGATAGTGAACTACTGATCACCTCAACTATAATTGTTGTTTTGTATTGACGGAAGTTAGGTTAAGAGATCTGGGTGTAAGGACCATTTTGAAAATGAAATCAAACTTAATGGATCAAACTGAAAAATATCAAATTTAAACTACCAAACTGCAAACAGCCCTAAATTTTAAGGGAAAAAAAAATATAATTTAGTCTAAATTTAAGAAATTGACGGAGAAAACCAATGGCAATGAAGAAGGGAATGAGATTGGGCTCCTTATTAGGCAAAACCAAAAAATCAGAACACAACCAATTTGCTAAAATGTGTTTTATTTTTTTTGTTTTTTTACCATATATAGTGATGTCAAACTTGTTTTTCATTCTTCTTTTGAAGCTTCATTGGTTGTATCATTCTTGTTACTCACACAGACCTGCACACATATATAAACAAATGGGACTTATTTCCGATATACAAATTCAGGCATGTGATAGACATAGGTACTGTGCTGGCCTACAAACTGAGATTCTACAATATTTGGCTTGGAGCAATTATGTAATTAAGAAGGTTTGTTTCCTTGAGGCATCCCTTGTCATAATAGAGCCAGTACCATGATAATATATGTTTCACAATCTCATCCACTTTTAGAGAGACACTAAACCACCTTTCTCCAACAGTGTCACTCTTTCATTGTATTAAAGAAAATCATTCAATTGATAAAATAATCTCTCAATAAAAAAGAAAGAAAGAGAAAAGAGAGTTCTCATATAATTTTCTGTATCAAGTTTGAGAAACCAAGAGAGTTCATAATACATTTAGGCCAAAAAAAGCTTTGAAGTGGGAAAAAAGTGTCATTAGTATATCAATATTCTCCTTTTGGTTGCCCTGGTTGAATTTCATCACTACAAATTTGAAATATAATGGGTTTGAGAGCAACAACAACAACAACAACAAAAAAAAAGAAGAAGAAGAAGAAGAAGAAATATAATGAGTTCATTAGCGTTCTCCATTCTCCTCTTTTGATTCCTCTATTTTAAACTTATCACTCCCAACAAATATTAAATACACTTGACCCAGTAAAAAAACAGTCAACCATTAAGCAAGTACTTGTATGAATAATTCATTAGTTCTTATATTTGTAGGGGAAAAGATCAACATGTTTGAAATAGACCTAGCAGAATCCCATGCTGCACCCATCAAATGTGTAGAAATTCTAACCAGTACTCCAAGACACGACTCCGTAGTTATCATTAGCAATTTCTTTCAGCATGAATTAGTCTAAGTTCTAGTTGATCAAACAACCACTTTATAACAACGTAAGAGTGTACAATCCCCAATGAAAATGATCACTAACTTTATAAGATACCCTTTTAGTCTTGAGAGAACATTCGAATCATCTGACATGCTCAAAAGTCAAAATGCATCCCATTTTCCGTAGCCAAAGACAGGTAAACATATCATGTTGTCAATCTCAACGCAAATTAGCATGCACCATCTTATAATGTAATATTAGTTGAAAAAGTAACATCCATAAACCTAATTCAAGTGTTTGTGTAAAACAAGGTTATCTACACAGCACTTCCATCAAACTAATCTCTTATATTGTCATTACAATGACATGCAGACATAAAAACATTTTATGCATCAATGGACTCCCCAAAAAAGCTGCCACCCACGCCAAAAAGACCTAAAGGGGACATTTCTTCAAACACATGGTGTCCCACAGCTCACCCATGGTTTAAAAGTAAAATTCTAGGACCATATTGGATATATTGTCTTGAAAATTATATCGTCCGTATACTATTTAACAGAAGGGAGGGAAAAAGGGTCCCAATATAAATAAGTGTAGCATCTTATAACATGTGTGTTTGATTATGACATGGTCTAAATACCAAGTTATTATAGAATAGGATATCATGAGAAACTCTTCAGCTGACTTCAATTACAGACTGAGTAACACAGGAAAAAATGACTGTCTAAATACCAAGTTATTATAGAATAAGATAGCATGAGAAGCTCTTCAACTCACTTCAATTACAGCATGAGTAACACAGGAAAAAATTATTGCAGATTAGACATACAAGGAAATGTGTGAGCTTTGTTTCAATTTTAATAAAGGTCTAAAGGTTGGGTGTGAAAAACAAGTGTATAACAAAGTGTGCAAATAGCATTCTTATGCTATCATTAGCAAATAACATGAAATGTCAAGTATTATATGTTTCAAACAACCATGGTGATGCGGGAGACACGAGAAGATTATTTTTTAGTATTATTTATGTTTGCAAGCCAATTGTATGTTTATGTTTTAGGTCTTATTAGTTTATTAAGCTATTAGTATTTTAATTTAGAAGTAAGGGTATTTTTGTAATAAAGCAATTAGGGTTTCCTAGCCAATTAGAACTAGGGTTTAGCAACCCTTTATAAGTAACCTATTGTACTCCTTGAAAGACAATTGATATTTTGATGAATGAAAAAATGGCCGTTTGGTCTTTCTTTGGTCTGGTGCTGACTCCAGGTCTACCCTAAGTGCTGACTCCTAGTGGTTTCCCCGCTTGGTGCTGACTCCAAGCAAGGCCTAGGTGCTGACTCCTAGGTCATATCCCTTTATTTTTCCGTTGTTTCAATTTTGTTCTGGTTGTTCTGCGTCAATTTTGGTATCAGAGCAAACACCGATCTGTTCGAAGCCTTGTTACAGTCAATCCAGAACCAGAAAATATCACCAAAAAAAAAAAAAAAAAAAACTCCATTCACCATATTTTTTCTGCCACCAGAAAGTTACCCAACAAACCCCACGGCCAGATCTGGTCAAGGTCTTTCTAGAAGTTTCCTCGTACGCCACCACCCATTGGAAAGCCAACGCTGCCATCCCTCGTCTGTCAGATTGCACCACAGTGAGCCCCACCACCATGACCCTCAATTGCCCAGCACCATGCCTCTGCAATCCCTCCATAAACTAGCGATTCCATCTCCAAGGTAACAAAATCTAGCCTTTTATTTAATTTAGAAAAACCCAGCACGGCAACACCTTATTTTCTGTTCAAACTCTTCCTGATCAGTTTTTATTTGCAACCACACAGTGTTTTCCCACTAAGAACAACTTGACCCGGCCCATCTAAAATAAAGAACTCAAATTGAAACCCATTAAACTACCTGACCCAGCCAAAACAACAAACTCATTGTACACTCTCACACAAGCCATATTGCCACCACCACCAGTAACATAAACAAACCCATGCCCAACCCATTTGTTAACAAGCCCAACAAAGCCCACATTTTACAACACCAGTTTTCTTAAAAAAAAAAAAAAAGAACAAAAAAAAAAGGACCCAGCCCACGAAATCCTAACCTGTCAACCAGCCCAGTCCCAGAAATATCTGTCCAGCTGCCACCTATTTGTTGAAGCACTATTTTAGAGAATCATGGTAATATAAGAAGCACCTTATTTTGATGGTTGTGAAACTTATCCACGAGATTTTGTTAACTGGATAAATGGGATGGAGCTATTCTTTGAGGAAGCAAATTTTGCAGATAACATAAAGGTTAGGTATGCCAAGTTGAAGTTAAGAGGTAAAGCACAACAGTTTTGGGAGAACGTTGAATATTTCCGCTATATGAATTATGAACTTGCCATTAGTGTGTGGGAAGATATGAAAGAAAAGCTTTGTGATGAGTATTTGTCACCATACTATCGAGCTAAGTATCTACCCCAATCTAAGTGTGGCACTTTTCAAGTTGACGCAAATACGATGAATCCTCGTCCTCATCCCATTTCATGTCCTCGGTGCATTTTTGAACAATCTACCAAGGAATTAAAGGAATTATCTAAACAGCTCATGAAAAATGTTCCAGACATGATTGCTCAGATGAAGCAAATTAAGATAATTGATCACAATGAACTTATTGCTACCCCTATAGAAGACAACATTGATGATGATATCTTGGTTGTGGAGAATCCTCACGCAACACCAAAGCCTAATGTTGACACAGACGTACATGCCTCGGCAAGTGCTGTTTTAACATGCGTGCAAGGAAATGAACCTATTGAAGAGCTGCAAGGTGAAGAGATGGTTTCTACAGAGAGTATTATGTTAGAGAGTGCACATGATGTGATATTGGAAGCTAATGAATTTGCTTTTGATCAGCCTTCCATGGTGCATGAAGACAAACAGTTTGCTAAAGTGGAGAAAGTGGATAATATAGTGCTCCCACTAGTTCAAGATAAAATTATGTTGATTCCACACATTGATTTTGTTATTCCAGAAGAGTTTGACATGGTGGAATTCAAGGTTTTTCTTTTCTCTATGCTCCCTAAGGTGATTCCAGACTTGAAGCAAGTGTTACTTGTCAGCATCCTAATCCTTCAACGCTTTAGAACTCGAGGTCGAGTTTTCTCCAACCAGAGGAGAATGATGCGGGAGACACGAGAAGATTATTTTTTAGTATTATTTATGTTTGCAAGCCAATTGTATGTTTATGTTTTAGGTCTTATTAGTTTATTGAGCTATTAGTATTTTAATTTAGAAGTAAGGGTATTTTTGTAATAAAGCAATTAGGGTTTCCTAGCCAATTAGAACTAGGGTTTAGCAACCCTTTATAAGTAACCTATTGTACTCCTTGAAAGACAGTTGATATTTTGATGAATGAAAAAATGGCCGTTTGGTCTTTTTTTGGTCTGGTGCTGACTCCAGGTCTACCCTAGGTGCTGACTCCTAGTGGTTTCCCCGCTTGGTGCTGACTCCAAGCAAGGCCTAGGTGCTGACTCCTAGGTCATATCCCTTTATTTTTTCGTTGTTTCAATTTTGTTCTGGTTGTTCTGCGTCACATGGTATTACTTAGAAATAATGTATATATACACTGCTTAGCATGAATCTGTTTGTCATTTTTACTAAATACCAAGCCAATCAAATACTAATAAGCTTAGTAACTTCATTTTTCATGTCCAACAACCTATTTAACCAGAAAACGAACATACCTCTAAACAAGCTCATCTTCAAATGATTCTCCATTTTCAGGCCTCCTTTTTTAATATTTACAAACTTGAGTTGAGCCTCCATTGTTAATCTCTCTCTACTATTTACAATCTCAAGCTGAGTCTTCGTTTTTGGGCTATCATTATTCCTTTCAAAGCCCTTTGTATCTTCTGGCATTGACCATTTCAATCAGTTTATTGATTGCCATTGAGAAATTCTGTCCCTGCAAGATTGATTTCGACACTGTGAATGTTCCAAAAGGCAATGACCAAGACCAATTGTACGATACGACTAACAACACAGTCTTCAGAAGTGTACTCAAATGATGACCAATGAAGATGTCAAGGAATATTTTTTAAATGAAGAAAGGAATTGGAACTCACTTGTGCAATTTGCAAGAGATATAGTTAAGTAAGAAGATACTACTTTTTTTTAAGGGTAAGAATAAATTTTATTTAAAAAGACTACTTCAAGAGCACAAAGCAGCATAAAAAATTTGAACAAAAAGGAATTATATACAAAATGGCAATAACTCAATAAACGATACAACAAAAAAGACAGTTGTGAAGCCCCAAGCATGAGCCCACTCATATAAATAATTAGTGAAAGTTGCTAACAACTGAGTCCTCATACTTTCCATATCCTCAAAAGTTCGCCAATTCCGTTACCTCTAGATAGTCTACATCTAACATAACAAAACAAAATTCCAAATATCTGACGAATGCTTGCCAAACTAGTTTCTCCAACCAAATATAAGATCGAAGACCTTTTATGATAAAACCTACTGAATCCCATATGATCAAAAAATATAATTTCCAAGTTGCAGTGCAGTGTATCAATATATGATTCAACGTCTCCCCACTACACAGTACATACAACACCAACCCACAATCGTATAACCCCATTTGATAAGGTTCTCACAAGTAAGAATCTTCCCCCATGCTTTTGTCCAAATAAAAAAGGAGATCCTCTGTGGAGCCTTAACCCCCAAATGCCTTTCCAAGGAAAGAGAACAGTATTTGAGGCCTTTAGAACCAAACAGAATGAGCAGACACTAAATTGCCCATTTCTCTTCAACCTCAATCTCACTTGGTCACCACCCTTTCTACTGGGAATATGAGCATCTAAAAGATGGAAGAATGATGCCCCCATCATTGGAACAAGCATACAAGATAGGAAAAGCCATCCTCAAAGGCTGATCTCCACACCAATGGTCACGCCAAAACCAAATCTGACCTATCATAGCCCACATCAAAATCAATATGCTATAGAACTCTATCTCATTTTATCCTAATGCTTTTACACAAACTACATTCATGTCTGGAAAGGGGTGGAGGATAATACAAATGATATCTTGAGATTATCTAGCTTAGTTGCAGATTACCTAGCTTAATTGCTTTATTGATTTAATGGAGCAACCTTATCACATACTTGACCATTAACTCTAGATGTCACTAACATTTACCAACATTTTATTCCAAAGTAATGGATTAATTAGTTATTAAAAAATACGAATTGAAAAGAATGTTGTCCCAACCATTCAAAGGTTTCATCTTTTGTTCTTATGTGAATAAATGATAAGAATTGTTCATTATCTAGGGTGCTACACTTTTATAAATTGCATATAATTTACTGTATGAAGTTTGAAAACTAATAGAGCACAGAATACATATACAACCAAAGAACCTTTGAAATAAAAGGATGTCATTAGTATTTCATAGTTCTACTTCTTTTAGTTCCCTTGGTTGAATTTCATTCCTTACAACAAACTTGAAATATAATGGGTTCAATAGCATTCAATATCCTCCTCTTTTTGATTCCTCTAGTTTAATCTTTTATCACTCACAAAAAACAACAAATACACTTGACCTAGTAAAAGACAATCAATCACTAAGCAAGTATTTGAATGAATAATTCATTAATTCTTAAATTGGATGGGAGAAATGATTAATAACATGTTTTAAACAGACCAGAAAATCCCATGTTGCAACCTTTAAAAGAGTAGTTCTAAATTGTACACCAAGATGCGACTTTGTAGTTATCATTAGCAACTTCTTTCAGCATGAGGCAGTCTAAACTCTAGCTAATAAAAAATGCTAAAGACACATACACACCTAAAATCTCAAATATGAATTTAATGCTGATTTAACAACAATTTATATGTGTTATCCTAACCCACAAATTTGGCAACTCCAAAAGTTATCACTTCTCTTATAACAAAAGGCTAAATCAAACCAAATCTAACAATTTTCCCTCTCTCTCTATTTATCACACTAATTCAACGGAATAAAGAGTGCACTGATAGCTGTCATCGCTCCCCTTGCTTATGTGAGTAGCTGACTGGACCCTCCAACACAAACCTGGGTCAGGGACTAGGAACCTGCCAGTCTTGACGCATGGCAAGACAAAAAAAGGACCTCGACAGACATCTTGTACTTATTCTAAGGCAACAGAAATGGATCAAACATAACTTGTGGAGGAAAATAACAAAGGAAATTATGCATTTTCTGCTCCTAACACCACCACAAAAAACAACAGCGGAACAAAGTTACAATGCTAAGAAAGATGTATCAACATGCACTGGAGCTTGTCTAGACAGAAGCTGAAAAGGCTTAAATATATACAAGAAAAGAAACTCAGAAGAAGCAATGTTGAATATCTTTCAAAGAATTCCAGATTCTATCACATTGGTGCTGATGTACTAAATAATATTCATATTCATTTTAGGTTGCATTTCATGCATTGCTTAGGGACACATTGGAGATAGGCCTCTACAAGCTGGTGTTAGCCAAAGGAAGATTCTATGTTTATACTTTATACTATTTCATTCAATTCAAGAATACTTACAGCATCATGATACTTTGACATGCTGACATAACAACATTTTATGTATCCATGAATAGCCAGAAAAAAAACAGCCACCCCCCACCAAGGAGCTCAAAGAAGGAAATCTCATCAAACAACTTGTGTACAATAGTTCACCCATGGTTAAATAATAGAAAACAGAGGACCATAATGGATGTCATACCCTGAGAACAAAATGGCCCACATAATATTCCACATACTATCTTAAAAATGAGGAATTTAGGGTCCCAATTTAAATAAGACTGGCATCTTACAGCATGTGTGCTTGATTACAGACTTTGAGTAACAGGAAAAATGATTGTATTTTAGAAATTCAAGAAAATGTGATCTGTGTTTTAATCTTAAATATAGGTCTAAAGGTTAAACAATTGTACAGCAAAGTGTGCAAATAGCATCTTTGTGCTAACATAAGCCAATAGCATAAATTTTTACAAGGCACCAAGCCAATCAACACTAATAAGCTCAGTAACTTCATTTTTTTTTTTTGGTCCAACAAACCATTTAAACCAGAAAAGGAACATACCTATGCACAGTATCTTCATCTTCAAAATGACTCACCATTTTCAGGCCTTCTTTATTACTATTACAAACTTGAGTTGAGGCTGCATTCTTAAGTTCTCCCAATAATTTATGATCTCCAGTTGAGACTTCGTTTTTGGCTGTCATTATTTCTTACAAAGCCCCTGCAAGATTGATTTTAACAAAGCGATGACCATCAAGGGAAAACAATAAAAGAAAAGATTAAAAATTCAAAAGAAACTACCTTTCTCTTATTGGTAATTTAGCTGTCTGTTTTTCCCCCTAGATTCTTGTCTTCTCTAAGACTGCATAATTGCCTATTGAGCTATTTTCAAGGCCACAATGTTTCCTTCCATTTAAGATGATTCCTCCATAGGAATACAACAAAGTTGGTGTATTGAGAATTATTTAAGCAAAATAGTAATTTAGGTATAATTTGCAGTAACCCTTTAGGTATACTGATAACTATGGCTGCAACAACATAAAAAGCAAATTTACTAAAAATAAAAATGGTTGAATTTTTAAAGTTACCTGTACATTATATATTGATGGAACTTGAGACTTGAGGTTACTAAGACCTTTTTTCAAACAAGTAGGGTATACCCCCAAACACCACCCACAGGACCATAAAGGTCCCATCACCGGCAACCAGCACCCAAACACACAAGCAGAGCCACAACCAACTTAAATTTTGTTCAAACCTCCCAAACACACCCGGTAGTAGATCAAGTGCAAACCATCACAAATCCACCAAATAAATAGTAATAATAATAATAAAAGGAAAGAAAAAAAGAGAGAGAAAAATCACCTCAGGGTTATTTCCAAAACCATGATTTGTAGTTACAATGAAGAACTAAGGTTCAACCCAAATGGAAAACATATAAATAAAAACTAAAACAATATTTGTCCTTTCTATAAACAATTATCATGAGTGTTGAAATACACTGGAGAGATTGATAGACCATTTGTGTCATTAAGATCGTCTTTGCAGTCAAATTAATATTTAGATCTCCAAACAGGTGGCCATTATTTGTGTTTCTTGTAATTTGGGTTTTCAAGAATGCATTCTAAATGAGTAGGATAACTGCAATCTTCACAGTAGTAGAACCATTGCTTGGGATCTCGTTCTTCTTCACAAATGTCGCAGTAATACTCATCAGAGTCATCTTCAGGAGTATAACATAGAGTGAAGGGATGCTGATGTTGGTAGTACCATGCAGTTTGTGGTAGTGTAGCACATTTGAAGTCTAGAACAAAATCACAAGTGGTACAACGGAATACTTGGTATCTTTCAGTACCACAAATACTACACTTCTGTGCATGGTTTGTGATTGAGAGGTAAAGACGATGCTCATGACAGGCATGACTAAGTGTGTTTGAAGTCAAACTACAATGAACATTGAGATCAAAGTCGCATCTTTGACAACGGTAGCTAAAGCCATTGTAGTGCTCGTAACAGGCATTACACCAAAAAACAGATTCTGGATAACTATATTTTTTAAAAGTGAGGGTGAGTGGGTGTTGATGAAGTGGGTGTCGTTTTATTTTGGGTAATTTAGTACAAGATATATGAAGAAAGAAGCTACAATCGACACAACTGTAAAAAGATGGAGGGAGAATAGCTCGTACACACCCGTCGCAAATTTTGTTATTTGGAACCTCATCAGTAAGCTTTAAGTGATGCTCATGGCTGAAGTGTTTGATTTCTGTGGCAATTTCAGTTCCGTCCTCCCCCACAGTGGTTTTTATGACTTTGCAAATTTCTGAGTCAACGGATTGATCGAGCTTTGAATCTTTTACATTTTCCAGCATAGCTTTGGACTCGGCAGACTCCTCCTCTTTAAGTTCCAGCAAATTTATGTCCTCCATGTTTCCCCTGGCAATAGCACAATCGAGGTGGGTAGCGAAATGGCATGTGGAGCAATAGTAAAGGCCATAGTTTGTGTCCACTTTTAGAAAACAGAGTTGACATAATTGGGAGTTGGATTGATGGAGTTGAAGAGAATGGATGAGGTTGAGGGGGTGATTGTGCCGTACGACTTTGAGTCTGCGTGGACGATAGGCACATCTTCTATGAATTCCGAAACCACAAGGGTTACACACATAGGGCATACCTTTATCTTCTTTGCCACAAAGGTCGCAAGTGAACGTAATCCACTTACAAAGTAGGGTCAATGGGTGGTCCGAGTGGACTTCAGCTGCTTCCATAGTGGGCGCTAAAGAACCACATCTAATGTGAAGCTTAAAATTGCAATGGAAACAACCATAACAATATTCCCAACGATTTTCTTTGCAAACTTGGCAATTGCTAAACTCTTTGTTGATTTCAGAATTAGTTTCGTCAAAGAGAAGAAGAGGATGTAATGGGTGCAAGGGATGGTGCAGCAACCCAAGGGGTAGTTCCGCACATGATTTATGATGCCTGTATCGATCGCATTCTTTACAACTGTAGCTAGGACCCAATATTGGTTCGCTGCACCCATAACAAATGTGGCCATAAATTCTGTCTTCATTGAAGACCAACGGATGCTGCGGATGGATAAAATGTTGAAGCTGCTTCATCTCCTAATGACAAACGGACAAATAGAGAAGTGCACATTAGATATTTGATTTTAAGTTTGGGGAGCATTTGTTTTGCTCTCTCGTGTTTTTGTTAATAGCAAAAGATGTAAACATAATTGGTGAGGTGATGATGTTAGCCTTTTGGGCTTATCGATGAACCTTCCCATCTGGATAACCCATAATAACACATGATGGTGGGCTTGGTTTTGCTCAAGTTTTTTTTTTTGGGGTTTTGGGAATACTATGTGCACGTGTTGTTTTGTGGGCTTGTTAGTAAGTGGTTCACACCAGATTGTGGGCTTGTTATTTTGGGCTTTCATGAATTAAATGAATTGTTGCGTCAAAGTATTTTTTTTATTTAATTATGGTTGTAAGCTAGCATTTTGTTATTATACATTAAATTTTTACTATATATTATCTTCCTCCCTAAAACATAATTCAGATCTTCTCTTACTATTATCCCTTAAATTATATTAATATTTATTTAATTCTAGTTGTCATATAAAAATATACTGTTGCTTTTTTTGCAATGTAAAAAATGGAAAGCAATGTTAGAGAGTTAAAAATATTTAGATATATATATATATATATATAAGTTTTTTTTTTAATAACTTTTAAAAAAACCTGTATTGTGAAGTAAGGATGTAGTTATATTTGAACAAAGTGTAGATTTTTAGCAAAATATTATTATGGAAAAAAGTTATCAAATAATATAATTTTGTATAAATTACCTAAAGTGTCTAATGAAATGACTGGGTGGATCACATGACTCACATCACGTGTTTCATTTTTTGGGTCTATTGTCAAATGGTGCTAGTGTTTTTACAAAATAATTCACATTTTCTCTCACAATTATACCTAAATAATAATATTTATATATCATAAAAAGATATATATATATATATATATATATATACACAACTCTTTTGTGGTGTTTGTTACCTTGGGAACGCTTTTGAGGTGATTAGTAGTCTCTGCCTCAGTTTGTTGTTCTTTTTGTACCTTTTTTGCTTTCTGGGTCTGATCCTTTTCACCCAAATTCCCTGCCATTGAGTCACCACTTTTGCCTTTTGACTCAAGTAGTTGATCCATTGTACAGTTAGCTGAGCAGTTAATCAAATTGGTTTTTTTTTTTTTGGTTAAATTTCTCAAGTATTTTTTTTTTCTCTAAATTTGAAAATAATTTTTTTTTTTAGTTTTTAGAAAAAAAATATTTTCTTGATTAATTTTTTAATCAAGCTGATCTATTCTATCGTGCTTTTCAAATTTAATGTGAATATGCATTATAAACTTAGTAATATACACAAGTACTTAAAATTATAGGGTTTGTGTGTGTGTTGGTATTCATAAATATACTAAACAAATATCTTGATAGTGAATTGCATCCGATTGTTGTGAGTGATATACCTTTTATCAAAACTACATTAGGCGTAACATGAACTAAACCCATTTGACAATAAATATCGTTAATTCAGGTGCAACTAAACAAGTATGTAGGCCCAATTGCATTTTTAACATTTACAAGAAAAATTAAGCAAGTAAAGCAACCTTATGAACATTAGTAGAAAAACACATACATACAAACATACTTGAAGAATCAGCCATCGATACTTATAAAGAAAAGCTTCTAAGTTAGCATTAATTTTAATTTTGTTAAAACGAAGTTCATATAGAGCTTATCTACAACTTTTACTATACATAGACTAGATGGTGTTACTTTCAAAAGATAAAACATATTAAAGTTATTCCATTGTGCCAAAAATAAAAAGCATCTCCAACACAAAACACAACAAATTAGAGAGAAAAAGAAAAACTTATACATAAAGGCTCATACTTGCACTCTCCCAACAAAATTTCATTCTCACACCATCCTAACCAAATAACTCTCTCCCCCTTGGCCCACAAAAAAGACAAAAAAAAAAAAAAAAAAAAGATTTTGTAGGGTGCTCCATTTAAAAGTCTCTACTTGATTCTTGCAGTTGAAGGCTATTTTTTTTTTTTAAAAAAAAAAGGAAATTTCGTTAGCTCCACCTAAAGGTTCATTAGCTCCACATAAAGGCTCATGCTTGCACTTGAAAGTATTAAGAGTGGTTCTAGGACAACAAAATATTCTACAACTTGTTGTCACAACTTTGACGTGACAGGCTACAAGTAATTGTCTATCAATTACACATGAACCTACCATTTGTAGTATTAGATTATTTTTTTTTTCAATATTAAAGGTGTCTCGTGGGTGAATAATGTACAATATCAAAAGTATATGTCAACATCTTTATGTGAAAATTTAAGGGTAAGACCGTAAGAGGGAATCTGACCTAAGCAAACTAGATTATATGCTTTTCTCTCTCTCTTTTTTCTTTTTATATATTCTTATTACCTAAAGAACTTAAAATATTATAATATGTTAATTTTACACATTTAATTTGAAAACCACCCACATTATTCAATTTAAAAATATATAAATATACAATGTTGTTAAAGTAACCATGTAAAAGAAAATCATTATCCTCAACTGAAATAGAAAAGCCATACTTTTTTTTTTTTTTTTTGATAACACACAAAAGTCGTACTTAAGGTAACTTTTACAAAATTATACTACTTTTGTAACTTTTTTCCACAATAATATTTTGCTAAACAAATTATTTGTTCAAATGTCATTTTTGTATCTATCACACTTCACAAATATCAAAATGATTGGATACTACAAATTCACCAATCTATATATCAAGAACTCAAATTATAGTATTTTAGTTTTTGTTTTTTTGAACAAATGGTAGATGTTTTATCAAAATATTATTAAGGAAAAAACTTATTATATAGTGTAATTTTGTAAAAATTGTCTTTAAGGGTAACTTGAACGCAATTTCTATCAAATTTCAAACAAAAAATATAAATATAAATAGTTATTATATTGCAACGTCTAATATTTCTAGCAATATGAATTTCTATTCCTAACATAATTTCCATTGAATGTACTAAACGTGGCCAAAAATTTTCTTTTTTGGGATAATTGTTAATCAATTATAGTAAGAATATTAATTTTGTCTTCACATTTTGGACCCTACTTATCAAGGGGAAGTCTAGACACATGTGAGAGGGTGTTAAAATATTGGTAAAATAATTAAAATCTTCAATTTTCTTTTTCTCACATTTTATTTTTTTGTCATTCACTTACAAGATATTTTTCGCCCATCTCTCTTCAACTGATCAATATATGAGATTCAATCTCTTAAGGTTGTCATATATTTTTTAGTCTTCTTTCTTGGGGTTTCTTTTAACATGTTGCTTTGAAATAATTTCTTATCCTAAAAACAAAGCAAGATTAATTCCAGTGCCCTAGTGGATGTAGAGAACACCCCCCCGCCCTCCTTTTCCCACCCCAATGCACATAAAGGGGGGGAAAAAAAAGATTCTATCATTAGCATCAAGCATGGCCTTATAAGAAGTATATAACACCACCATCATTTGAAAATAATAAAACTGGAGAAAAAAAATAAAATAAAAGCAACAAGCTTGCGAAATAACATACGAGTCAAATGCTTCTCTCTCTTATTTGTCGGGTATTCCTTTCCTATATTTTTTATTTATTTTAACATTTCCTTTCATTGACAAGGAATAAAAAATTAAAAAATAAAAAATAAAAGGAAGAAGAAGAAGAAGTAGAAGAAAACCAAGATAAAGATAGTGAATGAAAGGTAATGGGCCTTGCTAATTAATCTTAAATCAAGTTCTACTTTCCCTTTCTTACCATTTCTTTTTTTATATTTCTATTACTTTTCATATTTCCATTTGTTTACAATGTTTTTGACATCTTTTGTGATTTTTTTCATGAAGAATGACATTTAGAAACCAATAGATTTTGAGGAACTATATAACTTTTATGTTTGCTCAAAATACATTCAATTAATTCTTAAAATCAATCATTCCAAATATAAAAGTTATATTGCATGTACCTAATCCCGTTAGAGCATTATTCACCTTGTTTACTATAAAGAAAATGGTAAATCATGATATTTTTAAACTTCATTGGTAAATTCTAATTCCTTTTATATGTCATTTTATATGTTCTAGTTTGTTTAGAAAATGAATTTATAGAATAGGGCTGGGAGTTATATACCTTAAATTAAAACTAGAGCATAGGCAAAAAAAAAATTTATTGGAAACCAATAGATACCTTTATAATTTTGTGTATATTTGATAAGGCACTGGAACTCAAACTATGCTCACAAAGTCCTCAATCCTCAACTCTTCTATTGCTATGATGTCTCCAATCTCATGTGCTAGTCAATTTGATGTGCAAAAGTAAGGATTATACACTATAAGAAAGAAAGAGTGAAAGAGAGTTTAAGAAGGAGAATAAACGTGTGGACATAAAAAATTGAAATTTGAAATGATGGTGGGGATTAGTTTGGTTTAGTCTCGCCTTATGCCTACCAAATATTAAGCTAGTTTATCGTGCTTTTATAATATCAACGTCACTAACTAAAAAGACTCACTAATGTATGACAAGCTTAATTTTTTGTGTGTATTTTTGTATTCCTAAATATACTAAACAAATAAAAATAATATCATGTACCTTTTATCAAAGTTGCATTAGATGTCTCATGAACCAAAACTATTAGCAATAAATATCATTAATTCAAGTGAAAATTAAGAAGTAAATAAACCCAAAATTCATTGCATTTTTAACATTTATAAGAAAAATTAAGAAAGTAAAGCAACCTATTGTTTATGAATAGTATTTAAAAACCCATAGATGTACAACAAAAGTTGGAGAAATAACCATCAATACTTACAGGAACAAAAATCAAACTTTGGCTTTAAAACACCCTTAAGGAGGTTTCCAAGTTAGCCTTAATTTGAATTTTGTTAATGTGAAGTTTATATGGAGTTCATCCAAGCTTCTACTATATATAGATTTGATGGTGTTGCTTTATAAGAATAAATTTATCAAATTCCATCATGCCAAAACAAAAAAGCATCTCCAACACCATAGACGAAGAATTGGAGAAAGAAAAAGAAAAGTAGATGCTTGCCTTCTATATGTAAGAAAGCAAAGAACTTGTGCTTCCCAAGCTAGATGTATATACTAGTCTTCTCTTTTCTCTAATCTTTTTTTTTTTTTTAAGAAAAAAAAAAAACTTTTATTCATGCCTAGATGTCATAATTTATTTCTCCCTTCGCCCCCCCCCCCCCCTCCCCTAAACATGTCTACACTAACATTTTGTTGTTATTTACTTTATGAAATTTATTTGCTCATCTTTATTTATGTTATACATCATCACTATCAATGCTATTGTCCCATTTTTCTCATCTCATTGCTGTCACCATCACCTCCACCATCATTCACTGCTATTGTCGTTACCACCATTACCACCAATAACATCATGATACCATACCATCACCATAATCAAGTTATTATTATCATCATTGTTATAAAAGCCTTAATTCTTTACCCTTTGTTTATGTTTTTAAAAAACCATAACACTCTAATTAAAAAAAAAAAAAAAGACCTTTTGAATACCAAATTCTAAATTTTCAGATATACTCATTTAATCAATGAAAAATTAATTGGTGTGTTTAAAATTCCCATCATTTAGTAAATTCTAAGAATTTTTGGAACTTGGAAGTCTTTTTTTTTTTTTTTTTTTTTTTTTGCAATTTCCTTTAATAAGTTGTTTTAAAAATATTTATTATGTGTAAAACAAACCAAGTATTGGTTTAGGCTTAAACTCCCTTTTTTTTTTTAATGAACACCACCCCAATTTCACCACACAAACACATTATGTATATTGTCATATTCCACTCTCACAGTCACGTCAAAGTCGTACTCACACCATCCTAAAATATGAAAACTCGTATAAGTTGTAAAATTTCATATATTTGCAATTTTTTTGGTGACTTGATATATATAAGCTTTTTTTTGTACTAAATTTTATTTAATTATAAATTTCTTAATAAACCCCCTTAAAAAAATTTCGAGAGCCGCCATGATTCATATGCCTTTGTCTCTTCTTTCTTTTTCTATATTCTTATTACCTTAATGTTTTCATTCTCTCACATGATATCTTATTTTCTTTTTCTTTTTTTTCTCCACTTGACTATATTAGAAGTTATGCTTTAATGAAGAGAGAGAGAGAGAGAGAGAGAGAGAGAGAGAGAGACAGAGAGAGAGAGAGAGAGAGTCTACTAACACTATCTATCAAAAGAAAAAAAAAATCTTGAGGAAAAAGTGCTATGAACTCCACCTAAGACATATAAAGCCATTTATTCTTATAATTAAATGTTTAGGAACTAAGACATATGACTAATAATATAATAACTAAGAGAAAATAAATCCAAAAAAATATTTGTACCATAAAAAATATCACAAATTTTGTCACAATTTGCCATATAACAAGTTGTGAATAGAAACTAATAGTGAGTCCATAGGAGTTCACGTCTCCACAACTTACAACTCGTGAGATAGCATGTCGTGGCAAAAATGGTAATATCTTTTTTTTTATCCCTGGCATTAGCTTTTCTCAAGTAAGTGTAGGTCCATTTTTATCTATTTTCTCTTCTGAGTGGTAATTTTGTAAATAAAGTGATCCCTAGTTCAAAACCCAACAGCCCTAATTCGTTCCTTTTTTTTTCTTGTATTTTTTCCCCCTTTGCACACCACCGCTGCAAAAATCAATGAAGGAAAACAAAAACAATGGAAGAGGGAGAAGAACAAGAACCTCCAATTTCGAAGCTATTTTCCATCTAACGCCCAATGAATAAGAAGGAGAATAAGGATGCTCCAGTTGTGGAGAAACCATCGGATTGCAACGACGATAGGGTTACGGTTTCGGAGTTCGATTACTGTGTGGACACTTACTTCAAAGCCATCGAAACCATCTCTAAACTCTGTGGAGAAGATGATGAAGATTATTATATATGCTCTTCAACAAACTGAAATTCAGCGTTTGTCTTCGTCGCTCACTTTCTTAAGGTCAATACTAAACAATGCTCCTCCTACTACTTTTATATATGTATGTATGTATGTATGTATGAGTTAGAGATATGAGTCCAGTTTAGAAGCAAAAATAAGGATGAATAAACAAACTTTTTTCAATAGTTTAAGGATGATTTTTATTTATTTATAATTTTAAGAGACAAAAAGCGAAACTTTTTCAATAGTTTAGGGATGAAAAATGATGTTTTGAAGTTTCGGGATGACAAAATTCATGCAAATTTTAGGGACGAAAACAATATTTTAGCCTAGTAATTTTCTCAACATCCGCTTGTATGTGTATTTCATGTCATATCAAAAGGATCCATGTATCGCTGTATGCACACATATTCAATAGAAAATGTGCTAGGGAACTCTTTTTTTGTAGCGTCAGATAAAATACAATATGGACATTAAAGTTTTTCACAGAGGGTGGACACACTTTCAGTCAAAATTATTATTTATTTTGATCATTAATGCTGCTATTTTTTTTTCACTTTTCATTATTATTGTTAGCCTTGTTATGTTCACATGCATGTAAATTAGAACTACATATCCACTGAGAATGGAAGTATTTTAATTACGAACCAAGAGCAGTAGGTTTGCCTGTAAAGTGGGAAGCCTTGAAGGAAAAGATGTTGGTGGAATAAACTTATCTCAATTTTCTTCTGCCACTGTTCCTAAGGTAAATTAGAACATTTTTCCGCCCTTCTCTTTTCATTTAGTTAGGGGGTGGGTGGTTTCTTGTTACACATCATTTTTGCCAAACAATTCCCTCATTTGGTTGATTTTATTGAATTTCTTTCTTTGTGATATGTTTTCTTTGGAAAGGGCTTTGACACATCCTTTGCGTTATTTCCTTTTCTTTTTCTAAAGAAATTTTTACTTATATATATATATATATATAATTAATTAAAAAAAAAACTGGCTTGCATACTGTTGTAGGAGGGACCATCAGGGGGTGCTACATCTGTCGAATCCAGGTATTTTTCCTAGGAATTAGCTCTGGAAGTTATGAGTTATGCACTGATTTAAAGATGAACTGTGAAACTTTTAAATCTTACAAAAACTTTTGTTTTGTTTTTTTTTTTTTTTTGGTGATAATTTTTTTATGTGTATGAGGACTTATCAAAAAAAAAAAATGTCACTTATGGGGAAACTATCTTTGCCTTACTTTTTATTTCCTTGAACCCCTATGCAATTTAACATTCTCTGCATGATTTGGTTGTAGAATGAATTTTGAGAATGTCTGGAAAGTATATGTGTATCCTGTTGGGCTTTATGGAGACTAGTTTATATTTGATCCGGTTGACGACCCGACCCAACTCGAATAATATTGCGTGGTTTTTAATGGTAGATTTTCTGAGGCTTAGTCCATGGAGCGGAGGCTTGGGCCGATAGGCCCAAGCCGGAGTGCTCATGTGTGCAGGATATAAAAACCGTTTTTTTTAGTGATTAGGGTTTTGTCTTGTTGTTTTTTTGAGAGAGCAAAAACACTGTAGCCGCACTCTGTATTTTTTCCCTGATAATAGTGAAATCCCTGCAACTCCGTGGACGTAGGCAAATTGCCGAACCACGTAAATATTGTCTTGTGCGTGTGATTGTTTTCTTTGGCGTGTGTTTTCTCTATTTTTTTTGTTTCTCACAGGTTGGGAATTTCGGGTTTAATTCCCTACAACTGGTATCAGAGCCTAGGGTTAGGTTTGAGTGGGAGCAATGGCAGAGGAAGCAGGAAAGGCGTCTGGAATAGAAAAGTTCGATGGCACAGACTTTGGATTTTGGAGGATGCAAATCGAGGATTATCTTTATGGGAGGAAGTTGCATCTGCCGCTTCTAGGGGCAAAACCTGAGACTATGAAGGCTGTGGAATGGGCTCTTCTTGACAGACAGGTACTGGGAGTTATCAGGTTAACTCTGTCTAGGTTTGTTGCGCACAATGTCGTAAAGGAGAAGACTACAGCAGATCTGATGAAGGCTCTGTCTGGTATGTATGAAAAGCCGTCAGCAAACAACAAGGTGCATTTGATGAAGAAACTGTTCAATCTGAAGATGGCAGAGAACGCATCAGTAGCACAACATCTGAATGAATTTAACACTATCACAAATCAATTGTCGTTTGTAGAAATTGATTTTGATGATGAGATTCGTGCATTGATCGTTTTGGCTTCTTTGCCAAACAGTTGGGAGGCAATGAGGATGGCAGTAAGCAATTCTACAGGGAAGGAAAAGCTGAAGTACAATGACATACGAGATTTAATTCTGGCTGAGGAGATTCGCAGAAGAGATGCAGGTGAAACCTCAGGATTTAGTTCTGCCCTAAACCTTGAAACAAGAGGCAGAGGTAATGACAGAAATTCAAATCGGGGCAGATCAAAATCCAGAAATTCTAATCGGAACAGAAATAAATCTAGATCAGGCCAACAAGTACAATGCTGGAACTGTGGGAAAACAGGTCACTTTAAGAGGCAATGTAAAAGTCCTAAGAAGAAGAATGAGGATGATTTTGCTAATGCTGTAACAGAAGAGGTACAGGATGCATTACTTCTTGCAGTAGACAGTCCGCTTGATGATTGGGTTTTAGATTCAGGAGCTTCATTTCATACCACTCCACATCGAGAAATCATACAGAATTATGTTGCTGGTGATTTTGGTAAGGTGTATTTGGCTGATGGTGCAGCCTTGGATGTTGTGGGTATGGGAAACGTCCGTATATTGTTGCCCAATGGGTCTGTTTGGTTACTGGAGAAGGTTCGACATATTCCTGACCTGAGGAGGAATCTGATTTCTGTTGGACAACTTGATGATGAAGGGCATGCAATACTATTTGTTGGTGGTACTTGGAAGGTTACAAAGGGAGCTAGAGTATTGGCTCGTGGAAAGAAGACTGGTACTCTATATATGACCTCAAGTCCAAGAGACACAATTGTAGTTGCTGAAGCAAGTACTGATACAAGCTTATGGCACCGCAGACTTGGTCACATGAGTGAGAAAGGGATGAAGATGCTGTTGTCAAAAGGGAAACTACCAGAATTGAAGTCCGTTGATTTTGACATGTGTGAAAGCTGCATCTTGGGAAAGCAGAAAAGGGTGAGCTTCTTGAAAACTGGCAGGACACCGAAGGCTGAAAAATTGGAGTTAGTGCACACTAATTTGTGGGGGCCTTCACCGGTTGCATCCCTTGGAGGTTCAAGGTACTACATCACGTTCATTGATGACTCAAGCAGAAAGGTATGGGTTTATTTTCTGAAAAATAAATCTGATGTATTTGAAACTTTTAAGAAGTGGAAGGCCATGGTTGAGACAGAAACAGGTTTGAAAGTAAAATGTTTGAGGTCAGATAATGGAGGATAGTACATAGATGGAGGGTTCAGTGAGTATTGTGCTGCACAAAGAATTAGGATGGAGAATACCATTCATGGGACACCACAGCAGAATGGTGTGGCTGAGCGCATGAACAGAACTCTCAATGAGCGTGCTAGGAGTATGAGGTTGCATGCTGGACTACCAAAAACTTTCTGGGCTGATGCTGTTAGCACTGCAGCTTACCTGATAAACAGAGGGCCATCAGTTCCCATGGAGTTCAGACTTCCTGAGGAGGTTTGGAGTGGTAAAGAGGTAAAGTTTTCACATTTAAAAGTTTTTGGTTGTGTTTCTTATGTTCATGTTGATTCTGATGCTCGTAGTAAACTTGATGCAAAGTCTAAAATATGTTTTTTCATTGGCTATGGTGATGAGAAATTTGGCTATAGGTTTTGGGATGAACAAAACAGGAAAATCATCAGAAGTAGAAATGTGATATTTAATGAACAGGTTATGTACAAGGACAGGTCAACTGTAGTGTCAGATGTTACAGAGATAGATCTAAAGAAATCTGAGTTTGTTAACTTAGATGAATTGACTGAAAGTACTGTCCAGAAAAGGGGTGAAGAGGATAAGGAGAATGAAGATTCACAGGTAGATCAGAGTACACCTGTAGCTGAAGTCCGTAGATCTTCCAGGACTATTAGACCTCCACAGCGTTATTCACCCACCTTAAATTATCTCCTTGCAGGATGAAAATTCAAGCAAGTGGGAGTTAGCCATGAAGGATGAGATGGATTCTTTGTTAGGGAATCAGACATGGGAATTGACTAAATTGCCAGTAGGAAAGAAGGCTTTGCACAACAAGTGGGTATACAGAATAAAAAATAAGCATGATGGTAGCAAACGTTACAAGGCCAGATTAGTTGTTAAAGGATTCCAGCAGAAGCAGGGCATTGACTACACAGAGATATTTTCTCCAGTTGTGAAGATGTCAACAATCAGATTGGTACTGGGAATGGTGGCTGCAGAAAATTTACATCTTGAGCAGTTAGATGTGAAGACGACATTCCTTCATGGTGACTTGGAGGAAGACATATACATGATTCAACTTGAAGGGTTCATTGCTCAGGGACAAGAGAATCTAGTCTGCAAACTGAGAAAGAGCTTGTATGGCCTAAAACAAGCTCCTAGGCAGTGGTACAAGAAATTTGACAGCTTTATGCACAAAATTAGATTCAAGAGATGTGAAGCTGACCATTGTTGCTATGTTAAGTTCTTTAACAATTCTTATATCGTTTTACTGTTGTATGTGGATGATATGCTCATTGCAGGGTCTAGCATTGAGGAGATTAACGATCTGAAGAAGCAATTGTCAAAACAGTTTGCAATGAAGGATTTGGGAGCTGCAAAGCAAATCCTTGGTATGAGAATCATTAGAGACAAGACTAATGGTACATTGAAGCTTTCACAGTCAGAGTATGTAAAGAAAGTTCTCAACAGGTTCAACATGAATGAACCAGTGAGCACACCCTTGGGTAGTCATTTCAAACTAAGTAAGGAACAGTAACCAAAGACAGAAGAAGAAAGGGACCATATGAGTAAGGTACCTTATGCCTCAGCTATTGGCAGCTTGATGTATGCTATGGTGTGTACAAGGCCAGACATTGCACATGCAGTGGGAATTGTGAGCAGATTCATGAGTAGGCCTGGAAAGCAGCATTGGGAAGCAGTTAAGTGGATTCTGAGATATCTGAGGGGTTTATCAGATACATGTCTTTGCTACACTGGTGCAAGTTTGAAACTGCAGGGTTATGTAGATGCTGATTTTGCTGGTGATATTGATAGTAGAAAGAGTACTACTGGGTTTGTATTTACTTTAGGTGGTACAGCTATATCATGGGTTTCAAATCTATAAAAGATTGCTACATTGTCTACTACAGAAGCTGAGTATGTTGCAGCAACAGAAGCTGGAAAGGAGATGATTTGGCTACATGGTTTCTTAGATGAATTAGGTAAGAAGCAGAAGATGGGTATTCTACACAGTGACAGTTAGAGTGCAATTTTTCTTGCTAAAAATTCGGCTTTTCATTCAAAGTCGAAGCACATATAGACGAAATACAACTTTATCCGTTACCTTGTTGAAGATAAGCTGGTAATACTTGAGAAGATCTGTGGATCTAAGAACCCGGCAGACATGTTGACTAAGGGTGTCACTATTGAGAAGTTGAAGCTGTGTGCAGCTTCAGTTGGGCTTCTAGCTTGAGGACAGGAGGATGAGTTGCAGGAATGAGGGATTGGTTTTTTGGAAGACAGCGGCTGATGTTGGTGATTGAACTAGTCTCCAAGTGGGAGATTTGTTGGGCTTTATGGAGACTAGTTTATATTTGATCCGGTTGACGACCCGACCCAACCCGAATAATATTGCGTGGTTTTTAATGGTAGATTTTCTGAGGCTTAGTCCATGGAGCGGAGGCTTGGGCCGATAGGCCCAAGTCGGAGCGCTCATTTTATAGCTCCTGTGCGCAGGATATAAAAACCGTTTTTTTTAGTGATTAGGGTTTTGTCTTGTTGTTTTTTTGAGAGAGCAAAAACACTGTAGCTGCACTCTATATTTTTTCCCTGATAATAGTGAAATCCCTGCAACTCCGTGGACGTAGGCAAATTGCCGAACCACGTAAATATTGTCTTGTGCGTGTGATTGTTTTCTTTGGCGTGTGTTTTCTCTATTTTTTTTGTTTCTCACAGGTTGGGAATTTCGGGTTTAATTCTCTACATATCCAAATATTTCAAATGATAATTTCTTTAAAGAAACATCTAGTTTGATAATTAGGGGAATGTTGAAATTTTCTTTCTAATTGTATGCACGTCGAGTGGTAGTGTTTGCTACTACATTATCCATCTGGTTAGGGGTGACACGTTGAATTACTAAAGTGTCCTTAATGATACGTCTTGATGGGTGAAAAGGTAGTTGACAATTATTCGAATGATGCCACCCTGTTCACCAGCCCATTATCTACTGAGGTTTATTTTATGTTGTGCAGAACATGCATAGCATGTTGCACCCTCTTCTAATTTAGTTCAGGCACACAAGTATACTACTGCACTGCTCATGTGAACAGATTTAGGGTGATAGTCATTTTTGGTTGGATAATGATGAAGAATTAGAAATGTCTTAGGTCTTTTTATTGACTTCTGATATGAATATTTCTAATGATGCAATGAGTTCTAGCTTAAGTGGCATCTCCTTTCTTGTAAAAATAAGGTGAAGGTTGAGGTTCCCCAACTTCATGAATAACTTATCAAATAAAAACAATATATTATCTCTGATGATATGATGTTGCTCATGCTTAATGCTTATTTCTTTCCTTAATCATGTCATGTTCTAGTATTGCACATAGTCATGTTGCCTGCTCAATTGTAATTGTAGATATTCAGGTAGGTTCCTTTTTTTAAGACAGAAATTTTTGGGTTGTGGCTTCTTGTAGCAAGTTGAAAGAGTTCATTTCATTTTAATACATATTATATTTCAAAAAATATTAAAGTAAGTCGGAAATTCTAGCTTTTCTATCTTTTAACTTTTAACTAATCATGTTATTGCTGAATTTCAGACTGTTTGGCAATTTCAATGAATAAAATGACATTTAAACTTGTTGGTGCATTGTAAAATTGCTATCTACAGAAACTATATAATTGATGATTCTTATGCACATTTGCTAAATGCCTCTCATGAGCCTCATCAGACCTTGCTGCAGCAAAGACTTTGTTATATATGTTGGAGGACATGTTTGGGCTTTGGATTGGTGTCCTTGAAATGCCTGACTATCATATTAAATGTGAGGTACTTGTATCCTTGTTCCTTCTATTCCTTGTGTGTGTGTAAATGTTACTTGATGCAGTAGCAAAACTAAAATTATTTTAGATTTTATATTTTCATATTTTTGTATTTATCTTGTAGGAAATTGGAAAATTGTAGACTTTTACTTGGATAGGGATTAGATTTGAGATTAGATAGGGATTAGTATTTGAGTTCAATTAGGATTAGTTTTGGTATGATGTTATCGTTATCTCTTTATTTTCTAGTTCTAGCTCTATATAAGAGTCAAGTTTATTTGTGTTTTGGAATAGACATGATTAATGAAAAATTCAGATTATATATTTTTCCAGTTGTTAAGTGCTGACTCCTGACGCCTTTGGTATTTCTATGGGTCTAGGTGCTAATTCATAAGGGTTTAGCTTGGTTTTTATTCCAAGCAACCTAAGTGCTGATTCTTAGGTTTATCCTTTACTTTTCTTGTTATTCTATTTTTCTATTAATTGTCCTGCATCAATAGTTTGTTGGAATTCTTTTGGGGGCATTGGTGTAAGCTTTACCTATAATTGATACTTGTCAAAAAAACATCTCTGCTATGATGTTTAGATAGCTTATCCTTTTTTTTTTTTGGGTAAGTAAGAATTATTTTATTAAAGAGAAGATTTCTTATCCTAAAAGGGAAGCCTTGCCTATGAATCTCTGCAAGACAGTTTAATGTATATTTTGTAAATACATCCAGCCCATTTTACCTATGTTTGTTTTTTTAAAAGATATGTGGCAATTCTATAAATAAAGTGATTCATAATTTCAAACTCACCAGCCCCAATTTGTTCCTCTTTTTCCTCCTCCCCGCTCATCACTCATTGCCAAAGGTTTTGGTTCCACCTGGAAGATTGTTTAGTCTCTTGACATTTAAAAAAGTAATATTTAGTTGACGTTAATTTTAATGAATTTGAACCTATTATATTTTATGATTATCAAAAGATTTTTACTTCGGTTGATTTGTTGATGATAATTCATACCCAACCCCAATTTACTTGGGATTAAGGCTTAGGTGAGTTGAGTCAAAATATTAAGCTAGGGCAAGTGGCAGTTAATATTTTTAAAATGTTATTTTTTAGACTAGAGGAACAATTCCCAGGAGTATTTATTTATTTTTGACCTGAACAATGCCAAGCTTCTCTCTACCAAAATCTTTGTGCTCAAAGCTTCACTCTTCCTTAGAAAGTTCTTTGATTGCAATGAAAAATTGACTGCCATTGTTCTCTCCTTATTTGGCCCAAAATTTCATTGAAAAAGTAAAGGTGGTCTAGGCATTTGGGTGTGACGAATTTCAACAATGCTTTGATTGCAAAATTGGGAAGGAATGTTTTAACAGAAACTTATTCTCAATCCCAAAAGCAAATTCTATCTTCTGCTTGTGGAAAAGCATGTGTGACAGCTTCTCATAGACGAGTAGGAAATACCACGGCCATTGGCCCATCTAGCAGGGCACGCCAAGAATGTAAAATTGTTTGGATACAGGATGAACCAAAGTTTATTAAGGAAAATTCCTTTTTTTTTTTTTTTTCATAAAAAGTTATAGATTGGGAGTCATATTTCAAAGCAAGACATCGATCCAATGCCTACTCATAGGCCTCACTTGGTTCTCTATTAGTTATGTAAAAATTGCAAAAACATGAGCCAGAGCAAAAAATGTAATTAAAGTGCTTGCTTTGTAATTAAAGTCCAATGGTTACAATTTAACTTCTAAGTTCCAACATCTACTAACTATATTAAAAGTGTCAATAGCTTTTCTACAGTTAATTTGGTTTACTCAATTCTTGTCTTCTTTTGGTTTTTGGTTTTGTTGTGAAAAAGCAAAAGTTGTTTTAGTGAGAGACCAAATTTAGTGAGCAAAAACTCACCATATATTTCACGTGAGTTGGCATTTTTCTTTTTTCTTTTATTTGTCTAATAATCACCAATCATGCCAGTTTGCTTTGAGCTTGTTTCCAATTTTATTTTAAAATTTTTTTATGTGATAGATTATTTTGGTTTTAGGAGTTATACCTGTACGGTGCCGTACAACCAGGCCCATTAAAGCCTTAAAGGCTTATTCCAGCAGATCGGCCCATACAGTCTGAGGGCCCTAAACATTGAAATGACTCGAGCACGACAGGTGGTCGGCGCTTTACATATGTCACGGCCCATACATTGGTAGCCTATCTAAGTTAGCGTCCTCGAGAATTGGGGCAGCACGATTAAATGCCCGGCAATTCGCTAGATTATACTTTGCCGAGCAATTCATTGAACTAGGAACAGGTTCCCAGGCCATTTCCACCTAAAATCCTACTTAACCACGTTCACATTGGACCTCCCCATCCACTAAATCATAACATCCCACTAACTTTGAGGGTATAAATAGGAGCAGCTGGGAAATGAAAAGGGGGGAGAAAAGAGAGAGAAAACAGGAGAGTACACTGGAGAGTGGGAGAAGCAAAACTAAAGGGTTAGAGGGTCTCGGTTTGGTGGGCCGCTCGTGGTGTGAAATCCATAACCCATGTCAACAAATAGGTTGTAGGCCCAAGTGCTGATCGACCCATACATAGCAACTCCTTGGCCCCTACAATTGGCGCCGTCTGTGGGGATCTCCTACAAAGTGGTGGTCCGGCCGAGACTCACATTCAGGAAAAATGTCTGAAAGACGTTCAGGTCACGCTAAAAGCGATTTAGTGGGGTCATCCTGGCTTGAGCAAAGGCATAAGCGGCGTGAGGACAGAGGTCGAAGGCAGGAAGAGGAACAGTCCGGCCTCGTAGAGGGGTCTTACCTAACCCACCGGACGAGGTCGGGAGTATCAAGTCATGGGTAGTTCAACGAGAGAGACGAGGAACTAGAGCGACTGAGGAGACTGGTAAGGGAGTTAGAACTGGAAGCCATGGACGAGTGCAAGAGGAATCAAGGTTACCAGGAAAGGGAATTTGGTGGTGGCCATCGCGAGGGCTCCCACCAGTCGGGCACCCATCAATGCCAAGACTGCTCACATTCCCGAGAGTCCTGTCCACCCCAAGAACGGTCACGCTCGCGGGAGTATACGGATCGGGGCTCAGATTCCCCTGAGCAGAGGCCCCGAAATGCTGCTATGGACGCGATGAGTTGCACCTTACGGAGTGCTGCGCGGTCGCCATTCTCAGCTGACATCGAGCGGGCTCAAATGCCGAGTAGGTTTACACGCCCTCCTTTTGATTTCTACAATGGGAGGACAGATCCAGTAGAGCACGTCAGCCATTACATACAGATGATGTCCCTACAAACTCATAACGACGCATTGATGTGTAAGGTATTCCCCTCGAGCCTTGGGCCCACCGCTCTGAGATGGTTTAATGGGCTGCGAAAGAGTTTTATTCACAGTTTCGCCGAGTTGATCCAGGAATTCGGTATCCGGTTCGTGACGTGCAGCCGAGTACCGCAACCAGTGGACGCATTACTTTCTATGAAGATGAAGACAGGGGAAACCCTCCGCAGTTACGCCAGTCGGTATTGGGAGCTTTACAATGAGATCGGCGGTGGAAATGAGAAAATCGCGGCAAGTACTTTCCGGATGGGCCTCCCCGAGGACTCCGAGTTACAGGAATCGCTGACGAAGAAACCTCCCGTGGATATGAGGCAACTCATGAGGCGTATTGAAGAGTACAAACGTCTGAAGGATGACCGGTTGCAAAATAAGGGAAAAGCCACATTGACCAGTAGACCTCGGCAAAGCAGTTTTCAGCCGAGGCCTCGAAAGGATTTGAGAATCCAAGGGCCGGAGATGCAGATGGGAGAAGTAAATGTAACGTTTAGGGAGCCGGTGCATAAGATCATGGATCGAATCAAGAACGAGCCATACTTCCGGTGGCCGAGCAAGATGGGGGGTGACTCGTCGCGGAGAAATCAGAACTTGTTTTGTACTTATCACAAAGAAAGGGGACAAACTACCGAGCAATGCAGAATGCTCAAGGATCACCTGGGACAGTTAGTGAGGTCCGGGCACCTGAAGGAATTCGTGGTTGATCCGGGAGACAGAGGAACCGAGCAGGGTCAACGACAAAGAGGCAACCCCCTACCACCCCCGTTAGGGGTAATTGAAGTGATCCACGCCGTCCCAAAGGGGGTGGCAGCGGCTGAGAAAGGGAGCGTGTTGACCATAACGTCTTTAGGGGATTGCCCCGCCGAGCATCCAGTAGAAAAGAAGTCAAAGACAGTATGGGACCCTATTGTTTTTAACGACGAGGATTTGAAAGGGACTATTCAGCCGCACGATGATGCACTGGTGGTGACTGCCCGTATAAATGGTTTCATAATAAAGAGGGTAATGATAGACCAGGAAAGCGGGGCCGACGTGATGTACCCGGATCTGTTCAAGGGATTGGGATTGAATATGGAGCACCTCTCTAGATACGACACACCACTAATAGGGTTCGACGGCCAGGTGGCTATCCCCGAAGGATAGATATCGCTTCCCGTGAATATGGAAGGAAAGGAGGTAACGGTGACCTTTGTGGTTGTAGCATCTTTCTCACCCTATACGGCTATTTTGGGAAGGCCGTGGATCCATGCCATGGGGGCGGTCCCATCCACCTTGCATGTAAAGGTCAAATTTCGAACTGAGCACGGTGTCGCTGTGGTCAGAGGCAATCAGCAAGCTGCCTGGCAGTGCTTAGTTGCCACGGTCAAACAGAAGCGCGACCACAATGAGCCTGGCGAGGCCCGTGTGGGAGATCTCTTATAGCAATCACAGAAACCCCGAGAAGAATCGGGGGTTGATAGTGCTGAGGATCTTGTTAGGGCGAGGATATTGCCCGATAGTGAGAGATATTTTCAAATAGGATCAAGCCTGGATGCTAAGGACAAGGTGGAAACATTGCTTTTTCTTATGCAGAACATAGACGTATTCGCCTGGGATCCATACGAGGTCCCCGGGGTTGATCCTGAGTTCATCGTTCATCGGCTTAACGTGGATCCATCATTCCCGCCGAAGAAACAAAGGCCCAAAAGGTCAGCTAAGGAACATGTTGAAGTTGTACGGCAGGAGGTGGCGAAGTTGAAGGAAGCTGGGGCAATACGGGAAATTTTCTTCCCGGAATGGTTGGCCAATACTGTGGTGGTCAGAAAAAAGAATGGCAAGTGGAGGGTTTGTGTGGACTTCACCGACTTGAACCGCGCATGTCCAAAGGACCCATTCCCCGTGCCGAAGATAGACCAGTTAGTGGACGCCACGTTTGGTCACTCAAGGATGAGTTTCCTCGATGCTTTTCAGGGTTATCATCAAATCGCACTAGCTCCCGAGGATCAGGAGAAAACGACATTCATCTCACCTGACGTGAACAATCATTACACTGTGATGCCTTTCGGGTTGAAGAACGCAGGGGCAACGTATCAACAGATGATGACGAGAATGTTCCATGAGGAGATCGGGCGCACGATCGAAGTATATATCGATGACATGGTGGTGAAAAGCAAGCAAGATGTACGGTACGTGGAAGATCTCCGGCAAGTGTTTCAGATATTGCGACAACATAGGCTGCGTTTGAATGCGAATAAATGCACTTTCGGGGTAGGGGCTGGTAAGTTCCTGGGTTACCTGATTACCAGCCGTGGCATAGAAGTCGATCCCGATCAGATTGAAGCAGTCCGGCGTCTCAAACCGCCGGGCAATCCTAAAGAAGTTCAGGTGTTGACTGGAATGTTGGTAGCCCTTAATAGATTCATCTCTAAGTTCGCTGACCGCTGTCGGCCGTTATACCAGCTCTTGAAGAAGTGGAAAGGATTTCATTGGGACTCGGAATGTGAGAGGGCTTTTCAAAATTTGAAGGAGTATTTGACGAAGGCACCCCTGTTGACGGCGCCGGTGGCCGGCGAAGACCTGTTCATGTATTTATCAGTATCAGATCATACAGTGAGTGCTGTGCTATTAAGAGATCGCGGAGTTCAGCAGCCGATATATTATATTAGTAAAACTCTGGTTGACGCGGAAACGAGATACTTGCCATTCGAGAAGTTGGTCTTGGCGTTAGTGCACGCCACGAGGAGATTGCCCACTATTTCCAGGCCCATACCGTTTATGTCTTGACCGAGTACCCACTACAATCTTTGTTAAAAAGATTAGATTTCACTGGCCGGATTGCCAAATGGGGGGACTCGGCTGGGATCCTTCGATATAAGGTACATGCCAAGGAGTGCGGTCAAAGGACAAGTTCTTGCTGATTTCGTTGCAGAATTCTCTCCTAAACCTGGACCGGAAGTATGTCAAGTGGGGCTTTGCCCGTGGAAGATATTTGTAGACGGCGCTTCAAACGCGCTGGGGGCGGGCACTGGAATCGTCATCGTCACCCCTGAAGGGATTCGGCTGGAGCATTCCCTCAGGTTGGGATTTAGAGCTTCTAACAACGAGGCGGAATACAAGGCCTTACTTGCCGGGCTTAGGGTGGCCTCGGATATAGGTGCTCGGGATGTAGAAGTTTATTCAGATTCACGGTTGGTAGTTGGACAGGTGCATGGAAGGTTTGAGGCTCGGGATTCTCGGATGAAGGCCTACTTACAACTAGTGAAATGAGCCATGAGCAAGTTCGGCATGGCGAGTCTAACGCAAGTTCCACGGGGACAGAACAGGCATGCCGATTCACTAGCGGCATTAGCGTCATCAGTAGTAGAGGATGTACCTCGGTTGATAAGGGTGGAAGTCATAGCCGAACCAAGCGTTAGCACCACGGATGGTTTAGGTGTAGCGGCAATCGCGACAGTTGGACCTTGTTGGATGAATTCAATCATTGACTATTTGGCTGAGGGCTGGGTACCAGACGACGAGAAGGAAGCAGGAAGAATTCACTGAGTCGCCCCATGATACTGGTTATCGGCGGATCGAAAGCTCTATCGAAGATGGTTCGGCGGGTCCTATCTTTTGTGCGTACACCCAGAAAAGGTTAGCTTACTGCTGGCCGAGCTACACAGTGGGGTGTGCGGCAGTTATGTGGGAAGGCGCTCCTTAGCCCACATGGCTATGACACAAGGGTTCTGGTGGCCACAGATGCAGAGGGAGGCTATCGAGTATGTACGAAAATGTGAGCAGTGTCAAAAACACGCCCATCTGATCCACCAGCCGGCTGGACACTTAAACTTGGTCAGTAGTCCCTGGCCCTTCGCACAGTGGGGGATGGACATACTCAGACCCTTTCCTCGGGCAACCGATAATCGGAGGTTTGTACTAGTAGCCGTCGACTATTTTACTAAGTGGGTTGAGGCGGAAGCGCTAGCCAACATACGGGACGTCGACGTTAAGAAGTTTGTCTGGAAAAATTTATTCACCCGATTCGGTGTGCCAGACACCCTCATATCCGACAATGGGATGCAGTTCGATAGCAGGGCATTCCGCGAGTTCTGCAGTAACCTTGGCGTCAAGAATAGATATTCCACCCCGGCTTACCCCCAAAGCAATAGGCAAGCGGAGGCCGTTAACAAATCAATTTTGAACGGATTAAAAAGGATGTTGGATGGCGCGAAAGGTTGCTGGGCCGAGGAACTTCATAACGTTTTGTGGGCATACCGGACAACTCCTAGAAGGTCTATGGGGGAAACCCTTTTTTCACTCACATATGGTGCTGAGGTTGTGATACCTACCGAGATTAGCATATGTAGTGCCCGGGTGGCGAACTATGAACCTCGTTGAAACGACGACTTAAGGGTGCAACGCTTGGATTTAGTGGAAGAACACCGAGAAGCAGCGATGGTACGGCTAGCCGAATATTAACAGAAGATTGCTCGGCGATACAACCGTGGTGTACAACTAAGAGAGTTCACTTCTGGGGATTTAGTGCTACGAAAAGTGGTGGGAAGTATGCGGGACAACAACGCCGGGAAGCTGGCACCAACATGGGAAGGACCTTACAGGGTCACTGCCATTGCCGGGACGGGAGCTTACTACTTGGAGGACTTAGATGCAAGACCACTACCTCGGCCGTGGAACGTGTACAACTTAAAAAAGTTCTATCACTGATTATTCATGAGTAGTCACCGACAATGAATATGACAATGAGTAAAGTATGTTATTTGGTTTGAAAGTGGTTACACTTGGACAGAAGCCTGACACTCGGTTCGATCCCTATCACCGAGCAGGTGGAAACCTAATATTTTCACTCTGGACAGAAGCTTGACACTTAGTTCGACCCCTATAACCGAGCAGGTGAAAACCTAATGATTTGCCCCAAGGATGGAAGTATCACTCTCGGTTCAATCTTCATCACCAAGCAAGTAAAACCCTAATCCGTTACACTAGGAACGAAAGTCCCGTTCACGGCTCCATCTTGTGGGCAGCTGAACATACTACCTCAGTTTAACCGGGCGCATATACGCATACTCACACGAATATCTATGAACATGATGTGTAAACGGACGCAAGTGTGTGCGTGATATTTAAACATGTGCAGGGCTAACTTAAACAAGCATTCAGTGACCAGTAAACAATCCGTTCCGCAAACATTTTATTCAAAAAGGAAAAACATAAGAAGCAACGATTGTTTCGTCACCACAACCCGGCGACATAGGCAAAAATTTCCCATTAGAAAGAAAATATTAAAAGTTAAATTGTTCACTTGCCACAACCCGGCGACATAGGCGACATAAGCATAATCTAAAACGAGATAATAATAAAAGCAATAATAATAAAAATAATAATGTTATCAGAGGATAAGCTCGGCACTTGTTACACTTGGTCGGTAGTATGACTTTGGGCGGAGGATTCATGCGGATGTTCGGTGGCCGGAGAAGACCGAGGCAGAGACCCCTCTGCAGGTTGATCGTTGGCATGAATGTTGCTCGTGATTTCTAAATCGACTAACTCCACATGGGAATCAATCGCGTCTACCAAGTCTCTCATGCTCGGGGTGTCTTCTTCAGAGTTCACGGCGGGAGGGACTTGAGCGGCGGAAGAGGGCCCGGGGAAGGGGATTTGACTGGAATCTCTCAAAGGGGAGTCCTCGGGGACCCCCGCAGCTTTCAGGGCCGTGAACCAGGCTTCTTCAAATGCGAGCCTTCGAACCTCTTGGATGATAGGTTCCACGGAGTTCTCGGCGTCGGCAAACCCTTCATTATACCATTTGCTTTCGTTGGCCTCCAAGGCTGCCCTCATGTCGGCCAGTTCTTCAGCTTGCGCTGCATTGAGGCTCTCGGCCTCTCCCAGTTTAAGCTCGGCTTCTCCGAGCTTAGCTTCCAGCTCCGAAGACCTCTTCTCTACCGCGGCCCTAGCCTTCCCACTTGCCACCACTTTTTTCTCTGCTGTTGCAGCAGCTTCGGCCTTCTCCTTTGCGGTAGTCTCGGCCACATCCTTCAGCACCTTTTCTCGCCCGGCATCTTCGGCAAGCTCCTTCAGCCGTCCATCAAGGATGTGAGTTATTTGGGCCGCCTAAAAAGATTAACAATAGCAATCATTGCAATGTAAAACAAAATGCAAGATAATAAAATGAGAACAGAGAACAAGGGTTTACCGCGATAGTATGCCATTGTAACCTTCGGGCCAACGACTCATCTGTGCCATCATAAAAAACGTGGACGTCCTCCGGCAGCAGTAGACCACGCGCCAAGCTCTGAGCAATATGGCCACCCTTACCTTTGTCCCAGACCCGAACACTAGCGGTCGAGGGGAGGGGCTTGCCGTCCAATATGAAGGAGGGGCACAAGGCTGGGGCGGCACGGGAAGAAGATGCCACCTGCAGTCCGGTCTGGGCCACTGGCTCTCTAATTTCAATACCAGCTGGTGACCGAGGAGGTGTCCGTGCAGGCACGTCACCAGTATCGATGGGCTCTTGTTCGGCAGCCTGTTACCTTTTCCGGGCGCGTCCTGGAGGAGCTGGAGGTGCGGGAGTTTGTTGTTGAGCCTGAGTTCAGGGCTTGGCCATGCTCTGCTGGGCACTAGGCATAAAATGACTAATGGACAAAGTTCTTCTCGCCACTATGTCTTAACCTTGTTTGGTGGTTTCAGCAAAGACTTCCTGGTCGGCTGGGTCCACTTGGTGGACAGGGGCTTCTGTTTGAATTGGCACGTGAATAAGCTCTCGGCGTCTTCGAGATACCTGTTCTGCCGAGTCGTCTCACAATGGCGGGAGTTCGTCCGAACAGGTGTACCGTGGGCCTAGTTCGCGCGCTTCACATACGGTAAGGTTAGACGAGAGGAAACTTGAGTGTCGTACGTCAATGTAAGAGAGTAAGGGGCTGTCAACTAAAAGTGCTTGGCTGAACGTTTGCCAAGTCGAATACACCGGTTCTACACCGAGGATCAAGTGAGATGCTCAGAGCTGGCCGTCCCAATGAATGAAAATTTCTGACCGAAGCACAAAGTTCAGGTCTCGGACATTAACCACTCTGAGATTCGGCTTAAATCTTTTATTTTCTACACAAAACAAACATTGGGGCTTGTCAGTAAACGCACGGTTAAATCAAAACTAAGAAGTTGACTAATAGAATATATATACCGACCAACATCACGCGGGGAGAACACACAGGGGAGTTCCTCGGCGAACCAATTGCCTCTCACTCTAACGAACTCCTTGGCAGAGTTCCTATTGGAGTCCGGGAGGCACGAAATAAGGCACACCCTCATATCCCTAGTCTTTAAGTAGTAACCCGATTTTATATTACCGCATAGACTATACATAAAATTGATGTCAGGAGAATTCAGTTGCAGTTCGAACAACCGATTCAGCCTACTTACGCAACTCACCATTCTATAAAAATTGGGGGGGAGTTGGTCGGGGCAAAGCCCGTAAAACCTAAGGGTCCCTAAGATGAGGGGGTCGACGGGAAACCTAGCCCTACCCTCTAGAATAGCCATCAAAGGAAAAAAGACTGTGTTTTCGCCTCGACGCCTTTGGATGTCAATATCGCCCTCGTGGCAATAAGCGATATCAACATCCTCAGGAACATTGTAAGTGGCCCTAAAATTGGCCAAAAAGGCCCTAGATGAAAGAAGATAAGAAAAACCCATTCCCAGAATAAAAATCCTAATATGCGATTCAAAGAAAGGTAATTGAAATGGAAAGAATTTTAGAAAGGGCAGAGGAGACTTACTTTTGGCTCTAAAGAAAGGGAAGTGTTCTGGGCTGGAGGATGAACTTGCAGAAGTTTATGCTCGGCAGAGAGGGAGTCTAGAGGATAGAGAACGAAAAGTGAAATTTGACTGCGGAGGGGACTATATATAGAGGCAAAAGAGGGTGAAGGGAATAATAAATGCGAGTAAAATAATGAGGCGGGAAACTCTACGAGTCCCTGCCCAAATCGCCACATGCGCCTCACCTCGGTCCACGAACCGTCAGGTAGTAATTGCGGCCAAACCAACGGACAGATTTAACACGCCTTTTGAGAGAGCATTAATGGGTTCTTTGACCGATCCTTAGCTGTCTACTTTAAACTCCCCGAGAAATAAGTGATCTATTGAGATACTTGATTCGTTTCCCAGCAAGCGAACATGAATCAAGTGGGGGCTAATGTACGGTGCCGTACAACCAGGCCCATTAAAGCCTCAAAGGCTTATTCCAACAGATCGGCCCATACGGTCTGAGGGCCCTAAACATTGAAATGACTCAAGCACGATAGGTGGTCGGTGCTTTACATATGTCACGGCCCATACATTGGCAGCCCATCTAAGTTAGCGTCCCCGAGAATTGGCGCAGCACGATTAAATGCCCGGCAATTCGCTAGATTATACTTTGCCGAGCAATTCATTGAACTAGGAACAGGTTCCCAGGCCATTTCCACCTAAAATCCCACTTAACCACGTTCACATTGGACCTCTCCATCCACTAAATCGTAACATCCCACTAACTTTGAGGGTATAAATAGGAGCAGCTGGGAAATGAAAAGGGGGGAGAAAAGAGAGAGAAAACAGGAGAGAAACTGGAGAGTGGGAGAAGCAAAACTAAAGGGTTAGAGGGTCTTGGTTTGGTGGGCCGCTCGTGGTGTGAAATCCATAACCCACGTCAACAAATAGGTTGTAGGCCCAAGTGCTAATCGGCCCATACATAGCAACTCCTTGGCCCCTACAATACCTACACAATAAATTGTCATAATATTTTTACAATTGTTGAGGTATCAATTTCTTACAGGTCAAAATAAAATAATAAACTATCTGTCTGAGACTAACCACAACTGAAAGCAAAGTTCTTGTGAAAATATTATGACATTTTGGTGTTGTTATAATATTTTTTACAATTACTAAGGTGTCAGCTGCATATAAATCAAAATAAAATAATAAATTACCATATCAAGATGAACCACAACTTAAAATAAAGGCATTGTAAAAATATGTCATTTTGTTATTGTCATTATATTTTCACAGTGTAAGTTTTTCAAAGCATTCACATCAGTTAATACAAAATAACATAAGGGCCAATTTTTGTCCTACCAACCCCAAAAGTCACCCACATCAGTTAATGCATCTATTATGCAAAATTCATTTTAGCTGTGGTTCTTGTGCAAATATCCACAAACACTGTTGTCATGCATTCAGTTTTATTATCTCTTTGCATTTCTCAACAATGAAGGAAAAGAGTAGTTGATGATTTTGTTATTGTCATAATATTTTTACGATTGCTGAGGTATCAGTCTATTAGTAGCTTATAGATCAAAATAAATTAATAAAATATTATATTAGAACCCACTACAACTTAAAATAAAGGCATTGTGAAAATGTGAAATTTTGTTATTGTCACAATATTTTCACAACAGCTGAGGTGTAAGGTTTTTATAGTTCAAAATAAAATAATTATTAAACTGGGACTCACCACAACTAAAAATAAATGTATTGTGAAAATGTTGTGATATTTTGTTGTTGTCACATATTTTCAAAAATACTAAGGTGTAAGTGTTTACTTTATATAAGTCAAAAATAAAATAATAAACTATCAAACCAAGATTGACCACAACTAAAATTAAAGTTATTTTGAAAATATTGACATTTTGTTATGTCCCTAAACTTTTTTGGTTTAGACAATTTTGGTAAGCATGTTTCACTCACAATTTTCTTAGGCTAGCTTTTTGTTTTATTTTATCAAGCACTAACATAGTTTTACTTAAAAAAATAAAATACTTACCCCTTTATGTTTGGGTTGGGTTAGTTCACAATTTTCCTCCTAAACTTTAAAATCGAGCAATTTCTCTTTTTATATTTTGGAAACAAGCGAATACCCTCTACAGTTACTCTTTCAATTAAACTCTAAAGAAATGTTATGATTCCCAGTGTGCAATGTCCAAACTACACCCCAAAATTTTCCTTCACAATTTTTTAGTTTTATATGATAGTCTAAACTACCCCCACTATATAGGGTGTTCTATTTGTTACCTAGAGAATACTAATTTTGTAGTTTTTAATTTTCTAAATTTATAATTTTATATAATTCGACAACACATATGACTTTTGTTATCTTGTTCTTTTTTCTTTTTCTTTTTCTTTTTTAAATTTATTTCTTGCTTAAAAGGGTGTTTACTAAAAACTAAATAAGCTAAACACTGCAGTTACATGCATAAAATGTAAGTTAATAAAAAAGGAAGTATGAATAAAGATCTCCATTGTGGATAGTTGTAGATATATGATGAAGAGTTTCAGTTTTATCCATAATCTCGCTCATTATGAAAATTCAAATATTATGACAATATCAAAACACAGTTGCTTATTGTTGGAAAATTATATTTGTTATCATTCTTAGAATTTTTAGTCAAATAGCTTTTAAGAAACTATCATATTAAAATAGATATTAAAATGTTAAATAGTTATGCTAAGTTTGTATGTAATCAAAATTCTTATATGAATGATATTAGCAATGCATGACATGCATTTTTTAGTACATTTAAGTATCTCATGAGACCAACCTTTCATAAATTATAATACATGGAGCACACACATACTCTTAAAAAAAGTCTCAAGAGACAATCTCATAAGATTATTTTCTACTTTTAAGTCAACTACTGATATTTTTTCCCTAATTACTTGCTTTAGAGATCTTAATTTAGAGGAGTGTAGCCTATTAAAATGAAGGAGAAAAAAAGAAAAAAAGAAAAAACAATTAACGGATGAGCTAAGCAAAAACTTCGTTATAAAAAGAAGATCTTATTCATTAAAAAAATTGCTAAAAACACGAGCCAGAGCAAAAAATGTAATTAAAGTACTTGCTTTGTAATTAAAGTCCAATGGTCACAACATACAACTTCCAACATATTAATAAACAATTGGATTAATATTTACCCCAAAAAGCTAGCAGGTGCCTTGAGGAAAAAATTGGTGTGGAATCGAGGCAAAATATCAGCATATTATCTGGAATGATGACGTGTTCCTTTGTAGCCATCATAGAATTGGGTAGAAGGAAATTAGAGTAAGCATTTGGATTCTTTTATTACTTAGTTCTTATTTGGTCATAAAAATGGCCCATTGCTTAGGCAACGTGATTGGAGAAGATGTCCTCTCTCTCTTTCTCTCTTTGGTAGTTAAAAGCACTAGCATCGAGGGGTGTAAACACCCCACTGTTACTATTTTACATCCAAATCTTTAAAAATGTTGCTCCATACGGGTATGGGTTCTTAAAAAATTTTAGAGTTGGTTCTTATATATAGAACCAACTGTTCATTTGGATGTAAAAAAAATACTATTATTTTAATTGAGAAAGGTGAAGAGAGGAAAAAGAAATGAAAGAGAAGACAGAGACACATGATTTTTTTTATTATATTATTTGATATTGTAGTTTATATTATTTTAATGAGTTGTATATAAAAATAGAAACTGGGATGTTGGGTGAGTTATAAAATGAGATGATAAAATAAATAAAGTAAGTTTTGAGATTGTAAAATAGAATTTTTTTGGAGTCTCAGATGAGAATGCTCTAAGGAGAGGGGAAATTTGAACTCTAGATATCAAAGACATTAAAAGGTGCCAATGAATAGAGTTACAAGACTCTTTTTTTAGGTTTTTTTTTTTTAACTTAAAATTTATACAATATTTTATATTAAATAACATGTACTTAATTTTTCAATCAAAATATAAAATTTTATAAAATTATTTCAATTTGAAACCCATTCTTAAACTCTGTATTTCATTTAAAACCTGTTCATAAATCAATTTTATATCCGTTAAAATAGACGGGGTAGACAGATAACACTTCATTTAGAATGAAAATGACTTAAATGAAACACAATAATTTTTTCAATAATTTTGCGCTTACTGTCTAGAATAATGGAAATGAGTAAGAAAGATGTGTGATAATTCAAATTGAACAATTTCATTAGTTTGTAATTTTAATTAACAAAATAAAAAAATTTATTACCTAATATTTTGGCTCACTTCCCTTCAATAAGGAAAATGTAAAAACAAGGAGAAAGAAAGAGGAAATCAATGGAGCTGAGCAACTAATTTGAGGAGGAGCATCGGGAGAGTGAAGCTCCAATTTCGAAGCTTTTTAGCATCAAAATTCAAAACAATGGTCTAAGTCTAATTGTTATGGCTTTCGGTGGACGCCGACAAAAACACTAAATAATGCTCCAACTTTTATTTTATTTTATGTATAAGTATGTGTTAGAGACATCAGTCCAATTTTACTTGTACCGGTATTACTTGTACTATTTTTATCACTATTCGTGTTACACATTCTAGCTTGTGTTACACTAGCTAGCATTAGTCTAATGGCTTATCATATTGCACTCTGCATGTAATCCCAAATCAAAATTTGCTTCTTTGTAATATACAATTAAATATAGTAAAGTTAATAAATAAGTTCAAAAATATCATTTTATTATTTTTAATTTATTTATAATATAAATAGTCTATTTTCTGTGGTCAAAATTATAGTCTAAAGTGTTCCTCAATATATATATATATATATATATATATATAATCCAAAGTATACTTTTAACCCTTAAAGTTTGAGACTATTTTTATTTTGGTCCTTTGGTGAAATTCCACAACATTAATATATATATATATATGGGTGTGTGTGTGTCTTTTCATGTTTGATTCTGTTTTTTTTATTTATTGATCCTGCTATCCATTTATGTTATTAATCTAATTTTTAAGAGTCGAATAGGTGGTGTCCAACTATTTATTAAGTCAAGTCACCAATATGAAAATGGAATCAAAATGAAGAGCCAAATTGAAAATTTTGAGATTTAAAGAGCCAAAATGAGAACAACCCAAAAATTAAGGGTTAAAAAGTGTATTTTAGTCAAAATTATCTACAATTAATCAATATAATTAAATCAAATAATAAAATTTCAGCTATACTTTAGTTATTAGTCATTGGCATATATTTGTGAAGTAGTAAAAAGTTTTATTCGCGCTATTTACTTCTTAATCAAGTAGCTCATGAATAAGACAACAAACTTGAGCTTCTAAAAAAAATAATAATAAATATGTAATCTGCTTTGGTGAGAAGTCTAGGCGGCTTGTGTTCTAATTAAAATTTCAGCTATACTTTAGTTATTAAAGGGTACTGTTAACAGGTACTGTTAAAATAAAATGAACAATCGTGAGCTTTTATATTTAGTTTTGGCTCAGCTAGAATATTGTCCTAGCGCTAACATTGTTTTCATGGTATTTGATTTTGACCATTCAGCATTCCACACTAACTCTTTGTTATTCAATCGACTGGTCTTCAAAAATGTTTCATTAGAGAAATTTTCTTCGACTGTAACTCAAATCATACATCGATCATACCTTTCCCAAAATTAGGCAATAGCAGCAAAGTTCATATGAAAGTCCACATCAAAGCTTTGATTGTTATGTTTACATTATTGACAATGAGCAGATTATCTGGTGTTGATTGTGGACAAAAGCTCAGATTAGGAATTTTAATTGAAAAAAGTGCTAGGGAACTTGGAGTTAGTTTTTGTTTTTTGTTTTTAAACTTGGTGTGTGTTAGATAAATACAATATGGACTTGAATTTTTTTTTTTTGGAAACAGTGGACAAACATTCAGTCAACTTTCATTTAAGTCCTATGCAATGGCTGGTCTCCACTTCTTCTTTTGAAGGTCTGTGTTCACTTTTCTTCTCAATAGTGATGGTGATGGTTGTTAATTTAATCATTATTTTTTCTTTTTTCGTTGTTGTTTTCCTTGTTCTTATTATTATGAGTCTCACATGTAAATTAGAACTGCATATTTACAGAAAATTGAACTATTTTAATTAGGTTAGGTTTTGCTGCAAAGTAGGAAGCCTTGAAGGAAAAGACCTTGTTAGTGGAATAAACTTATCTTAATTTATTTTGTGACTGTTCCTAAGGTAAATTATAACTTTTTTTTTTCCCACTTTTATATTCTTCTACTTTGGGAGTGGGGGTTTATTGTTACACAAATTTTTTTTTGGGCCAGACAAGTCCCTCATTTTGGTCTATTTTATTGACTTTCTTTGTTTTCTTGGGAATGGGCTTTGACCCATCCTTTTGTGTTTTACCCTTTTCTTTTTCTAATAAAATTTTTACTTATCAAAAAATAATGTAAGACTTGCACATGTTTTAATTTTTTTTTCAATTAAAAAATCAGAAATTAAAAAAAAATTATTTCATTTTGAAACCCATTGAATAAACTCTATTTTCATCTAAAACTTAATCATAAATCAATTTGACATCCATTAAATAAAGGAAGTACATAGAGAAAGTTTCATTTAGAATATAAAAGAATTAAAATGATACACACAATTTTATCAACAGTTTTACACTCATTATTTAGAATAATGGAAATGAATAATAAAAAATGGACGGGAATTTCAAATCAAAACAATTTCATAAGCTTGTAATTAACAAAAATTTAAAAATTAAAACCCAATATGTTTTTTTAAATTTTTATTATTGCAATTAGTACCTAATGTATAGCTAAGAGGAAATAAATCCAATTCCTTTTTACCTATTATTCTTTTTCTGAAAGATATTAGTAGCTTCCGTGGACGCCGAGAATCCAATAGGGATTTTTTTTTTTTTTTTTTTTTTTTTTTTTTTAAGAACAACTTTAGATATTATCAGAGTCTATCAAACTCTCCAAACCCATATTGTGAATATGCCAAATTCATAAATCATCAGAAAAATGGGTGTGCTCCAAATCTTCATCATCTTCATTTCTTAGCACTATCACTTTCATTATCATTTTCACTCACTGTTTTCTCTGCACACTCATGTCTGTGCTTTTGCTTCATTATAGGACCAGTGCTTTTGCTTCATTTTCACCCACTAGTCACAGAACCAGTGGGCTAACGAAACTATATGTGTTGTTCAATTATGGGGTTTTGTACTTCTTGGTTGAATATGCGTGTGGTTGGATATAGGGGGTTGTGCTCTGGAGTGTGGTGGTGTTGCTGGTCAGTAAATTCCAGAGTTCACGCTTACTAGTGTTTTGTGAGGACTTGTTCTTCCTCTATTTGCTTTCTCCATTCATTTTTCAATGCTGTGTATGCTCTCTCTCTCTTTCTGTGTGTGTGTGTGAATTGTAAGTAGTTGCCCAGAATTGGATTATATTTGAATTTGGTTTCTAGTGGTGTGGAATTTGGAAAAAAAAGGATTTCTTTACTTTGGAACTATATTTTGTGGATTGGATTTGGGGACTGTAATTGGAATTTCCTTTTCCAATTTCTATATAGGAGAGATCAAATAGTATCCAATGTTGAGTTGAATGTAAACCCTCCAATTCCAAATTCCAAGCTAAAGTAATGCAGCAAGAGAGGTGCTATATGATGATGTGGGCTTGAAAGTACAGATTATTTAATCTTATAGAATTTAGATTCATCAGTCTTTATATTTGTGAGATTCATTACCTGGTTAATTTTTATGCTTCTTATATGCTATTTCTATGAAAATTCCAAGCTAAAGTGATGTCCTCTAACTGAAGTATGTACTGAATCTTGTATGGGTTCTGCATTTGATTCCAGTTTTCAGGTCAAGAAAAAAGAAAATTTTCAAGAATATGCCTGTTTATTTAATTATTTTTCCGGCATGCATACGTCTGTTTTTATGTGTGTATGTGTGTATCTCCATATCAAGTATCTACTAGGTTTTTGTCAGGGGCAAATATACATATGTGAATACTCTTGTTTCCTCTTAAGTTGTGAGGAATTTTTTCATTTCCCTATATCTGAAAATTCATGGTTGTTCACCAATATTGCCGCACATATAAGTCATTTCTCCTGCATAGATCTTTGAACTCATTTGTTGACATTTGACTGCAAAGTCAATATCATAGTTGGTGGCTTATTGGCTTGCTAAATATTAATGTACTTTGTGGGGATTTTGACATCATCTTCTAACTCCCTATATGGTAACTTTGAGGCAGGTCTTATAAGTGCTTATATCATAAACAATTTACTTCTGAAGGTACAATCATATGCATTCTGTTTTACTTTTTGTGTTTGTTTTTGGCCAGATGTTATTTGTTCAAATCTTTTGTTGCATTGTCTCTTTATCAATCTTCCGATTTCTGAATGTCAAAATTTGTCACTATGAGATCTTTTAGATGGTTCCTTGCCAAGGAATCCTTGGTAATAATGATAAGGGATCTCTGCCTTTCTGTAATCATAAATTCTTATCATCCCTTCACAAATAGCTGTTGAATTCATAGCCTTACACATTCAGAGTCTAATGCAATCTTCCGATTTCTGAATGTCAAAATTTGTCACTATGAGATCTTTTAGATGGTTCCTTGCCACGGAATCCTTGGTAATAATGATAAGGGATCTCTGCCTTACTGCAATCATAAATTCTTATCATCCCTTCACAAATAGCTGTTGAATTCATAGCGTTACACATTCAGAGTCTAATGCAATTGCTTCAAAATTGCATCACTTTGAAGTATTCATGCCATTCATGATCAATTGACATTATTCTATAACCTATGAAATCCATGCACCTCTATCCTTTCATACTACTAGTGCTTATATATACATTTACTTAAAGTACTGAAAAACTACATGATTGCACACACTTGAGAAGTATTATGAATTGGGATTTGGGAATTAAACAGAAGCAGAGAGCTAAGTGAGAAATAGCAGTAGGGAGTGCAACTATTGAGAAAATCAGATGCAGGTGGTACAAGGAAAAGATGGAGGGGAAAAAGAATGTAGCTTGAGTCAGTGGTAAACAAGAACATGGTAAAATATTAAGCAGGAACCATATCTCCAAATGGAGATGAATGTGAAGGAATCCCCTAACCAACACAATCTTGAAATTTTCTATTTGTTATTGTGGAATAATATCTTATTAGTCAATGAATCTAGTATGATCATATTTTTGTTTTACTGACTTTTGCTTTCCTAAATGATTAATTGTGACCTATACATAAGCCTTGTTATATAACTTGACATTGTCATTTTCCCACCATAGACTGTGAAGTTGCATCCATGAAGTTTATGGCTATTTGTCATACATGTTGGCTGAGGTACTAAAAACAACTTTTTATATCATTTTATTCATTTCCCTCTTTTATTTTTTATAAGTTTTTCTTTTTCTTTTTCTTTTTTTACTGTTATTTGATTTGGAAAAATCATGATGCCTTCAAGTTCAACCTCCAAAAAGTATGTTCAAAATTAGAAGTATTCATGTAAAGAAAATTATATAGTTTATGTCACATTGGAATATTGAAGGTTTATAGCAAACCTTGAAATAGTAAAAAAAATGAAGATGAATGTCTTACTTTTCATTATTCCATCTCCTTTGGGAGTCTCGTCAGGAATGTACATTAGTTTAAGCTTGCATTTTGGACTTCAATCGGAGTGCATGGTACCATACTTGTTCAATGTCTGAGTAATCTTTAGTTCAACATCAGTACGACTCAAATGAATTGGGTTACCACCCATTAAAAAAGAAGTGATATAATCTCATTTCAGAAACAGTTTGTTTGTAGACACAAACAGAAGAATTTAGTGAAAAACCCCAAGCCTCCAATCTGAGTTTTTAAATTTATTAATTTGTGTATACAAATATCGTAATGCCCATAAGAAAAATGGCCTTCTAATGCACCTTCACTTGAATTTGTTGGCATTTTTCTCTGTTGGTGTGGAAAGACAGTGTCATGTTCACAAACCCATGGCTGCATACAAGTAAAATGTAAATTTTGTTTGGATTGCCAATAATATGGGAGCATCAACACCCCCCTACTTTGTTCTCTATCCTTTTCTACTTCAAATCTCCAATTTACTTCATGTTTGTTTCTATCTTCTTGTTTGTTGTTCTATTGAATTCATCAAATATCTGTCAGCAATTTACATGTTTTGACAGAAGTTTCAATGACAGGTTCTAATCTTCAAAATGGTTTGATGATCTCAGGCATGCATTTGCAGCAATACCATTCATTGCAGAGACTTTTATATTCCTTTATGTTGGTATGGATGCCTTAGACACTGATAAATGGAAAAGGAGCAATGCAAGGTGATTTTTACCACTTTCCAATTTCACATTTCAGATCTCATTGTTAACTAACAGTTAGTATATTTCTCCAGATGATGCGAAACAACAATTACTAAATTCAAACATTAGGTGTCATGTCATGCATGTTATGATAAAAATATGGTAACAATAAATGCATTATAACTTGTAACTATCCTCTCTAAGATTTTTCATTTTAGGAAAAAAAAAAAAAAAACGCTATACCTAGTGCACAATACTCCTGCTTCTATTTTCTTTTTGTTTTCACCATAGCAAAATCACAATTACCACATTCAGAAGACAAGTGATATACTGTTTTTTCCATTATCTTTTCCTATAGATTTGATATTGTTCAATTAGTTTCATACTAATTGCTTCAACCCATCAACTTCTGTCCTCATTAATCTTGTTGGGAATTGTTGCACATTTATTGCTTTGTAGCCAAATTTTGTTTGCAAGAAATATAAGACTTTTAGATATTGTGTAGTTTGATTTTATGTAGAGAATTTGGGACAATTTATTTGGATTATTCATGTTAAATCATTTTTGTGTGACTGCCTTCATTTTGGTTTCTTACTTTCCAATTTATTGCCGTTTCTGCTCATCCTCCTGGGTCTTCATATCACAAGATTGGTGCCCCACTTACTGGTAGTGGTGTATTTCAGATATGGTGTATTCTAAATGTCAGTGTAAATGAGGAAGAGGTGCCACCTTCAATAGAAAAGTCAAAACAGGGAAATAAAAACAATGGGGCCATGAAGGACAAATCAACATTATCAAAGAGGTCAAGAGGAAGGCCTAGAAAGAAACCAATAGAAGACAATGAGGCCATAACAACTCAATCAAAGAGGCCTAGAGGAAGACCTAGAAAAAATACGATAGAAAAATCTCTTGATAATTTGGACTGCAACAACCAGTATGTTCAAGGTCTTGCTGTTCAACTTTCAGAAAATTCATCAGAAGCACATGCTGTGGATGGGGTTCCTAGGGATGCCTAAGAACATTCTGTACAAGAAGAAAGTGGTAAAAACCAAAAAAGTTACAAGCAAGCAGCATCTGTATGTGATCCAAAACCTGAAAGTCCTTTGTAGGGCAGAAAATTGAAACGAAAGAAACAAGCAAGGTGTCACAGTGATAGCATAAGTCCACTGTTATTGACACAAAATGAAGACACTGGATCTTCTGTTCTGAATCATCAAATACAACATAATTCTGGATAGGAACCTGCTGCAAGTGAGAATGTGTCACCCAATGGTTCCTTGGGAATCAGCTCAGGCAGTTTCTTGATTTCAAAGGATGTTGCTTTGCCAAGAGTTGTATTATGCCTAGCTCTTAATGGGAAGGTTGCATGAAATGTCAAATGGCAGCCTTCTAATGCATCTGAATCCAAATGTAAGCTTCGTATGGGCTATCTTGCTGGGGAATTGATCTCTGGAAGTGTAAGAAGTCTGCTTCAGTTGTCCAGTTTCCATGTTCCTTAAATATTGTCTCAGCTTCTCTTGTTCATATATATCAAATCTTCTTTAGATGGTTTTGTAATTTCTTCGTTTCCTTTCTGTACCTATCAATGCAGGTGGGAGGTTCCTCTTCCTTGTACAATGAAAGTTGTCTATTCTTCTGTGCATCAGGAGGGTACTCCCTGCTTTGTAAAATTGGAGTCTGTATTCAGATGCTCAATGTTGAAATGCGCTGGCATACAGAGGTAGCAGATTGTACCTCTTTGATAAGTACTTTGGAATTTTACTGGAATGGAACAAAAAGTTAGCTTTGCCAATGAGCTCTAGCTCATCAGGTATTTCCGCCATCCATAAAGAATGGGGTAGAGGATTTGTAGAACATGAAAATCCCCACCCCTCTTTGTTACAGCCTACAGGGAATTGGACATATTTAATTGATATTGAATTGTAACAAGCTCCTATAACTATTTGTTACAGGCAACAGTCTTTGTTGACCTTGTTATTCAGTTTACTTTACTGGCTTGTTTGGAAGTTTAGAGAAGGAGGAGAGTAGAGGGGAGTAGAGGGAAGGAGAGTAGTGGGGAGGAGAGTAGAGGAGAATGATTCCCCTCTACATTGTTTGGATGTTTTTAAAATTAGGGAGGGGGAAGGGGGTAATTAGCCCTTTAGAAAAGGTAATTTTGTTAATTTAGAAAGGGTAAATTAGAGAATTCATTTGGCCAATAACTTATCTATTCTACTCTCCCTCCAAATCTCTCCAATTTGGAGGAATTAAAAATGAGGGGTTAGAGGGAGTTGAAACCCCTCCAAACCCCTCCAAATTCCTCCCCTTCCTTCCTTAAAAAACTTCCAAATAAGGTAATTGAATTACTCTCCCTCCCTCTACTCTACTCCCCCTCCTTTTTTTAACTCCCAAACATGCTATACATGATTAAAGGATGTTTCCTACTCAACTATTGTTTTGTTATGTAGCGTCCCTCTGACAGTGGAGTGATCAGCTTCACCCCTGCATGATTTTCCTGCTTGCTGGTGGATGTCATGATGGAACTGTAATATTTTCATTTCAAATATCTTGTTCTTTTTATTATTTATTTACTACATTTTTTCTGCTTGGCTTCACATTGCATCCTAGTTGTTACGGGCCAGTACTTAATCAGGCTCTTGCATGTTAGGAATAAGGAAATAGGTTTTTGTTTTTGGTAAAATGACATGTGATCTGGACATTCTTGGTTTAAAACTAAAGAAGTTTGTCTTACATTCAGGTTGCTTTATGGAAGTTTTCCGCAAGTTGCTCTAAAGGTAGTGGGCATTTAGTAATATTGTTTCAAGGATTGGAATTATGGTGCAATAAGAATTACTTGTGTGAACTTAATTTTTCACTTTTTGCTCCGCAGATATGAAGCCTTTGCTTTGCTTCAGTGCAGATACGGTTCCTATTACAGCACTTTCCTGGTCTCCACTTGAAAGGCACTTCTAGAAGTTGGAATTTTATTAAATTCTTCTTTTAGTCATCTTATAAAATATTTAGCTCTATGATTATCTTATAAATTCTTCTTTTAGTCATCTTTTAGGCAGACTCGGAGGAGGATTGCAATAGCGATTGGGTTACGGTTTCGGAGTTCAATTATTCTGTGGAGAATCACTTCAGACCCATGGAAACCATCTCTAAGCTCTGTGGTGAAGCAGAGGAAGATGATGATTATGCTCTTCAAGAAACTGAAATTCAGTGTTTGTCTTTCTCAGTCAGTCTCTTAACATTACTTCTACTTTTATGTATGTATGTATGTGTTGAGTTAGAGATGTGAGTCCAGTTTTACTTGTACTGCTGTATCACTTTTAATATTGTACTCAGTCTCAGTATTTGTATTGCACATTCTTACTAGCTTCACTCTATGGCTATCATATTGTACTAAAAAAAATAACAAGGTCAACAATATCAAATTATTATTTTAAATTTTGATTATCTTTTTATATCGACTATGTTATCCATTTCGGTTAGTAATCAGATCGTTAAGAGCCAGATAAAAGTGGTGTTCATTAAATCACATCGCTAATATGAAAATGAAATAAAAAAATGAAGTACCAAAAATGAAAAATTTGAAACTTAAAGAGCTAAAATGAAAACAAGCCCAAACTTTAAAGGTTAAAAACTTGAAAGACCAATGGTGAACTTTTAAATATGGTTTGGCCTGTATAAACTACAATCCTAGTGCTAACATTGTTTTTCATGGTGTTTGACTATTCAGCATATCACACTGACTCTGTCGTTCAATCAATTGGTTCTCAAAAATTGTTTATTTAGATCCTCCGTTGGAACTCTTCAATTATCAAAAGAAAAAGTTTCTTTAGAGCAATTTTCTTAGACTTGAACTCAAATCGTACATCATACTTTTCCAAGCCTAGTTTGTTGTGCAGGAACCGGTAGTTCCAAATCATACAGCTGGTAAGTTCATTTAGAAGTCCATACCAAAACGTACGCTAGCTTTGATGGTTATGTTTACATTATTGACTATGAGCAGATTATCGGGTGTTGATTGTGGAGAAAAGCTCAGATTAGGAATTTTAATTGAAAAAGTGCTAGGGAACTTTTTTTGTGGAGTTAGATAAATACAATATGGACATCAACTTTTTTCGCAAACAGTGGACATTCAGTCAACTTTCATTTTAATTCCTGTGCCATGGCTGCACTCCATATGAACGAGGGCTATGACATTTGGCATTTTTTTACTTTAAAAAACTCTTCTGTTAAATCTATATACCTGACAAATTCTAAATGAAACAAAAGAACAAGTTATATGGATTTTATTTGATCAAATAGGCATTTGGTCTTTATTTAACTATGAGAGTCACAAGTAGGCAGTTTTGGTTCCTAATTCATGCTTATATCATTAGGACTGAATGTAAGGATAATATCTTTGTGTCTACTGCTCTCGTAGACATGTATAGCAAGTGCAGAAGTATAAAATCTGCAGAAACAAATCACCCTGGTCTTTTGTCCCAATCTAGAAACGCACCAACCCAACTCATTATGTCCACCAATTAATCCCCTCTTACATGAGCCCAACTCAGCGTGATGCTCATTTTCTTGCTTCATAGTTGACTTGCTGCATCATCAATGTCAATTCCTTGTGTTCAAAAATGGTATTTGATGTAGTTGGGCCGTTGGGGGGGAATTACTTTAGGTTTATAGGAAGACATACTTGACTCTGATGACATAAATGACAATTTACAAGTTGATGGGGACGATCACATTAACACCTACAATGTGAATAACATATATGATGATTTTGATAATGATAACAATTATTACAGTTCAATGTGCAGAGTTACAAACAGAGCAACTCATTTTGGGGTTTAAAGACTACATACCAGTTGATAGAAAGGAAATAGTTTGATATCAAGAATTTATATGGCGGTTATGTTTCTTGGTTCAAATTGATTCTCTGAGTCTCACAACTTTTGAGCTTCAAGGGAGACCAAATATATGTTTATGATCATCAAATTGCTGCACACAAACTCTATATGAACTGCTTCAAAAAAAAAAAAAAAAAAAAAAAAAAAAAAAACTCTAAATGAAACAAAACAAGAAGTTATATTATATGGATTTTATTTGATGAAATCAGCATTTGGTCTTATTTAACTATGAGCGTCACACATAGGCAGTTTTGGTTCCTCTTACTCTTTAATCTTAAACTTCTATTGATTGGTAACTTCTAAATGATAAGACAAGCAAATTTTGAACTAAAATATTTTGGCATTGAAGGAGTAAAAAGAAACATCATGTTTTTGAGTTCTCAGCATTATTTGCTCGGACATTCAATACTGTACACATGTAGCTATTATGTTTTTTTTTTTGATATTAGGGAATATTCCAATACATTTAAAATGAGCAGGAAAACTGCATTCTGCACAGTAATAGAACCATTGTTTGGAATCTCGTTCTTCTTCACAGATGTCACAATAATATTCACCGGAATCATCTTCAGGAGTATAACATAGAGTGAAGAGATGTTCATGTTGTTTGAACAATGCAGTTTGTGGTAGTGTAACGCATTTGAAGTCTAGAACAAATTCACATGTGGTACAACGGAATACTCGGTATCATTTAGATCCACAAATACTACACTGCTGTGCATAGTTTGTGATTGAGAGGTAAAGACGATGCTCGTGACAGGCATGAGTAAGGGTGTTTGAGATCAAACTAAAATGAACATCAACTTTATAGGAGCATTTATCACACTTATAGTATAAGCCATTGCACAACTGCCAACAGGCATCACAAAAAAAATCATTCGAATAAGTGAGGGTGAGTGGGTGTTGATGAAGTGGGTGTCGTTTTATTTTGGGTAATTTAGTACAAGATTTATGAAGAAAGAAGCTACAATCGACACAACTGTAAAAAGATGGAGGGAGAATAGCTCTTACGCACCCGTCGCAAATTTTGTTATTTGAAACCTCATCAGTAAGCTTTAAGTGATGCTCATGGCTGAAGTGTTTGATTTCTGCGGCAATTTCAGTTCCGTCCTCCCCCACAGTGGTTTTTATGACTTTGCAAATTTCTGACCCAATATTGGTTCCTTGCACCCCAAACACACTTCGCCGTAAATTCTGTCTTCATTGAAGACCAACGGATGCTCCGGATGGATAAAATGTTGAAGTTGCTTCATCTCCTAATGACATACACAAACACTGTATAAACAAACGGGGAGAGAGGGAGAGAAGTGCACATTAGATATTTGATTGATTTAAGTGTAGTCTGGGAGCATTTTGTTTTGCTCTCTCGTGTTTTTGTAAATAGCAACAGATGCAAACATAAATGGTGAGGTGATGATGTTAGCATTTTGGGCTTATTGTTGAAGCTTCCAATCTGGATAACCCATAACACATTATGGTAATGGTCGGCTTGGTTTTGCTCAAGTTTATTTTTGGGGTTTCGGGAATACTATGTGCATGTGTTGTTCTGTGGGCTTGTTAGTAAATGGTTCACACCAGATTGTGGGCTTCTTATTTTGGGCTTTCATAAATTAAATGAATTGCTGTGTCAAAATGTTTTTTTTTATTATTTAATTCTGGTTGTAGGCTAGCAAACCAGTATTTGGCAAACTGGATCGATCAATGACATCTTCCCTAAGCTTCATTGCAAAGTTTAATTTGTCTTAGCGATTTATTTTTCTTTTGCTGGAATGTAGTAGATTATTAGTCAATCCTCAAAGGGAGTTTATGAGGTGAAGTTCATATATTTGTTAACTAAATTAATTAATATTTAATTACTTTAAGAATAGGCTATCCTTTGTTGTATTTACAATTGATATAATTTTGCTCTTAAGTTCAATGGAAAGCTTCAATTGCATTTACAAATTAAAGTACTGCTATACGACTGGTTCTTGGGTCATAGTCATGTGATTTACTAAATAAATTGGAATGTAACTGACAGTGACAGTGTTATTGATATAAAGAGTAACTCTTAACCCCTTCAATTTTGGTTAAAACAACTAAAGAGAGTTAAAAATATAATGTAAAAAATGGACGGCAATGGTAGAGAGTTAAAAATATTTAAATATATATAAGTTTTTTTTTAATAACTTTTTTAAAAACCTGTATTGTCAAGTAAGGATGTAGTTATGTTGTATGTAGTATGTAGTATAACTTGTCCCACTCTCTCTTAAAAGTTACCATGGCTTTTGAGTGGAGTTGTGGTGTGCCTTTGCGTTAGAACCTCTTTCCCTCTCCCTTCTATGTGTGTGTGTGTTTGTTTCTCAAAAAAAAAAAAGAAGTAAGGATGTAATTATATTTAAACAAAGTGTAGATTTTTTAGCAAAATACTATTATGGAAAAAGTTATCAAGTAATATAATTTTGTATAAGTTATTCAAAGTATTTAATGAAGTGAGTGGGTGGATCACATGTTTTATTTTGGGTTTATTGTCAAATGGTGCTGAAGATTTTACAAAATAATTCATATTTTCTCTCACAATTATATCTAAATGATCATATTTATTTAATTTATTTATAAGATATACATATATATATATATATATATAACTTTTTTGAGGTGTTTGTTACCTTGGGAACACTTTTGGGATGATCAGTAGCCTCTACCGTAGTTTGTTGTTCTTTTTGTACCTCTTTCGCTTTCTGGGTCTGATCCTCTTCACCCAAATTCCCTGCCATTGAGTCACCACTTTTGCCTTTTAACTTGAGCTATTAATCCATCTTACAACTAGCTAAGTAGTTAATCAAATTAGTTTTTTTTTTTTTTTTTTGGGTTAAATTTCTCAAGTATTTTTTTTCTTTAAATATTTGAAAATTATATTATTTTTATTGTTTTAGTTTTTAGAAAAAATACTTTCTTTATCAATTTTTTAATTTTTTAATCAAGCTGATCTATTCTATCGTACTTTTCAAATTTAATGTGATTAGGCAATATAAACTTAGTAATATACAAAAGAGCTTAAAATTAAAATTGTATGTGTGTGTTGGTATTCCTAAATATACTAAACATATAAATTTAATGTGATTAGGCATTATAAATTCAGTAATAGACAAAAGAGCTCAAAATTATAGGGTTTGTGTATGTGTGTGTGTGTTGGTATTCCTAAATATACTAAATAAATATCTTGATAGTGAATTGCATCCAAATGTTGTAAGTGAAATACCTTTTATCAAAGCTACATTAGACGTAACATGAACTAAACCCATTTGACAATTAATATCGTTAATTCAAGTGCAACTTAACAAGTAAAAAGGCCCAATTGCATTTGTAACATTTATCAGAAAAATTAAGCAGCTAAAGCAACCTTGTGAACATTAGTAGAAAAACATATACATACAAACAAACTTGAAGAATCAACCATCGAAACTTATAAGGAAAAGCTTCTAAATTAGCCTTAATTTCAATTTTGTTAATACGAAGTTCATATGAATCTCATCTATAAATTTTACTATATATAGACTAGATGGTGTTACTTTCAAAAGATAAAACATATTAGAGTTATTCCATTGTGCCAAAAATAAAAAGCATGTCCAACACAAAAGAAAACAAATTAGAGAAAGAAAAAGAAAAACTTATACATAAAGGCTCATACTTGCACTCTCCCAGAAAAATTTCATACTCAGACCACCCTAACTAAATAACTCTCTCCCCCTTGGCCCACTAAAAGACCAAAAAAAAAAAAAAAAAAATTTGTTGGGTGCTCCACTTAAAAGTCTCATACTTATACTTTCAGTTGAAAAAAAAAAAAAAAAAGGAAATTTCATTAGCTTTACGTAAAGGTTAATTAGCTCCACATAAAGGCTCATAGTTGCACTTGAAAGTATTAAGAGCAGTTCTAGGACAACAAAATATTCCACAACTTTTTGTCGCAACTTAGACGTGGAAAACTGCAAGTAATTGTCTATTATTTACACATGCACTTACTATTTTTTTGTCACTATTCACACTTTGTCACTTGTGACAAAGAAATTGTATAATAATTTGTAGTACTAGATTTTTTTTTCAATATTAAAGGTGTCTTGTGGCGAATAATGTACAGTAGCAAAAGTACAAGTCAACATCTTTATGTGAAAATTTACAGTTAGGAGGCAATCAGACTTAAGCAAACTAGATTCATATGCTTTTTTCACTCTCCTTTTTCTCTTTATATATTCGTATTACCTAAAAGACTCATATCAGTGTGTGAAAAATATTATAAGATGTTAATTTTTCATATTTAAGTTCAAAATCACCCACATCATTCAATTTAAAAATATATAAATATCCAATGTTGTTACAATGACTATATAAAAGAAAATCATTGCCCTCAACTTTTTCTGATAGCAAAAAGCCGTACTTAGGTGTATGGGAGCTATAAAAGGGGATAATAACATAAGAACAGTGAAACACTAATTGGACATTTCCCATAAACTTGTGCCCTTCACATATGTTTGCCCAACTTTAATTCTAGTTATTTAACGACAATATGGAATTAAGAACATTTTTTAAGACTATAAGCTAAACCTTCGAATTCAGATGCTTTCTCAGGAATTAAGTAATCCAAAGTCCATTCCAATGCCTTCCTAATATCCCAAACAAGGATATATCCTAACAATTTTTTAACACAAGGCAAGATGAATATTTTAATAGGCATTGTTATCAAGTTATACTTAAGGTAACTTTTACAAAATTTATACTACTTTGTAACTTTTTTTCATAATAATATTTTGCTAAACATATAATTTGTTCAAATGTCATTTTTGTATCTATATATCAAGAACTCAAATTACAGTATTTTGATTTTTTTTTTTTAATTTGAACAAATGGTAGTTACTTTATCAAAATATTATTATGGAAAAAAGTTAGCATATAGTATAATTTTGTAAAAGTTGTCCTTAAAGGTAATTTGAATTTCTATCAAATTTTAAACCAAAAATATAAATAAAAATAGTTATTCTATTACAACATCTAATATTTCTAATAATATGAATATCTATTCCTAACATAATTTCCATCCAGTGTACCAAACGTGGCTTCAATTTTTTTTTTTTTTTTTTTTTTTTGGACAAGTGTTAATCAATCATAGTAAGAATATGAATTTTGTCTTCACATTTTGGACTCTACTTATCAAGGGGAAGTCTAGACACATGTGAGAGGGTGTAAAAATATCGGTATAAAACAATTAAAATTTTCAATTTTCTTTTTCTCGTATTAACACTTCCAAACTAACATTTTATTTTTTTGTCATTCACTTACGAGATATTTTTTGCCCATCTCTCTTCAACTTATGAATATATGAGATTCAATCTCTTAGGGTTGTCATATTTTTTAGTCTTCTTTCTTAGGATTTCTTTGAACATGTTGCTTTGATATAATTTCTCATCTTAAAACAAAGCAAGATTAATTCCAGTGGCCTAGTGGGTGTAGACATCACCCCCCCCCCCCCCCTTCCCACCCCAACATGCACAAAAGAAAAAAAAAAGAAGATTCTATTGTTAGCATCTAGTATGACCTTATAAGAAGTATATAACACCACCATCATTTGAAAATTCTAAAACTAGAGAAAAAAGAAAAATAAAAGCAATAAGCTTGCTAAACAACATACGAGTCAAATGCTTCTCTCTCTTATTTGTTAGGTATTCCTTTCCTATATTATTTTTATTTTTACATTTCCTCCCATTAACAAGGAATAAAAAAATAAAAAAAATAAAAGGAAGAAGAAGAAGAAGAAGAAGAAGAAGAAGAGAAAAAGATAAAGATAGTGAAAGAAAGGTAATGGACTCTACTAATTAATCTTAAATCAAATGCTAATCTCTCTTTGTTACCATTTCTTTTTCTATATTCCTATCACATTTCATATTTCCATTTTTTTACAATATTTTTAACATCTTTTGTGATTTTTTTTTCATGATGAATGACATTTAGAAACCAATAGACTTTAAGGAACTATATAACTTTTATGTTTGCTCAAAATACATTCAATTAATTCTTAAAATCAATCATTCCAAATATGAAAGTTATATTGCTTGTACCTAATCCCGTTAGAGCATTGTTCACCTTGTTTACTATAAAGAAAATGGTAAATCATGATATTTTCAAACTTCATTAGTAAATTATAATTCCTTTTATATGTTTACAATTTTTTAAATTATATATATATATATGTTTTCCAATATAGAGTCTATAAAAAATTAAAAATATTCTAGTTTGTTTAGAAAAAGAATTTATAGAATAGGGCTGGGAGTTATATACCTTAAATTAAAACTAGAGCATAGGCAAAAAATTTTATTTAAAACCAATATAGATACCTTTATAAATTTGTGTATATTTGATATGACACTGGAACTCAAACTATGCTCACAAAGTCCTTAGTCCTCAGCTCCTCTATTGATATGATGTCTCCAATCTCATGTGCTACTCAATTTGATGTGCAAAAGTAAGGATTAAACACTGTAAGAAAGAAAGTGTAAAAAAGAATTGAAGAAGGGGAATAAATGTGTGGACATAAAAAAATTGAAATTTGAAATGATGGTGGGGATTAGTGCTGATTAGTCTCGCCTTATGCTTACCAAATATTAAGCTAGTTTATCATGCTTTTCAAATATCAATGTTACTAACTAAAAAGATTCACTAATATATGACAAGCTTAATTTTTTATGTGTGTTTTTGCATTCCTAAATATACTAAACAAATAAACTTATAGACTAAATAGTATATAGCATCCAATTGTTGTGAAAGTTTGCATGTGATTAACCTATAATAGACATTTAATAAAGTTATAGATTCCATGTAATAGTGATTTATAAAAAGTAAACATCATGTATCTTTTTATTAAGGTTGCATTAGATATCCCATGAACCAAACCTCTTAGCAATGCATATAGCTAATTCAAGTGAAAATTATTAGATGTCCCATGAACCAAACCTCTTAGCAATAAATATCACTAATTCAAGTGAAAATTAAGAACTAAATAAACCCAAGATTTATTGCATTTTTAACATTTATAAGAAAAATTAAGAAAGTAAAGCAACCTATTGTTTATGAATAGTACTAAAAAACCATAGATGTACAACAAATGTTGGAGAAACAACTACCAATACTTATAGGAACAAAAATCAAACTTTGGCTTTAAAACACCTTTAGGGAAGCTTCCAGGTTAGCCCTAATTTGAATTTTGTTAATGTAAAATTTATAGGGAGCTCGTCCAAGCTTCTACTATATATAGATTTGATGGTGTTGCTTTATAAGGATAAATTTATCAAATTCCATCATGCCAAAACAAAAAAGCATCTCTGACACCATAGACAAAGAACTGGAAAAAGAAAAAGAAAAGAATATGCTTGCCTTCTATATGTAAGAAAGCAATGAACTTATGCTTCCCAACCTAGATGCATATACTAGTCTTCTCTTTTCTCTTTTCTATATATATATATATATATATATATATTTTTTTTTTTTGAAAGAAACTTTTGTTCATGCCTAGATTTCATAATAATACTTATTTTCCTCCCCCCCCCCCCCCCTCCTCCTAAACATGTCTACACTAAAATTTTGTTTTTATTCATTTTATGAAATTTATTTGCTCATCTTTATTTATGTTATATAGCATCATTGTCAATGCTATTGTCACCGTCACCACCACCCCATTTTCCTCACCTCATTGTTGTCACCATCACCTCCACCATCATTCACGACTATTGTCGTTACCATCAATAATATCATGATACCATACTATCACCATAATCAAGTTATTGTTATCATCATTGTTATAAAAGCCTTAATTCTATACCCTTTGTTTATGTTTTTAAAAAACCATAACAATCTTTTTTTTTTCCTTCAAAAAAGACATTTTGAATACTAAATTCTAAATTTTTAGATATACTCATTTAATCAATGAAAAATTAATTGATGTGTTTAAAATTCCCATCATTTAGTAAATTCTACGAATTTTTGGAACTTTGAAGTCTTTTTTCTTTTCTTTTTTTCAATTTCCTTTAATATGTTGTTTAAAAATATTTATTATGTGTAAAACAGACCAAGCATTGGTTTAGGCTTAAACACCCAATTATTTTATTTTATTTTTTTATGAACACCACCCCAATTTCACCACACAAAACATTATATATATATATATATATATATATATATATTGTCATATCCTACTCTCACAGTCACGTCAAAGTCATACTCACACCATCCTAACAAAACACCCCCGTCACCCCCCCCCCCCCCCCAAAAAAAAGGAAAAAAAGATTTTGTTGCATGTTCCCCCTAAAAGTCTCATACTTGCAATTGAAGGAAATTAAAAAAGCAAGATTTTGTCATTAGCACCACGTAAGGCATATTCTTACACTTGAAGACTATTAACATGGAGATTTTGTGGGTGAAGGTGAGCAACCTATCCCTAGGAACATATATTTTTCATTAGCTTCACATAAAGGTTCATACTTACACTTAAAGGTAGAAAGGTATTCTGACTTATAGACTAAATAGTATATAGCATCTAATTGTTGTGAAAGTTTGCATGTGATTAACCTATAATAGACGTTTAATAAAATTATAGATTCCACATAATAGTGATTTATAAAAAGTAAACATCATGTACCTTTTATCAAAGTTGCATTAGATGTCTCATGAACCAAACCTATTAGCAATAAATATCATTAATTCAAGTAAAAATTAAGAAGTAAATAAACCCTAAATTCATTGCATTTTTAACATTTATAAGAAAAATTAAGAAAGTAAAGCAACATATTGTTTATGAATAGTATTAAAAAACTCATAGACGTACAACAAAAGTTGGAGAAATAACCATCAACACTTACAGGAACAAAAATCAAACTTTGGCTTTAAAACACCCTTAGGGAGGCTTCCAAGTTATCCCTAATTTGAATTTTGTTAATGTGAAGTTTATATGGAACTCATCCAAGCTTCTACTATATATAGATTTGATGGTGTTGCTTTATAAGGATAAACTAGTCGCGGACCCGCACGTTGCGCGTGGTTATTTTTTTTATGATTGTGTTATTATTTGAAATATTTTCCAAAAAACTTTTATTATTAATGAAACAAAGTCTTTTATTTGATTTTTTTGGGACAAAATGAAGGTATAATATAACGTTGAAATAAGTTCATAAAGGGAAAATATTTCGAAGTCCAATATCATTTGCGTCTTTGAAGCTTCTTCTTTTTTGATGACTTGTGTTTTGTAGCTTTTCGACGATTGATTAGATCTCGAAGGAACATGTTATCGTCACTTGGTTCTGTATCTTTAACATTAGAGGCAGAACTGATTGATGGGATGGCACCATTATTGTGTTCTTGTTTTGATCTTTTTTCATCATTATTTGTGCTTGTCAATGGTTTTTTATCCAGAACTTCAAATTTGTTTTTCTGAGAAGTTTGGTCTGCATTTTTCTTGACTTCATAATTCTCCAATGCTTCCTACACCAAAGATTGTTTATTAAAGTACATAGTATATTTTTTTTTTGAATGAATTTGCAAATAAATGTAGAAGTAGAAAGCTTACTGTTGTGATATCACCATTTGGTTTTTTTTTGGGTAGCTCAACTGGATCATTTTTTGCGCCTATGGACGGTTTTGTATCAAATACTTCAAATGTGTTTTTGTCAGAAGTCTGATCAGGAGTTTCCTTGATTTCATCATTTTGCAGTGGTTCCTAAAACACAATATGTGGTTTAAAACATAATATTTGGATTTGCAAATAGGCTTAAGTTTTTAATAGTTGACAGCTTACTGTTGTAATATGATCAAGTTTCATTGCCGTTTCGTCATTTGAAATGTTGTCAAACACCTTTTCAATTGTATATAATTCCCACCCTTCCTTCCAATTATAGTCGTTAAGCTTTAGTTGGAACACAAATGTTTTTCCAATGAGCTTCTCTATTTCATTTGGTAGGGTGGAATTTGCCTTCATCTGATAAAATATTAAATGTAATTATGTATATTCTTTTCAAATTAAATGAAAGATTATATATGCTAATTGTATGGTCTTACAGTTGCATATTTGTTTGATAGTTCTCTTGCTGTTGTGTGAAGTAATTTTTCAGCTTCCTTGTCAAACAAAATAAATATGGCATGCTCTGTTCCATCATCAACGTTGAGTTGAATTCTATACCTGCATGTATAAATATATAATTTGTTTCATTTTTGTTTGATAAATATATATATATATATATATATTTGTTTTTTGTTTACATATATTGAATGATTCTAAAATTGGTAATTTATATTTTACCTTGGAATTGGAAAATTAGAGTTACTTTTGCAATGGCTGCACCAAAAATCATTTTCAGATTTAACTTTTTTGTTGCACTTTGCACATCCGATATAGTACCATCCAAAGTTTCTTTCAATATTTTCAATTTTTGCAAGGCATGTGAAGACATTTTCCTATAATATAAAAGAAAAAAAGAAATGTATTTAGTGTTAAGCTTATTGAGAACTAAATATATTATTGGTCTAACGTTATTGGGAAAAAATGTTGATTACCTGATCATCTGAAGTCCATTCCAAGGATGTTATTTGCTTGATTGTTCTTCTATTTTGTGTGATTCTTTTTGCAATTGATATTTCTTGCTTGAATTGTAGAGGAATGCCTTCAATTTCAGTCTTTTCCACATTTCTTTAATGGTAGAAGATTTAAATCAAGATTATTTTTAAAATAATAAATTAGAATAAGAGTATGTTATGTAAAATCTAAATACCTATCAATCAATGTTGCAGTTTCAGGTATTTCTAAATTGATGTACACTTTTGTTGCACTTGTTGATGACAAATAGTGTTCCCCTGTATTTAATAAAAATATGTTAATTATGTAAAAGAAAAGATATGTTTAAAAGAAGTTATTACCTCTAAATGTTTTCACAATAGTAGATGTCACTATTATGACAAAGGGTCCTGGATTGTTGGTGTAAAAATTGTCCTCAATTTCATTTGATGCTGGTCCCCAGAGAGTAATTCTTATTTTGATGTCTCTGTGGCAAACAAATATGTTAGTGATAAAGAGTTTGAAGTAGTATTATGCAATGAATCCATATGTACATGCTAAAGCTTACTCTGGATTCATGATATCTATATTTCTCATTAGGACAGTAGATCCTTGAACATGAACATTTTCTTGTGCTCCAACACCAACTATTTTTCCAATGATGTCTGCAGCAAATAAATTTGATAAGTAATTTGAAACATAATTATTTGAGAATAAATATGAGACTTTTTATGCTACCTGTCAATTGTTTGTTATTGTCAAAGCGATCCACAATTGTTCGGTAATCAACAAATTCAAATTTATGCTGAGAGATAGTAACTTCAGCTTCTTTTAGCTCCTCAATAACTGTTGAACGTAGAAAGTTTATTTTCTTGTCTTTACTTATTGGCCGATAGCTATCTTTTTCCTTGTAAGTATCTACTCTAAAATTGGATAGTGAATATAATTGTCCTTCTCGTAGTTGTGCCTGAAACTTCTTAACATTGTTTTTTTGAATTGTCGCATGTATTGTGTCATCCTGGTACTTAAATAAGTAATTTGTTAGTCACAATTTTAGTTTTAAGGTGCGAGTCGAGTAAAGAAAATATGACAAAATAGATTTTCGATTCAAATCTAACCTGCTCATCTATAAGAACCATGTCCAAACTGATTAGTTCTAGATTTTTTCGGTTGACAGCTTCCCACATTCTTGAAAGTCTAACTCTTACCTTCCAATTCTCATTTTTATCTGAAAGTTGCTTGATGAGATTGTAACTCATTTTTGGAACTGATAATATAGTCATTAGTTGGACCCAATTGAGTTGAACTATTGTTAGAATGGCAATAGAGTAATGAAATTGAACGCTTTATATAACTAAGCATATCTAAAATTTCTAATGATCTTTATTCATCTTATGAAATAGAAATAAATTGTTTTGAGATGTAGTATACATACCTTGTACATAAGGAAAATTTATTATCTTTCCAATATCTTGTAGCTGGGAATCCTATCTCTATTGTTGCAAAGTACGTTCTCTTGGTAGTTGTAATTTGTATGGTATGGTTATGAAAATAGAAATGGATATCATGGACGTCTTAAATAGTTATAGATGTGGTTACATTGGTGGTATGTGAAAGGTTCTCCCCCTTTCCTCTAATGTTTCAAGGGAATATGAAGGCATTGATTTATTTTAGTCTCAATCAATTAATGATTTGGTTGTAACGGAAGTAATAATGGCCTTACTTTTTAAATATAATGTATTTAGTGGTTAGGTCAATTAATTGATACCAAGATGAAATCTAAAGTTGATCTGTGCAAAAAGGAGATATAATTTAAAATATATATTATATATATGGTGCTCTTGCCTTTTTGAATATGGTTTTTGAGTCATTGGTTAATTAGGTGGGTTTTTCTTTTGTAATTTTGTTCTGCTACTGAAGGTTAGTGTTACGGATCTTCCAATCAACATGAGGACATATAAACCAATTTTTAATAAAAATTTGTGACTTTTTAAAGAGTAGGAAAAAGGACTGCCGTAATTATTTTCTTCATAATTTTATTGTTTAGTTATAAATAAGTAAATTAAAGCATAAGAATACATAAATGTTAAGTTAAATGTAAATGTAAAACCATCCATGATGAATATGTATAGACAATTTTTGATGTTTTTAATTTTGTATGAATTATTATTTAATTGTCTAGTTATTAATGTCTAAATTAAGTAGATGAACTTTTTAAATATAAAAATGAAATACATTAATATGTAAAATCATCTCACATTTTTTTCTTACAACCAAAGAAGGTGCCATTTCAGTCATTGGCTTACTACATGACTGATGGTCTTGGTATGTGGCATAAGAGATTCTTCCTTCTCCTTATCATTTTTTTTGAGATCCTAGGGTTTTTTTTTTTTTTTTAATACAAGTGCCTAATGTTTTGTCTAATAATAAAGTGTGGTCATAGGAAGAGGAAGAAAATATTCAATATAAATGTGGGAAATTGTGAAAGCAATAAATAGATATTTTGTCAATTTTAAAACAACGGTTGAATGGAAATTAAAGAATTGTGAGAATGGGCCATTTGTTATGCTAGTTATTTAGATGCAGAATTTTTTGTAGGTTCTACAAAATTAAAAACCATTCATGCTTTCAATTATTACCAATTATTGATCAAATGAAAACCACAAAGTTGATACTTAATTCCCTATTATTTATTTCTATTTAATTCATGAATTCATCATTTGGGAGTCATTAAAAAAAATTAAAGTCATATCTGTTATGGGTTGATGCAATAGCAAAGCAAACCGAAATCATTCAAAAAAAAAAAAAAAAAAACAGAAAATTTGTGACTTTTAAAGAGTAGAAAAAAAAAAACTGCTGTAATTATTTTCTTCATAATTTTCATTGTTTAGTTATAAATATGTAAATTAAAGCACAAGCATATTGCCATTGCATCTTGATAATTTTGTGCCATATATCTTGGACCACCTGTAAATGAAGAAGGCAATATCACACGTTTTCCAACTGTTGTTGCATCTGTATCTCCGCTAAGTATGGCATCCATTAGACCACTTAAAATCTCTATTCGGAAGTCATTTTGATGGTCTCGAATATATCGAAGACGTGCTTCCTCAATACATGTGTATGCATCTACAATAAATTGCTGAAACAACCTCCCACCAAGTATCAATGTTTGCCCCTCATTAGCACGTTGTTGAAGTCTAAAAGCATAATATTCTCTCATGGTAACAGCTCCTCTTTTCCTTACTTTCCCTTCACCATTACTTCTATAACTTATATTCTTCATGAAACCATCTTCGCCATATGGAAAAAGTAAAGGATATTGCAATGACATAAAACTTGGATGAAGCTCACTTATTTGTTGCAATCCTGACGATTTATTTTCAACTATGATATCACGATTAGAGCTTTCAACATTAAAATCCCCAACAATAACAGCAGCAACCTCAGATGATGTAGGGAGGTTATATTGTCTTCCATTTGGATTGCGTGTCCCAATCAAGCGAATTTTGACATTTCGCATTTCAGATTCAGTAAATCTGTCCCTTGCCATCCTAAATGCTTTCACCAATTCATTACAATTATCTAACATTTCCAATAATCCAACAACAATATCAGGATCTACTTCATTTTTCTTATACTTCTTGACCACTGCATCAATTCTATGTCCTATTTCATTATCTATATCATAGATATAGAGTTGAGCGAATGTAGGTTTTTCTCCTTCAATAGGAAGTAGTGACCCAATCCTGTGATAATTCTGGCCATTGAGACGGAAAACATATGGGCCTGTACCATTATTTACAGACTTGTCTACTTTACCACCCAAAGAGGTAAAAGCAAACAATGAATTATACATCCTTATTCCCACTTGAAAATTGAACGACTTTTTCCCACCATTTAGATTGAGTAGTTTTGCTAGTAAAGCAGGTGGATCTTTCAAAAGAGGTAGATGGACAATGCCATTGGAACAACATAGACTAAATTTAGGATTTTTAGTCTTCCTCGATTTTATAGTCCTCTCTTCATACCAAACTTGTGCTCCACAATGTTCACATATATGAGTAGGAGGGCCAAAGTTCCAAGCTTCGGTGAATTTACCTAAAACAAACAAATATATTCAATGAAATAAAATTGATTTAAAATGAGAAATCCATTAAAACAAATAACGCATGTTACCCATGTCATGTATCACTTACGATGAGTTCCTCTAGATTCCCCTAAAGTGGCTTCACTTGATTGCATTACTGAACTCTCACCATTAGTCATGCGTGAACTTCCTGAGATTATAATTGAATAATAAGTTAATATTGCAATGTGGAATAATGTGGCATCCTAACAATATTTTTAAATATATAAATGCAACATGTCAATATGACGCTTTATGTTTAATATGTTATTACTAAAATGACTATTACCTGGAGGAATTCGGTCTTCAGATACATTTGTGGTCACATCACCATTTTCATTTAAAGTAGTGTGTATATAGATATTAGAATTTTTGTTCGCAGTCTCACTATTATAATCATGTCGTCTCTGTCGAGTGCTCCTCACAAATGGATCATCCTCCATATCTCTTGAATGGCCTAAAGAGTAATAAAATATAAGTAAATCCATAATTTACACACACACACACACACACACACACACATATATATATATGTTAAATTGAAGACTTTAATAATATATAAAAAAAAATGTAACTTTTTGAAAAACCTACCAACAATACGATGTGAAGGTGAAACAATCGTAAATGAAGCAGATCCTCTTTCTACAGAAACCTCTCCTCTCAGAGCATCAACATTGTTGAAGTTAGCATCTACTAAATGACTTCTATTAGTTGCCCAGTAACTCATATTCATTTGTCTATCCAACACAATACCCCTATTCAACTGTAAGTCAGTAGAAACACGTTGAGTTGCAGGAGCATGAATATTGGTTCGATAATTGCGATTTCTTTTGGATGCAAGAATCATCCTTCTTCTCAATCGTGCATAATACGAAGACTCCATAGTACCTACAAGCCATCAATTACTAACTGTCATTATAGTAAAAAAATAATTTCAAATAAATAGTGGATAATATAAACAATCTACACTACCAAAAATAATATAAGGAAAATTTTAGAAAAACATTTCATTTTAGTTACAATTGACATTTGGACATACCCGAAGAAAACTTGTAGCTATTGAACTTGCAATTTAATAGATAATCCGCAATAATTTGGTAGACAATATGAACAGCCTACACAAGCAAAAAATAATATAAAAATGATTTTAGCATACCAAAATAGAATATAAAAATATTTTACCATAGCCTTTTCATTTTATTTATAATTGAGAGTTGAACATACTTGACGAAACAATCCAGCTTTTGAGCATTTAATAGAAAATCCGTAATCAACTGGTACAAAATATTAACAACCTACACAACCAAAAGATAATATAAAAAAAAATTAGCCTTCTTTTTTGGGGTGCATTCATTTTGCTGTCATCTATTTATGGTGTCTTCCTGGTTGGTAAGTAAGTTCGCACATGTAACATGAAGGGCATCTTTCTAACACTATTTGGAGATTCCTGCCTTTATGCAATTGCATTCAAAATGTAAATATAAATAAAATATTAAGCATTGTGGCTACAAAACATAAATAAAAATTATGAGATATTTTTGTACCAGTCCTGTTTTTCAATACAAAATATCTAATCTCTGAACATATTACAATCTCATTTGATGGTTATCTAAAAATTTGAACATCATGTGGTTCTAAAAAATATCTTAGCATAGCCTTTTCATTTTATAGCTGTTCAACTTGCAATTTAATAGATATTTTGTAATCAATTGCTAGAAAATATGAACAACCTACACAACCAAATAAAAATTTAAAAAATATTTTAGCATAGCCTTTTCATTTTATTTATAATTAAAAGTTATAAATACATGAAGTAACAATCTAGCTTAAAAACGTGTAAATTAACAGGTAACTTGTAAGCAACTGTTGGTTAAAATAGTAATCAAAACGATGACAGGTGTCCATATCATTCAACACCAAGACCTTTTATGTGATATTTTTGCACCAGTCATGTTTTTCAATTGAAAATATCAAATCTCTGAACATATTACAATCTCATCTGACAATTATCTAAAAATATGAACATCATGTGGTTCTAAATAATTTGGAATTATTACTGAATTATTTTACAATCTCATCTGACAGTTATCTTAAAAATTGAATATCATGTGGTTCTAAAGTATTTTGAAAATTTTTGTTTTATAAAATTCCCCCATTTTCCAACTTGTCTGCGTTCTACATTTGTAGAAACAAAAAGATAATATAAAAATTATTTTAGCACACCAAAAGATAACATCATTAATTGAGAGTTGGACATACTTTACGAAACAATCCAACTGTTGAACTTGCAATTTAATAGATAATCCATAATCAACTGGTAGAAAATATGAACAACCTACACAACCAAAACAAAATATGAAAAATATCTTAGCATAGCCTTTTTCATTTTATAGCTGTTCAACTTGCAATTTAATAGATATTCCGTAATCAATTGCTAGGAAAAATGAACAACCTACACAACCAAATAAAAATTAAAAAAAAAAATTTTTAGCATAGCCTTTGCATTTTATTTATAATTAAAAGTTACAAATAATTGAAGAAACAATCCAGCTTAAAAACATGTAAATTAACAGGTAACTTGTGAGCAACTGGTGATTAAAATAGTAATCAGAATGATGATAGGTGTCCACATCATTCAACACCAAGACCTTCTATGTCATATTTTTGCACCAGTCATGTTTTTCAATAGAAAATATCTAATCTCTAAACATATTACAATCTCATCTGACGATTATTTCAAAATCTGAACATCATGTAACGAATTTGGAATTTGAATAAGTTGTTGACCTTGCAATTTAATAGATAATCTGTAATCAACTGGTACAAAATATGAACAACCTACACGACCAAAAGAAAATATAAAAACTATTTAGCATAGACTTTTCATTTTTTTTATAATTAAAAGTTACAAATATTTGAAGAAACAATCCAGCTTTGAACTAAACACCTTACACAACCAAAAGATAATATAAAATTATTCAAGCATAGCAAAAGATAATATAAAAATATTTTAGTATATCCTTTTCATTTTATTTATAATTAAGTGTTGGACATACTTGAAGAAACATTCCAGCTTTATTTACAATGGAATTTCCCAGCAAAGCAACTCATTCAACAATATCCTATTTTTTTGGTATGGTTTGACTATGTGGAACTGTATCAAGCTCTGACCACGTGCATATTTGTTTTTTTATCCATATAGATTGCTACCTCTGCCTCCATAGTGGTAATAGCTCTGGATCTATCTATGACACTTGCGGACTAAAGAGGCACATGGCTAACGTACTTTGGTTATTTATTATGCGTTACAAAAGAGAACTCGCAAAATCATATCCCAAAACGCATATGTCATATTATGCAAGGTGATGATGTGGCTTTTGCATCACAGTTTGTGGCAAGAGACAATGGTTCGGATGATAGTTTTTAGGTATAAATGCTGTATTGGGAAATTTTCTCCAGCTACTACAATATTGCCTAATTTTGCACTACATGATTGTCACACTATTTTTGGCTTATCCATACCTAGAACTTCCCCACACGTTAACCTAACCAAATCAACAAATTAACCTACAACCCAACTCAAGTTAATAAAACCAACATACAGTTACTTAAAGCGGCTGTACAATTAACTCTTAACAATAAACCATAATTCGTTCCAAAAAATCTACCTACCAAACCAGGAAAATGGTGTGCAATAGAGTTGTACATGTACAAAATTACTTTAATGTCTTTGTAAATACATTATCATAAAAGAAAATATCTTTTAAGACATGGTCCAGGCATTACAATCCAGTCAAACATGCTAAGCACCCAGCAAATATGGGAATCGATGGAATCCACATCAATTAATTTTCTAATGCCACCACCAAGCTCTCTAAACAACTTGGATATCCAACCAACATTGTCACCTTCTAGAAAACTTCAATTAGTACCACCACACTTAAAACTTAGTTTTCATAATCATGAAGTTGCTCATTAAATGAGACTGAAACTGTGTGGGTAAGGGTAATTCAAAATTACAAACCAATGTTGAGTAGCCTACCTGTTTTCCTTGCAGTTTATAAAATAATTTGAATTATTTTTAACTGAGCTTCCTTTCCCTCCAATCACTTACAAACCATTCTTTTCAGCCATGTTGTTCTGTCCTTCAAAGTTCGGTTTCCAAAAAGTTTATGATTGGATGGTAATAAGCTTAGGCATTGCTTTTGAAGCACTTATTGCTTATAGTTTTCTTATCTCCAAGCCTAATGTTGCATTGAATTGTGAAATTCCAAAAGAACTTCAAAATATGAGCACGCGATGATGCAAAGAAGTTTTTTTTTTTTTTTTTGAAGAGAATTTTTTTAATTTTTTTTCTTCAATCAGCAGATGCCAATTCTTTGGTATTGGCCTCAAAGTCAACTACGTTGAACTTCATATTTGTGGATTACAATTTTTTTTTCAAATTGTCCGTCACAAATGTTAAATTTTCTCATATTCATTTTGTAGGTGTGTGTGTGTGTGTGTGACTTATTTTTATAACCAATTCTACTGCTTAACTTTACTTCAACTCAAGTGAGTCTGATTCTGTAACTTTTTTTTTTTTTTCCCTCCTCTCTAAAGCTAATGTAAGTTGCTAGGTATTCATATCTCCACAATGATTATAAATGATGATACAACATAACATATGATGGGAAAGAGATATGCAAACTTATCAGTTGTCAAGGCATTCATTTTACTTGAGATTTCATCATATTAATAACACTGTGTTGTGATGGTCTTGGTTAGAATTATTGAGTTTGCTTTAGTGAAAATTGATAAGAACCATATTGAATCACAGTTCATCATTCAATACCTTTCCAATCTATTAAACTTTTTAGTCTAAATCCAAAGCCTTTTTTATTTTTTTATTTTTTTTTTAGAGTGGGGAGCAACTGAAACATGGCGTAGATTTTAGAACCCTATACACAATGGCAGATGAGTATTACAACGAACTCTGTGAGTTCAAGTCCCATGACAACAAAGATGTGGAGTTCTCTATTGTTGAAACAAAATAAGAAATGGTCATCTAAAAGCTCAGCTAAGCTTCAAGCTTTTTGCTGTGAAGTCTGAAAACAGTTATTGCTGAGTACATTTGGTACATGTTCTTTCTAATTTATACTTGTAACCAACTCCTAGTTCAGCGCACTCCATGTGAGCACTCCTTTAAATATAAAATAATCTGAGGTAATTTTGAAACAGGATTGGAGGGTCTGGGAGTACTTCGAAAAGTATTATGTATATAACCATGTTTCGAAGCTTTGCCCTTATTAGTCTTTTCCTCAAAATAATTTTTGAACCCCACCAGCTCTTTAATTGGTGGCATCTTTATTGACCGAAGAAAAGAAAAACTACATAGTTGTTTCTGTACATGGAATGAGTGGTCTGGGAAAAAACACTCTCGCCAAGATGTTTTACGATCACCAGCAGCAAGCCAAGGATTATTTTAAGTGTGAGAGAGAGAAAAATAAATAAATAAATAGTGTTGAATTTGAATTTTGATGTGATAAATAAGAAATGAGATGCAATGGGAGATGTAAATTAATGTGTTGAAGCAGGAACTTTTTTTTGTTAAAATATGTGCTTTCTTAGAAACATGATGCTAATGATCCTATGGATCTTCATGTTTGTACTTGCACTGTAGTTTTTTTTTTTTATTATTAATGGGCTATAATACAAAATAAATATGGTAAAAAAAATTATTTGATGAAAAAGTCCTTAGGTGCAGTACTTTTAAAAATAATATATCATATAGAAACATGTTACTACCTACATTCATGCCTAGGCAAAATACAAATAATTCAGGGAAATGTTTTAGGAAGAGACCTAGAAGAATGCAACTTACAGCAATCACAAGTTCATGTCCTCTCTCTGACTTATTGATGCTTTTAGTAAGTGCCTTAAAGCTACCATAACTATGAGTAAATGGCAGGTTCTTCATACCTAGCAAAAATTGTAACATAGTTTTATTTTGATCACATGAATTTGCAAGGGGAAAAAGGGAAACGGGGAGGGAGAGGAGGAACAAAGGATGGTCATATGGAGAAACCTAGCGATACTGCCAACTTACTTCACATTTCGTAGGAACAATGTTAATAAGGAAAAATAATTTTCAAGGAATTACTGGACTCTTTTGAGAATTATGTAGAATTATGTTTACACTTGCATTGCAGTTTATTTTTTATTATTAATGGGCCATAATACAAAATAAATATGGTAAAAAAAAATTATTTGATGAAAGATTCCTTAGGTGCAGTACTTTAAAAAATAATATATCATGTACAAACATGTTACTCCCTACGTTCATGCCTAAGCAAATTACAAATAATTTAGGGAAATCTTGTAGGAAGAGACCTAGAAGAATGCAACTTACAGCAATCACAAGTTCATGTCCTCTCTCTGACTTATCAATGCTTTTAGTAAGTGCCTTAATGCTACCATAACTATGAGTAAGTGGCTGGTTCTTCATACATAGCAAAAAATGTAACATAATTTTATCTTGATCACATGAATTTGCAAGGGGAAAAAGGGAAAAGGGGAGGGAGAGGAGGAGCAAAGGATGGTCATATGGATGTTTTATTTTATTCACAGCCATAATGCATGTTTTAATCTTAGAAGGATTCATTAGTGGAGATACTTTAGAACAATGAATGATGAATCGGTGGCAATACAAATAGGCAGCATCACAATGATAAAGAACAATCATCAAGAGCAAACGCTATAGGTTATCTCTTTAAAAAAAAATTATATATGTTTGAATCAAGTATTAATAACATTAAAAAAATAAAAACGTTTCTCAAAAGAAAGTATTAATAACATAATTAAAGGAGTAGATGCATAATGTGGATCTCTCACTTTGCTTTTTACATTCATTTTACACTCGAATTATCCATAAAATTTTGTGTGTTTGTTCCCCCTAATTTTCATTAACTCTATTGGCCCTTCAATAATTATTCAATATTTTTTTAAGAAGAATAATTATTCAATAGTAATATGAAACTCCATTTTCTTACATAACAATGGATTATATTAATTAAATTTATGGTAGGATCCATCATTCATATGAAATGATGAAAACCACTTCTACTTTAAAAATGCATAATAATTTTCCGTACGCACCCATAGAACTAAAATCAGCAAAAAGGGGTTTTACGGAATAATGTTTTGCAATGTGAATCATGTTAATTATTTATAGGAACTGTTAAAATTTTGTTGCATGAAACCAACTTTGGTAGCTTATCTTGTTATGTGCCATATAATAGTGCCATATAGACAAAAAGTTTTATTACCAAACCCATCAACATCCTAAGAATGTTTTGAAATTTCATACGAATAAGATTCAGTTATCAAATTATATTAGATTAACTATCACCATGATCTCAAAACAAAAACCCATTGTAAATGTTAGTCACCTTACAACACACTGCATCTGATCACATTATATTAAACTTACATAAATACTAAGTTCTTTAACTTCCAAATCCAAGACTCCAAACCCATTTAGCACTCAGAAAATACCAATACGATTTAGCTCCCTAATGAAATACAATGGGCTAATGAAAAATTACTATACGGTCCAAATGAAAAAATTTATAGCCTACTTAAAAAATACAGTCTTATCATGTTGGCAATAAAAGTTATCTATTAGCCAGTCAATACAAAAAATATTATGTCAATGACAGCAAGGACACTACGCTGGTTGTGTGGTTGCAACTGATAATAATCTATACCTAAATACCATTTCATCAACAACAGCATAGCTTCGATGAAAATTTTAAATTCTTATTAAATTCATTTTGTTGGATGACATCAAACTAACATTCTGTCACTTTTTTTTCTATAGAAAAAAAGTTTTATTACCAAACCAATCAACATCCTAAGAATGTTTCGAAATTTCATATGAATAAGATTCAGTTATCAAATTATATTAGATTAACTATCACCATGATCTCAAAACAAAAACCCATCGTAAATGTTAGTCACCTTACAACACACTGCATCTGATCACATTATATTAAACTTACATAAATACTAAGTTTTTCTTTCCTTTTCCTTCACACCTTTTCATTCTACTATACCACGTTGTGCCGACAAATCCTAGAACAAACTATTAATGCTAATCAAAAAGAATTTAATAAATGGATTCTTTTTGAGCACATGAAAGACATTACTATTTAAAAAATTATAGCAACAGTGCAAGTGGGGATGAATGAAGGAAGAAGAGGATGAACAACCGAAGGGTAAATGTAATCTACAACCAACATAATTAAAACGGTAAACATACCTCAATTATAATTGGTTTTCCATCTTTCATCGCTTTCTTCAAATCACCAGCCAAACCTAGCCAGCAAATGCTATATGAATCAATAATCAAGACACTTGCTAGTACAATGATGTAATTCCCTATATAGTAGAAACTCTATAGGAGGCTCTCAAATAATAATAAAATCCAGAGTATATAGTGGTAATTAAAAAACTATGAAAGGCAAATCTCAACAGCTAAATTATTTATCCAAAAAATGATCACATTAATTTAAACCAAAAGACTACCTTTACGAACAACTCTACACTCTCTACAAAATTCAGTGATTAATTCCTCAGAAGAGCTGAAGTCCCGGGCCCATACTGGAGTAGATGCCAATGGTGCACTAAATCAGATATAAGAAGAGAATAAGCATTTGATTTAGTCCACCAAAAGAAAATAAATAAATAAATAATTCCCTTGCTTTCGTGCTCAATACTTCAAATTATAAAAATAAAAAATAAAAGAGGTTATTAAAGGGAGAAATATTTGTGCCAATAGCCTGCGTATTCAAATGCACAACTGAATTCTAAAATATTGCATCCTCTATTCTTCTCAATGACTTGGAAATTAAAAAAAAAAATTGTCAACAGCAGAAAACTGATAATATAGTCAATGTGTAACATTTAATTCCAAGAAGGCATCTGCCTGTGATGACACCATGCTTTATGCACCAGGGGAAATCAAAACCCATTATCAACCCAGAACCAGACAACTTCCAACCTACACCCATCAAAACAGGTGAAGAAACTACAAGATTTTGGGTCTTGGGAGGATCAATCCTCTTCTATATAAGTATGTTCCTTTTATAAGTATCCCAAAACCCATTTTTATTAGCAGGAGCTGCTAACAAAGAATAGTCCCAGTAAAATGCATATAGTTTATCGCCAATATGTAGGCGCAATCAGTAAATCACCCTAGGACACTACGCTGGTTGTGTGGTTGCAACTGAGAATAATCTATACCTGAATACCATTTCATCAACAACAACAACATAGGTTCGATGAAGTCTTATCATGTTGGCAATAAAAATTATTTATTAGATGTCAAAAGCTCTGGCAAAAATTTCCTAAAGACCAAAAGGGCTGAGTGAGATTTTTTGGATTATCTGAACTCCGAGCCCAAACATCATGGGCACTTAAAATGAGACATCCTTTGAGCGTATATGTAGGCAGTACGTGTTTCTATATGAGTATATATATCTATAGATGGCCTATTGGTCCAATGTAAACTGAGGGACTGAATCTTAAGAGGTCCGTAGTTCAAAATTCCAAGGAAGCTCAAATGATACCAGGTTGAGATTGAGCAGTACCAAATGTCAATCAATGAGAATAATCTATACCTGAAAGCTGGCAAGTTCTGTTAGTATGAGCTTTTCACCAGAAAGCTGATCCCGTGCCATCACCAGAACCTAAAAGTGCAGAATGTACAAAAATGATAAGAAAAATATTCAAATCAACAGGTACAAAAAAAAAAAAAAAAAAAAAAGGCAAAAAGGGGGTAGGGGGTAGGGGGGAATTAATCAATTAGAACTCAAGGAAACTGAAAGCCTCTCTTTGACTGAGTTAAGCTCATCTAAGTCTCAAATTTCAGCAACCAAACGGAAAACAGAACATAAAAGTTTTGCACCCAAAATAAAAAATTAAGATGTACAGATACCTCAACCAAAGCTGGCAAGTTCTGTTAGTATTTATACACCATGTGGAAAGGAATAAAGGGAGGAAGGAAATCAGATAGGCAGCCGCTACTGCAAAACGGTAGAGTAAGAAGGTGAGTAGTTTTCAAACTTTCTGTTTTCTCACCTGAAGGCTTCTACGTTTTCAAACTTTCTGTTTTCTCTTCTACGTTTTCTTTTCTACCTTTTTTTTTTTTTTTCCTCTTTTCCTCCCTTCAAGCTTCCCCTACGTTACTATCTTCAAAACCCTAAACGCTTCCCTTTTTTTTTTTTTTTTTTCCTTCCTTTAAATCGGTTTTCTCCCTTTAAGCTTCCCTGTACGTTTCAATCTCCAAACTAAATGCCTGCTTCTGTTTTGTCACGCAAAACCCTGAACGCCTCCTCTCTTTTCTTTTCTTTTTTTTCCTTTTTTTTTTTTCTTCCTGTAAACCGGCTTTAACATTGTTTTTTTTTCTATTTCTTTTTCTTGTAATTTGAATTGAAAAGGCTTTGGGTTGGGCTTTATAGTGGAACTAAATAAATAAAAAGTGGGCTGGACTAATTATGCAAATTGATTATAGGGTGATAGTGGAAATAAATACATAAGTAGTGGGCTGCATTTATAGAGTTAGGATTTTTAGGGCTCAAAATTGTAAAAACCATTTTAAAATTGAAGAAAATTCTTTTTTTTTTTTTAAATGACGTGGCAGCTGATGTGGCGCAACGTAGAAGCAGCAGCATTAAACGCTACGCTTCAGCTTTTAGTAATATATAGATATAGATTTATCAAATTCCATCATGCTAAAACAAAAAAGAATTTCCAACACCATAGACAAAGAATTGGAGAAAGAAAAAGAAAAGCAGATGCTTACCTTCTATATGCAAGAAAGCAAAGAACTTGTGCTTCCCAACCTAGTCTTCTCTTCTCTCTAATCTTTTAAAAAAAAAAAAAAAACTTTTGTTCATGCCTAGATGTCATAATAATATTTATTTTTCCCTTGCCTTCTATATGTAAGAAAGCAATGAACTTATGCTTCCCAACCTAGATGCATATACTAGTCTTTTGTTCATGCCTAGATTTCATAATAATACTTATTTTCCTCCCCCCCCCCCCCCCCTCCTCCTATACATGTCTACACTAAAATTTTGTTTTTATTCATTTTATGAAATTTATTTGCTCATCTTTATTTATGTTATATAGCATCACTGTCAATGCTATTGTCACCGTCACCACCACCCCATTTTTCTCACCTCATTGTTGTCACCATCACCTCCACCATCATTCACCACTATTGTCGTTACCATCAATAATATCATGATACCATACTATCACCATAATCAAGTTATTGTTATCATCATTGTTATAAAAGCCTTAATTCTTTACCCTTTGTTTATGTTTTTAAAAAACCATAACAATCTTTTTTTTTTCTTCTGCAACTGTTCCTAAGGTAAATTAGAAATTTTTTCGTCCTTTCTCTTTTCATGTAGTTTGGAGGTGGGTGGTTTCTTGTTATACATCATTTTTGCCAAACAAGTCCTTATTGAATTTCTTTCTTTGTGATATGTTTTCTTTGGAAAGGGCTTTGACACATCCTTTGTCTTATTTCCTTTTCTTTTTCTGAAGAAATTTTTACTTATGAGTTTTACACTAATTCAAAGATGAACTGTGAAACTTTTTAATCTTACAAAGTTTTTTTTGGTGACAATGGTTTTATTTGTATGAGAACTTCTCAAAAAAAAAAAAGATGTCACTTATGGGGAAACTATCTTTGCCTTACTTTTTTATTTCCTTGAACTCCTATGCAATTTAACATTCTCTGCATGATTTGGTTGTAGAATGAATTCTGAGAATGTCTAGAAAGTATGTGTATCCAAATATTTCAAATGATATTTTCTTTAAAGAAGCATCTAGTTTGATAATTAGGGGAATGTTGAAATTTTCTTTCTAATTGTATGCATGTTGAGTGGTGGTGTTTGCCACTACATTATCCATCTGGTTAGTGGTGACCCTTTGAATTACTAAAGTGTCCTTAACGATATGTATGTCTTGATGGGTGAAATGGTAGTTGACAATTATTTGAATGATGCCACCCTATTCACCACCCCATTATCTACCAAGGTTTATTTTATATTGTGCAGAACATGCATAGCATGTAGCAATCTCTTCTACTGCACTGCTCATGTGAACAGATTTAAAAATAATATATTATCTCTGATTATATGATGTTGCTTATGCTTAATGCTTGTTTCTTTCCTTAATCATGTCATGTGCTAGTATTGCACATAGTTATGTTGCCTGCTCAATTGTAATTGTAAATTTTCAGGTTGGTTCCTTTTCTTGTGGACAGGAATTTTTGGGATGTGGCTTCTTGTTGCAAGTTGAAAGAGTTTTTTTTATTTTAATACTTATTTTATTTCAGAACATATAAAAGTAAGACAGAAATTCTAGCTTTTCTTATGTTTTAACTTTTAACTGATATTGTTATTGCTGAATTTCTTACTGTTTGGCAATTTCTATGAATAAAATCACGTTTAAACTTGTTGGTGCATTGTAAAATTGCCATCTATGGAAACTGTATAATTGATGATTGTTATGCACATTTGCTAAATGCCTCTCATCAGATCTTGCTGCCGCAAAGACTTTGTTATGTATGTTAACGGGCATGTTTGGGCTTTGGATTGGTGTCCTAGAGTAGAATCCATGGAATGGCTGACTATCATATTAAATGTGAGGTACTTGTATCCTTGTTCCTTCTATTCCTTGTGTGTGTGTGTGTGTAAATGTTACTTTGTTGGAATTCTTTTTGGGCATTAGTGTAAGCTTTACTTTTAATTGATACTTGTCAAAAAAAAGTCTCTGCTATGATGTTTAGATAGCTTATCCTTTTTTTTGGTCTGTAAGAATTATTTTATTAAAGAGAAGATTCTCATCCGAAAATTATGTTAAGAAATTTGATATTGGAATTCATTATCATCAGGGAAACCTTGCCTATAAATCTTTGCGAGACAGTTTAATGCATATTTTATAATTGCTTTTAAATATTATTAGATATTCAATCTGGCTTTGGGAATTGTTGGGGAGGATTTGGGAAAAGTTTATAATTCTTACTTGATTAATACTTGAACTTTTAGGAAAACTTTATCCCTCTATGATATTAACTACAAAAACAGCATTCTGTTTTTTTTTTTTTTTTTCAATTTTCGTTATTCTGTATTATTCCCAGTTGCTTTAAAAGGAGCCACACACGCTCACATGTATGTTTGTTTGTACGTCTGAATGTATGTGTTCTAAATGTTATTTGCAAAAGGCCAAATCTTTTGTTTTATTTTTGGTTAGGCAATGTACCATTTAAGGAACTTGATGTAGTTTCATTTAGGCAATTGTTTGTGATATTATGTGTAACAACTTAAGTGGTTAGTTGGGATAGTTAGAGGACATTGTCCTCATTTGTCTTGTTGAGCATTGTTCCACATTTATTGCTTTGTAGCAAAATTTTGTTTGCAAGAAAGAAAAATTAGATAGACTGCTTTATTAGAATTTTAGACGTTGTGTGGTTTGATTTTATGTAGAGAATTTGTGACAATTTATTTTGATTATTCATGTTAAATAATTTTTTTTTTACTTCTTTCTGGTTTCTTGCTTTCCAGTTTATTGCAGTTGCTGCTCATCCTCCTGGGTCTTCATATCACAAGATTGGTGCCTCACTTACTGGTAGAGGTTTAATTCAGATATGGTGTATTCTAAATGTCAGCATAAATAAGGAAGAGGTGCCACCTTCAATAGAAAAGTCAAAACAGGGAAATAAAAACAATGGGACCATGAAGGACGAATCAACATTATCAAAGAGGCCTAGAGGAAGGCCTAGAAAGAAGCCAATTGAAGACAATGAGGCCATAACAACTCAATCAAAGAGGCTTAGAGGAAGATCTAGAAAAAATCTGGTAGAAGAATCTCTTGGTATTTTGGATTGTAATGACCAGTACGTTCAAGCTCTTGCTGTTCAACTCCCAGAATATTTATCAGAAGCACATGTTGTGGATGGGGTTTCTAGGAATGCCCAGGAACCAGCTGTACAAGAAGAACGTGGTAAAAAACACAAACGTGACAAGCGAGCAGCATCTGCATGTGATCCAACACTTGAAAGTCCTTTACATTCAGGGATGCTACATAACAAAACAAGGTCAACAACGACAGTTGTGTGTAGCAAATAGTAATAGGAACTTGTTACAATTCAACATTAATTAAATATGTCCAGTTCCCGGGGGGATGCTACACACATTAATTAAATATGGCCACTCCACTGTCAGAGGGATGCTACACACTTGAAGCGAGCAGCTTCACCCCCGCATGATTACCTGCTTGCTGGATGCCATGATGGAACAGTAATATTTTCATTTTTAATATCTTGTTCTTTTTATTATTTAGCTACTACATTTTTTCTGCTTGGCTTCAGATTGCATCCTAGTTGATATGGTTCAGTACTTAATCAAGCTTTGGAATAATTGGGAATAAGGGAAAAGGTTTTTTGTTTTTGGTAAAATGACATCTGGTCTGGACATTCTTGTTTTAGAACTTAAGAATTTTGTCTTACATTCACGTTGCTTTATGGAAGTTCGCTGCAAGTTGTTCATCTGAAGGGAATGGGCATATTGTAATATTGTTTCATGGATTGGAATTATGGTGCAATATGAATTTCTCATGTGAACATCATTTCCACTTTTTGCTCCGCAGATATGAGGCCATTGCTTTGCTTCAGTGCAGATACGGTTCCTATTACAACACTTTCCTGGGCTCCACTTGAAAGGTAAGTGAAGCCAGAAGATGGCATTATTAATATTTTCTTTTAGTTGTCTTATGAAATATTCAGCTCTATGATTTTTTTTTAGGCAAAATGTTAATGGTGGTGATTTTGTATGGGACCCAGGAAGTCTGATTTTTTACTTTGAAGAGAATTATTTTCATCTGGAATTGTTTTTTGGTCTCTCTCTTTGTTTAGCTGTGATTTTGGTTTGTATGACCAACAACCTTATCTGCAAACTGTAAAATGTTATCGTGTGATAATCTGAACTATTGTATGTATTTAATTTGAATCTAATATATCTTTTTTAGTTGAGTTTGAGAATTATGAAAAAAATGCAGCAGGAATTGGCCATGGATTATTGATTATAAATCTCTATGAAATTCAAATTAAAGTCTGCTTTAATAGCAAATTTAAAATCACTTGCCTTTATTTGGCTGGTGGTTAACATCAGTGATGATGAAGACCACTGTTTTATTTGTAGAATCTATCATGCCTAAAATATGTTGTTGACTTCAATTTTGGAAGAGAAATAGCCAAGAAATGAGAAAATATCCCCCCCCCCCCCCCCTTTTCTTTTCTGTGGGCATGGGTTGGCTAAATTTTTTTTTATAAATAAAGTAAGAATATTATTAATAATAAAAAGATTGCCAAGCCGAGCACATTGGGGATGTACTATGGGGGCACCAATCAAGAAACAAAAGAACAACGGTCAAGAAAAATAGAAAACGAAGAACAAGAAAAATGAGAAAAAACCACACTCTATTCAAAGAGAGTGTGTAAGAAAAAAGACTTAATCTCCAACAAAGAGCGTTCGCAACCCTCAAAGTTTCTAGCGTTCCTTTCACGCCAAATGCACCAAATCAAGCAGTGAGGCACTAATTTCCAAACATCAATGTGACGATGTCGCGCAAACTTTCCTTGCCAAGCCTCGAACTACTCAAAAACAGTATGAAGCATAACCCATTGAATACCAAACAAGCAGAAAACCAAAGACCACAGCTCCCAAGCTATGGAGCAATGAAGTAGAAGATGATCCACCGACTCTCCACACCTCTTACACATATAACACCAGTCAAGCACTATCACTCGTCTTTTACGAAGATTGTCTATTGTTAAGATCTTACCTAAGAAAGCAAACCAAGAAAAGAAAGCTACCCTTGGAGGAACCTTCGATTGCCATATCATTTTCCATGGAAAGGAAACAAGATTAGGAAGGTAAAATGAGCTATAATAACCTCTAACCTCAAAACCTCTATTCTTTGCAAGCTTCCAACAAACCTTATCTAGGCCAAACCCTCGCACTGACAAAGAATAGACCAATTCCATAAACCGGTCAAAGGCTTCTTCTTCCCAATCTTGAGGTGGACGACGAAATTGCACATTCCAATGAAACCTCCCAACAGACCAACCCATAACTTCAGCCATCGAGGAATCCTTTGACCTACTAAGACAGTAAAGCTCCGAAAAAGCCTCTTGGAGAGTATAATCCCCACACCACACATGCTTCCAAAATTTCACTCTAGTACCATCCCCCACATCATAAACAAGGAGTTTAGGGAAGTTTAACCAGCCACTTCTAAAGTATCTCCACAAGCTAACCCCATAAGGACTTGTCACCTTCTTTGCACACCAACCACCCCACATGTTCCCATATTTTGCCTCTATAACCCTCCTCCATAAAGCATTAGTCTCCGAGCCATACCTCCACAACCATTTACCTAGTAAAGCAGAATTAAAGTTACCCAACCGTCTTATACCCAACCCCCCAACTTGCAAAGGCTTATAAACCTTGGCCCAATTAACTAAATGTATTTTAGGTTTACCACCAATCCCATTCCACAAAAAATCTCTCTGTAATTTCTCCATACGCTTAGCCACCTTACCCGGTAAAGGAAGAAGGGAAAGACAGTATGTAGGTAAAGACGATAGTGAGCTTTTAAATGAGTGTCACCTTACCCCCTATAGATAAATACATTCTCTTCCAACCTGCTAATCTCCTCTCCTTTCTCTCTAGGATAGGATTCCAAACAGATAAGTCCTTAAACTTTGCAAATAAAAGGTAGGACACCATCACTGATGGACCAGCTGTACTACCCACAGAAAAGCCTAAAAATTGCCCAGCGGATGCAGCCACAGCCAACATACGACTTAATGCCTCCATCACAATATCAAACAACAGTGGAGATAAAGGATCCCCTTGCCGAAGCCCCCTAGAACTTCCAAAGAAATCAGTTGGGCTACCATTGATCAGAATGGAAAACTTTACAGTTGAAATGCAATACCTTATCCACTTTCTCCATTTTTCTGAGAAACCACAACGCTGCGGCATATATATTAAAAAATCTCAACTCACATGATCATATGCCTTCTCAACATCCAATTTACATAGCACACCCGAAACTCCTGACTTCAATCTACTTTCAATACATTCAGAAGTAATCAAGACAGAATCCAAAATCTGTTTGCCCATCACAAAATCATTTTGTGAATCCGAAATAAGCCCATGCGCCATCTTACGAGGCCGATTAGCCAACACCTTAGAAATAATCTTATAAATCCCACCAACTAAGCTGATAAGCCGAAAATCCTCAACCTCCACAGCATCCACTTTCTTAGGAATAAGGGCAAGGAACGAAGCATTAAGACTCTTCTTAAATACCGCATGAGTATGAAAATTGTGGAATACAACTATAATTTCTGTTTTCAAAACACCCCAACAAGACGGGAAAAATGCCATGGAAAAGCCATCCGGGCCAGGTGCCTTATCACCATTACAATCATGAATCACCTCAAATACCTCTTCTTCCTCAAAAGGCCTATCTAGTCAACTTGCATCTTCCACCGAGATGCTAGAAAAATCCACATCATCTAAGACAGGTCTGTGAGCCACCTCCTCAAAATAAAGCTGTCTATAAAACTGAGAGATACAGTCTACTATAGCAACCGGGTCTGAAGACAACACCTCATCTACTATAAGCCTATCAATAGAATTAACCCTCTTGTGGGAGTTAACTATATGGTGGAAAAATTTAGTATTCCTATTTCCTTCCCTAACACAAAGAACTCTAGATTTCTGCCTCCAACATATTTCTTCCCACAGAGTAGCTTTTTCTAACTCATCACGAATTCTTCCCATTTCCACCATTTCCTTCGCTAATATTCCCCGACTCTCCTCCATATTCTCTAGAACACTAAGGTCCTTCCACAATTTTTTAATCCGAACTTCAACATGACCAAACACCTCTACATTCCATATTTTCAAATCATTTTTAAGGAGCTTTAATTTATTGGCCAGAATAAAACTTGGTGCCCCGTGAACCTAGTAAGAATCCCACCAAGACCGAACTCTATCCACAAAACCTTCATCCTTAAGCCACATATTCTCAAATCTAAACGGCATACTCCCTCTCTGAAAAGAGCCACCCTCAAGGACAATTGGGAAATGATCCGAGCACAACCTAGACATCCGTCTTTGTGAAACTGTTGGAAACTTATACTCTGAATCTGCAGAGAACAAGAATCTGTCCAGCCGAGCTTTCGAAGCAACTTCTCTATCATTTGACCAAGTAAAAATACCCCCTTGCAATGGCAGATCAATTAAACTCTGTTTCGAAATAAAATTGGAAAACTCTCGCATAGCAGTAGTGAAAGAATTAGACTCCAATCGTTCGGAAGGAAACCTAACCACATTAAAGTCACCACTGACACACCATGGGACACTCCACCAGCTATTCAAGCCACAGAGTTCCTCCCATAAAAACCTCCCGTCTCGGAGTAGATTAGGACCATAAACACCAGTAAACGCCCAAACAAACTGATCTGACACACTTGTAAACTTACAAGAAACCGAAAATCTCACCACTGCTTCCTCCATTTTATTCACTACCAGAGTGTCTCACATCACTAACACCCCACCAGAAGCTCCACAAGAACCTAAATAAGACCAGTCAACATGTTGGCCACCCCACAAGCTACGAATCACCTCTCTATTAATCAGCCCCATTTTGGTTTCTTAAAGACAAACCACATCTGGCCCCCATTTCCTAATCAAATTTCTCACCCTGAGCCTTTTATCCTGCTTATTCAACTCTTTAACGTTCCAAGAAATAATCTTCACATTCATTTATAAGGCACAACAGCCCGCTCAGAACTTACATTCCTTGCTTTATTTGGATCATACTCAACATTCAAAGATGACAGCAAATTCTTCAACTTCCACTGACCTTTCTGACCTAACTTGACCAACTTCGTCTGATCACCCACCACAAGTCTCTGTTTCTTTTTCTTTCTGGCCTCTATGGCTAGTAATAATCCTGTAATTTGTTCCTCAAAACCTTCCAGCGAAGTGTCCACAAACTTCCTGAAAGCCTTGATCTTATTGGTTACCCATTGTGATAATTGACAATTATCCACACTCTCCTTACAGCCAATCTCCTTCACATGACTAGACACCAACTCCAACGAACCTTCCATGGCTAAAGGTACCACAACTAATGGCTCGTCACCTCTTTCACAAAACCTCAACCTCTCATCAAATTCCCACATCTCACTCTTTGACCCAGGAACCACCGATGAAGACTGTGCTAGCCCCTCAACCTCGTTTGCCCAACTAACCCGCTGCCCTTCATCAGTAATAGAAACATTATCTGGTACACATTCTCCCTCCAAACTTGAGCTGATTGACATACAGTCTGAAGAACGATACAGTGACAATGGGAGCACTAATTGTCTGCCATCAAGCAATTGTAAATTACCCCAAAACTTATCCAAGTCTCTAACCAATTCCCTAATAGTGGGGCCAAGTAAATGAACTCCCTCAAACTCAAGATCATAATTTGTAGTGACCGAACCTTCCGAACCCACAAAATCCTCTTCCCCATTTTCCTTTGCCATATGAGGAGTCAGTGACATCAGCTCCGACACCATCGGATCACTATAGGTTGGTACTGATTCACTGGCTGCCTGGACCACCCCCACTGGCTTGACTGACATGGTGGAGGGCTGGGTCTGATTGCTCCGACCACCACAACCATCAGCACCCACCACTTCCGGTGCAATAGTAGAGGACACGGTGGCCGAGGACACCACTGGCATCAACATTGACCCACTCGAGTTGCCGATCGCTGATATCAAGTCGTGGGATGTGTGGGCCACCACCTTTGGTCCTATCGGCAAGGTGGGTGTCACCTTTGGTCTTATCGGCACGGTGGGTGTCACCTCTGGTCCTATCGGCACAGTGGGTGTTGGAGCGAAAAGGGTCGGGCTGTGCTGACCACCCTTACCTGCAATCATTTCACTCCTACCTGAGCTCGGGTTAGCTAGACAGTTCTGATAAGAAGTCTCCAGAGCCTTTGGGCTACTAACAGAACACTCTCCAGCCTCAAAATTACATGGGCTTAACAAACCCAGGCCCAAAGTAGACTTTACACTTCCCTGAAGACCCACTGCTGTACTCAAGTCTCCGTGGGCTTTCTGATTACATGGGTCCAGCCCCACTGTTTGCTTCTGAATATCCTTATTTTCCCTTGCTACCCAATTACCAGCCTGTTTACCATCCTTAACTCTATCCCAGGAGACCCGCCTCTTTCCAAACTCATTCACATCCACAATCAGCCCTCTCCCTAACCAACGTGACTTCCTATTATCACGCAACTTTCCAAATTCAACAACTTTTGAATTCAAATTAAACTTCAAAGGAATACTGAATTTATTTCCTTCTGGGATTTTCTCCTCTATGATATTCTTACCATTAATTCACTTTCCATGTAATTAAAAACCAAATCAAGACATTGAATTCGAAAGAAAATCATGGGATTGATTGTTAGAGAAAATTGTAGGATTGAGACAATCAATATGTAATTCAAGTTTAAATTGTTTTTTACTTTTGTATGTAATCCTATTGTAAATATGGATTCCATTGTAATGTATTATCATGAAAAGTGTATGAGAAAATGTAGCCCTTTAGGCTCTTGTCCCGTGGTTGTAGGCCATCAAGCCAAACCACGTAATGCTCTATGTTCTCTCTCTTTCTCCCTCATTGCTCCTGCTCTCACATCTCTAAATATATTCTATTTCTCCTTTAATTTCTGCAATTATGTAATCACAATTGTTGTTATTACTGTTACTTTGCTTGATGAAAATATGTACTTGCTGTTGTTTTTGATTATCAGTGATCCAGAGATTGCAAATGTTATAGTTACTGCTGGATATTGGGGCCTAAAGTTTTGGGACCTACGGTACATATGATGCCTCTACTGTTTACATTCTCATTGATATGCTTTTAGCCTTTTACCAGTTTTGAGCTTTGATGGTTTTGTTGCTCACATTCCTTTCATCTGAGTAAAGATGCTTGGAATTGTATACAATTTAATTTATTGCACAAAAATATTTGAATATCTGGGTAAGTAGAACTTTAGTCAAATTTGTTGCAAGTATTCATGATATACTTGTATGCTGTGCACTTGGTTTATAGTAAGTCCTTTTAAAGTACATAGATCGACATTTTTGAGAAATTAAACTTCAATAATTTTCTATATACTTCGATTTGGGATCCACAAACTTTCATTGTATGATTTTGCTACGAGGGACAAAAGTTTCTTGTAACCTGAAAATTATAGTCTCTGAATTTCTCAAACTTGCCGTTTTATATTGTGTCAGCTTGTTTTGATGATATATTTTAACGTGTCTTTATTTCCTAGGGGGAGTAATAAATGACCACAATCTGCAGCAAATTGAATCCTAATTCTTAATTATTGGTTTGGAAGGCACTCATCTAGCATTTAGAATTTAGTTCCATTGTGCTTAATGTTGTGTATTTGGAGGGAGCAAAATTGGCGGATTTTTGAGGATATGGAAAAATCCAATGACCAGTTGCTCTCTTCTTTTAGTGGCTCTCTTTTTGACTGGTTTAGGGCTTGGGGACTCACCTCTAGTGATTCTTTCCCGTTGTTCCTTAGTTCTCTCCTAGGCAATTAGCTTTTTCTTTGTCTTTTCGTTTATTTTTCTGTAATCTTTGGTCTGCCTTATGCTTTTTTTGCATGAGGTAGTTTTTTGAATATACGTCTTTCTTACTTATTAAAAAAAAACATAATGATGTCTTGGCCGGATAATAAAGAGCAATCATAATGGAGCTGAGACGCCATGGTTGAAATTCTGTCACATCTATTTAAAAATGGAAAGTTAATAGATATCCTAACAGCATTGATTTAAGAAATATTTTTAAAAACTTTTTATGTAAAAAGAAAAAAGCAACTAATATTTTTCATAGCTTTTTATTTTTCTCATGAAAGTGACATCAAATTTTCCTAAAATGGTCCCTTAACAAATGCCCTAAAGGCACCCCGTTAATCGGACCCTTTAAAAGAAAATCATAATTAATATATTTTTGTTTTATGTCGCATACTATTTATTGCTTATGCAATCCAACAAGACAAAAATAACACCATTTATCCAAGGTGACCCCACATGTGGCTCACATGGTTCCTAGGTAGGCCCTTACATAATGGATGGTTCTTTTGGTACAAGAGTTGTAAAAGTATCTCAGATAACTTGTTAACATAAGGGATATGGTCCTTTTAGTGGGGAGGAGGTAGAAATGTCCTCATATAACCTTCTTAAGCTTCACTGCCAATGTTCCATTTTGCCTGGATTTTGAAATTACAGAAATAGCCATGTCCTATGGATGATGAAATTTGAATGTGATGACTAGCAGTATGCATGTCTTTGGGGAACACAGACATTATTGTGCACAAATTTATTGTTTTAATTAGTCATATGAATTATGCTTGTTGCATTTACTTCATTGCTTTGTTTTGAGTAATTAAACTTCACTTCAAGGTTCAAAGTTTTGATCGATTAGTAAGATAGGTTCTTTAGTTGATTTGACTCATTTCCGCCTCCTAGTTAGTTGACTGTCATTTTTTTTTTTATCTAGATAAGATTTCCCCCCAGTTTATTAAATCCCTTTTTGGATACCAGTATCTCAATTTTATATTTTCCAGAACTTTGGAAGTACTTAAAATTAACGTTAGAAATAATATAAAACTTTGAACTTAAAGATTGCATTCTTGGAAACTTGATCTGATCCTGCAATGAAATTTCTTGCTTTGTGTAGGTTCCATTTATGGTATTTTTTTTGCATGTTGTCATGATTTTTAAGGAGAGGAAGTGCTGAGATTTACAAGTTCATTTACGAAAACATTGAAGCTAGGGTATCTCAAAGTTACACGGGGACTTGATAATTAGTTGGGATTAACATTTTAGAGTTTGATATGTTTAATTTATCAGTAGTGGTATAATGGCATGCCATACTCAAGCTATAACATTAAATTGTTTGCAGTGATCCATTCCGTCCTTTGTGGGACCTCAATCCTGTGCCAAGGAACATATATAGTTTGGATTGGTTGCTAGTAAACTACATCAACCTTTTCTTTTTAATATTCAAAATTATATCTGGATCTGCTCTAATTTTTCACTATTAGCAATTTGTTTCATTGCATTTTTAATTTTGCATTCAGAAGGTATAAAAAGTGAGATTGATAGATTCTAAGAAGTTAATCTAGTATATTCTAAATGCCAATGAGATCTAGCTCAAATGGTAAATGCTCACCTTGTAGGAAGAATTAGGTAGAGGGTGAGGTTGTGGGTTCAATACCCATTGGGTGCGTAACTTATCAATAAAAATATCTATTACACTCTGAATTGCCGCTTGCGTACATAGTAAAATCTAGATTGTTAGATCCAAAAACCATATCGAGTACATTTTAGTTTCTACACTCCATAGAATGTTTCCTTGTTTAAATTATGCATCAGTTGATTGAAACTACAGAATACATACATCCTAATCCTTCCTTTTAAAAATGGCTTATGAATATTTCTGGATTGGCCTTCCTTGTAAAATTTTTAAGCTACTCCTCAGGAAAAATAATGGATGATTTACTATAAAAATTTTATGCAAATTTGTGCAGTTATACATTGTCATCCGAAGTAAAATTTTATAGTGGATGGATGGTCATAGTTTTCACCTTTGATTGCATCACCTAAAACTCTGCTTTAGGTCAATTGAACTGCTAATTTCCTGTATCAATTATCCACCAACTGTTGAATTTTGATTTTGAATGTCAGGCATGGTTGCATATTGCAGTGCAGATGGCACTGTTCTCCGTTTCCAGGTGAGTTTTAGTTCCTGCTATGGATCTTTTTCTTTTTCTTTTTTCTTTATTAATTGGTAAGTTATGCATGAACTAAGTGGGTCTTGAAAATGTTAAAATATGACATTTTTTTTTTGGACCAACTTCTATTTTACTTATTCTTGGTAGTATAGGGCAGAGGAATTTATCAGTTAAACTTGTCTAGTTACAAGGTCCAACTTTTACCTGATCATGACGAAAATGCAAATCAAAATTTTTTTTTATGGCTCATGTTCTAGGGACTAGGGAGTCTTTTAGCACTGTAAATTATCCACAATTCAGATTATTGTGTTCAAGAACTCATGCTTTGGCCCAGTGGTTGGACACAAAGGGACCCCTCTCTAATAAATATCCTTCATTATTAGGATTAGAGACATAAAAGTGAAATATATAATAAATATATGCAGTTCTAAGCTGATGCTAAGGTTTTAATAAATATGATTGTGTTGTGTTTATATTAGCTTACAAGCAAAGCAGTGGACAAAGTTTTCTCACGAAATCGGACCCCACATTTTCTTTGTGGGTCACTAACGGAAGAGGAATTAGCTATCACAATCAACACTCCATTACCTAATACCCCTTTCCTATTGAAGAATTCACTTAACAAAAGTGGGGACATCCCTTTATCCATGCAGGAGATTTTATCCGAGGCACAACAGGTGAAAAGAGGAAAGGATAAGATGGCAAAAGGTCTTAGCATGGATGCTCAAACTTAGGTAAGTTTTGGCAATTACATTACCACATGACTTTTATAAGCTAGCCGTTGCTTTTTTTCTTCTATACTTCTTCCAATTGTCATGTCAATCTTATTGCAGCCCTTTGTTATGGAAATGACCCTGCTACAGAATCTGGACCCGAGGCAGCATTGACATAAGAGCAAAAAGAGACCAAATTGTAGAAGTGGCAGTAACAAAAATCGAGAAGATGACCAAGCCTTGGTATGCAGAGATGAAGAGCCACCAAAAACAGAGGGAAAAGAAAATGGAAAAATGGAAGCTCGGACTAATGAAGTTTTCCCTCCGAAAATGGTAGCAATGTATAAGGTAAGGTGGAACATGAACAAGGGTAGTGAGAGATGGCTGTGCTATGGTGGAGCAGCTGGACTTGTACTTTCTCAGGAGATTGTTTTGTCTGATTTTGATAGGAAATTGGCCATGAAGAGATGATGCTAGCCCCTAATTGTTCATGTAATCTATTCTGCGTGGGTGGATGCATGGGTTTTTTTTGTTGCTTCCCTGCACTTTCAAGTGCAACCGACCTGCTATGGCAGTGTGGAATTATTTATTTTACTATATTCAATTAAAATATAGTAAAATAAATAATTCAACATATATAGTTGTTCTTTTAAATATGATTTTTATTTTTCGATAGTTAGAACAAAGAGGGGGGATTTGAACCCTAGACACTAAGAGGTGCTAACCAATTAAGCTACAAGACTCTTGTCTTTTAATTTTAAATTAATTATACGAATTTGTATTATATCCAAACATATGTTCATCTATGGTTTTTTAACCATATATTTAAAAAAATCTTTTAAAACCTTCAAATAAAACCCATATATACTTGGTATATATATTTAATCTTGTTACAAACATATTATTAGTAAGTTATATACCCATCCAATGGGTTTTGAATTCACGACTTTGCTCTCCACTCAAACTCAAACTCATGAGAAGAAGCATAACATTTGAACTAAAGTTTATGAGCTCTTTAGTCTTGTTTCCACAGATTTTATTGAGCCAAGATCAATATTGTATTAAAAAAACTCAATCAATTAAAACTCTAAATTGCTTTCTTCTTTTGATAAAAAGTATTGTAAGTGTGTTGAATCATTATTAACAATAAATTTTTGCTAATAGCTTGAGATTTTAACAAACCAATCTCTAGCATGGGAGATTTTCAATGTTAGTCACTTCATCTTACATGATTTACACACCAAATAATGTCTCTCTTTATACATTTTTGTCCCAAATGAATTCACATTTACAAAAATTTTTCACTAATAATATTTTTACGCATAGTTGGTCGTATAATATGCAATACGTATTGAAACGTGTATTAAAATTTATATCATAAGAGCATCCTAAAAATTCTCTCATAAATCGTATGACGTAAAAGTGTGTATCGTATGTATCGGAAAATATATGAACATATGATTTAAAATGAGTTTTTAAGTGGAATTATTGGGCTACAACTATTTTTGCCCAATACAAAGATTTTAATAAAATTATTGGGCTACTAGCCCACTACCACTTTAGCCCAATATATAGTAAGGTCTGGCACAAGGGGTTTTTTTTTTCCTAAAAATTTTAGACCACATATTTATCCACTTTCAAATTTTATTTTCCTTGTCTCTCTCTCTCTTAGACAATGATGAATATGATGAGGAAAATAAATTTATTTTGCTTTATATATATAAACACATTTACATTTAATAATTTGAGTAAGGATGTTATGAATATATTTTCATGTTTTGTTTATTCTCTCAAATATTATACCCCTTCCGTCCCACTTTTTTTGTCCTCTATTCAATTTAGAGATGTCTTAAAATATTGTCCTGTTTCTAAAAATAGAAGTCATTAATTTACGAATGTTCCTATTATACCCCTATTAATATACTAATTCAATTTTTTGAAATTTTTTTTTAAGGGTAGTTTTGGAAATTTATACATTTTTAAAAGGTAGACAAGACAATAAATAATATTCCCTTAAAAAGTTTGACTTTTCAAACAGGACAAAAAAAAGTGAGACAAAAGAAGTAGCATAAGTGATCATTAAAGTAATAATTAGTTGCACATGTTCCAATTTTATATTAAATATAACATTTAAATTTTTTTTTTTTCAAAAATTTTATATAGTATCCGTATAGTTTATGATGCATGAATCATGATACAATCCGTTATACAATATATAAAAATGAAAAATGATTCATGATATAATTCACATTTTGACAATTATGAATTTACTTCTATTAATATTTGATAGTTATGCATTTAATAATGATAAAAAATATAAAATCTTATTTAAGATTATTATGTAATAAAAAAATTAAGTGAATTAGCTATCACCGTCATTAAAAAAAAAAAAGAGAGAGAGAGAGATGTTAACAAAAACTAAATAAGTAATTTGCATCTTAAAAATTAAAAAGAATGATTTTTAAATAAGAAAATCTATTATATAGAAAGTTAAATATAAATATTATTATAAAAATTGGTATTTAAATTTTTATACATAAAAAATTCCAAACTTAAATTCATCACAACATGTTCTTTGACTATTAAATTATTTGTTTTAGAAAGCAAAGAAGCCACAACGCTCTTTGCCTTCACTCAAATAGTTTTAAACGGTCACTGTGTCCTCCAACTGCTATTGTGCTTTACTGAAACTATGCAGCAAAGCTAAGAAGCTCCACTCCCACATTATCAAAGCCTTGGTGAACCCAGAAACCTTTCTCATATACTAACGTAAAAAGAAACGTCGTGTTTTTGAGTTCTCATCATTATTAGCTAGAACATTCAAGTACTGTACATCAGGGCGTCTAACACTCATAACACGTAGCCTCAACCATGCCCATATTTAGTTATTTACAATGTCTAGCTTCTGAGTTCTGTCTACCAAAATCTCTGTGCTCAAAGCTCAGCTCTTCCTTAGAAAGTTCTGTTTTTTTAGGTGATGGATCAAATGGGCCGAAATTCCAATGAAAAAGTGGGCAGACATCACATATGCAAACCAAGAGGTAAAGGTGGTCTACTAGGACTAAGGAGGATGAGGAATTTCAACAATGCTTTGCTTGCAAATTGGGAAGGGAATGTCTTGACAGAAACTTTTACTCAATCCTAAAAGCAAATTCCATCTTCTGACTGTGGAAGCACATTTGTCACAGTAGGAATCTCATCAAGAGAGCAAGCTGTGATCTCACTACAATTATTAGTTGTGGTAAACAAATACTACAAATATTTTTGGTGTGGTTTTGCCTTAAACAAAGAAACATCGATTCTTCTACCCTAGTAACAATGCCCATGCCTATCCAGCGGAATGAAACATCTTCAAAACACCAATTATCAAATCTTTCATCCTCAACCTCATATTATTTAGTAAAAATTACATTTTAATTCCTAAAGTTTTGTAAGTAACAAATCAAACTCCTAGGTTTTAAAAAATAACAAATTAAACACCTATAGGAGGAACTTCCAGTGCTGTTACGGAATGCAAAACCAGCACATTCAGATGCAACTGACATACCAAGTTTGAATGACTTACAAATATCTTCCCTTGAAAATGGTGATCATAGCCGACTTCATTTTAATTGAGATTAAGGCTTGGTTAAGTTGAGTTAAATATTAAGTGAGGGCAATTTAGATGTAGCAGTTAAGGATTTTTTTAAATAATTTTATTTATTAGACTAGATGAACAATTCCAAGGATTCTGGGATACAAAAATATAGAATGGGTTTAAATCCAACAATAAAGGAGAAGAATTCGTTTGAATTCTCTGTTTTTCTTCTTTGGATTGAAAATAGGATACTGTATGGAAGCAAATTATCTAAATGAGTCAATTTTCATAACGGAGATCCTAAGGGCTTGATGTCAGTTTTACATTTGTCCCAGAGAAAGATTGATGTCAATTTTCAATAATTTCATCGCCACCGTACACCCTTGGTGTGATGGTCACTCTAAAAGTATAAGTGTTTGTGGGGTGTGGGGGGCAAGGGCCGGGGTTCAAGTCTCTAGTAAGGAGCTTCACACACATATATACTTAGATTAGGTTAGAGTAGAATTCTATCTTGTATAAAAAAAGAAAAAAAAAAATTTCATTTGTTCTTATGTGAATAAATGATAAGAACTGTGCATTATCGGGTATGCTACTCTTTTATAAATTGCATATAATTTATTGTATCAAGCTCAGAATACATTTAGGCCCGAAGAGTTTCTAAAATAAAAAGATGTCATTAGTATTTCACTATTTTCCCTCTTCCAATTACCCTAGTTCAATTTCATCTCTTACCACAAATTTGAAATATAACAGGTTCAATAGCATTTCAGTATCCTCCTCTTTTGATATCTCTGGTTATATCTTATCACTCACAACAAACATTAAATACACTTGACCCAGTAAAAGATTGTCAACCATAACAGTCAATACAGTATTTTACAAAAGGAGGAAAAAAGGGTCCCAATATAAACAAGGGTAGCATCGTAACATTTTGTGCTTGATTAGGACACATTCTAAATACCAAGTCATTACAAAACAAGCTAACATGAGAAGCTCTTCGACACAACTCAATTACAGACTTTGAGTAACAAGGGAAAAAATTCTCATTTTAAAAATTCCAGAAAACTTGGTCTCTTTTATTATTTAAAGCAAAAAATTACAAATGCCATTAGAGAGTTTAAACTTAGATGGTCTTCTTAACAACAGTGCCATTAGAGAGTATATAACAACAGCGCATGAATAAGATGTATCTACAAAGCCAAAAGTACACAAACATAATTCTTCTTTCATTGAGAACTTCTCATTAGCTAGTCCTCCTGTATGCACTCATTTTCCGAAGTTCAAATTTATCATGTTTCTGACGATTGTTCCTCCGACCTCTCAAATTCTTAAGTTGTGCAAGTCCAACCTTGGTACATACAAAACTGGGAATTCCAACTTCTCAACAGTTTTCCTACCTGATCATCTCAATCCAATGTCTTTGTTATAGTTGAGATTGCTTTACAATTTTTATAAAAGGCTCTATCAAATTAGCAAACTCTTCTCTTGCTTCTTCCAAATCATAACAAGCTGTTTGCTCCATTTTTTGCATAGGATAAAAGTATTTTTCCTTTCTCAAGTTCTCATAAAAAAGAGGTGTTGGTTTGGACCAAAAGGACTATTTTTTTGCCAACTTTACAGGATACATTTCCTGAGTATCAACCTCATAAATTGATATTTCAACAAAATGCCATTCTTTCAGAGATTTATGGCTATCCTTATTCATGTTAACTAAAATGTACTTAAACTCCTTGAAAGTGAAATCTTGAGGCCATCCCAATAAATATGATCTGTTGTAAGTCTAATATAATCCCAAATGGCCAAGAGTTACTACTTTCTGACAAACTGATACAAACTTCCTTACCATTGTTACTACAACCATCTTCTCCTACGCCACTTCCTACCCTCCATTTTCTTCATCATGGAAATGAAATAGAAGTAAAGTAAGAGAGAGAAAGGGTGTGGAAAATGCTAAATCATTCAAAGACAATACCGATTTAGTAAATGTGAGTTTACATGAAGTCCATCAATAAAATGCTATATCATTCAAATACGGCACTGATTGTCTGGAGCTATGCTCTGAAATTTATCTAAAGAGATTAAAAGCCACTGAACTTTAAAATATCCAATAAAAAAGCAAAGTATGACACTACATTGATTTTTTTAATCAAAGTAAATTTTTATTTTATGATGTTGTAGATCTCAAGCAACTCAATTTTCAAATAATGTAATCATCACTTGGAATAAAAAAAATACCCATAGTTTGGGATACATGTATATAGAGTTTGTCATCACAATACCAAGCATCTTTTGGAAATGCTTCTGCAAGTGACTGAAAACTTTTTGCGCTAAAACTCTCATCCCTTGCAACTAGAGAAAGATAACCATGTACCAATTTTCCAATGGAAAACAGGTGTAAATTTGCTGAAACAAAAGAAACATAAGATTCTACTGCCCTAATAACAATGCCCACATGATAGCCATTATCATTGGTTCCATAATTCATAACCAACAGATTTGGAACGTGTCTAGTTTTTTTTATAAGTAATAATTCAACAAGTGCACCGGGAGTACAAATGAAAAAAGTAGCAACCCAAATGAAAAAATTCACCTTAGTGGGTACTTTGGGCTTCCAGATGCTTTTCCAAGGGAAATTTTCAACTTCAGAGGGGGCTAAAACTCTATAATGATAAGATCTAACTTCAAACTCACTGTGAGTAGATGGCCACCAACATAATTTATCCACTCCCATTCCATCCACTTTAGATGAATACAAAAGATCCAAGAAAATAGAGAGAGATTCCAATTTCCAATCCTGAATAGCTGGAAAAAAAAATTAGCTCCCAAGAATGTCCAGACCAGATGTCATTTTACCAAAAACAAAAACCTATTCCCTTATTCCCAATTATTCCAAACCTTGATTAAGTACTGAACCATATCAACTAGATGCAATCTGAAGCCAAGCAGAAAAAATGTAGTAGCTAAACAATAAAAAGAACAAGATATTAAAAATGAAAATATTACTGTTCCATCATGGCATCCAGGCATCCAGCAAGCAGGTAATCATGCAGGGGTGAAGCTGACCACTCCACTGTCAGAGGGATGCTACATAACAAAACAAGAGTTGAGTGCAAATCAGCCTTTAATCATGGAAAGAAAACCAAATAACAAGGTCAACAACGACGGTTGTGTGTAGCAAATAGTTATAGGAACTTGTTACAATTCAACATTAATTAAATATGTCCAGTTCCCTGAAGGCTGTAGCAAAAAGGGAAGGAGATTCTCATGTTCTACAAACCCTCTACCCCATTATTTATGGAGGGAAAAAATGCCTGTTGAGCTAGAGCTCATTTCCAAGATAATGTTTTGTTCCATTTCAGTAAAATTCCAAAGTATTCAAAATTCCAAAGTATTCATCAAAAAGGTAGAAACTGCACTACCTCTGTATGCCACCGTGTTTCAAGATTGAGCATCTAAATACAGGATCCAATTTTACAAAGCGGGGATCAATACCTTCCTGATGCACAAAAGAATAGATAACTTTCATTGTACGAGGAAGAGGAACCTCCCACCTGCATTGATAGATGTAGTGTTGGCATAAAAAAGATACAAATTACAGAATGTAACAAAAATTTTAGAACTATAGAAGCATGCAATTGGGGCAGAAGATTGATGTAATATGTGGACATAATCAGAAAAGGATACTGGTCAATATTATTTCAATTTGTTGCAATACAACAATTTTACAACGTTAAAGTAGTTTGATATTCAAACTAGGATAATTTTTTAGATTTTAATTTCACTTAACAATGCCCACCTTTTGACTCCTCTACACAATATACTTCCTATCCATGCATTTCATTTCAAAATATTGTCATTTCTGGAAAAAAAAAATTGGGATAAGTAGAAGTTAGACTGCCATTAATAAGAATCCAATTCATTGAATTCAAAAATCAATTGATTCTTCTTTACAAACACATGACCAAACTCCTCTTCATTCCACTTCCTTAAATCCTCTTTCAAGACTTTAAGATTTGGAACGTGACATGACACTGCTCCAACATAGAAGCAATATTCAATAACTCAGAATTGATGTTTATCCTTAAACCAACCTTGAGAAGGTGTAAGTCCCAGTCATTAATTTCCCGAAGGACATTACATTCCAACTTCTTGTCCCCCCTCGCCCTATCTTACCTGAAACGATTCCACTAAAGATTCTCTATCAATGGAACTAGCCTACAAGACAGGAAAAGCCACCCTCAAAGGCTGATCTCCATGCCAATGGTCATGTCAGAACTATCATAGCCAACATCAAAATTAATTTGCTATAGAGATCTATCTCATATTTATCCTAATGCTTTTTCCACATACCACATCCATGTCTGGGGAGTGGTGGGGGATAATACTGGATATCTGGAGGTTACCTAGCTTAGCCACTTTGCTTGATTTAATGAAGCAACCTTATCACATAGATGCCAGCCTTGACCATTAACTCTAGATGTCCTTAACAGAATCTATTATGCCAGGTGCGGTAAAACCATACTGTCATAAGGCAATAACAAGAAAATTCTTCTTTTTTTTTTTTTTTTTTTCCTGAACTTCAATGCCTTTGGTGTAAGAATATGAGTGAATAATATGACTGCTACTAAAATCTTAGACAACAATGCCAACAACAGTACATTCTCTTTTAGTTACAATCCATCTTCAATTTATTAGTGTCTTATTGTTCTATTTATTTATTTATTACAAATTTGTTTCTTAAAAAAAAATAGTAAATCTCTGACATAAATAGTAGACCTTTTGTTTTTCTTCCACTTTTTTTTGGGGGGGGGCGGGGGGGGTGTTGAACAAGTGAGCTATTTGACATGTCAAATTCTAGATAATAATACAAAATGGATAATTTAAAAGCCAATTAGACTTGTAATACATTTTATTGGTGCTAAGTTCTATGACTCCATAGCCTGCAATAACTTGCATTCAGATTTAATTCCACCTTTACCTAACCATCCTCTCATTGTTCTAAGAATCTTATTTTAAGTTTCTTACGTATAAGATATTAGTGAAGAAATGGTGGGAAAGAAACCAATTTCTGGGAGTATCTACCTAACACTAAAATTGAGCTATAACTCATCAATAAATTCTAATACCTTCTACGAGTGTGCAAAGCTTTCCTTGAAATATCCAAGCTATTATAGCATCCAAACTTGAAGGACTGTGCCAAGTATAAACACTTAAGAAGTCAAATATAGCTCTTGTTCTCTGTTATTCTTGTGCTGATCAGCCACATTAATAAGATCCAAGATAAGCCCTTTCTATTCCATCTACAAAGCATTTCACTTCAAGTGATACCAATCGTATTATCTCCTTGCTTCTTCCATTTTTCATATAATTCCTCTATCTTAGACCTTTTCATCAAAGAAAAACCCTCCATCTCATAAGTGCTAACATCCTAAGCCAGATGAAGGATAGTGTATGACCCAATATAGTTATCCACAGAGATCCAACTTGAAAAAACAGAATTGTTGACTTAAGCACTCTCTAATTTCAGCCTTGATTGTCATGATAAAACAGGGTCATAAAATGAATTCATGAGCTGCACTACTATGAAGCAAATGACTGAATTGATTAATAAATTTGACAACACAAATAAGCTTTTCTCAAAGGGGGGAAAAATAAAATGAAAGTTCCCCCTAAACTACACAAATAGACCGCCATAATAACACATTAGATTCAACAACAAAGAACAAAGGCTAAACCCAAATTAAAAATAAACAAATAAAAATTAAAACAACATCTGTCCTTCTATAAACAATTATCATGAATGCTAAATTATAGTGGGCACTTTGATAGACCATTTTGTCATTGAGGGTTGTCTTTACAGTCAAATTATTGTGTAGCATCTCCAAATAGGTGGCCATTATATTTGTAACTTGACGTTTGGATCTTCCCCAATAATACATTTGAAATGAGCTGGATAACTGCAATCTTCACAATAGTAAAACCATTGTTTGGGATCTCGTTCTTCTTCACAAATGTCACAGTAATACTCACCAGAGTCATCTTCGGAAGTAAAACATAGAGTGAAGGGATGCTCATGTTGGTAGCACCATGCAGTTTGTGGTAGTGTAGCACATTTGAAGTCTAGGACAAATTCACAAGTGGTACAACGGAATACTTGGTATCTTTCAGTACCACAAATACTACACTTTTGTGCATAGTTTGTGACTGAGAGGTAAAGAGGATGCTCATGACAGGCATGAGTAAGGGTGTTTGAGGTCAAACTACATTGAACATTGAGTCTAAAGTAGCATCTGTGACAATTGTAGTATAAGCCATAGCTTCGTTGGATACAGGCTTCACACCAAAAATAATTCGAATAAGTGAGGGTGAGTGGGTGTTGATGAAGTGGGTGTTGTTTTATTTTGGGTAATTTAGCACAAGATTTATGAAAAAAGAAGCTACAATTGAATTTGACACAACTGTAAAAAGATGGAGTGAGAATAGCTCGTACGCACCCGTCACAAATTTTGTTATTTGGAACCTCATGGTCCTCATCAGTAAGCTTTAAGTGATGCTCATGGCTGAAGTGTTTGATTTCTGTGGCAATTTCAGTTCCGTCCTCCCCCACAGTAGTTTTTATGACTTTGCAAATTTCTGAGTCAACGTATTGATCGAGCTTTGAATCTTTTACATTTTCCAGCATAGCTTTTGACTCGGCGGACTCCTCCTCTTTAAGTTCCAGCAAATTTATGTCCTCCATGTTTCCCCTGGTCATAGCACAATGGAGGTGGGCAGCGAAATGGCATGTGGAGCAATAGTAAAGGCCATAATTTGTGTCCAGTTTTAGAAAACAGAGTTGACATAATTGGGAGTTGGATTGATGGAGTTGAAGAGAATGGATGAGGTTGAGGGGGTGATTGTGCCGTACGACTTTGAGTCTGCTTGGGATAGAATAAGCGCATCTTCTATGAATGAAGAAACCACATGCGTTACACACATAGGGCATACCTTTGTCTTCTTCGCCACAAAGGTCGCAAGTGAACGTCATCCTCTTCCAAATGGCAGTCAATGAGTGGTCGTGGATTTCCGCTTCTGCTTCCATGGTGAATGGTAAAGAACCACATTTGATGTGAAGCTTAAAGTTGCATCGGTAACAAAAATAACAGTATTCGTCACGATATTGTTTGCAAACTTCGCAATTGCTCTTTTCTCCCTCGGGATGATCTACCCATTCATTAAAGAGAAGAAGAGGATGTAATGGGTGCAAGGGATGGTGCAGCAACCCAAGGGGTAGTTCCGCACATGATTTATGATGCCAGTAACCGCATTCTTTACAACTGTAGCTAGGACCCAATATTGGTTCCCTGCACCCCCAACAATATTTGCCATAAATTCTGTCTTCATTGAAGACCAACGGATGCTGCGGATGGATAAAATGTTGAAGCTGCTTCATCTCCTAATGACATACACAGACACAGTAAAACAAACGGAGAGGGAGAGAGAGAAGCGCACATTAGATATTTGATTGATTTAAGTGTGGGAGCATTTGTTTTGTTTGGGTATCTCGTGTTTTTGTAAATAGCAACAGATGTAAACATAAAGGGTGATAATGTTAGCATTAGGGGCTGGGTCGGCATTTGGGCTTGGTGTTGAAGCTTCCAATCTGGATAACCCATAACACATGATGGTGGGCTTGGTTTTGCTTAAGTTTATTTTTGGGGTTTCGGGAATACTATGTGCATGTCTTGTTTTGTGGGCTTGTTAGTAACACCGGATTGTGGGCTTCTTGTTTTGGGCTTTCATGAATTAAATCAATTGCTGTGTCAAAACATTTTTTTTATTTAATTCTTGTTGTAGGCTAATATTTTGTTATTATACATTAAATTTTTATACTATATATTACCTTCCTCCCTAAAACATAATTCACATCTTCTTACTATTATCACCTAAATTATATTAATATTTATTTAATTCTAGTTGTCATATAAAAATATATTATTGCTTATTTTTGCAATGTAAAAAATGGAAGGCAATGTTAGAGAGTTAAAATTATTTAGATATATATAAGTTTGTTTTTTAATAATTTTTTTAAAAAAAAACTTGTATTTTCAAGTAAGGATATGGTTATATTTGAACAAAGTGTAGGTTTTTTAGCAAAATATTATTTTGGAAAAAAGTTATCAAGTAATATAATTTTGTAAAAGCTACCTAATTTATACAAATGATTCACATTTTCTCTCACAATTAATTATACCTAAATTATCATATTATTTAATTTATTTATCATAACGATGTATTTTCATTTTTAAAATTTTTAAATTAATATGCTTATGCTTACCAAATATTAAGCTAATTTATCATGCTTACCAAATATTAAGCTAATTTATCATGCATAAGCAGTGAACGTCACACCTTATTCTTACCAAATATTAAGCTAATTTATCATGCTTTTCAAATATCAATGTCATTAGCCATAAAAACTAAAAAGGCTCACTAATTTATGATGAGCTTAATTTTTTTTTTTTTTTTTTTTGTATTACTAAAAAAATAAACTTATAGACTTAATCGTATATGGCATCCAATTGTTGTGAAATTTTGCATGTGATTAACCTATAATAGACATTTAATAAAATTATGGAGTCCACATAATAGTGATTATAAAAAGTAGACATAATGTACCTTTTATCAAGGTTATATTAGATGTTTCATGAACCAAACCCATTAGCAATAAATATCATTAAATCAAGTGAAAATTTAGACATAAATAAACCCAAAATTCATTGCATTTTTAACATTTATCAGAAAAATTAAGAAGTAAAGCAACCTACTTTTTATGAATAGTTATAAATAAATAAAACCATAGACGTACAACAAAATTTGGAGAAATAACCATCAATATTTACAAGAATAAGAATAAAATTTTGGGTTTAAAACACCCTTAGGGAAGCTTCTAAGTTAGCTTTAATTTCAATTTTGTTAATGTGAAGTTCTTATGGAGCTCATCTACTTTATATAGACTCAATGGTGTTGCTTTCTAAGGAGAAATTTATGATATGCCTTCGTGCCAAAACAAACAAAAAAAGCATCTCCAACACCAAAGACAAAGAATTAGAGAAAGAATAAGAAAAACATATGCCTGCCTTCTATATGCAAGAAGAAAAGTAACTTATGCTTGTCAACCTAGATGTATATACTTATTTTCCTCTTTTCTCTAATCTTTTTTAAAAAAAATTTAAAATGTCATAATAATATTAATTTTCCTTCCCCCCGCCCCCCAAAATATCTACACTAACTTTTTATTTTTATTCATTTTATGAAATTTCTTTACCCATATTTATCTATGTTATACATCATCATTATCAATGCTATCGCCAGTATCACCACCACCCCATTTTCTCACCTCAATGTTGTCACCATCATTCACCAGTGTTTGCCATTATCACCACCACTATCAATAACATCATGATACCATACCATCGCCATAATCAAATTATTGTTATTGTCATTGTTATTAATACCTTAATTCTTTACCCTTTGTTTATGTTTAAAAAAACCATGATACTCTAATTCCCAAAAAAAAAAAAAAGGAATCTTAATACTAAATTCTAAATTTTTAGATATACTCATTTAATCAATGAAAAATTAATTGACGTGTCTAAGATTTCCATTATTTAATAAAATTTAAGAATTTTTGGAATTTGAAAGAAAAAAAAAATGCTCAACGAAAAAGTGCTATGGAACTCTATGTATTTTTTTTTTTTTTTTTTTTTTTTGAGAACCCAAACCATGAGGCCTATGGAACTCTATGTAGATATATAAAGCCATTCATTCTTATAATTAAATCCATAGGAAGTCACTCTACATTTTATTAAAAACTTGTTTATAAATCAATTTGACATCCATTAAACAAAGGTAAAATTATAGAATACTCCAAGAGTACAACAAATGCTTACTCTCTCTTCTTATATGAATTGTAAATTCTACTATAAATTTAATTAGTGGGACTCATAATTATATGATAGGTGGAGTATGCATTTATAATACTCCAGAATATTCTATAATTACCCTAAACAGAGGAGGTAGACAGAGAAAACATTGTTTAGATAAGAAAAACCTAAATGAAACATATCAACAATTTTACATTTATTTTCTAGAATAATGGAAATGAATAACAAAAATAGGCTAATATTTCAAATTAAAACAATTTTATAAGTTTGTAATTTTAATTAACAAAAATAAAAGTTTAATTTTACCGATTTATTTTTAAGATACATAGCAATTTGGTAAATAAAGTGATCCATAATTCGAAACCCAATAGCCCCCAATTTGTTCCTCTTTTTCTTTTATTTTCTCCTTTTAAACCAATGGAAGAAAATGAAAACAATGGAGAACTACTTCAGAACCATTGAAACCATCTCTAAGCTTTGTGGAGAATCAAAGGAAGATGATTCTCTTCAACAAACTGAAATTCAGCATTTGTCTTCCTCACTCACTTTCTTAAGGTCAACACTAAACTAAAGCAATGCTCCTACTTTACTTTTATTTATGTATGTATGTGTATTTATGTGTTAGAGATATGAGTCTAGTTTTACTTGTACCTATATTACTTGTATTTTGCGCAATAAGCCTTTTTTTTATATATAAATAGTTTTGGAGCAAAAATAAGGATGTATAAACAAACTTTTTTCATTAGTTCAAAGATTAAAAAAAATAAGTTTAAGGGAAAAAAAGTGAAACATTTTTAATAGTTTAAGGATGAAATGAATGTTTAAAGTTTAGGGATGTATAACAAAATTCATGCAAATTTCAAGGACGAAAACAATATTTTAGCGTTGTAATATTCTCGACATTTACTTGTATTTCATGTCATATTGAACAATACCATGCCCAAAAACATTAGGGATACATAAAAGAATCCATGTATTGCTGTATGTATGAGAAAAGTGTGAAAGAGAGGTTGAGAAGGGGAATAAGGTGCACGCATAAGAATTAAAGAGGAGGGGGGATTGGTGTGGTCTAGTCTCCCCCTTATACTTACGAAATATTAAGCTAATCTATCATGCTTTTCGAATATTAATATGATTGGTGGGAATTAAAATCTCACTAACCTATAAATTGCTTAATATTTAGTTTCTGTTTGTGTTTTTTTATTCCTAAATATACTAAACAAATAAGTGTATGGACTTCTCATAAAAAAAAAGTGTCTAGACTTAATAGCAAGTGGCGTTCAATTGTTGTGAAATTTTGAATGTGATTAATCTATAATAGATGTTTAATAAATATGTCAACTCCTCAAAATAGTGATTTTTAAAAAGTAGAGTGATATATCTTTGATCAAAATTGCATTAAATATAACATGAACCAAACCCATTTAGCAATAAAAATCATTTATTCAAGTGCAAATTAATAAGTAAATAGGCTCAAATTCTATTGCATTTTTAATAGTTTTGAGAAAAATGAAGCAGGTAAAGCAACCTAATGTTTATAGATAGCAATAGAAAAACACAGACATACAAAAAAAGTTGGAGAAGTGACCATTAATACTTACATGAACAAGAATATGAATTTGGCTTCAATATACCCCTAGGGAGCCTTCCAAGTTAGCCTTGATTTCAAATTTGTTAATACAAAGTTCATGAAAGGATCACCTATAACTTCTACTATATATAGACTAGATGGTGTTACTTTCTAAGGATAAAACACATTCCTCGTTAATTCAACAAGCCATGATTATTCCATTGTGCCATAAAAGAAAAGCATCTCCAACACCAAAGACAAAGAATTGGAGAAAGAAAAAGAAAAGCATATATATGCTTGCCTTCTATATGCAAAAAGGCAATGAACTTATGCTTGCCAACCTAGATGTATATACTAGTCTTTTCTTTTCTCTAATCTTTTTTTTTTTTTTTTTTGAAAGAAAAAAAAAATCTTGTTTTCATGCCTAGATGTCATAATAATATTTATTTTTCCTTCCCCCCCCCCCCCCTAAACATGTATACACTAACATTTTGTTTTTATTCATTTTATGAAATTTATTTGCTCAGCTTTATCTATGTTATACACTATTTACTATCAATGTCATTGTCACCCCCACCCCATTTTCCTCACCTCAATGTTGTCACTATCACCTCCACCATCATTCAACGCCATCGTCATTGCCACTAGGTCCACCACTACCACCAATAATATCATGATACCATACCATCACCATAATCAAGTTATTGTTATCACTATTGTTATAAAAGCCTTAATTCTTTACCCTTTGTTTATGTTTTTAAAAAATCATAACACTCTAATTATATATATATATATATAAAGACCTTTTGAATACTAAATTATAAAATTTTAGATACAATCATTTAATCAATGAAAAATTAACTGACGTGTTTGAAATTCCCATCATTTAGTAAATTCTAAGAATTTTGGGAACTTGGAAGTCATTTTTTTAGGATTTCCTATAATATGTTGTTTTAAAAACATTTCTTATGTGTAAAACAAACCAAGCATTGGTTTGGGCTTAAACACCCAATTTTATTTTATTTTTTTATGAACACCACCCCAATTTCACCACACACATGCACACATTATAGATATTCTCACATTAAAGTCGTACTCAGACCACCCTAACAAAACACCCTCCCCCCTGCCCCCCCCCCCCAAAAAAAGATTTTGCTACATGTTCCCCTCAAAAGTCTCATACTTGCAATTGAAGGCAATGAAAAAAAAAAAGCAAGATTTTGTTATTAGCACCACGTAAAGGCTTATTCTTGCACTTGAAGGCTATTAACGTGGAGATTTTGTGGGTGTAGGTGAGAAATCTACCCCTAGAATATATATATATATATATATATATATACACATTTGTTGTGATGTTGCTTACTAAAGTCTCATACTTGAAACTAAAGGCCATTAGAAAAACAATTTTTTTTTCTTTCATTAGCTCCACATAAAGGCTCATACTTGCACTTAAAGGTGGAAAGGTATTTTGACTTGGTAAGCAAACTAGATTCATATGCCTCACTCAATCTGCTTTCTTTTTTTATATTCTTATTACCTTAATGTTTTCATTCTTTCACATGATGTCTTATTTTCTTTTTCATTTTTTTCTCCACTTGACTATATTAGAAAATAGAAATTACGCTTTAATGGAGAGAGAGAGAGAGAGAGAGAGTTTACTATCTATCAAAAAATGAAAAAAAAAAAATCTTGACGAAAAAGTGCTATGGAGTTCTATGTGAGACGTATAAAGCCACTCATTCTTATAATTAAATGTTTAGGCCTATTTTTTCTTTCTTTCTTTCTTTCCCTCCCTTTTTTTCTCTTTTACATTTGGGGCTAATAATAAAATAGCAAAGAGGAAATAAATCCAAAAAATGCTTCAACTCGTCATGTGATGAGTTGTGAGTGGTGGAGAATAATAGTGAGTCCATCTTCACAACTCACAATTCGTTACATGGCAAGTTATGACAAAAGTTGTGATACATACATACATACATACATATATATATATATATATATATATATTGTAACACTATCATTATCATTTCTCAAGAAGTGCAAGCCCCATTTTACCTATTTTCTCTTTTGAAAAGATTAGTGGCTATTTTGTAAATAAAGTGATCTGTAGTTCAAAACCCAACAGCCCTAATTCGTTACTTTTTTTCTTCAATTTTTTCCTCCTCCACGCACTACCGCTGCTAAAACCAGTGAAGGAAAACGAAAACAATGGAAGAGGGAGAAGAACCTCCAATTTTGAAGCTATTTACTGTCAAACGCCCAATGAATAAGAAGAAGAATAAGGATGCTCCAGTTGCGGAGAAACCATCGGATTGTAATGGCGATAGGGTTACGATTTCAGAGTCAATTATTGAGCGGACAATTACTTCAAAGCCGTCCAAACCATCTCTAAGCTCTGTGGAGAAGATGATGAAGATTATGCTCTTCAACAAACTAAAATTCAGCGTTTGTCTCCCTCACTCACTTTCTTAAGGCAAATACTCTTAAGTTTTATATACGTGTGTATGTATTTGTTAGAGATATGAGTCCAGTTTTAATTGTACTACTGTATTCTGCCTTAGTATTTGTATTTGTATTGCATAGTCTAACTTGTGATACACTGAGGTGCTATTACATATATTGGATATATGATAGATTTTCCATCTTGAATAGGCGGCAATAGCATCACACATGATAGTAATTTGGTTAAAATATTATTTTTGTCCATAAATTTTTGCGTGTATTTTGTGTTTTAGTCACTAAACTTTGAAAAGAGCTTTCTTCAATAGTTTGAAGCAAAAATAAGTATGAATAAACAAAATTTTTTCAATATTTTAAGGATATTTTTTTATAATTAATTTTAAGAGACAGAAAGTGAAACATTTAAATAGTTTAGGGATAAAAAATGATATTTTAAAGCTTAGGGTCGACAAAATTTGTGCAAATTTTAGGGATGAAAACAATATTTTAGCGGTTCGACTTTCATGTCATATCAAACAATTTCATGCCCAAAAACATTAGAAATACATAAAAGGATCCATGTATCCTTGTATGCATACAATATTTTAGCCGTTTGAATTATCATTTGCCAAAATTTTTTACTAATAATATTTTAACTCATAGTTGTCATACAATGCATGATACGTATTGTATCGTGTATTAAAAATTCATATCATAAAGGCGTACTAAAAGTTCTCATAAATCGTATGATACAAATTTGTATATTAAATGTATCGGAAGATATATGAACATATAGTTTAAAATAGGTTTTTTACTAAAATTTTGTACTTTGACTTGAGCCTAAATGCTCTTCTACTTGTTTTCAAAATAGAACATTTGGGCTACTACTATTTTTGCCTAGGACAAAGATTTAGATAAAATTCTTGGACTACTACTACTTTAGCCCAACAGAAAGGCTTAATGTAAGGGCCCAACAGAAAGGCTTAGTATAAGGGCTCTCTCTCTCTCTCTCTGTGTGTATGTGTGTGTCTAAAGATGAATTCTATCAGACAATGATGAATATGATGAGGAAAAAAAAATATTTTGTGTTATATATTATGTATTAACACATTTACATTTAATAATTTGAATATGGATATTATAAATTCATTTTCATGTTTTGTTTGTTTTTTCAAATATCATAGCATAAGTAATAATTAAAGTAGTAATTAGTTGTGTAGGGGTCAAAGGCCCAACTCCAGATAATGGGCCGTGAGCCTGTCCGAGGAGACCTGTCCTTCCGAGGACAGTAAATCACGAGGAAGGAATATAGTCTAACCCCTCGCTAAGACATAGCTAGCATGAAGATGGAAAAAAATGGTCTGAGGAGTGTAACCTCTTCGGATGATTGAGGGGGCGGCCAAGATGAACACTCCAACACTTATCCCAATATTTCCAGGGATTCCCCTAATATATATAGGCAAATAGGATAGGTGGAAGCAACGAGATATTATGTGAAAAGCTGCTGCCACCGCATTTATTATCCCGCAGTTAACTCTCTGGCCGCCTTAATAGGGAAAGGATGTCTGAACAGTGACTCTCAACCTTTACAGCTGCCACGTAAGGACTTTAAGGGAAGGTTGATGGGACAAGTATCAATAACAATCACCTAACTGGCACGTGAGAGAAACTAGCTTCTAAATAGAGCTGGAGGCAGAGAAAGAAGGTATGGAACACTCCAGAGAAGAAGAGAAAAAGCAATCAACAGAGAGAGGGAGAGAGAGAAGTTGTAGACACTTAGATAACTGTAAAAACATTTCTCCTCGGACCAAGTCGAGGACAGTTTTATACAACTTCAGCACTTTATTTTCATTGATCTGTTTATAACCATACTTGGGCCATCAACAATCTCACTTTTAGCCCAGTTTATTTAACCCACTCTCTAAAAATTCATTGCAAGGATGCTGTTCATGTTTTGGGCCTAAATTCATCTCGCTTGAAGGCCCATCCTACAAATTATGTCCTTACAATTGGCGCCGTCTGTGGGAATTAACTGGTGCGTTGGTGAGTTGAGGTTTGAACCATGGTTGGATCAGGTCCTAACAGAGCGGAGTCTGATGGTTCACAACAGCTTGACCATTTTGTACACCTTGAACAAGAAAGAGATCATGAAGGAAGCGTACATACCATGCACACTAGGAGGAGTCGACGTCGAAATGAGGAAGACGAGTCTCATAAAGACACTACGAGGAACATGCAACGTAAGATTGATCATCTAAAAGAGAAGCTGCGCCTTTTACGAAGGAGGCGTAGTCCATCCAGCAGTCCATCCATCATTGATAACTCTTCTGACGATGATGAGGATGGTGATTATAGATGTCGGTCACGAACACCCCCTAGCGAATCTTTCTCCCATGAGGAAGAACATCGCTATGACCGTAGGGTAGAAACACGTCCTCTAAAGGTGTAGGGAATGATACAATGAATAGGGCACTCAACCAGATTTCCAAGTCGCCCTTCACACGTAGAATTGAAGGAGGAAAGCTTCCTCGGCACTTTACTCAAACCACTTTCACTGCATACAATGGACGAACCGATCCTGTAAAGCACATAAGTCATTTCAATCAGAGGATGACTGTCCACTCTCGGAATGAGACTCTTATGTGCAAGGTGTCCCCTCCAGTTTGGGGCCTGTAGCCATGAGATGGTTTGATGGCCTTGCGGCCAATTCTATTGGATCCTTTCAAGCACTCACTAAGGCCTTTTGCTCTCGGTTTGTTACGAACACTGGGTCCCTCGGCCATTAGATTCTTTATTATCCATGTCTATGTGAGAGGGAGAGACGTTGAAAACGTACTCGGACCGATACTGGGAGATGTTTAATGAGATCGAAGGGAGTTTCGATGATATGGCTGTGAGAACTTTTAAGGTCGGCTTGCCAGCCGAGCACGATCTGAGGAAATCGCTGACCAAGAAGCAAGTGAGAAGCATGCGTTGACTAATGGACCGTATCGATGAGTATAAGCGAGTCGAGGAGGATCAGTTGCTTGGGAAAGGAAAAGCCAAGGTTATCCCTCAGGAGAGTAGGGATTTCAGGTTGGACCGGTACAGCAACAGCAAGCCGCGGAGGGATTATAGTGTGCAGTCGGGGTCCACTGCATCGCAGGCAGTCCACGCAGTGTTCCGAGAACCAATCCACCAGATCCTGGAGAAGATTCAGAATGAACCATACTTTAGGTGGCCAAACAAGATGGGGGAAGACCCCACGAAGTGCAATCAAAGCCTTCACTATCAATACCATCAGGAACGAGGGCATACTACAGAGGATTGGATTTAAGACCAAAAGATCTAACAGCATACGATTCGCATCTGGTTAGCTTTGATGGGAAAACCGTCATCCCTAAGGGACAGATCAGACTACCCGTACAAGCCGGGTCCGAGGTGGTTGAGGTGGACTTCATTGTGGTGGATGCATATTCTCCCTACATGACCATCGTTGCCAAACCTTGGCTTCATGCCCTGTGCGCCGTTTCATCAACTTTACATTTGAAGGTGAAATTTCCATTTGGAGGACGGGTCGAGGAAATTGTAGGAAGCCAATTTGTGGTGAGGCAATGCCTTATATCGGCCATCATGCATCAGCCTGCTGTCAAGCCTACGTCCACTGTTGGTAGAAGTCCATAGCAATCAAGAATGCCAGTTCCACCTACTGTTGTGGAATTGGACGAGGAGAAATATGAGAAATTGGAGAAAGTTGTCATTGACAGAGACCCCGAAAGGTTTTTCCAGATCGAGGCTCAAATGCCTCTTCGGGATAAGGAAGAGCTGTTGGCACTCCTTAGCAGAAACATTGACGTGTTTGCCTGAAATTCTTATGAGGCCCCTAGAGTAGATCCAGAGTTCATCTGACATCACTTAAATGTAAGTCCAGCCGCATTCCCCAAGAAGCAGCCACCTCGGCGTTCATCCAAGGAGCATTCTGCTGCTGTTAGGGAGAAGGTGAACAAATTTAAGCAAGCAGGGGCTATTAAGGAGGTTTTCTATCCGGAATGGCTGGCCAATACTGTGGTGGTAAAGAAGAAAAACGAAAAATGGCGTGTATGCATGGATTTTACAGACTTAAACAAAGCCTGTCTGAAAGATCCCTTCCCCATGCCTCGGATTAATCAGTTAGTGGATGCAACTGTGGGGCATTTGCGAATGAGTTTCCTGGACTCCTTTCAAGGGTACCACCAGATTCCTTTAGCTCTGGATGATCAAGAGAAGACAGCCTTCATTACCCCCGTCGGGAACTATCACTATAAGGTGATGCCATTCGGTCTGAAGAATGCAGGCTCCACCTATCAGAGAATGATGATAAAAATGTTCGAGCTGCAACTGGGGAAATGCATTGAGATTTACATAGACGACATGGTGGTCAAGAGTAAGTTGGAATCCGAGCATGTCAGCGACCTCAGAAATATCTTTGAAATCTTAAGGAAACACAAGCTGCGACTCAATGCTTCAAAGTGCTCTTTTGGCGTCGGGTCAGGAAAATTTTTGGGCTATATGGTCACCCATAGCGGAATCGAGGTCAACCCAGACCAGATAAAAGTGATCCATAATCTACAGCCTCTTCGGAATCCTAAAGAAGTTCAGAAGTTGACTGGTATGACTGCTGCTCTCAACCGATTCATCTCTAAGTCGGCAGAAAGATGTCGGCCTTTTTTCTAGTTATTGAACAAGAGGAAGGGGTTTGAATGGACTGAAGAATGTGTTCTGGCTTTCCAACAGCTAAAAGAATATTTATCTCGACCCCCTATCAGGTCCAGGCCCATGACGAACGAGGTTCTGTTTGCCTTTATCGCTGTAGCCACCTATGCTGTGAGTCTGGTACTTATACAGGTCGATGATGGCATTCAGAAACCTGTTTACTATGTGAGTAAATCCCTTTATGAGGCCGAGATTCGTTACTTGCCATTAAAGAATGCCATCTTTGCAGTGGTTCATGCCACACGCAAACTTCCTCACTACTTTCAATCGCATACGGTTGTGGTCCTTACCCAACTCTCACTCAGATCGCTACTTCGGAGTGCAGATTATACGAAAAAAATTGCAAAATGGGGTACGATCCTAGGGGCTTTCGATATAAAGTACATGCCTCGCACCTCTGTCAAGGGGCAAATCCTGGCTAATCTGGTAGCTGAATTCACCGAGCCTTTGTTCGAAGAAAATGCCGAGATGATGGACATGGATGAAAATTCAGTTGGCTCAGTCTCCGTACAAGGACCCCCACCCTGGAAGTTGTATGCAGATGGCGCAGCCAATCAGAGAGGCTCGAGAGTGGGATTAGTTTTAGTATCTCCAGAGAATGTTGTTATCAAAAAATCCTCAGACTAAACTTCTCAGCTACCAATAATGAAGCTAAGTACGAAGCGTTATTGGTCGAAATGGCCATGGTTAGAAGAATGGGTGGAAACACCGTGGAAGTATTCTCGGATTCAGCACTGGTCGTCGGCCAAGTCGGAGGAGAGCTAGAAGCGTGAGACGAAAGGATGCAAAGGTATTTAAGACATGTCAAGCAGCTGCAGTCACAGTTCAGAACATTTAGTTTACAACATATCCCTCGAAGTGGGAATACACATGTGGACTCCCTAGCCACTCTTGCAACCTCCTCGGCTCAAGGACTGCCTCGGCTTATCTTAGTTGAAGATATACATAAGCATGCCGAAGAGGAAGAAGGGCCTAGCATCCATCAAGTCAGAGTGGGACCGAGCTGGATGGACCCTATAGTAACATACCTCAAAGATGATGTCCTACCACAAGACAAGGCTGAAGCAGACAAGGTGCGGAGGAAGGATCCTCGGTTCTGGTTGTCATAAGACAATAAGCTATACAAACGCTCTTTCTCTGGGCCCTACTTGTTGTGCGTACACCCTGAGGCCACCGAGTTGCTCCTTGAGGAGCTGCACGAAGGAATTTATGGGAGCCACACAGGAGGCAGGTCTCTAGCTCACAAAGCCTTAACTCAGGGATACTAGTGGCCAAACATGCAAAGAGAATCACAGGAGTACATGAGGAAGTGTGATCAATGCCAGAGGTTTACACCGAATATTCATCAACCAAGGGGAGTTCTCATTCCTCTATCCAGCTCATGGCCTTTTGCTCAGTGGGGCTTGGACATTGTAGGTCTTTTCCCTAAGGCAGCTGGGAGTAAAAAATACCTGATCGTTGGATCAAACTATTTCACCAAGTGGGTCAAAGCCGAGCCACTGGCGAACATTAGAAATGTAGACGTCCAGAAGTTTATATGGAAGAATATTGTCACCTGGTTTAGAGTACCACACACGCTCATCTCGGACAATTTTCTTCAATTTGATAGTAAAGCATTCAGGAGATACTGCTGTGGGTTAGGCATCACGAACAGGTACTCCACCCCCGCATATCTACAGGGCAACAGCCAGGCTGAAGCCGTTAACAAGGTCATAGTGAGCAGTTTAAAGAAGAGGTTGGATGATGCTAAGGAAAAGTGGGTGGAAGAACTGTCGCATGTTCTTTGGACATATCGGACAACTCCACGTCGGTCTATGGGAGAGACCCCATTTTTAATGACATACGGGGCAGAGACTGTTATTCCCCTAGAGACAGGATTCCCAACGATGAGAACGAGCTCTTTCACCCCGGTCGACAACGATAGACTGTTAGAAAGAAGCTTGGATCTGGTCGCCGAACGAAGGGAGAATGCCATGGTCCAACTGGCCTACTATCAACATAAGCTCAAGCAGAGGTATGATGCTAATGTCAAGCTATGACCACTTGCACCGGGAGATTTGGTTTTGTGAAAAGTCGTGGGTACTACAAAGAACCCAGCCTGGGGAAAAATGGGGCCCAATTGAGAAGGTCTTTATCGCATCCTGTCAGAAGCTGGAATAGGAGCGTTTTACTTGGAGGATTTAAATGAAAGAGCTATACTACATCCCTGGAATGTAAATAACCTAAAAATGTATTTTTATTAATAAAAGTTTCAATTCTCGTACTGAGGTCTATTATATTGCTTGTCTACTAAGTGTTAAACAAAACCTTGGTCATGCCTGGTCTCTCGGACCACATACTTTGGGTAAATTAATATTCTAGTTCGTTTCACTAAGTGTTAAACAGAACCTTGGTCATGCCTGGTCTCTCGAACCACATACCTTGGATAAATTAATACTCTAGTTCGTTTAACTAAGTGTTAAACAGAACCTTGGTCATGCCTGGTCTCTCGGACCACGTACCTTGAGTAAATTAATATTCTAGTTCGTTTCACTAAGTGTTAAACAGAATCTTGGTCATGCCTGGTCTCTCGGACTACATACTTTGGGTAAATTAACACTCTAGTTCGTTTCACTAAGTGTTAAACAGAACCTTGGTCATGCCTGATTTCTTGGACCATGGGTAAATTAACACTTTAGTTCGTTTCACTAAGTGTTAAACAGAACCTTGGTCATGCTTTGGGTAAATTAGTACTCTAGTTCGTTTCACTAAGTGTTAAATAGAACCTTGGTTATGCTTGGTCCCTCGGACCACATACCTTGAGTAAATTAATACTCTAGTTCATTTTACTAAATGTTAGATAAAACCTCGGTCATATCTAACCTCTCGGATCACATACTCCGAGCAATTTAACCCCCTCATACATATCACTAAGTATTCAACGAAAACTTGGTCTTGCATATTCTCTTGGACCACACACTTTGAGCTAATTTGTACTCCCATTCAATTTTAGCGTTTCAAGTATTGAAAGATTCGATTGTGTTCGCATAAGTTTACTCTTATTTACTAGAACAATTTGAACTAATTGAATGACTTCGAAATAATTGAAAGGCTTGTATTATTTTCATCATCGGTCTCGGAATACTATTGTCATATTCATGCTATCTACATCATTTTGTTGGAGCAGAAGTTTACTTCCGTTGTCACTTTAGCTTGTTTTTCCTTCTCCTGTGAACTTAAACTTCTTACAGATTTAAAAACTACAAAGCAAGAGAAACAAATGAATGGAATTGGGTGTAATTAAAAGCAAATACAAATATTCTCATTAATTAAAAGTTGAAGTACATTATGTCAGTGTACAAAATGCTACTACAAGAATGAAAAAGACAAAACCCTAGTCCTAAGTCTTGGCCATCGGAGGAAGAGGAAGGTTGTTCGGTCCTCTCGGCTCGACCTCCGAGGATCCAGCTTTGATCTCTGTAGGGGCAGCCTCTTTAGCCTTAGTAGCATCCATAGCCTTGGAAGAAGTGTCCGTCTCCATATCCGTGCTCTACTTCAGCGTCACTTCTTCCTCCTGGCCCTTATGTTTGGCCTCAAAAGGAACAAACGTCTGTTCAGAGGCTCCGGAGCTTGGGATGATGGAGGCGCAGAATCAGTCGAGACTACGCGTATATGCGGGTGAAAGTATATCTTCCCAAACTGTCTGAGCTCCGAGCTGGCAGGGACTCCTGCAAGGTTCAAAGCCTCCTCCCAGGTGTACTTGCAGTAATCCCTGCACACCTCGGAGACTTCTTCTGCGAGCCTTATTTCCGTCTCCTTAATGCCACGGATGTACTTGGCGATTTTCTCGGCCTCGACTGCCACCACAGCATCTCGAGCTGCCTTCTCTACTTTCTTGGCCTTCTCCAGGCTGGACTTGAGCTCCAGGACCAGTTACCTTTGAGTTGCCAATTCTATCTCAGTCATGTGCAACTTCTTCTGCTGGTCCTCAGCTTGGTCTTGAGCACTCTTCAGACCAGCCTCGGCGTTCCTCCTCTCATTCTCCTCGATGACCAACTTCTTGGCCAATTCCTGCTTCTCATGCTTGATGGCCCCCAGATTCTTCTCAACGCTAGCACGAGACTAAGCCTCAGCCTTGGCCTGGTTGCGAACATCCTTGACCCAATCCTCAGCCACATATATCTGCTGGGTCACCTACGTGAGAAAAATGAGAGGAGTACATTAGCACGAAAACATAATCTTTGGGAAGCTAACTCTAGTTTAGAAGCTCACCATAGCTAAGTCTCTCTTCAGAGACATAAACAAGTCTGATTGCCTCCAGGTCTTCACTGCCTCCATGTCTCGAGGTAGGAGTAGAGGGCGCTCTAATGCCTCAGCAATATAAGCCGAATGACCCTTCTGGAACTCCCTAATCGAGGCGTTCACAGAGATTGGAACGCCATCTAAATCTAGCCGCGGAGCCCAAGCTGGCGGTTAGTGGGTGTCCCGAGGGTTGATCTCCTCCCTGCTCTCAGATGGGGAGACCCTTCTATTGTCTCTCCCACTCTTCTGCTGTTTTAACCCCTTCTGTTGTTGTTAGGGCACTTCACCCTCTTCAGCGTCCAGGTCCACGACCTTCCTCTTCTTCTTTAGATCCGGCATTGGAAGAAGGCTGGTCTCGGTTGTAGGAAGAGGCGGAGGTGAAGGGAGGTTGCCAGTGACTTTGGCCTTAGATGCATCCTTGGATGCATCCTTGGAAGGTGCACCCTTGCACCTCCCAGCTAGGAGGTCTCTCAGCCTCGCCCTTGGTTTCAGAGACATCTCCTCTTCTTACTCCTCAGTACTCTCGAAATCTGGTATGCTTTGAGGTTTAGCTTGCACTTCCTCTTCTCCCTCGAAGTGGAATTGGTTTATCTCTGTCTCCAAGGATAGCCGAGAAGAAGTAGTTTCTTCCCTTTGGACAACGGGTGGAGGAAGAGCTTATTGAAGCGGCTACTCAATCGGAGGAAGATCCTTCTTAGACAGGAACCATGGCCGAGAGACGTCGATCTTGTGAATCCTTTTGTCTCCTACTCGGATTGCATTCCCAACGACCTGGAAGCTGTCCGACAAAGGAACAAAATCCAATATCAAATGAATGGCGCGCAGTTGGCCGTCTGTATGCACAAACACCTCGAATCTGAGTAGCTTGTTCAAGCCTGGTATGTTCACAAGGCTGAGTCTGGGGGCAACAAACTTTCTATCTGCAATGACAGCCGAGAAACAAAGGATCAATTATATCATCAAATTATGTCAAAATCAAATGACTGAGCAACACAATAAGATGAAACCTAGAGTGTAAATTCTATGTTAACTCAATCTAGTCCTATGGTATCCCACCTGGCTCCCCCTCCGTGGTCGGACAGTGTTGGCCGTCATGCCACTCCCCAGAGACGATGACGTAGTCGTCCTTCATGCCCTTGTTGGACATGGGAAGACACGACACCATTTTTACAATAGGGGACCTAGATTTTAGGTAGTACCCCCGTCGGCCAAAGAGTGACATTCGTACATATGCACGACATCATGCCAGGTGAGTTACAGGCCCATCATTTGATTGAGGGCGCCCACGCAATCCAAAACCCTAAATAGGTTGGGAGCGCATTGGTGTGGGCATAACCTATAGTTCCTAAGATATTCTCGGGTAACTGTGCCCATGGGGATGGTCATTCCCCCCTCTAAAAAAGCGATCACGGGAATGACCACTTCGCCGGACCTCCTATCGGTCAAAATGTTTTCCGGTGGGTAGTACCGGAAGCTTACCCCCTCGGGTATATTGTATTTTGCCTTAAAGAGTTCTATAGCGATAGCCGAATCGACAAGATTCCTAAACCTACCCATCTAGATATACGAAAGAATACAAAGAAGACTTCCTAATAGGAGGTGAGACAGAATCAAATAGGCCGAGATGCTCAGCCGAGAAGAAAAGAACTAAGAAGTCAAACACTTACAAGAGTGGTTGGGATTCCTGTCTTAATAAGTTTTTAAAAATCTAGAATGCTCACTAAAAAAGGCTCTAAGGACTGGTAAGGTAAGGAAAGTTCTGAAGGCTGGAGCGCTAAAAATCTTCTGGTAGCTTGAGCGAATGTAAGGTGGGAAAAGTACTCCTTCACAACCTTTTATATAGGAAGTGAAAGTGAGTGGGAGTTATCCCGCTTGAAATTTCATAAAGAAATCTCAACCACAGGATCTACATCTCACCGTTGATAAGGGAGACAAGACGCCGCCTGGAGCAATAAATGGAGTGTTGCAATTTCCGAAGTGTCAGCAATGTTTGCGAGACACGCTGAATGACGTCTCCACGTGGGTAAGTTGAAAAATTTGGTGAATTTAACCCTTAGAGAAGTCAAAATCCCGCCATTTTCCTCAGATACGAGAGAAAGCCAAAATTTTGAGGGGCTATTATAGGGGTCAAAGGCCCAACTCTAGATGATGGGCTGTGGGCCTGTCCGAGGAGACCTGTCTGTCCGAGGACAGTAAATCATGAGAAAGGAATATAGTCTAACCTCTCACTAAGGCATAGCTAGCATGAAGACGGAAGGAAATGGTCCGAGGAGTGTTACCTCTTCGGATGATTAAGGGGGCGGCCAATATGAACACTCCAACACTTATCCCAATATTTCCAGGGATTCCCCTAATATATATAGGCAAATTGGACAGGTGGAAACAACAAGATATTATGTGAAAAGCTGCTACCACCGCATTTATTATCCTGCAGCTAACCCTCTGGCCGCATTAATGGAGAAAGGATGTCTGAACAGTAACTCTTAACCTTTACAGCTGCCATGTAAGGACTTTAAGGGAATGTTGATGGGACAAGTATCAAGAACAATCATCTAACTGGCACGTGAGAGAAACTGACTTATAAATAGAGCTGGAGGCAGAAAAAGAAGGTATGGAACACTCCAGAGAAGAAGAAAAGAAGCAACCAACAGAGAGAGAGAGAGAGAAAGTTGTAGACACTCAGATAACTGTAAAAACATTTCTCCTCGGACTAAGCCAGGGACAATTTTATACAACTTCAGCACTTTATTTTCATTGATCTGCTTATAACCATACTTGGGCCATCAACAATCTCACTTCTAGCCTAGTTTAATTAACCCACTCTCTAAAAATTCATTGCAAGGATGCTGTTCATGTTTTGGGCCTAAATTCATCTCGCTTGAAGGCCCATCCTGCAAATTATGTCCTTGCAAGTTGCATGTTTTCCAATTTTATACTAAACATTTCATTTATATATATATATATATATTTTTTTTTTTTTTTCATAAATTTTATTTAGTATTGGTGTATCTTACCATACATAATATGATCCAATATACAATATATAAAAATACAAAAAAATAATTTACGATATGATTCACATTTTGAAAATTATGCATTTATATATTATTATTCATGTAAAAAGATGTTTTCTAAAATTAAATAAATAAAAAAGATAAAATCTTATTTAAGATCATTACGTAAGAAAAAGTTAAGTGAATTAGCTGTTATCATAAAAAAAAAGAGTGATGTTAACAAAAAATTAAATAAGTAATTTGCATCTCAAAAATTAAAAAATAAAATTTTTAAATAAGAAAATTTATTAGTATATAGAAAGTTAAATATAAATATTATTACAAAAATTGGTATCTAAAGTTTTAAACATAAAAAATTCCTAACTTAAATTTATGAAGGGCCTGTCTGCATCGCAACATGTTCTTTAACTTTTAAATTATTTTGTTTAAGAAAACAAAGAAGCCACAACGCTCTTTGCCGCCACTCAAATAGTTTTAAACGGTCACTATGTCCTCCAACTACTATTGTGCTTTACTGAAACACTGCAGCAAAGCTCGAGACCAAACCCAAGCTAAGAAGCTTCACTGCCACATTATTAAAGCCTTAGTGAACCCAGAAACCTTTCTCTTAAACAATCTCATCATAACCTACGGTAAACTAGGCAACATAGAATATGCACGCCACGTGTTTGATGAAATTCCCCACCCAAACCTCTTCTCATGGAACACCATCCTCTCAGCTTATTCGAAACTGGGTCGTCTCTTGGAAATGCAAGAGATGTTTGATCGGATGCCAAATCAAGATGGGGTTTCGTGGAATTCGCTTATTTCTGGATACGCGTGCTGTGGTTCACTCGTCGAGGCTGTGAAGGTTTATAGGCGGATGTTGAAGGAAGGACTTGTTAATTTGAATCGGATTACGTTTTCCACAATGCTTATACTGTGTTCAAATCAGGGGCGTGTTGATTTAGGCAGGCAAATTCATGGGAACATAATGAAATTTGGGTTCCTCTCGTATGTTTTTGTGGGTAGTCCTTTGGTTGACATGTATTCAAAAATGGGGTTGGTTTATGATGCCAAGCGGGTTTTTGATGAGATGACGGAGAGGAATGTGGTTATGTATAATACTATGATCACAGGGCTTTTGCGATGTGGGATGGTCGAAGATTCAAGGCAGTTATTTCATGGTATGCAGGAAAGAGATTCAGTTTCATGGACAACAATGATAACAGGACTTGCACAGAATGGGTTGGTTAGAGAGGCGATAGAGATGTTTAGAGAAATGAGGTTGCAAGGTTTAGATATGGATCAATTTACTTTTGGCAGTGTGTTGACTGCTTGTGGGGTTCTCCTGGCACTAGAAGGAGGCAAGCAAATCCATGCTTATATTATTAGGACTGATTATAAGGATAATATCTTTGTGTCTAGTGCTCTTGTTGACATGTATTGCAAGTGCAGAAGCATCAAATCAGCAGAAACAGTTTTCTCGAGAATGACCAGTAAAAATGTTGTCTCATGGACTGCAATGCTAGTGGGTTATGGTCAAAATGGGTATAGTGAAGAAGCTGTTAGGATTTTTCGTGATATGCAGAGAAAAGGGATTGAGCCAGATGATTTTACTCTGGGGAGTGTTGTTAGCTCATGTGCAAACTTAGCAAGCTTAGAAGAGGGTGCCCAATTTCATGCTCACGCTCTTGTTTCTGGCCTGATATCTTTCATTACAGTTTCCAATACTCTTGTTACGCTTTATGGTAAATGTGGAAGCATTGAAGATTCCCATCGAATGTTCAATGATATGAAAAATAGGGATGAGGTCTCTTGGACAGCGTTAGTTTCAGCATATTCACAATTTGGAGATGCAAATGAGACGATTGATCTCTTTGAAATGATGCTGGCCCAAGGTTTGAAACCTGATGGAGTTACTTTCATTGGTGTTCTGTCAGCTTGCAGTAGAGCAGGTTTAGTAGAAAAAGGGCATCAGTACTTTGAATCAATGGCAAAAGAACATGGAATCACACCACTTCCAGATCACTACTCTTGCATGATTGATCTTCTCAGCCGATCCGGGAAGTTAGAAGAAGCAAAAACTTTTATAAATAAGATTCCTTTCTATCCTGATGCAATTGGCTGGGCTACCTTGTTGAGCTCATGTAGATTTTATGGTAACATGGAAATTGGGAAATGGGCAGCTGAGTCACTTCTAGAATTAGAGCCCCAAAACCCAGCGAGCTATATCTTGCTCTCAAGCATTTATGCTGCAAAAAGGGAATGGGACAATGTGGCCCAATTAAGAAGAGGAATGAGAGATAAGGGAGTAAGGAAGGAACCGGGATGTAGTTGGATCAAATATAAGAACGAAGTGTACATTTTCTCAGCAGATGACCAGTCAAGTCCTTTTTCAGATCAGATATACTCTGAGCTAGAGAAACTAAATTGCAAAATGAGAGCAGAGGGGTATGTACCAGATATGAGTTATGTTCTTCATGATGTTGACAAGTCAGACAAGATAAAGATGCTTAGCCACCATAGTGAGAAGCTTGCAATTGCCTTTGGGTTAATTTTTGTTCCTACTGACCTTCCTATACGAGTATTTAAAAACCTTAGAGTTTGTGGGGATTGCCACAATGCCACTAAATATATTTCTAAGATAACCAAAAGAGAGATACTTGTAAGAGATGCTGTCCGATTCCATTTATTTAAAGATGGATCATGTTCGTGCAGAGATTTCTGGTGATGCAATTCTCTATCCAAAAATTTATCAGGTGAGTGACTAAAATTCCAGATTTGTTTAGTGTCAGAAGACAGATTCAATACTTCATTTCATCAGATGCATTGAGATATCATTGGAGTACTTTAAGGTTGTTTTGCACAAATCCACAGTTGCAGAAAACATCTTTGTTTCAGGGAGAGGGGGACTTGGAGATGATCAGGGAGAAAGAGAAGGGGGTGAAGAGAGGTATATTTCTAGTCTTGAATGAAATTATTTAGGGAAAAGTTCTTTTAGGTTCTGATTCTCTTACATTTATTTTTTACTGTTTAGATCTCTCTCTCTCAAAAAAAAACCTGAGGAAAGGAAAGGACAAGCAGTGTTTAGATCCATGTTTTGTAATGTTTTGGTTGACTTTCTTTTCATTCCTTCATTTTCTTGGCAACCAAAATGGTCTAGATCTTCTATTTTCATTGTTTCTTCCTCAGATTTTCTATTTCTTTTTTATCTTTGAAAATATGCTGGATTATTTGATTTTTTTTTTTTGTAATAAATTTTAATTTGAAAAATTTTCTTTCTATCTCTTTTTTTTTTTTTTTTGACTTAAATCTATTTGGCTACTGAGAAATGATGGAAAATGAGAGAGAGTGAATTCTAAATTCTGCAAAGGTTAAGAAAAAAAATTGAGAGATGTAGGTATATGATTTTGAAATATTGGATGGAATAGATTATTCCCACCTTTCAACTCCACGAAACTACAGCTTTGAGTCTTTCAACCAATTAGTTTAACCTTTCTATTTTGATATGTATCAAGTATTAAATATATAAAGTATTAACATTCTTTTTGAACCGTAAGAGACACCGTATGAACAAATAAAAAAGAAAAGGAAATCACCTATCAAAAAAAGAAAGAAAAGGAAATCAAATATATCTTTGATGCTTGCTTAAAATATTTTCAAGTGAGTACTCTGGAAAATAAAAAATTATTGTGTATTCTTTTATTATTCAATCTTAAAAAAAAAAAAAATTAAAGCCTCACTGTTAGGAACTTGTGAAAGTTTTTGGTTTTAGTGAGGAGCTCTACACATTAGAACCCAAACACCCCCATATTCAGCACTACCATCATCACTCCCTCCAATTCTCATAATCCAAATTAAAATTCTAATGAACCCTCAAATTTTCATCAAATTCTTTGTGAACTAATCACACTACCAAACCTTAACCTCACTTTTTTAGTTAGAGACAGGTTTTTCTATAATACCATTGGGGGGTTTTTATCAATTGTCCCTTTTATTTATTAATTAATTTTTTCTTTTTCTTTTCCCAGGACCCAAGTCGCAATCAGACCTAATTCCTAGATGTGTCAACCATGAAATGGGATGTTACGGAAAAAGCAACGAAGGTAACTTATACACAGTTACATACATGTTATCTTGGAGGGGTTATTTGTCTCATTTATTTGATATTAATTGTGGGTTGAGGATATTATTTGTAAATTTTGGAATAGAAATATATGTAGAATCACATATGTTTGCCTTGCATACTAATAAAGCATTTTTATGGTAAAATCATAAAAATATTGAATCATTTTTTTATTATCAAAGGAGAACAAATTACTACCTTTTATATGTATGTGTGTGCGTGTATATATATATATATATATATATATTGATAGGTATAAATTGCTACCTAATATATAATTACAAAAGAAAGGAAAAGTGTGCTCTTCTTTATTTTTATTTTTTTAATAATTCAATCTCACTCACTTTTTTAGAGCTTTGATGGGTTGCCATGGCAATGCTAGTGAAGAAGACAAAATTGGGAGCAGAGAAACCTTGAAGAGAATAAAGATTGAGTTGGGCTTAGAATCCAAAATGATATGTTCCATGAGTCTAGGCTTGGGTTAAGATTTGGGCCAGTATGTAAGTGGCCATGCAAAGCATGTTTAGGTTAAAATTTTGGCCTCCATTATAAAGGATTGGCTAAAGAATATTGCAAACTGTGACTAATGAGTGCAGGTACAATACACATGTTTACCTCACAGATCACTGCATGTATTATGTCCATTGATCCCACAATGTGGATATATAATGCATGTCCATGGAATGGTCTTTGCTTTTCAAAGTGCACCACAATTGTTGATCAATGAGTTGAGGCTTCCTTAGGATGTAGTGGAATACCTTTCCTTAGGATACTAGTAGTACACATGGCATTCCAGATGGAGCCTAGCATTTTCACCTGTGGATTGTAATCCCTGGATCCTTTGGCTTCAAGCTTTGCTAGCCAGAAGTCAAGAAAGGGGTTATATTAACAAAAATTGCCATTGGTACCTTCACTGTCAAATTATTTGTGCAAGAAACTTTTAATGCTCTGTTGTAGTTGTTAGGGTGTATTTATGAGCTAAATTCACCTGTTTTATATTCATGTTGTCTATCGCTACTGTGTGAATTGGTTTTGATGAGCTAAATTTTAGAACTCTTAATTTAATTAAATCTTTTATTTTCCATGTACAGAAGGTAGCTTCCCATGATGATGTTGTACAAAATGCACAGATCAAATGGCAAGCACTAAATCTTGTGGATGACGTTGAAACAGAGGTTGAATTGATTCTTCAACTGGCTTATAATTGATGTGATGAAAAATAAGTGATGAGGTAAGAGAGCTGATAATTGACATTAGACTACACTTTGATTTCTAGCGTTTTTAGTGGTGGACAAGAACAAAGTATTGGATTTATGTTGTCTTCTGCAGAATGAGAAAGTTCAGCCATCAAATTAAGCTCAAGAAAACAAGATCTTTCTATCTGGTTTATGATTGATGCAAAGCACAGGATCCAGATTCTAATTATTTCAAATAACTCAAATATAGACATGTTTATATGTATGTAGAAATTTATTATGAAGACCTAGTTTTGGGGTCTAGCTAGAGAGGGGGTTTGCTCATGAACGTAGAACCAGTAGAGGAAGACATCAGCTAGGGTTGTTGAGGGCAGCCTCTCTGACATGAGTGGCGTCTTCTTGTTTTTCTTCTTCTCCCACTTTTTTTTTTTTTTTTGGTTTTTTTCAACATGGAATTTAGGACTGTATTTGCTTGTCAGTATGTGCTACTCCGTATATTATGAAATATAGTAAGACAAAAATATTATGTTATTCAAAAACTAGTACAGCCCATACTACTGTACAAAACCACTGTAATGCAAACCTATAGTATCATAAAGCTTTTGTATCTAATAAGAATGTCCCCTCTAAAACTTGAAGTGTTAAGCTTCTTTTCTACTCAAGCTTGGAAGCTAGTAAATGGGTTTAGACTAATGGATGCGCAGAGCATCGATTAGAGCACTAGATTGAGCTCAAATAATGATGCAAGACAGAGCAAAATCATGCTAGAGAACTGAAGAGGAAAAACAAAGAGAAGATGAGAGGACTGAAAACACATTGTTATCTTCTCTTACTACCTTACATGACCTTTATTTTTTCCGCAAGGTTTCTTATAACTCTGACAGAAAGTAGCTGCAATAAAACTTAATGCTCTTTCATAACTCAAACATGGAATCTAGTTAATTTGTCTCTTGAGAAGTCCACAGTAGCTTTGTAAGAGGATTACACAAGATCAAACCTCGGTAAGATGGTACCAGTAAGTGGTATAAAGCTTGTCTTTTTGCCGAAGGATCAACTGCGGAAAACTTCTATACTAATTGCATGCTACCTATCAAAATCTTACTTGTTATTATCCCTTTTTTTTAATCAATGGTGATTTGAAGAGGAAATTTATATGCAATCTCCTCCAAGTTATAACCATTCCTCAACATAGAAGTTTGTTAAATTAAGAAAGCATGTTATGGCCTTGAACACGCGGCCAGATCTTTGTTTACCAAATTTAGTTCTGCCATTGCCCAATTTGGATTTGCGCCCAACCAATATGGTTAGGCTTTTTTTTTTTCCTCGAAATTTCAATAGATGTACCATTCTCGTATAATTTTAGGTGGATGATGTGATTGCAATATGCAATTTAAAATCACACTCTTTTTTAAGTACAACTCTTTAGTTGATTATCAAAAAAGTACAACTCTTTAGCAACAATTTCCCTACATTTTTCTTATCTAGATGCAACTCAAAAAAAAAAAAAAAAAAAAAAAAAAAAAAAAAAAAAAAAAAAAAAAAACGGAAAAAACAAAAACCAAACTATAACAAACGGTCACTAGAATGATTTTGTTGGAATCAAGATTTCAAGCATTTTCTTTTGCGTAAGCACGTAAGATGTTAGTAATGTATATATCAAATCCTCTAGGAGGGAAATTACAATTATTAAAATATGAGAATGTTTCCTCTTTCCAAACCTAAAGAGAGATTAGGCCATGTTTGGTTTGCAAAGTTTTCATAACTAATTACTCAATTTTCATCACCCGTCACTCACTTTTGCTGGGTTCCACAACATGGGAGTCAATGAGAAAAATAAAAGAAAAGCATTAAAGCTGAAAGTGAAAAATACCATATAACTGTTGGTGACCATTACTTCTCTAGCATTTGATGTGACTAAACATAAAGGTAAGACCCACTTGACTCTAAAAAATTACAAGATTGCCACCAAATCTCATAACTCATGATTCAAAAACTCTTAAAATTTGTTTTCATTTTCACTTACTCTAACTCATTTTTTTGAGTTATGACATGGAAAGTGAGAAAGTTTAATATATCTTAATTATTTAATTATTTTTATTTTATTTTTTTTGTAAAAAAAATTGTAGTCTGTCACTTTTATTATCAAATTATAATTTTGGTCCTTGTACATTTGTTATACATTTAGCTGTGTTAAATTCTTCCAGGTGCAAGGGCCGGACTTTTGTTGCGATGGTCACTCCACAAGTATAAATGCTTGTGGGGAGTGGGTGGCAAGAGTCGAGGTTCAAGTTTTCAAGAGGGAGCTTCTTCCATTAACTTTCAAAATAAGAATCCCTCAACTGTTAGTTATATCAATTTAACCCCTTAACTAAAATCAAATCAATTTCTATAATTTTTTTTTTTGAAAGTTGAAGGCCTAAACTGATACAATTAATAGTTGAGACTTGAGAGACGATTTATTGATACAATTACAATGAAGCGTGTATGGATGAAATTAAAATTACCCAATTATTAGAGGACCAAAAAGAGTAGCTTGGCAATTCTTTATTTTATTTTTTTCATTCTCACTGAACGACTTGTAGCATGCATTGAACAACTTGTAGCATGCCCGAATGGATTGTTTCGCACGCTCTCTCTCTCTCTCTCTCTCTCTCTCTCTCTCTCTCTCTCTCTCTCTCTCTCTTTTAATTGGGGGGGGGGGGGGATTGGGGCAATGGATCAAATGGTCTTGCCTTTTCTATTCAGTTATATGAACAGTCACTATTCCTTAGAATTATTAGTGGTCTATGCTATGTAATTAGAATTATTAGTACAGTTTTTAGCAATTCAATGAAAGCATTGACGGGTTAATTGCTACAGCAGGTCTCAATTAAAGTTTCCTAATCCGATTGTTTGTTCATGGCCCATGCATATGTCAAGGCCATTAATTTAGCTCAGCTACCATAAAGCAAGGTCCTAAGTCCTAGAACTATGCATGCATAGAGGCCTCTTTTTTTTATTTAAAGGACAAAGTTTTCCTTAAAACTGGTTTGAAGGACTCTTCTCCAATTCATTATGAGGCAATTCATGTGGCCATCCTCATTTCTTTTAATTACATGACCTTTAAAGTCATTTGGCTAAGGCACATGGCAATTAAATAAAAACACACGTGGGTGGCCATTTAAAGCACAATGTAGCAGCTTGGACGAATTTTTCTCCAAATAGGTTTGGTGAGAAATTCTTTACTTTATTTATTGAAAATAATAGTTCTATAGAGTTTGTCAATCCAATGGTTTAGTGTCTTTCATATGATCATATCAGATCTGTTAGTAATTACCCATGATTAGTATTTTTCATTTTGTGACGCTTCCAGGGAACAATTATTATATATTTGTGTGGTTCTGAATTTCTTTGAAACTATCACAAGCTTGGAAGTAAATTTTGGTAAAAGTGAGATTGTGCCAGTTGATGAGGTTGGGAATTTGGCTACTTTGGTTCGTATTTTATGTTGTAAGGTTGGCTGTTTGCCCTTGTCTTAGGTATGCCCTTGGGGGCTCATTATAAGGATTCTTCGATTTGGAACCCTATTATAGAAAGGATTGAGAAAAAGCTTTCAGGTTGGGAGTGGTTATATTTGTCAAAAGAGGGTAGACTTACTTTATTAATGAGTACTTTATCAAGCCTTCTCACTTATTATTTGTCTTTATTTACTATTCCACTACATGTGGTGAACAAATTAGAGAGGATTTAGAGGAATTTCCTTTGGGTGGAGATCTACTGATGTTTTTAAATTTTTGCTTGTTGCTTGGGAAAAGGTTGTGTGGCTAGTGGAGGCAGGTGGTTTGGGGATCCGGAAGATTGGGTTGTTTAACCAAGCTTTACTTGGGAAGTGGCTCTAGCAGTTTAGGAATGAGGTCACACGTTTATGGAGGTAGGTTATAGCCTCCAAATATGGGGAGGCTAGTGGTGGATGGTGTACTAGCATCGTTAGAGGGATGCATGGATGTGGTATGTGGAAGAACATTAGAAAGGGGGCTGAGAGTTTCTTTAGTCATGTGTTGTATGCGGTGGGTGAGGTTATTTGTATTCGATTCTGCTTTGACCCTTGGAGTAGGTCTACTTCTTTGAAAGATTTATATCTGGAAATGTTTGCTTGTGCTATGGATAAAGAAGCTAGGATTTCTTATATGGTTGATACTGCACCTAATGGGGGTGGTAGAAGCTAGAACTTACTTTTTTGTCATGAATTTCAGGACTATGAGACGGCGATTTTTATGATTTCTTTGTGCATATCTCATCCAAATTACCTTTGGGGGGGGGGGGGGGTGATGATACCATGATATGGCAATTGAATTGTAGTGGTGTTTTTGATGTGCACTCTTTCTATTATTCATTGCTGGAAGCTTCATCGGCGTCTTTTCCTTGGAAGAGCATTTGGTGTGTTAAGGTACCTAAAAGGGTGGCTTTTTTCTTATGAATAGCTGTGAGGGGTGGGATTCTCACAACCTTGTTAAAAAGAATTTGCCTCTTTTTAATTGGTGTTGCCTATGTCGATGCGAAGAGGAAACTATGGATCATTTATTGCTCTATTGTAAGTTTGCTCATACCTTGAGGAGTGAATTCTTTTTATTGTTTGGGGTTCAATGGGTGATGCCGAAGATTGTTGTTTCTCTTCTCTCTGGATGGTGGAATTGGTTGGGGATTCATTCTTCAAATGTTTGGAATATGGCATCAGCGTGTCTTATGTGGTTAACCTGGAAGGAATGCAATGCCCGAACTTTAGCAATAATGAATCAGCGCCTCAGTTCGAACCCCACTGGAAGCAAAACAAGGAATTTTAGCATTTTTTTTTCCTCTCTTACATAGAGACTGGTTATTTTTGCACACCACTCTATGTAACTAAGCAATCTTAAAGAAGAGGACCGCTGTTGCTCATTGGTGACTTTAATAGGTTACAGGGGCCTCAATTTACTTTTTGGTGGCATAAATTAGCCAAATTGAGGTGCGATTTGTTTGCTTTTTGGCACCAAGAATTTGCTGTTGATATATGTTTGCCTTGCTAGAAGCTCACGTTGTTGCTTATGTTTTATCTAATGTAGTAGTAGCTTTTGGAAGTGGCGGCCTTAAGGTTTAATGTGTGGGTTCGCCAATTCTACGTGCTAATGGGAGAATCACTTCTTTTGACATTTGCTAATAGATTTTTTTATTTAGACAAGCGATTAACATATTCTTAAAGAACAAAAGAAAAGATGTACTCCAGTAATTTAAATATTGGTCTAATCATGGTGTATGTTATAAGTTATAACTTAATACATTAGTGAGTACATTGTCTCTGGACCAACTCAAATGAACCCATATATTAATCTCGTTGGAAGGGACTTAAACCCATCAATACCAGAACTTCGGATTTTCCCTCATCTTCCATTTATTTATTTTTTCTTCTGTGCTTATGTTATAATGGATGCCAAAAATATTGAAATGGGAACTTCTTTTGTATGTTGTTTTTCCTTTTCAACTAAACAAAGAGGTTTTTCACTTTAAAAACATAAGAAAGTTATTTTTTGATTTTATTCTTAAAAACAAGTTTTGGAAAACAAAAAACAAAAACGATAACCAAACATAATCTAAGTTGCTAGCCCGTTTTCACTAAACATATTGTTGAGGATGTTATTGGGTTAGAGGATACTCCTCCCCCAGCCCTAGAGGCTTTGTAGCTAGATTCAATCAATTTTCACAATGAATGAAATCTTGGTTTCGGCTTAAAAAAAAAAAAGAAAAAAAAAAAAAAGAGGACAATGAGTATCAAAACCTACTCATGTGAGTTGGGTTGATTTCTAAACATGTGACAGGTTAAATTTAAAAAAAAAAAAAAAAAAAAAAAAAAAAAAAAAAAAAACCCTTTAACCAACCCATGCACACCTTTAAGCATCTCTTGAGACCAACCTTTCATAAATCATAATACATGGAACCCACGCATACTCTTATAAAAAGTCTCAAAAGACCATCTCATAAGATTATTTTTTTTTTTGGGCCACACGCATACACAAATTATTTTTTGGCCTAACAAGTCCCTCATTTTGGTCTATTTTATTGACTTTCTTTTTATGATAAAATTTTTACTTATCGAAAAAGAATAAAAGACTTGCACATGTTTTTTTTTTTTCAATTAAAAATTCTGAAATTTTTAAAAAAATATTTCATTTTGAAACCCATTGATTAAACTCTATTTTCATCTAAAACTTAATCATAAATCAATTTGACATTCATTAAATAGTGGAGGTACATAGAGAAAGTTTCATTTAGAATAAAAAAGGAATTAAAATGATACACAAAATTTTATCAACAATTTTACTCATTATCTAGAACTAGCATGTAGTTCACGCTTACGCACGGAAATATTAACATTTGTGATGAGAAGATATTCATCTTGGTAAATTCAGTTTCCACATTTAGCATTATGAATGGAGGTAACTTAACACTAACATTTAAAAATCAAATTGGACACATAGTACAAAATTAAACTACAATTAGAAATTAATCTGATTTGATTTGAATTCTAAAATTGAACTTCAACTTAATATAATATATATATATATATATATATGATTATATTTTTGTCCACTTTTAACAAATTAACAAAATCTTAATCCAAACACACTAAAAACTATTAAAAAATAAGAACTGATCATTAAAATTGGAATCTTCTTGGAGGCGTCAATAAAGCGGTAATGTATGAGAGTGTGAAATAAGGAAGAATGAAATTGAACATTTTGTTTGAGTTCGGTCTTGCTCTGAGAAATCCGTAAGGAGGAGAAGAGGGCAGTGTGTGGATCTAATAGTAGAGGTTGAGAGAGAAGGAGACATGGGATGACGATATGAAATTAGGAGGAGATGATGTTTTACTTTTATAGTCTTTCTCGTTGGACTCCTCGGTTCTGATTGTGGGATTAGAAGAGCTTCAGACTCTATTGAGTTCACCCATAAAAGTGTGCAGGTGAAATGTTCTTGCTTAGGCCAATGAGCATTATCATTATGGTTTACACACGAAAATATTAACATTTGTGATGATAAGATGTTTATCTTGGTAAATTCAGTTTCCACATTGAGCATTATGAATGGAGGTAACTTAACACCAACATTTAAAAATCAAATTGGACACATAGTACAAAATTAAACTACAATTAGAAATTAATTTGATTCGATTTGAATTCTAAAATTGAACTTTAACTTAATATAATATATATGATTATATTTTTGTCCACTTTTAACAAATTAACAAAATCTTAATCCAAACTCACTAAAAACTATTAAAAAATAAGAACTGATCATTAAAATTGGAATCTTCTTGGAGGCGCCAATAAAGCGGTAATGTATGAGAGTGTGAAATAAGGAAGAATGGAATTGAACATTGTGTTTGAGCTCGGTCTTGCTCTGAGAAATCCGTAAAGAGGAGAAGAGGGCAGTGTGTGGATCTAGTAGTAGAGGTTGAGAGAGAAGAAGACATGAGATGACGATATGAAATTAGGAGGAGATGATATTTTACTTTTATAGTCTTTCTCGTTGGACTCCTCGGTTCTGATTGTGGGATTAGAAGAGCTTCAGACTCTATTGAGTTCACCCATAAAAGTGTGCAGGTGAGATGTTCTTGCTTAGGCCAATGAGCATTATCATTATGGTTTACTTGGCTTCCGTGTTAAATGTTAATGCATCATTTATTTGAGCACAAAAATTAAAAAATTTAGATAAGATACATGACACAAAATTGGAGTCCAATTTATAATCTCCATAAAAGTGTGTAGGTGACATGCTCTTATTTAAGCCAATAAGCATTATCATTGTGGTTTTCTTGGCTTTCGTGTTAAATGTTAATGCATCATTTATTTGGGCACAAAAATTAGAAAATTTAGATAAGATACATAACACAAAATTGGAGTTTAATTATAATCTAGTTAGATTTTTTTTTTTTTTTGAGTTTTGGTTAGAACAAGTGGCGCAAAATTAAAAATCCAATTGAAATCTAATTGAATTTTCTCTCAGTTTCGCCTATTATTATATATATAAATAATGGAAATGAATAAAAAAAATGGATGGAAATTTCAAATCGAAACAATTTCATAATCTTGTAATTAACAAAAAATTTAAAATTTAAAACCTAATATATTTTTTTTTAATTTTTATTATTGCATTTAGTACCTAATATAATATCTAAGAGGAAATAAATCCAATTCCTTTTTACCTATATTTTTTTCCTGAAATATATTAGTTGCTTCCGTGGACGCCGAGATTCCAATCGGGCGTTTTTTTTTTTTTTTCAAGAATGACTTTAGATATTATCAGTCCAAGGTTGTATCAAACTCTCCAAACCCATATTGTGAATATGCCAAATTCATAAATCATCAGAAAAATGGGTGTGCTCCAAATCTTCATCATCTTCATTTCTTAGCACTATCACTATCATTATCATTTGCACTCACTATTTTCTTTACACACTCATCTCTGTGCTTTTGCTTCATTATTGGGCTAACAAAACTATGTGTGTTGTTCAATTATGGGGTCTTGTACTTCTTGGTTGAATATGCGTGTGGTTGGATATAGGGGGTTGTGCTCTGGAGTGTGGTGGTGTTGCTGGTCAGTAAATTCCAGAGTTCAAGCTTACTAGTGTTTTGTGAGGACTTGCTCTTCCTCTATTTGCTTTCTCCATTCATTTTCAATGCCGGGTATGCTCTCTCTCTTTCTATGTGAATTGTAATTAATTTCTCAGAATTGGATTATATTTGAATTGGGTTTCTTTACTTTGGAATTTGTGGATTGGATTTGGGGTCCGTAATTGGAATTTCCTTTTCCAATATCTATATAGGAGAGATCAAACAGTATCCAGTGTTGAGTTGAGTGTGAACCCTCCAATTCCAATTTCAATGTTGGTTTCAAGCTAAAGTAATGCAGCAAGAGAGGTGTTATATGATGATGTGGGCATGAAAGTACTATGAGCAGATTATTGAATCTTATCGAATTTAGATTTATCAGTCTTGATATTTGTGAGATTTAATACCTGGTTAATTTTGTTGTTTCGGGTAGTTGGTACTCTAATTTCGTTTTGCCTTATATCACTTTGTAAGATCTGCAATCCTTATTCCACTTCTACTATTTTCTTGTTTCAAGATTGGTACTGGTATTTTCTGAACAAAGTCTAACTATAGCATTTTGTTGTTGTATGTCCAGGTGCCTATTTTCTTCTTACAAGAAATGGCTTGATGTCAGATTTTACTTTGGAAGGTACAATCAAATTCACTTTGTTTTTAGCTTGAAGCTGTTCGTTCTATGTATCTGTTGCATTCACTTTTAGTACTGTTCAAGTTTCTGTATTCTTAAATTTGTAAATGTGATGTCTTTCAGATGGTTCATTGGTAATAATGTTAATGGATCTATGCCCTTCTATAATCATACATGCTTATCACCCTCCTCACTTATAGTTGTTGAATTTATAGCCATATGTTCAGCGTCTGATACAATTGCATCACTTTGAACTATGCATGCCATTCCTGATCGGTGCAATTAACATTAATCTATAACCTAGGAGAAAATTTGCCCGTCTATAGATAGTGTTGACTTAGCTTGATATCAAGAATTTATATGGCGACCAAATATATTTGAATGATTATCACATTGCCACACACTAACTCTATATACACTAGGTCTATGACATTTGACTTTTATTTTTTTCGAAAGAACTCCTGTTAAGTCTATAATTGACAAATTCTAAATCAAACAGTATCACAAATATACTAGTGTGGGCTGCACGTGCAAGGCATGTGCTTGCCTATGCATTGGGTATTTGTAAATACATCCCGAGCTTTAAAATTTAAAGTTGACAACTTATTTTAGTGTTAAATTTTCAATTTCCATCCCATTGTCTATATTAGAGTAAAAATTTAAAAGTTTAATGGACAACTAACCAATCCTTAAAATCCCATATTAATCTATGTTGTAAACCCAAAAGTAGCAATACATTTAGTAAAAACAAGTCCTTAAAATCCTATAATAATCTATGTTGTAAATCCATAAGACCTCATAAAAGAAGAAGAAAACAAGATTCTAGCTGGTCATTGATGAAATTTATAACACCGTGACAAAGTATCACTACCAAATATAGTTTTTTTTTTTTTAATTTTTATAAGTATATATATGAAATAAAAATGTAACCGGGAGTATCGTCTAACTACCAAATATAGTTAGACGCATCCACTACCAAGCACTATGTCTACCTTGTAATCATAGTTGACTTTAGCCAATGGTTATTTACAAAATCAAAAAACAAGCCATGTTTTCTAGCTAATTTCAACCACTGTAGAAACTAAGCTTTAACACTAAGCTTTTAGATATAGCTCTATGCTAGAAGGTGATAGTATGTAGTACACATTCACATTCTAATGAGTTTGTTTACATCTCTAACTTTCAATAGCACAACACTATGATTTTCTATCATTGTGAACCACTTGATTCTATTTCACTTCATCTACCACTCTTGTAGAAAACCAAACCTTAGTATCAAGCCAAGGAAGGGTGCTTCCACATCTAATGTGAGAGGAATCTCCTTGATCCTGCACAACCTCTTTGGTATGCTTCATACATCAATCTCTTTGCTACCTGTTCCAGCTCCTAGATTGGTTTTAACCAAAGCGACAGCCTAGAAAGGGGGAAAGAATTAGAGAGTTGAAGCTTTAAAGGTTAAGAGTAATAGCAGGTTTGATTAATTCGAAAGTCAAGCAAACACCTGACACCCATTCAAAAATTGATAAAATAAGAAATAACATTTTTCCCCCTTGTAAATGATAAAAATGCTAGATTAATCTCCATTGTGTTAGTAATGACTACAATAAACAGTTTTTTGAATCAAGACACAATAACCACTTTTGGCCTCTCGCAATACACAAGGATCTCAATAAGACGGGAGAACTTAAAAGCAACAACAACAATAATAATTACAGAATCAGAAAGCATGACAAATCTCATATGTGACAGCATTCCACAATTCGTCATTAGCAAGGATAAGATAAGAACCTCAAGGGAAGCATCAATCTTTTCCTCCTGCAAGTTTTATAAGGATGCCAGTAGCTAATTACTCACAAAAAAAAAACTGAAAGTGAGAAGCATGAAAGGGGCACTCTTAACCAGACTAAATGTATCAACCAAAGCTCTCTTAAAGAGGGACTTGTACTACTATTGACAGGTGTCAATAAACAATATTCCTCTAGCAGAAAGCTAATTCACATATGTAGGTACATTGAGAAATGCCAGTATAAATTTTTTACATTTTCAAATTAAAAAAGATTATTAGTACGTATAATTATTCTAGCACACACGAAGATAATTACGATACAGGCATAATAATATCAGCAACTTCATTTGTTTTTCTTCTTAATAATAATAAATAAATAAAGGTGATCTTAAGTTTTCATTTGAATCACCATTTACCATAGAAAGTAAGACTTCCTTTACATAGTAAGCATCAAAAGTCAATGTTAAGAATCACCTGCACCTAAAATTCTGGATCAGCAGCAACATATTACATCGAGAGTCTATCACCAAATGCACAAGAAAGAAAGAAAGAAAGAACTCCTCCAACTGCCCTAGTTGGTGTGGTATAATTTTATTCACCAAGACATGCAATTTACTAAATCACCAAAAATCTTGAAAATTAATGTATGATGAGCCTACCAGCCCACATAAAAAACTCACCAGCATTCCTTAATCCATTATGGCTCATTAGTTTGGTCTAGCTTGTGATCTAAAGAAACAAAAATAGTTGCAGAAAATCACAAGATGATAAACAAATGAGATTACAAGTTAGCAGAATAGGAAACACATAACATTTTAACCGAATCCTCTCACATTAAAAAGATTTTATATATTATATATTGTTTGCTACTCTCCATTATTAAATGGTCAATACATCATCTATAGTGGTGCACTTATCAAAGGAACTCATACAATTAAATCAACTAAGTCTCCAAGATAATGAGAAACAAATCCTTGAAGGGATTTTAGAGTAGCAACAAATAGCACTCAGCCATTCAGAAATGAATAAAAAAGAAATGACACAATTGAGTATTTTCCTATAGCAAGCCAGAGCTTTGGTAGTGGAAGTAGCTCCAAAGAAATTGGAAATTTGGTAGTGTATCTCTTGACATAATTCAAAATGAATAAACTCAACTCAAGAGATCAGAAAGCATTTTTTGCTTTATCCTTTTTTGTTCTTCTTTCCATTTGAATAGATAATGAGGGTTGATTTTTTGTTCGTTAAACATTACCTAAAGCATTCAAACACATATGTTGAAGTATTTTTATAGTTGATCAATCTTGATATACCTGAAAAGGTAATAGTGATTTAAGGGTTAAATTAAGAATTTATTAGGGTCGCATAGATGGAAGCTCCAAACTAATTTATTCTCTAAAAGCTAGTTTCAAAGTGGTCTGCATCACTTAAGTCCCAATATTGCTAGAAAAAACATTCACATGGATTATAAATCCAAACACTGAGAGATATGATTATATAGTGTTCCCCAAATAATAGAATGAGACAGAATAATTAGTTGATAAGGAATACCGCATCATCCATTTCTTGGTGGGATAATGTCAGCAAAGATGGTTTAAACATGGTAAAAGCTGCTGATTCTAGTTTTTTTTTTTTTTTTTTTTTGCCCCTATTTTCTTTCGGCTGGGATGGTAAAAATAATAATAAAGGCACATTAAACTTTAATTAATTCTTTAAATCATAAGAAATATATAACCATCATATCACATTAGATATCATAGGGCCTTTTCACTTCAAGTTATATAAAAATCATGCAATTTTCTCTACATATTGGTAAACTTATAAAATCTTTAATCCCAAAACCATGGGGTTTGTATGAAAATACATAATTTTCAAATGGGTAAAATCAAGAACAATAACCATATGTGTAGTTATATACTTGGGCACAATTTTTCTCCCTAAACATGGCCACGAACTCATCTAAAAATTCATGCAAGACAAAAAAATTAGCTCATTAACAATATAATAAGCTAATACACATCTATTTTTCTAAGATAAAATAATTAAGTCAAACATTCGGACTCACTATAAAAATAAAAACTTGAAATATCAAATACCAAAATTTTAAGGAACTAATTTTAGAGCTCACACAACTCAGCATGAGATTTTGATTCCGTGCACTGTGAATAATGGTTGATCACGCTGTCTCTAGTGTCAATCGCATTTGAGTTTCATCTAATTTTTAACAAATATGTGCTTTGAGGCACGTTGTTTCATTGCACCTTTAATTGTGTTAACACCAAAAGTGAGAAACTTTTTCACATCTTAAACAAAGAGATGAGCAAGAAAGAAATATAGGATAGGAAAAGAAATACACATTATATCAATAATTTGAGGAGAGAAAGAAGAAGTACGCCATTGACATCTTAGAGATATTTATGAAGATCTTTTCCTTTGTGTTCTCTGGGGAATTTTGTGAAACATATATAGGATTGGGGTGTTGTCATAAGGTTTTGGGCTTTTGATTTGGAGGGTTCCCTGGGTTGATCAAGAATTGCAAACTGTGTACCAAAATCTTTGGGCTATAAATATAAAAATGGAACCACCCGTTGGTTCATATTACTCTACTATTTCTTCACAGATCAGCAATGGAACCATGGCAAAAATAGAAGGAAGTGAAATTGAATGACAAAGCTTCAGGCAAAATTCAAATACCAACACAAATTAAAGAAGGATATCTAAAACAAGAATGAAAAACCCACTGAAATTTCAGAGAGTTGGGTTTTGGCGAAATTCCCAGCCTTGAGACGTCAAAGCTTTCATCAAATATATAAAAGGCTCACTACCAGTTTTGTGAAATCAGTACCTCAGTATAATAAACAAAAGAAAAAGAGAGATAGAAGATAGAAAATACCTGTCGTGTGAGCTGAAAGAAAACCACCGAAGCCACAAATCAGTCCTCTGCTTTTCCATTTCCTTCTCTCAACCTTCAAAAAAACCATCATTAATATCTGGTGAAAGAAAATTGGCAATTTTGCCTCACTCGGTCTTGTTGCTTTGTACGCTTGGCTGTGATCTTGGAAGGGATGGAAGAGGGTATGAGAAGTCTTGGGAGGGTCCTTTCCACACCTACCCATAACACATATCAAAAATCTGGAAGAAAGAAAGAAAGAAAGAAATAAAAGTAAAGTATATAGAAGCAAAAAGGAAGAAAGCAAAAGATTATACATTTCAACTCAAAGCCTTCCCTCACTCCGATCTACCCATCCCCCTTTGCTCTATTCAGATCGGCTGATATACCACCATAGACGTCCAAAAAAAGCCATCGGCAACCATGGCTTGCTCTCTCGTTCCAAAAATTCTCTAGACATTGAGAAAGAGAGAAAAATAGAGGTTGAGAGGCAGAGAGTTCCAGATTCCAGAACTCTCTAGCCCTCTCGCCCTCTATCTCTGCCTTCTTTTTCTTTTCTTTTTATTTGGTTTTCACATTTCAGCCAAACGAACCATTTTGGCTTCACAAAAAGACAAAATAGAGGGACTCACCAAAATTACACTGTAGATGAACAGTGAAAAGCATTAGACGCACAGTAGCAAAATACTGTAGAGGCATTGGCACTTTTATATATAAGATATAGGAGAGATCAAACAGTATCCAGTGTTGAGTTGAGTGTGAACCCTCCAATTCCAATTTCAATGTTGGTTTCAAGCTAAGTAATGCAGCAAGAGAGGTGTTATATGATGATGTGGGCTTGAAAGTAATTATGAGCAGATTATTGAATCTTATCAAATTTAGATTATCAGTCTTGATATTTGTGAGATTTAATACCTGGTTAATTTTGTTGTTTCGGGTAGTTGGTACTCTAATTTCGTTTTGCCTTATATCACTTTGTAAGATCTGCAATCCTTATTCCACTTCTACTATTTTCTTGTTTCAAGATTGGTACTGGTATTTTCTGAACAAAGTCTAACTATAGCATTTTGTTGTTGTATGTCCAGGTGCCTATTTTCTTCTTACAAGAAATGGCTTGATGTCAGATTTTACTTTGGAAGGTACAATCAAATTCACTTTGTTTTTAGCTTGAAGCTGTTCGTTCTATGTATCTGTTGCATTCTCTTTTAGTACTGTTCAAGTTTCTGTATTCTTAAAATTTGTAAATGTGATGTCTTTCAGATGGTTCATTGGTAATAATGTTAATGGATCTATGCCCTTCTATAATCATACATGCTTATCACCCTCCTCACTTATAGTTGTTGAATTTATAGCCATATGTTCAGCGTCTGATACAATTGCATCACTTTGAACTATGCATGCCATTCCTGATCGGTGCAATTAACATTAATCTATAACCTAGGAGAAAATTTGCCCGTCTATAGATAGTGTTGACTTAGCTTGATATCAAGAATTTATATGGCGACCAAATATATTTGAATGATTATCACATTGCCACACACTAACTCTATATACACTAGGTCTATGACATTTGACTTTTATTTTTTTCGAAAGAACTCCTGTTAAGTCTATAATTGACAAATTCTAAATCAAACAGTACCACAAATATATGGATTTTGTTTGATCAAATAGGTATTTGGTATTTATTTAACCATGAGTTTGACATTATACCAACCCAAGTTAGTCTCAACAAAAGAATGCAAATTGAAGACATGACTTGCATCTTTATGGAGACCACCGAGACTTTGGAACACATTCCCGTTAAATGCCCTGTTGGCTGATGGCTGTTGCACTTACAATTTGGTCCTCCCACAAAATGGCCCTTTAAATTCCAAAAATTAGAGTCCAGGCCCATCCTCAAGTGGATTAAATTGTTTAATGGCTAGGGATTGATTCAGAAGAAGATATTTGTTTCCAAATCTTTGCTCTCCTATTTAACAAGATTTAGCAAGCAAGCAATTGCTACAGTAATCGTCATGGAAACTGCCTCCTCCAGGTTGTTCCAAAGTTAATTTCGACGATACAATTAGAGGCACAAAGATCGCAACTTCTGCCTTGATCAGAGACAACTACAGACTTCCATTTTTAGTTTGGAACAAGATATTAAGCCAATTAAATATCTTGAGTGAATAGTTGATGAGAATTCGTAGCTGACCCCAGTTTAATTGAAATTGAGTTGAGTTAAAATATTAAGAGATTGAACAGTTAAGATTTTTATAATTTTTATTTTTCAGACTAGTTGAACAATTCCAAGGAATATAGAAGTGAATTAATTAATTCTTCTGCCATGTTTTTCTTCTTTGGACTGAATGTAATACACCATTTGGAAGATAACCTTCTAGATGACTAAGATGAGTCAATATTTCTAACAGATATATTATGGGCTTGATGTCAGATTTACATTTGTCACAAAGAGAAAGATTGATTCTTCAACCTTCATTGAGAACAGAGGAATTGTGTGCACCTTGTGCAGATAAAACGTTGAATCTCCAATTTGGATGATAAGGTCATTTGCAACTTTTGTCTGGACAGTCCTGCCAGGAATAGATGGGATTCATTGCCATAAAAAAAAAATCTTGTGTATGTAACTATCACTACAAGTACATCATCAACATTCCATATAAATGTATGCATAGGGAAGATAATGTCTTCAAAGAGAGGTGGGTTTTGGTGGGGCTCTTTACAAGTCCTGGTTCCTTTTTTCTAGAACTTGGGCAGCCAAGCTAACATTTGTTGGGAAAATGACACATCCCACAAATGGAATTTGTGAAAAAATGTTTAATCTTATCGCTCACAACAAACCTTAAAGACGACCAGGTAAAAGATTATCAACAATTAAGCCACAAAGTGTTTGTATCAGTAATTCTTAAACATGATAAATGAAGTTTCTGCCAGTACACCTAGACACAATTGTGAAGTTATCGTTAACAGCTTCTTTCATCATCAGGTAGTCGAAATTCTAGCATATGAAACAACCACTATATAACTATGAAAATTCCACAATCCATCATGAAATGCTCAATAACTTTTTGAGACCACCTTTCAATGTATGTGCCCTACTTCAGAGAACCCAAGAATCATCTCTCACGTGCTCAAATAGTTAATCAATTATCATATATCTCTGTTACCATAGCTAAGGACAGGTAAATGTCTCACAGTGTCAACCCCGAAACAGATTAGCATGCACCATCTTATATTTAATATTTAACAGAAAAGTAACATCCATATGATCTCAACCTAATTCAAATAAAAATTTAGAAAAAGTTTACCAACACAAACACTTCCATCATATTAATCTTTTATACTGTGATATCTCTTTGCTTGACATTGAATTCCATGAATAAACACTACAATTACATGCTCTTTTTGTTAGAAAAATGCAAACCATGACTGAGTTGAACAATTACATGGGCTAATGATCATGACATTAGTTATTGAAAATATAATCCCCTTAGTAGGCCTATTGATTTTTTTGCAAAATTTAAGCCTGGAGACATCAAGAACACAGGTAATTTTTCAACCAAATTGAATTTCCTAATGTGCGTGTTTGGAATTGTATGATTAAAGGTAGTAACAAAAGCCAAATTGAAGTGCCTAGAGAGTACATTTGGAACTGTATATTAAAAGTCACTCTAACAATACCAATCCTGATGAGGAATGGGGTTACTCATCAGACCTTTTCACATTCCCTTTTGTGCGCAAATCATGTTCAGTATGTGCTGACCCAACAATTGAGAACTATGGTTGTGGGACTGATTTTTTGATTCAAGCAAACCACTATGTGCTCTTTTAAATGGTACTAAGATTCATGAAAAAATGAATCCAGCTTATTAAGTGAGAAGCAGCATAATAGAGTTGGAATCTCAGCCTAGCAGAGTTTAAGTTCTTTCTAATATATATAGGGATGTTAGCTCATAATTATATCATAATTAATTTTGTAACAAAATTATTCTTGTTAAAATATTTTCAGAATTTATCATTAACCATATTCAGTAGATAGCTTTATGCTTTTGATTTGTTCGATGTCTTAAAGTTTGGAAAATATCAATAATGACCATTTTTTACTAGTATGTTCAGTGAAGGTTTATATATTTTTTAGCCTTGATATCAGTCCTTTGACAAGCAATTTGACCATCTTCTTGGCAAACCTGGTGGATTGCCAAGAAGATTCTTTGTCCCAAACAAGTGAAGCTTAGAAATTACTTGTGGTATAGAAGTTAAAGAAAACACAGAGGACCATACTCCTTTGCAGCTGAACTTAGATTTCAATATAAACTTTGGGGTGTAATCCCTATCCATTTGAGGTGTAATCAGATAGGGATTACACCCCAAATCTGATTACTTGCATTTAATAATTAACAACTCTATCAAAAACAAATTGATTTACATAGAATAAAAATTCATCCAAATGGATGCTTAATTTTACTGAAAACACAGATTCCAGGCAGTTAAAAAAAATCATGGGTTCTTGTATATGTTTGTCCTTTGACAGGCATTTGACTTCGATGATAATACACACAAAGAAAACATGTTTTGGGTAATAACTTGAATAATATTCCTTTGAACAAATTATCATTTTAAAACCATTTTTTCATCATGTAAATTGTTTAAAGCTTCTTGTAGCCCTGAATCCAAAGTTTAATTTGCTGAAACTGAAAACTTTATTTTGAAAATACTGTCGATAAACGTAAAAATTAGTTGAAATAGTATAGTAGTACCTGTGAATAGTACCAAAAAATATAGTGGGACACATGAATAGTAGCAAAAATAAGCTGAATAATAAAATAAGTTGGCAAAATTAATCATGCCAAAAAGACACTAAATGTGACAACATGTAAACTGTATTGGGAGCTTCGGAACAACAATTACAATAAGTTTTGTCTCAAAAGGAAAAAGAGAGAAAAGAAAAAAATCCCAAAAATAGACTCATTGGCGAGCACATCAACAAGGAAGAACCAAGGCTTGATTCTGTTGGAGAGTAAAAAATCATCATGTTTAAAAATATTTGAGATCAAACTACATTGAACCTCTGAGATGAAAGTAGCATGTCTAACAATTGTAGACATGCAATACTGGCAACATGAATGACACCAAAACAACTTATCCCTATAATGTTGAAGTGGGTGTCAACTTTTATTGGGTAATTCAACACAAGATTCATCAAGAAATAAGCTACCCTTCACACAATTGTCGAAAGCACCCGTCACAATTTTCGTTGTTCTAAACAAAATAAGGTTTAATGTAGTACTAGTAACATATTAAGTGCAACCAGAGCAATGTTAAAGCAGAAGGAGCAATTTCTCGTCAAACACCAAGTGAGCAAGACCCAATCCAATCCCCCATATACAAAATGACAGACAATATAGCATTTCCAACATCACAACCGAATACATAATTTTTTAGTTAAGAAAATAGAAGAACAACAAGCCAAGGCAAACGGAAATCAGCTTCACCAGGTATGCAATAGGCGTCTCTCGCTCATAGTACTATGAAGGTGTCATCTGGGTCTTACACTTGTCGTAGTACTATGAAGAGAATAATTAAATACTTAAAATAAATTATCTAAAATATAAAAAATACATAATTTTAAAAAGAAAAGAAAATATATATATATATATATATATTTTTTTTTTTTTGGAATAGTGGGCAGTTTTGTACCTTTTTGTCTTCAGTAAACTTGGAATCTTTGATCCTTGATGGACTAGCCCAATACAAAACTCTCTTTGGCATATTTTCCATCTTTTGGGAGAAGTATGGCCTTAAAAATAGGAGGGCTCAAACTGTCAATGTGGTCTTAAAGAAAGTGCACCTTAAGATGATTAAAAAAAAAAAAGTTGATTCCAAGCTAAAAAATAGGAGGGCTCAAACTGTCAATGGTGGTGTTCCTATTTAAATGTTGATTCCAAGCTAAAGTAATGCAGCAAGAGAGGTGTTATTGATGATGTGGGCTTGAAAATAATTATGAACAGATGATTGAATCTTATTGAATTTAGATTTATCAGTCTTGATACTTGTGAGATTCATTACCTGGTTAATTTTGATGCTTCTGATATGCTAATTTTTATGAAAATTCCAAGCTAAAGTAATGTCTACTAACTGAAGTATGTACTGAATTTTGCATCATACTGATATGGGTTCTTCCTTTGTTTCCAGTTTTCAGGTCAAGAAAAAGCAATTTTTCAAGAATTTTACCACAATATTGTTGTTTGGGGTAGTTGGTACTGTAATTTCATTTTGCCTTATATCATTAGGTAAGATCCACAATCCCTCATCCACTTCTACCATTTGCTTGTTTCAAGCTTGGTACTGGTATTTTCTGAAAATAATACAGTGATAATTACCTTATCTAATAGAACTAATGCACTCATTCCTATGGGTCTTACATTTCACCCAAACAAAGTCTAACTATTCCATTTGTGTTGTCTATACCAGGGGCCTATTTTTTATTTAAAAGAATTGGTGTGACAAGCCTTGATATTCAAGATTACCTAGGTGACTAATAACTATTGTTGAATCATTTTGTTCATACAGTCATTGATAGTCATCCTTTAATACTGATCATTTGTGCATCCTTTTTGTGCAGCTGTTGGTGCCATACTGTCAGCAACTGATTCAGTTTGCATTCTGCAGGTACATGATTTTCATCCTTACATGAATGTTATACATGGAAATTGACATGCTCCATTAATGCATGGTATTTTTCTCATGTTAAAGGTTCTCAGTCAAGATGAAACGCCCTTACTTTACAGTATTGTATTCGGTGAGGGAGTGGTGAATGATACCACCTCTATTGTGCTTTTCAATGCAGTCCAATCACTTGATGTCAGCAACATTGATCTGCTTACAGCATTAAAATTGTTGGGGACCCTTCTTTACTTCTTCTTCACCAGTACTGCTCTTGGTATAGCAGTAAGTTGTTTTAGTGGTTGTTTTTCTTCTTCTTATTATTATTGTTTCTTTTCTTTCCTCCTTTTTATTGGGCATCTCTCTTCAAATTCTGTTGTTTTAGATCCTGTATGTAAAGTACACAGTAAACAAGAAAACATGACAATCTTTTTGACATAATTATGTTGTACTGGATTGTAAAGCATCAAGTTCAAAGGCATGCTACTTAGTGAATATTTCTATGAGCATATGTTGGACTTTCTATTTTCGTTTCACATAAAAGTTGTTTTTCAAAAAAATTAATATTGGCTTGCTAACTTTTTGTGCACTTTTTGTGGGGAATTTGGTAGACATCATTGTCTAACTTCCTACATGGTAACTTTCATGCAGGTCTTATAAGTGCGTATGTCATAAAGACACTTTACTTTGGAAGGTAAAATAAAATTCACTTTGTTTTTAGCCTAAAGTTGTTTTTTCTATGTATCTGTTGCATTCACTTTTAGTACTGTTCAAATTTCTGTATTCTTAAAATTTGTCAATTTGATGTCTTTTAGATGGTTCATTGGTAATAATGTTGATGGATCTATACCCTTCTATAATCATACATGCTTATACCCCTCACATACAGTTGTTGAATTTATAGCAATATGTTCAGAGTCCGATGCAATTGCATCACTTTGAAGTATGTATGTCATTCATGATCGGTGCAATTAACATTAATCTATATCCTAGGAAATTATTTGCACCTCTATCCTTGCATACTTCTGGCGCTTATATATACATTTACTTGAATCCAAGTTTGTAATTACATTCATCTACTGAAGACTATATGATTGCGCACATTTGTAAGGTATTAAGAGTTTGGAACTAAACAAAAGAAGAGAGCTAAATGGGAAAAGAACAGATGGAATTCAAGTGAGAGAAAATTAGTGAAGCTGATACAAGGAATAGATGAAGAGGGGAATACGTGGCTTGAGTCAGTGGTAAATGAGAGCATGGAAAAAGATTTAGCAGTATCCATGTCTCAAAATTGAGATAAATGTGAAAGAATCCCATAACCAACACAATCTTGAAATCACCTAGTTGCAATTGTGGAAGGACATCTTACTAGTCAATGAGTCTTGCATATCTAAATGATTAATTGTGACTTATATGTAAGTCTCGTTATATAACTTGACATTGTCATTTTCTACAACAGGCACTCCACAGACCATGAAGTTGCACTCATGATGTATATGGCTTATTTGGCATACATGTTGGCTGAGGTACCACCGACAAATTTTTATATAATTTTAATTATTTATTTTTCTTGTGTTTCTCTGAGTTTTAATTTTTTTTTTTTTATCACTTTTATTTCGTTTGGAAAAATCATGATGTCTTCAACCTCCAGAAAGTATATCCAAAAGTATTAGAATTCATATAAAGTAAATTTCTATAGTATATGTCAAATTGAAATATCAAAGGTTTATAGCAAGGAATGGAACAGAAAAAGGAATCTGAAGATGAATGCCTTACATTTCATCATTCTATCTCCTTTGGGCGCGCCTCTTCAGTAAATTACTTATATCTTGTAATACATGTACATTAGTTTAAGCAGGCATTTTGGACTTCCATTGGAATAGATTGCACCATACTTGTTTAATGTTTGCGTCATCTGTAGTTCAAAAACAATATGACTAAAAACATTTTTCTACAAATACAAACAGAAGAATTTAGGGAAATGACATCAGTAGCTTAAACTAATTTTCCAAACAAATGACACCATTTGACTGATACAAGATATGTGATGAATATGAAAATATCACCCTGTCATTTATTTCATAAAAATTAATAAATTCTCATTTTTCCTGCAGCTTTTAAATCTAAAGTGGGATTTTGACAATATTCTACTGTGGCATTGTCATGTCTCACTACACATGGCATAAACGGAAAGCTCACAAGTTACAACCAAGTAAGAACATATCCTTTCCCTCTTAATGGTGATAATATTGAACAGCCCCAATCTGAATTAAACTCATTAATTTGTGTATATGAAGTATCATAATTCCAACAACAAGGGTGACCTCCTATTGAACTTCCTCTAAAATTTATTGATATTTCTTGCTGTTGTAGTGGAGAGACTGTAATTTTCACAAATCCGTGGCAGCATACAAGTACCATGGTTAATTTTTTTTTAAACTGCCAGTATTATGGGGCATTAACCGCCCCTCCAAAAAAAAGGAGATGGACAGCAAATTTGTTCAAATTGTTGTCAAGTCAAATTGTAGTATTAGTAAAATCTAAGAATTTACTCAATAGGCCCTTTAGGAACTTAGAAAGGGTGTCTTAATTAATAAATGCTTGTAAAACTCTTAGCAGCTAAATTAGACAGTAAGGCCAACCAAATTAAGTCACATACAGAGCAGAAAGATAATGGATAATTATATATTTAAAGGCAAAAAAGTATTTGACAGGAAAAGAGGGCAGTTAGTAACTTTAGATTGAAATGCTGGCAAGAAAGGGATGCAGAAGTCATGATTTTTTCTTTCACAATTAAGGTTCTCTCAAGCTGGATCCTCAATCAACATTCTTATGTGAAAAAATATCTCTCAGTTAGCAATAACCATTGGTAAATTTCATTTGAAAAGGTGTCAGGATTCAAATGTTTACCTATTTACTTTGTTCTCTTTATCTTTTTACTTCAAATCTCCAATTTACTTTAACTTTGTTTCTATCCTCTCTTTTGCGGCTCTATTATATAAATTCTTATCAGTCTGCAATTTACATGTTTTAATAGAAGTAAGGGACTCTGATCTTTGTGCATTACTAGACAAGACAAGTGTTAACATTTTAAGTATACAAATGAAGATTAAGCTCCAATGACCAATTCTAATCTTCAAAATGGTTTGATGATCTTAGGCATGCATTTGCAACAACATCATTCATTGCAGAGACTTTTATATTCCTATATGTTGGCATGGATGCCTTAGACATTAATAAATGGAAAAGTAGCAAAGCAAGGTAATTTTACTAATTTCCTATTTCACATTTCAGAGCTCATTGTTAACTGATAGCTTGTATATGGGTCCGTTTGAATACCGCTTATTTTGCTGAAAACTAAAAACTAAAAACTGAAAATAATAAAAAAATAATAAAAAAGTTACTGTTCATACTACGGTTACTGTTCGTTAGCCTAAATGCACTGTTCATGTCTCATGAACAATGCAATAGGCACTGGTTTAAAAAAAAAAAAAAAAAAAAAAAAAAAAAAAAAACGTAGACGTGGGAAGCGCGTCACATTGTTTCAGATAATATGAAACAGCAATTACCAAATTCAAATACTAAATCTCATGTCATGCATGTTGCTATAAAAATGGTCACAATAAATGCATCGTAACTTGTAACTATTGTAACTATCATCTCGAAAATGGTTTTTTTTTTTTTTTAAATGGAGAAGAGAACAAAGAAAAGGTCATGTGTAGTGCACAAGGCTTCTGCTTCTAAGGGGTCTAGGCTAGGTTGTATTGACCATGCTCTCTAAGATCCTAGATAGAAATTCATTGCCTCAAGCCCTCAACTGAACAAAAAATGACAGTTAGGCAAATACTATATATAATAGTGCAACACATAAGAATATTCTATTTTTATTTTCATTTTGTTCTCACCAAAGTAAAATCACAATTACCACATTCAAAAGAAAAGTGATATATTTCATTCTCCATTTTCTTTTCCTATGGATTTGATGCCATTTAATTGGTTTCATGCTATTTGTTTCAACCCAGGAACTTCCATTGCTGTGAGTTCAACATTATTTGCATTAGTGTTGGTTGGAAGAGCAGCATTTGTCTTCCCTATCGCCAATATTACAAATTGCATGGAAATGGGTGATAATTTCAGATATCTTCAGCACTTAGCTATTGCCATTGATTCTAGCTCAAGCTTTGCTAACTATCTGAAATCTCAGTTTATAATATGGTGGGCAGGCCTTATGAGAGGTGCAGAAACTATCGCCTTGCCTTATAATCAGGTAAGTAGAATATCTCATGTCAATAACAATTGAATATGCTGATTCTTGAACAGTTATTAACTTCTGCAATCTACAATTGAAGTTTGCAAATTCTGACAAGACATTAATGCAAGATAGTGCACTAATGATCGCTTCACTTATAATTGTTGTTTTGTTTAGTACCGTGGTATGTTGATTAGCTTCTTCATCTTCAATTTTCACTGCTTTAAGGTCCATTATAGTTAGAATGATGTTATTGCACTATGGATGCAACCCATGAGCCCTTCCTCTCATGTAGTAGGAACTCAAAAAATGACGTCATTAAAAATTGCATGATATTAAAATAATTGGTTGGGTATAAAGACTCTAGTGAAAAAAGAAAAAAAGGGAAAAATCTTTGAAAGGTCAGCTTTAGTCAAACATATCAATACTTCTTCTCATGAATACTATTTTCACACTCTTTTTTTTTTTATGCTTCATATTTTAGTCCATACAAATCCTTTGACTTCTAACTTTTTCATAATGATGTACAGCTTCTAGTTTATTTCTGGCCTAAATATAGAAGTAGATAATCATCAATAAGACTCACCAGCTTTTAGTTTTCAATACAAGTGTACATCATGAAAATCTTGAACATCATGATGTGATCTTATTTTCTTTGTTCTCCAAACAGGTTTTTGGTTCCATAACAAAGCCGCTTATCGAAGCATTACCGTTACAGAATGCAAAACCAGCACATTTAGATGCAACTGACTTACCAAGTCTAGATGACTTACAAATATTATTCCTTGAAAGTGGTGATCCAAGCGATCAAGGTGGTAGCAATGAACCTGCCCGCTGGAAGGATAGCTTAAGCTTGCTAATAAGTAACCCCACTTCAACTATTCACTATTTTTGGAGAAATTTTGATGACAAGTTCATGAGACCAGCATTTGGTGGACGGGGTTTTGTCCCATTAGTTCCTAGTTCTCCAACTGGTGCAGCAGATCCTCAAACTTCTTAATACTATTTTTTGGTGCAATAAACTTGTAATGGAGTTGCAAGATTTTTTTTTTTCTTTTTTACTTTTTTTAATAATGCAAAAAAGGTAAGCACTCACAGAATTAATTGTACCATAGCAAGTAAATTATTATAGACTTCAGTGACAACAGTTGGAGTATATCAGTATATCTATATGTTGATTTTTATTTGTCAGCATTATAAGCATGAATGTGTGTTTTTAAATTCTAGTGAGTCAAGCAATGGAAATTTAGTTTTTTTTTTTTTTTGAAAGTTTATTACTTATCCACTTTGAAATGACATTGCAGTTGTTACAAAAATTCCTTAATCGAACCTAGTTATTCATCCAAAAAAATACAAATGGAACCATTGCCATAAAGCAAGACCTAAGCAATAAAAGTTCAATATAAGCTCAAGTAACCCTAAGGGGCTGACTTGGTGGTGCCTAAGGCCCTATGATATTCATGAAATTATGGCTTTGAAACCTCTAGCCAACATCTTGAGGGCAACTCCATGGGTTCTGCCTCGTAATAAGTTGGTGTTTGTGCAATAAGGGAATTACACACACTCAAGGGAATAGATTAGGTGCTCGCTGAGCTCTAGAAACCATATTTCTTACTCTTAACTTCTTTTAATACAGATTTGAAAATCTGGTTTTAAGCAAAATATGGCACTTGTTTTGAAGACAAAATAATTCTTTGGATAAGTTCAATAAGTACCACAAAATTGTGCTGACTAATCACAAATGTACAATTTGGCAGTAAATGCCAAACTGTACATTTGTGTTGAAAACTAAAACTAAAGGACTCATCAAATAAGGAAACTCTTCTCTTGCTTCTTCCAAATCATAACAAGCTGGTTGCTCCATCAGTGTTGCATTAGGATAAAAAGATCTTTCCTTTCTCAGGCTCTAATCAATAAAAGGTGTTGGTTTGGACTAAAATGACTATTCCTTTGACAAATTTAGAGGATACATTTCATTAGTGTCAACATCATAAATTGACATTTCTAAAGAAATCCCTGCCTCTAGAGAGCTCTATGACTATCCTTATTCATCTTACCTAAAATGTGTACTTCAAACTCCTTGAAAGTGAAATCTTGAGGCTATCCCATAAACATGATTTGTTGTAAGTATAGTCCTAAATAGCCAAGAGTTACTACCTTCTGACGAGCCACTAAAACTTCCTTACCATTGGTGCTAGCACTATCTTCTCCTATGCCACTTCCAAGTTCCAACCCTCAACATTTTCTTCATCGTGGAAATGAAATAGAATTGAAGCAGAAGAAAAGAAAGGGTGTGGAAGCAATTGAAAAAAAATTTCTTTTTCAATGCAATGCATTTCTCTTATCTATGCTTTTTCATTTTTCTTAAGATGGTTCAAGTCCTATGCGGCAAGTCTATCTTGCTAATAGTGCACATGAAACTGGCTGAGCTCATATATGAGCGCTAATATAATGATCAAGTTTGGTTAAAAACTATGAAGCATTGTCTAATGCAGAAAATAATACCAAAATTCTGGTCAATATTTTAGGATGCTTCTAATATACTCTCCAACAAGAAACAAGGTTGTCTCAAATGGGTGACCATAACTATATCGGCCGTGGTAGTGAAAAGTTTCTCTTTTACACTGAAAAATATTAAGAAGATACAAATATACAGTTTCAAATTCCTAAAAACATAATAAGGCACGCTTCAATTTCAAGATAGCAAGTTCAGAGATCCAACCAGAATTTTTTCTTACAAAGCAGAGTTTTCCCTTCTAATTGATCCATATCTTCACTTGTCTTTGCAGCTTTAGCTTACGCATTTGTAATTCATTGAGTTGCACCTTCATTGTGTCAACTACTTGCAGTATCTCTCTTTCTGCAAAATCATCCTTCCATTTTTGAAACCTTTAGATACTCTAATAATTGTCTGAGTCTTTGTTCTTTAGTAATTTGATCCAAAAGCTATCATTGACCTTGTCACGTTTACTTGCTCTAAGAGGATGAAACGTGTTGCGAATTTCAAGGGCAGCCGGTAGTTCCTCATCATATTCTCTTATGTTTCTCTTGATAATCTATGGTATTCCAGTGCTATTACATCCACTTACTCTTTCTTCTTTTATCAACCTAGGATGTACCTGCATAAATGGTCTCAAAAGAATGGTCAATTGGAACTTAAATTTAAGTGCTTCTGTGACTGATTAAGCTGTGAGTCTACCAGTTTTTGAAGTCCATGAATAAAATGCTATATAATTCAACAACACTGGTTGTCCAGGGTTAAGATTTGAAATTTAAGAGATTTTATAGCCCATTGAAGATTGAAATATCCAATAAAAGACCCAAAAGAAAAATTATACTTCTTCCTTTAAATAAAGTAAATCTCTATTCTATGATTGTAGGTCTTAGAAACTCAATTTCCAAATAATTTAATCGTCACTAAGAATGAAAAAATTTCCGTACCATGGGATACATGTCAATGGTTCAATAGAGGTTGTCATCACATTACCGAGCATCTTTTGGCAATGTTTCTGCAAGTGACTGAAAACTTTTGCACTAAGTTCTCATCCCTTGCAGCCAGGGTAAGATAACAATCTCTCAATCTTCCAACGGAAAATATTTTTGTTTCAGGTTTGCTTGAAACAAAAGTAGCATAAGATTCTACCACGCTAATAACAATGCCCTCATCATAATTATTATTATTGTCTTCATAATTCTTTACCAAGAGATCTAGAACATGACACTGCACCAACACTGAAGCAATTCTTCTAACATATATAATTCAGAAATTATTTTTATGGTTAAACCAACCTTGAGAAGGTGTAGCAGAGAACTGCAGGAAACTGAATTTTCTCCAAAAGGAGCACATTAATTAAGCATTCAGTTGTAACTCTCTGTAAGTGATGGTTTAGATGTTTGGGAGCCAAATTTTGAAATCCAAAAGTATTTTGGGAAAGCCATTTTGTAGTCCAATGGACCATGCATGATCCTGCAAGCTTTGATCTCATCCCTTTTACTTTTGATAGTTTGAATCTCTATGAAAAAATTATCTACTTGAAGGAGTGAAAAATCTTCAAACCACCAATTATCACATCTTTTTGTTTTGTTTTGTTTTTTAAGTTTTGAGTTCTCAACATTATTTACAAGAACATACAATTAAGCACTGTACATTGTCATTTCCAAAATAAGTAAGTGCCATTGGATGGGTGAAGGCCTTCCAAGCAATGGCTTTTGACAATCTTTTCACAAGTTGTAACTTTTTGGTTGCAACTTTTTGGCACAAGCAGAATTGGCTTCAAGATTAAGAAGCTTGTAAGTATAAAAATTTCCCTCCCACAATGAAAGTATTAAGAAGCTTATTAAAGCATCTGTTTTGGATATTAGATTTCCTTTTCCAAGATTGTCACTCTTTTTTCTAAAGAATGAGCAGAAAATATAATGGAGCAACATTGGCTGCTGTTAACCATCCATCCATAACAAAATTTAACAACTAATTCAAAATATTTTGATCCACCTGGAGGATTGTTTGGTTGGATAATGGGGCTAGTGTCTCTGTGGCCAATACTTTGGAATACCAGTCTATTCACTTCTTGTAACCATATGAAGCTGACATAACAAAAAATTATTTAGTTAAAATTTAACGAATTTGAACTTGTTATCATGAATGTTTATAAAGATATTATTTTCAGTATATTAGTAAAATATTAAGCAGATTGAATATCTTGAATATTAAATTGATAATAACTCATAGCTGACTCCATTTTAATTGGGATTAAGGCTTAGTTGAGTTGAGTTAAAATATTAAGGAAGGGTAATCAAGATGTAAGAATTAAGGTTTTTAAAAATTTCATTATTTAGACTAACTGAAAAATTTCAAGGATTTTGGGATACAACAACATAGTATGGTTTCAAATCCAACAAGAAAGGAGAATGAATTCATTTGACTGCTATGTTTATCTTCTTTGGATTGAATATAGGACACCATATGGAAGCAAATTACCTGGATGAGTCAATATTTTTAATGAAGATTCTAAGGGTTTGATGTCAGCTTTACATTTGTCAGACACAGAAAGATTGATTCATCTTTTATTAAGAACAGAGTAATTGACTGCACCTTGTGCAAATAAAAGCTTGAATAGCCAACTTTTATGATAAGATTGCTTGCAACTTTTGTCTAGACAACCCTGCAAAGAATAAGTGGGAGTTGTTTCCATAAAAAGATCATATGTATGTAATATTACATGTAAATCATCAACATTCCTTATAAATGTATGCATAGAAAGGAGGGTGTCTTGAAAGAGAGAGGTGGGGGGGGCAGTGGGGGTGTTATTTTCCTCCAACAAAGGACCATAATAGATATCATGCCCTGAGACTAAAATGGTCCACATAATAGTCCACATACCTTTTTCTAAAATAAGGAAAAAAAAGGTCCCAATATCTAGCATCTTATAGTTCGTGTGCTTGGTTACAAAGTTTGAGTAACAGGGGAAATTATTTTCATTTTTTAGAAATTCAAGGTAATGTGATCTCTGTTTTAATTTTAACTGAACGTCTAAAGGTTGGGAGTGAAAAACAGTTGTACAACAAAGTGTGCAAATAGCATTCTTGTGCTAACATAAGCCAATAGCATAAAAGTAATCACTAATAATGTAAATATATACCCACTTTGTTCAGCTTGTCATCTGTACAAGATACCAAACCAATCAACGCTAACAAGCTTAGTAACTTCATTTTTTTATGTCCAATAACCATTTAAACTAGAAAAGGAATATACCTCTAATCAAGCTCAGGATCTTCATCTTCAAAATGATTCACCATTTTCAAGCCTTCTTTGTTACTATTACAAACTTGAGTTGAAGCTTCATTCTTAAGTTCTCTCTATAATTTTTGATCTCCGGCTGAGTCTTCGTTTTTAGCTATCATTATTATTTACAAAGCCTTTGCAAGATTGATTTTGGCATTCTGGGCAATCCACAAGGCAACCACCATCAAAGAGGAAATCAAGTGAAAAAAAATAATGCAAATGATTAAAAACTAAGAGGAAAACCAACTTTCTCTTTTTGGTCGTTTGGCTCTGTTTTTCTGGATCTTATCTTCTCTATGACTGCATGGTTGCACTTCATTTAAGACGTTTCCCCCATAGTTGGAAGGGAACAAACTTGATATTTTTGGTAAACATCTAAGAAAAATATATAGTAAACGTCTAAGAAATTTCAAGTACCTTCAGAGAATTTGTAATTTACCCAAAATAAAAAATGTTTCATTCTTAAAGTTATAAGTTTTATTTGCTTCTATATTATGTAATTGATGCAAATTAAAACTTGAGTTCACTAAGACCTTTTGTCAAACATGAAACACACATGCGCAGCCCCAAAAAGGTCACATCATTGACAACCAACACCCAAACACACATGCAAAGCCACAACCAGCCCAAATTTTGTTCAAAACACCCAAACGCACCTACCACATATGTAGATCAGCTGCAAACTATCACAAATCCACCAAGAAAACAAAAAAGAATTAAAATAAAGTTAGCCAAACCATCACCAGAAAAAAGCCCAGCTCAGGGTTGTTACTTGCACCACCATTGGTAGGAACAATGAAGAATTTAGTAAGCTGATGGTAGAATTAAAATCCTACTTTAACAAAAGTGACAACACATTAATATGACTGCTACGACAGTACATTCTCTTGTAGTTTCAATCCATCTACAATTTATCAGTGTCTTATAGTTCTAATTATTTATTTATTACAAGTTTGTTTCTTTCTTTAAAAATATAGTAAATCTCTGCACATGCACATATCTCTGTTTGACATTCGAAATTCTAGATAATAATACAAAATGGATAACTCATTAATAAATTCTAAAGCCTTCTATGAGTATGCAAAGCTTTCCTTGAAATATCCAAGCTATATAGCATCCAAACTTGAAGGATTGTGCCAAATAGAAATATGTAAGTAGTCAAATATAGCTCTTGTTCTCTATTATTCTTGTGCTAATCAGCCATGTTAATAAGATCCAGGATAGCATTTTCTATTCCCTCTACAAAGCATTTCACTTCAAGTGCTACTGATCATATTTTATCCCCTGCTTCTTCCATTGTTCATCTAACCCCTCTATCTTAGACCTTTCCATCAAAGACAAGCCCTCAATCTCATTAGTGCTAACATCCTAAGCCAGATGATGGATAGTGTATGACTTATTATTGTTATCAACATAGATTTGACTTGAAAAAACAGAATTGCTAACTGAAGCACTCTCTGATTTTAGCCTTGATTGTTGTGATAAAATAGGGTTATAAAATGAATCCATGAGCAGCACTTCTATTTCAATTTTAATCCAGGGGAAGCAAATGACTGAATTGATTAATAAATATGACAACACAAAAAAGCATTTCTCAAAAGGGGGAAAAAAATAAAATGAAAATTCGCTCTATACTACACAAATAGATAGCCATAATAACACACTAGATTCAACAACAAAGAAGTACAGCTCAACACAAAAGGAAAATATACAAATAAAAATAACATTGGTCTTTCTATAAACAATTATCATGAATGCTGAAAATTACATTGGGCACACTGATATAGATCGTTTATCTCAGTTGTCTTTACAATCAAATTAATGTGTAGCATCTCCAAACATGTGGCTATTATATGTTATTTTCTATTTGGGTGATCTCCAATAATACATTTGGAATGAGCAGGATAACTGCAATCTTCACAATAGTAAAACCATTGTTTGGGATCTCGTTCTTCTTCACAGATGTCACAGTAATACTCACCGGAGTCATCTTCGGGAGCATAGCATAGAGTGAAGGGATGCTCATGTTGGTTGTACCATGCGATTTGTGGAAGTGTAGCACATTTAAAGTCTAGAACAAATTCACAAGTGGTACAACGGAATACTCGGTATCGTTCAAATCCACAAATACTACACTTTTGTCTATTGTTTGTGATGGAGAGGTAAAGACTATGCTCATGACAGGCATGAGTAAGGGTGTTTGAGGTTGAACTACATTGAACATCGAGAGTAAAGTTGCATCTGTCACAAGAGTAGACTGAGCCATTGCAAATCTGGACGCAGGCATCACATACAAAAGGTTTTGCATAATTGAGGGTGAGTGGGTGCTGATGAAGTGGGTGTCGTTTTATTTTGGGCAATTTAGTACAAGATATATGAAGAAAGAAGCTACAATCGACACAACTGTAAAAAGATGGAGTGAGAATAGCTCGTACGCACCCGTCACAAATTTTGTTATTTGGAACCTCATCAGTAAGCTTTAAGTGATGCTCATGGCTGAAGTGTTTGATTTCTGTGGCAATTTGAGTTCCGTCCTCCCCCACAGTGGTTTTTATGACTTTGCAAATTTCTGAGTCAACGGATTGATCGAGCTTTGAATCTACATTTTCCAGCACAGGTTTTGACTCGGCGGACTCCTCCTCTTTAAGTTCCAGCAAATTTATGTCCTCCATGTTTCCATAGCTAGTAGCACAATGGAGGTGGGCAGCGAAATGGCATGTGGAGCAATAGTAAAGGCCATAGTTTGTGTCCAGTTTTAGAAAACAGAGTTGACATAATTGGGAGTTGGATTGATGGAGTTGAAGAGAATGGATGAGGTTGAGGGGGTGATTGTGCCGTACGACTTTGAGTTTGCGCGGGAAACGAGCACATTGCCTATGAATCCCGAAACCACATGGGGCACACACATAGGGCATACCTTTGTCTTCTTTGGTACAAAGGTCGCAAGTGAAAGTCATCCACTTCCAATAGGGGGTCAATGGGTGGGGGTGGACTTCAGGTGCTTCGGTGGTGGGCGCTAAAGAACCACATTTGATGTGAAGCTTAAAGTTGCATCGGTAACAAAAATAACAGTATTCCCCACGATTTTCTTTGCAGACATCGCAATTGCTAAACTCTTTGTTGACTTCAGAATTAGCTTCGTCAAAGAGAAGAAGAGGATGTAATGGGTGCAAGGGATGGTGCAGCAACCCAAGGGGTAGTTCCGCACATGATTTATGATGCCAGTAACCGCATTCTTTACAACTGTAGCTAGGACCCAATATTGGTTCCCTGCACCCATAACACTCTTTGCCGTAAATTCTGTCTTCATTGAAGACCAACGGATGCTGCGGATGGATAAAATGTTGAAGCTGCTTCATCTCCTAATGACATACACAGACACGGTAAAACAAACGGAGAGGGAGAGAAGTGCACGTTAGATATTTGATTGATTTAAGTGTGGGAGCATTTGTTTTGCTCTCTCGTGTTTTTGTAAATAGCAACAGATGTAAACATAAAGGGTGATAATGTTAGCATTAGGGGCTGGGTCGGCATTTGGGCTTGGTGTTGAAGCTTCCAATCTGGATAACCCATAACACATGATGGTGGGCTTGGTTTTGCTTAAGTTTATTTTTGGGGTTTCGGGAATACTATGTGCATGTCTTGTTTTGTGGGCTTGTTAGTAACACCGGATTGTGGGCTTCTTGTTTTGGGCTTTCATGAATTAAATCAATTGCTGTGTCAAAACATTTTTTTTATTTAATTCTTGTTGTAGGCTAATATTTTGTTATTATACATTAAATTTTTATACTATATATTACCTTCCTCCCTAAAACATAATTCACATCTTCTCTTACTATTATCACCTAAATTATATTAATATTTATTTAATTCTAGTTGTCATATAAAAATATATTATTGCTTATTTTTGTAATGTAAAAAATGGAAGGCAATGTTAGAGAGTTAAAATTATTTAGATATATATAAGTTTGTTTTTTAATAATTTAAAAAAAAAAAACTTGTATTTTCAAGTAAGGATATGGTTATATTTGAACAAAGTGTAGGTTTTTTAGCAAAATATTATTTTGGAAAAAAGTTATCAAGTAATATAATTTTGTAAAAGCTACCTAATTTATACAAATGATTCACATTTTCTCTCACAATTAATTATACCTAAATTATCATATTATTTAATTTATTTATCATAACGATGTATTTTCATTTTTAAAATTTTTAAATTAATATGCTTATGCTTACCAAATATTAAGCTAATTTATCATGCTTACCAAATATTAAGCTAATTTATCATGCATAAGGAGTGAACGTCACACCTTATGCTTACCAAATATTAAGCTAATTTATCATGCTTTTCAAATATCAATGTCATTAGCCATAAAAACTAAAAAGGCTCACTAATTTATGATGAGCTTAATTTTTTTTTTTTTTGTATTCCTAAATATACTAAAAAAATAAACTTATAGACTTAATCGTATATGGCATCCAATTGTTGTGAAATTTTGCATGTGATTAACCTATAATAGACATTTAATAAAATTATGGAGTCCACATAATAGTGATTATAAAAAGTAGACATAATGTACCTTTTATCAAGGTTATATTAGATGTTTCATGAACCAAACCCATTAGCAATAAATATCATTAAATCAAGTGAAAATTTAGACATAAATAAACCCAAAATTCATTGCATTTTTAACATTTATCAGAAAAATTAAGAAGTAAAGCAACCTACTTTTTATGAATAGTTATAAATAAATAAAACCATAGACGTACAACAAAATTTGGAGAAATAACCATCAATATTTACAAGAATAAGAATAAAATTTTGGGTTTAAAACACCCTTAGGGAAGCTTCCAAGTTAGCTTTAATTTCAATTTTGTTAATGTGAAGTTCTTATGGAGCTCATCTACTTTATATAGACTCAATGGTGTTGCTTTCTAAGGAGAAATTTATGATATGCCTTCGTGCCAAAACAAACAAAAAAAGCATCTCCAACACCAAAGACAAAGAATTAGAGAAAGAATAAGAAAAACATATGCTTGCCTTCTATATGCAAGAAGAAAAGTAACTTATGCTTGTCAACCTAGATGTATATACTTATTTTCCTCTTTTCTCTAATCTTTTTTAAAAAAAAAACTTTTAAATGTCATAATAATATTAATTTTCCTTCCCCCCGCCCCCCAACATATCTACACTAACTTTTTATTTTTATTCATTTTATGAAATTTCTTTACCCATATTTATCTATGTTATACATCATCATTATCAATGCTATCGCCAGTATCACCACCACCCCATTTTCTCATCTCAATGTTGTCACCATCATTCACCAGTGTTTGCCATTATCACCACCACTACCAATAACATCATGATACCATACCATCGCCATAATCAAATTATTGTTATCGTCATTGTTATTAATACCTTAATTCTTTACCCTTTGTTTATGTTTAAAAAAACCATGATACTCTAATTCCCAAAAAAAAAAAAAAGGAATCTTAATACTAAATTCTAAATTTTTAGATATACTCATTTAATCAATGAAAAATTAATTGACGTGTCTAAGATTTCCATTATTTAATAAAATTTAAGAATTTTTGGAATTTGAAAGAAAAAAAAAATGCTCAACGAAAAAGTGCTATGGAACTCTATGTATTTTTTTTTTTTTTTTTTTGAGAACCCGGACCATGAGGCCTATGGAACTCTATGTTGATATATAAAGCCATTCATTCTTATAATTAAACCCATAGGAAGTCACTCTACATTTTATTAAAAACTTGTTTATAAATCAATTTGACATCCATTAAACAAAGGTAAAATTATAGAATACTCCAAGAGTACAACAAATGCATACTTTCTCTTCTTATATGAATTGTAAATTCTACTATAAATTTAATTAGTGAGACTCATAATTATATGATAAGTGGAGTATGCATTTATAATACTCCAGAATATTCTATAATTACCCTAAACAGAGGAGGTAGACAGAGAAAACATTGTTTAGATAAGAAAAACCTAAATGAAACATATCAACAATTTTACATTTATTTTCTAGAATAATGGAAATGAATAACAAAAATAGGCTAATATTTCAAATTAAAACAATTTTATAAGTTTGTAATTTTAATTAACAAAAATAAAAGTTTAATTTTACCGATTTATTTTTAAGATACATAGCAATTTGGTAAATAAAGTGATCCATAATTCGAAACCCAATAGCCCCCAATTTGTTCCTCTTTTTCTTTTATTTTCTCCTTTTAAACCAATGAAAGAAAATGAAAACAATGGAGAACTACTTCAGAACCATTGAAACCATCTCTAAGCTTTGTGGAGAATCAAAGGAAGATGATTCTCTTCAACAAACTGAAATTCAGCATTTGTCTTCCTCACTCACTTTCTTAAGGTCAACACTAAACTAAAGCAATGCTCCTACTTTACTTTTATTTATGTATGTATGTGTATTTATGTGTTAGAGATATGAGTCTAGTTTTACTTGTACCTATATTACTTGTATTTTGCACATTCTAACTTGTGACACTGATACACTGAGGTGGTATTACATTAATCACATATTAAGTCCCTTTTTTCATCTTTTTTTTTTTTTTTTTTGACTTCCCCTTTTTTCATCATTGAACTTTGAAAGTTTTTTTTTTTTTTTTTTTTCAATTTTGTAATAAGCCTTTTTTTATATATAAATAGTTTTGGAGCAAAAATAAGGATGTATAAACAAACTTTTTTCATTAGTTTAAAGATTAAAAAAAATAAGTTTAAGGGAAAAAAAGTGAAACATTTTTAATAGTTTGAGGATGAAATGAATGTTTAAAGTTTAGGGATGTATAACAAAATTCATGCAAATTTCAAGGACGAAAACAATATTTTAGTGTTGTAATATTCTCGACATTTACTTGTATTTCATGTCATATTGAACAATACCATGCCCAAAAACATTAGGGATACATAAAAGAATCCATGTATTGCTGTATGTATGAGAAAAGTGTGAAAGAGAGGTTGAGAAGGGGAATAAGGTGCACGCATAAGAATTAAAATTTGAAATAGAGGAGGGGGGATTGGTGTGGTCTAGTCTCCCCCTTATACTTACGAAATATTCAGCTAATCTATCATGCTTTTCGAATATTAATATGATTGGTGGGAATTAAAACCTCACTAACCTATAAATTGCTTAATATTTAGTTTCTGTTTGTGTTTTTTTATTCCTAAATATACTAAACAAATAAGTGTATGGACTTCTCATAAAAAAAAAAGTTGTCTGGACTTAATAGCAAGTGGCGTTCAATTGTTGTGAAATTTTGAATGTGATTAATCTATAATAGATGTTTAATAAATATGTCAACTCCTCAAAATAGTGATTTTTAAAAAGTAGAGTGATATATCTTTGATCAAAATTGCATTAAATATAACATGAACCAAATCCATTTAGCAATAAAAATCATTTATTCAAGTGCAAATTAATAAGTAAATAGGCTCAAATTCTATTGCATTTTTAATAGTTTTGAGAAAAATGAAGCAGGTAAAGCAACCTAATGTTTATAGATAGCAATAGAAAAACACAGACATACAAAAAAAGTTGGAGAAGTGACCATTAATACTTACATGAACAAGAATATGAATTTGGCTTCAATATACCCCTAGGGAGGCTTCCAAGTTAGCCTTGATTTCAAATTTGTTAATACAAAGTTCATGAAAGGATCACCAATAACTTCTACTATATATAGACTAGATGGTGTTACTTTCTAAGGATAAAACACATTCCTCGTTAATTCAACAAGCCATGATTATTCCATTGTGCCATAAAAGAAAAGCATCTCCAACACCAAAGACAAAGAATTGGAGAAAGAAAAAGAAAAGCATATATATGCTTGCCTTCTATATGCAAAAAGGCAATGAACCTATGCTTGCCAACCTAGATGTATATACTAGTCTTTTCTTTTCTCTAATCTTTTTTTTTTTTTTGAAAGGAAAAAAATCTTTTTTTCATGCATAGATGTCATAATAATATTTATTTTTCCTCCCCCCCCCCCCCCCCAAACATGTATACACTAACATTTTGTTTTTATTCATTTTATGAAATTTATTTGCTCATCTTTATCTATGTTATACACCATTTACTATCAATGTCATTGTCATTGTCACCCCCACCCCATTTTCCTCACCTCAATGTTGTCACTATCACCTCCACCATCATTCAACGCCATTGTCATTGCCACTAGGTCCACCACTACCACCAATAATATCATGATACCATACCATCACCATAATCAAGTTATTGTTATCACCATTGTTATAAAAGCCTTAATTCTTTACCCTTTGTTTATGTTTTTAAAAAATCATAACACTCTAATTATATATATATATATATAGACCTTTTGAATACTAAATTATAAAATTTTAGATACAATCATTTAATCAATGAAAAATTAACTGACGTGTTTGAAATTCCCATCATTTAGTAAATTCTAAGAATTTTGAGAACTTGGAAGTCATTTTTTTAGGATTTCCTATAATATGTTGTTTTAAAAACATTTCTTATGTGTAAAACAAACCAAGCATTGGTTTGGGCTTAAACACCCAATTTTATTTTATTTTTTTATGAACACCACCCCAATTTCACCACACACACGCACACATTATAGATATTCTCATATTAAAGTCGTACTCAGACCACCCTAACAAAACACCCTCCCCCCCCCTCCCCCAAAAAAAAGATTTTGCTACATGTTCCCCTCAAAAGTCTCATACTTGCAATTGAAGGCAATGAAAAAAAAAAAACAAGATTTTGTTATTAGCACCACGTAAAGGCTTATTCTTGCACTTGAAGGCTATTAACGTGGAGATTTTGTGGGTGTAGGTGAGCAATCTACCCTTAGAATATATATATATATATATATATACACATTTCTTGTGATGTTGCTTACAAAAGTCTCATACTTGAAACTAAAGGCCATTAGAAAAACAATTTTTTTTTTTTCATTAGCTCCACATAAAGGCTCATACTTGCACTTAAAGGTGGAAAGGTATTCCGACTTGGTAAGCAAACTAGATTCATATGCCTCACTCAATTTGTTTTCTTTTTTTATATTCTTATTACCTTAATGTTTTCATTCTTTCACATGATGTCTTATTTTCTTTTTCATTTTTTTCTCCACTTGACTATATTAGAAAATAGAAATTACGCTTTAATGGAGAGAGAGAGAGAGAGAGAGAGAGAGAGAGAGAGAGTTTACTATCTATCAAAAAAAAAAATCTTGACGAAAAAGTGCTATGGAGTTTTATGTGAGACGTATAAAGCCACTCATTCTTATAATTAAATGTTTAGGCCTATTTTTTCTTTCTTTCTTTCTTTCCTTCCCTTTTTTTCTTTATTACATTTGGGGCTAATAATAAAATAGCAAAGAGGAAATAAATCCAAAAAATGCTTCAACTCGTCATGTGATGAGTTGTGAGTGGTGGAGAATAATAGTGAGTCCATCTTCACAACTCACAATTCGTTACATGGCAAGTTATGACAAAAGTTGTGATACATACATACATATATATATATATATATATATATTGTAACACTATCATTATCATTTCTCAAGAAGTGCAAGCCCCATTTTACCTATTTTCTCTTTTGAAAAGATTAGTGGCTATTTTGTAAATAAAGTGATCTGTAGTTCAAAACCCAACAGCCCTACTTCGTTACTTTTTTTCTTCAATTTTTTCCTCCTCCACGCACTACCGCTGCCAAAACCAGTGAAGGAAAACGAAAACAATGGAAGAGGGAGAAGAACCTCCAATTTTGAAGCTATTTACTGTCAAACGCCCAATGAATAAGAAGAAGAATAAGGATGCTCCAGTTGTGGAGAAACCATCGGATTGCAATGGCGATAGGGTTACGGTTTCAGAGTCAATTATTGAGAGGACAATTACTTTAAAGCCGTCCAAACCATCTCTAAGCTCTGTGGAGAAGATGATGAAGATTATGCTCTTCAACAAACTAAAATTCAGCATTTGTCTCCCTCACTCACTTTCTTAAGGCAAATACTCTTAAGTTTTATATACACGTGTATGTATTTGTTAGAGATATAAGTCCATTTTTAATTGTACTACTGTATTCTGCCTTGTGATACACTGAGGTGGTATTACATATATTGGATATATGATAGATTTTCCATCTTGAATAGGCGGCAATAGCATCACACATGATAGTAATTTGGTTAAAATATTATTTTTGTCCCTAAATTTTTGCGTGTATATTGTGTTTTAGTCACTAAACTTTGAAAAGAGCTTTCTTCAATAGTTTGAAGCAAAAATAAGTATGAATAAACAAAATTTTTTCAATATTTTAAGGATATTTTTTTATAATTAATTTTAAGAGACAGAAAGTGAAACATTTAAATAGTTTAGGGATAAAAAATGATATTTTAAAGCTTAGGGTCGACAAAATATGTGCAAATTTTAGGGATGAAAACAATATTTTAGCGGTTCGACTTTCATGTCATATCAAACAATTTCATGCCCAAAAACATTAGAAATACATAAAAGGATCCGTGTATCCTTGTATGCATACAATATTTTAGCCGTTTGAATTATCATTTGCCAAAATTTTTTACTAATAATATTTTAACTCATAGTTGTCATACAATGCATGATACGTATTGTATCGTGTATTAAAAATTCATATCATAAAGGCGTACTAAAAGTTCTCATAAATCGTATGATACAAATTTGTATATTAAATGTATCGGAAGATATATGAACATATAGTTTAAAATAGGTTTTTTACTAAAATTTTGTACTTTGACTTGAGCCTAAATGCTCTTCTACTTGTTTTCAAAATAGAACATTTGGGCTACTATTATTTTTGCCTAGGACAAAGATTTAGATAAAATTCTTGGACTACTACTACTTTAGCCCAACAGAACAGCTTAGTATAAGGGCCCAACAGAAAGGCTTAGTATAAGGGCTCTCTCTCTCTCTCTCTCTCTCTCTCTCTCTCTCTCTCTCTCTCTCTCTCTCTCTCTCTCTCTCTAAAGATGAATTCTATCAGACAATGATGAATATGATGAGGAAAAAAAAATATTTTGTCTTATATATTATGTATTAACACATTTACATTTAATAATTTGAATATGGATATTATAAATTCATTTTCATGTTTTGTTTGTTTTGTCAAATATCATAGCATAAGTAATAATTAAAGTAGTAATTAGTTGTGTAGGGGTCAAAGGCCCAACTCCAGATGATGGGCCGTGGGCCTGTCCGAGGAGACCTGTCCGTCTGAGGACAGCAAATCACGAGGAAGGAATATAGTCTAACCCCTCGCTAAGACATAGCTAGCATGAAGATGGAAAGAAATGGTCCGAGGAGTGTTACCTCTTCAGATGATTGAGGGGGGCGGCCAAGATAAACACTCCAACACGTATCCCAATATTTCCAGGGATTCCCCTAATATATATAGGCAAATAGGACAGGTGGAAGCAACGAGATATTATGTGAACAGCTGTTGCCACCGCATTTATTATCCCGCAGTTAACTCTCTGGCCGCCTTAATAGGGAAAGGATGTCTGAACAGTGACTCTCAACCTTTATAGCTGTCATGTAAGGACTTTAAGGGAAGGTTGATGGGACAAGTATCAATAACAATCACCTAACTGGCACGTGAGAAAAACTAGCTTCTAAATAGAGCTGGAGGTAGAGAAAGAAGGTATGGAACACTCCAGAGAAGAAGAGAAGAAGCAATCAACAGAGAGAGGGAAAGAGAGAAAGTTGTAGACACTTAGATAACTGTAAAAACATTTCTCCTCGGACCAAGTCGAGGACAGTTTTATACAACTTCAGCACTTTCTTTTCATTGATCTGCTTATAACCATACTTGGGCCATCAACAATCTCACTTCTAGCCCAGTTTATTTAACCAACTCTCTAAAAATTCATTGCAAGGATGCTGTTCATGTTTTGGGCCTAAATTCATCTTGCTTGAAGGCCCATCCTACAAATTATGTCCTTACAATTGGCGCCGTCTGTGGGAATTAACTGGTGCGTTGGTGAGTTGAGGTTTGAACCATGGTTGGATCAGGTCTTAACAAAGCGGAGTCTGATGGTTCACAACAGCTTGACCATTTTGTACACCTTGAATGAGAAAGAGACCGTGAAGGAAGCATGCATACCATGCACATTGGGAGGAGTCGACGTCGAAATGAGGGAGACGAGTCTCATAAAGACACTACGAGGAACATGCAACGTAAGATTGATCATCTAAAAGAGAAGCTGCGCCTTTTACGTAAGATTGATCATCTAAAAGAGAAGCTGCGCCTTTTACGAAGGAGGCGTAGTCCATCCAGTAGTCCATCCATCACTGATAACTCTTCTGACGATGATGAGGATGGTGATTATAGATGCCAGTCACGAACACCCCCTAGCGAATCTTTCTCCCATGAGGAAGAACATCGCTATGACCGTAGGGGTAGAAACACGTCCTCTAAAGGTGTAGGGAATGATACAATGAATAGGGCACTCAACCAGATTTCCAAGTCGCCCTTCACACGTAGAATTGAAGGAGGAAAGCTTCCTCGGCGCTTTACTCAAACCACTTTCACTGCATACAATGGACGAACCGATCCTGTAGAGCACATGAGTCATTTCAATCAGAGGATGACTGTCCACTCTCGGAATGAGACTCTTATGTGCAAGGTGTTCCCCTCCAGTTTGGGGCCTGTAGCCATGAGATGGTTTGATGGCCTTGCGGCCAATTCTATTGGATCTTTTCAGGCACTCACTAAGGCCTTTTGCTCTCGGTTTGTTACGAACACTGGGTCCATCGGCCATTAGATTCTTTGTTATCCATGTCTATGTGAGAGGGAGAGACGTTGAAAACGTACTCGGACCGATACTGGGAGATGTTTAATGAGATCGAAGGGAGTTTCGATGATATGGCTGTGAGAACTTTTAAGGTCGGCTTGCCAGCCAAGTACGATATGAGGAAATCGCTGACCAAGAAGCAAGTGAGAAGCATGCGTCGACTAATGGACCGTATCGATGAGTATAAGCGAGTCGAGGAGGATCAGTTACTTGGGAAAGGAAAAGCCAAGGTTATCCCTCAGGAGAGGAGGGATTTCAGGTTGGACCGGTACAGCAACAGCAAGCCGCGGAGAGATTATAATGTGCAGTGGGGGTTCACTGCATCGCAAGCAGTCCACGCAGTGTTCCGGGAACCAATCCACCAGAGCCTGGAGAAGATTCAGAATGAACCATACTTTAGGTGGCCAAACAAGATGGGGGAAGACCCCACGAAGTGCAATCAAAGCCTTCACTATCAATACTATCAGGAACGGGGGCATACTACAGAGGATTGGATTTAAGACCAAAAGATCTAACAGCATACGATTCACATCTGGTTAGCTTTGATGGGAAAACCTTCATCCCTAAGGGACAGATCAGACTACCCATACAAGCCGGGTCCGAGGTGGTTGAGGTGGACTTCATCGTGGTGGATGCATATTCTCCCTACACGGCCATCGTTGCCAAACCTTGGCTTCATGCCCTGTGCGCCGTTTCATCAACTTTACATTTGATGGTGAAATTTCCATTTGGAGGACAGGTCGAGGAAATTGTAGGAAGCCAATCTGTGGTGAGGCAGTGCCTTATATCGGCCATCATGCATCAGCCTGCTGTCAAGCCTACATCCACTGTTGGTAGAAGTCCATAGCAATCAAGAATGCCAGTTCCACCTACTGTTGTGGAATTGGACGAGGAGAAATGTGAGAAATTGGAGAAAGTTGTCATTGACAGAGACCCCGAAAGGTTTTTCCAGATCGAGGCTCAAATGCCTCTTCGGGATAAGGAAGAGCTGTTGGCACTCCTTAGCAGAAACATTGACGTGTTTGCCTGAAATTCTTATGAGGCCCCTGGAGTAGATCCAGAGTTCATCTGTCATCACCTAAATGTAAGTCCAGCCGCATTCCCCAAGAAGCAGCCACCTCGGCGTTCATCCAAGGAGCATTATGATGCTGTTAGGGAGAAGGTGAACAAACTTAAGCAAGCAGGGGCTATTAAGGAGGTTTTCTATTCGGAATGGCTGGCCAATACTGTGGTGGTAAAGAAGAAAAACGAAAAATGGCGTGTATGCGTGGATTTTACAGACTTAAACAAAGCCTGTCTGAAAGATCCCTTCCCCATGCCTCGGATTAATCAGTTAGTGGATGCAACTGTGGGGCATTTACGAATGAGTTTCCTGGACTCCTTTCAAGGGTACCACCAGATTCCCTTAGCTCTGGATGATCAAGAGAAGACAGCCTTCATTACCCCCGTCGGGAACTATCACTATAAGGTGATGCCATTCGGTCTGAAGAATGCAGGCTCCACCTATCAGAGAATGATGATAAAAATGTTCGAGCCGCAACTGGGGAAATGCATTGAGATTTACATAGACGACATGGTGGTCAAGAGTAAGTTGGAATCCGAGCATGTCAGCGACCTCGGAAATATCTTTGAAATCTTAAGGAAACACAGGCTGCGACTCAATGCTTCAAAGTGCTCTTTTGGCATCGGGTCATGAAAATTTTTGGGCTATATGGTCACCCATAGTGGAATCGAGGTCAACCCAGACCAGATAAAAGTGATCCATAATCTACAGCCTCTTCGGAATCCTAAAGAAGTTCAGAAGTTGACTGGTATGACTGCTGCTCTCAACCGATTCATCTCTAAGTCGGCAGAAAGATGTCGGCCTTTTTTCTAGTTATTGAACAAGAGGAAGGGGTTTGAATGGACTGAAGAATGTGTTCTGGCTTTCCAACAGCTAAAAGAATATTTATCTCGACCCCCTATCAGGTCCAGCCCCACGACGGACGAGGTTCTGTTTGCCTTTATCGCTGTAGCCACCTATGCTGTGAGTCTGGTACTTATACAGGTCGATGATGGCATTCAGAAACCTGTTTACTATGTGAGTAAATCCCTTTATGAGGCCGAGATTCGTTACTTGCCATTAAAGAATGCCATCTTTGCAGTGGTTCATACCACACGCAAACTTCCTCACTACTTTCAATCGCATACGATTGTGGTCCTTACCCAACTCCCACTCAGATCGCTACTTCGGAGTGTAGATTATACGAAAAAAAATTGCAAAATGGGGTACGATCCTAGGGGCTTTCGATATAAAGTACATGCCTCGCACCTCTGTCAAGGGGCAAATCCTGGCTAATCTGGTAGCTGAATTCACCGAGCCTTTGTTAGAAGAAAATGCCGAGATGATGGACATGGATGAAAATTCAGTTGGCTCAGTCTCCGTACAAGGACCCCCACCCTGGAAGTTGTATGCGGATGGTGCAACCAATCAGAGAGGCTCGAGAGTGGGATTAGTTTTAGTATCTCCAGAAAATGTTGTTATCAAAAAATCCCTCAGACTAAACTTCTCGGCTACCAATAATGAAGCTGAGTACGAAGCGTTATTGGTCGAAATGGCCATGGTCAGAAGAATGGGTGGAAACACCGTAAAAGTATTCTCGGATTCAGCACTGGTCGTCGGCCAAGTCGGAGGAGAGCCAGAAGCGTGAGACAAGAGGATGCATAGGTATTTGAGACATGTCAAGCAGCTGCAGTCACAGTTCAGATCATTTAGTTTACAACATATCCCTCGGAGTGGGAATACACATGCGGACTCCCTAGCCACTCTTGCAACCTCCTCGGCTCAAGGACTGCCTTGGCTTATCTTAGTTGAAGATATACATAAGCATGCCGAAGAGGAAGAAGGGCCTAGTATCTATCAAGTCAGAGTGGGACCGAGCTGGATGGACCCTATAGTAACATACCTCAAAGATGATGTCCTACCACAAGACAAGGCTGAAGCAGACAAGGTACGGAGGAAGGATCCTCGGTTCTGGTTGTCAGAAGACAATAAGCTATACAAACGCTCTTTCTCTGGGCCCTACTTGTTATGCGTACACCCTGAGGCCACCGAGTTGCTCCTTGAGGAGCTGCACGAAGGAATTTGTGGGAGCCACACAGGAGGCAGGTCTCTAGCTCACAAAGCCTTAACTCAGGGATACTAGTGGCCAAACATGCAAAGAGAATCACAGGAGTACATGAGGAAGTGTGATCAATGCCAGAGGTTTACACCGAATATTCATCAACTAGGGGGAGTTCTCATTCCTCTATCCAGCTCATGGCCTTTTGCTCAGTGGGGCTTGGACATTGTAGGTCTTTTCCCTAAAGCAGCTGGGAGTAAAAAATACCTGATCGTTGGCACAAACTATTTCACCAAGTGGGTCAAAGCCGAGCCACTGGCGAACATTAGAAATGTAGACGTCCAGAAGTTTATATGGAAGAATATTGTCACCTGGTTTAGAGTACCACACACGCTCATCTCAGACAATGGTCTTCAATTTGATAGTAAAGCATTCAGGAGATAGTGCTGTGGGTTAGGCATCACGAACAGGTACTCCACCCCCACATATCTACAGGGCAACGGCCAGGCTGAAGCCGTTAACAAGGTCATAGTGAGCGGTTTAAAGAAGAGGTTGGATGATGCTAAGGAAAAGTGGGTGGAAGAACTGCCGCATGTTCTTTGGACATATCGGACAACTCCACGTCGGTCTACGGGAGAGACCCCATTTTTAATGACATACGGGGCAGAGACTGTTATTCCCCTAGAGACAGGATTCCCAACGATGAGAACGAGCTCTTTCACCCCGGCCGACAACGACAGATTATTAGAAAGAAGCTTGGATCTGGTCGCCAAACGGAGGGAGAATGCCATGGTCCAACTGGCCTACTATCAACATAAGCTCAAGCAGAGGTATGATGCTAATGTTAAGCTATGACCACTTATAGCGGGAGATTTGGTTTTGCGAAAAGTCGTGAGTACTACAAAGAACCCAGCCTGGGGAAAAATGGGGCCCAATTGGGAAGGTCTTTATCGCATCCTGTCAGAAGCTGGAATAGGAGCGTTTTACTTGGAGGATTTAGATGAAAGAGCTATACTACATCCCTGGAATGTAAATAACCTAAAAAGGTATTTTTATTAATAAAAGTTTCAATTCTCGTACTGAGGTCTATTATATTGCTTGTCTACTAAGTGTTAAACAGAACCTTAGTCATGCCTGGTCTCTCGGACCACATACCTTAGGTAAATTAATATTCTAGTTCGTTTCACTAAGTGTTAAACAAAACCTTGGTCATGCCTGGTCTCTCGGACCACATACCTTGGGTAAATTAATATTCTAGTTCGTTTTACTAAGTGTTAAACAGAACCTTGGTCATGCCTGGTCTCTCGGATCACATACCTTGGGTAAATTAATACTCTAGTTCGTTTCACTAAGTGTTAAACAGAATCTTGGTCATGCCTGGTCTCTCGAACCACATACCTTGGGTAAATTAATACTCTAGTTCGTTTAACTAAGTGTTAAACAGAACCTTGGTCATGCCTGGTCTCTCAGACCACGTACCTTGGGTAAATTAATACTCTAGTTCGTTTCACTAAGTGTTAAACAGAACCTTAGTCATGCCTGGTCTCTCGGACTACATACTTTGGGTAAATTAATACTCTAGTTCGTTTCACTAAGTGTTAAACAGAACCTTGGTCATTTCTGGTCTCTCGGACCATGGGTAAATTAACACTCTAGTTCGTTTCACTAAGTGTTAAACAGAACCTTGGTCATGTCTTGGGTAAATTAGTACTCTAGTTCGTTTCACTAAGTGTTAAACAGAACCTTGGTCAGGCTTGGTCCCTCAGACCACATACCTTGGATAAATTAATACTCTAGTTCATTTTACTAAATGTTAGATAAAACCTCGGTCATATTTAACCTCTCGGATCACATACTCCGAGCAATTTAACCCCCTCATACATATCACTAAGTATTCAACAGAAACTTGGTCTTGCATATTCTCTCGGACCGCACACTTTGAGCTAATTTGTATTCCCATTCAATTTTAGCGTTTCAAGTATTGAAAGAGTCGATTGTGTTCGCATAAGTTTACTCTTATTTACTAGAACAATTTGAACTAATTGAATGACTTCGAAATAATTGAAAGGCTTGTATTATTTTCATCATCGGTCTCGGAATACTATTGTCATATTCATGCTATCTACATCATTTTGTTGGAGCAGAAGTTTACTTCCATTGTCACTTTAGCTTGTTTTTCCTTCTCCTGTGAACTTAAACTTCTTATAGATTTAAAAACTACAAAGCAAGAGAAACAAATGAATGGAATTGGGTGTAATTAAAAGCAAATACAAATATTCTCATTAATTAAAAGTTGAAGTACATTATGTCAGTGTACAAAATGCTACTACAAGAATGAAAAAGACAAAACCCTAGTCCTAAGTCTTGGCCATCGGAGGAAGAGGAAGGCGGTTTGGTCCGCTTGGCTTGACCTCCGAGGATCCAGCTTCGATCTCTGTAGGGGCAGCCTCTTTAGCCTTAGTAGCATCTATAGCCTTGGAAGAAGTGTCCGTCTCCATATCCGTGCTCTACTTCAACGTCACTTCTTCCTCCTAGCCCTTATGTTTGGCCTTAGAAGGAACAAACGTCTGTTCAATGGCTCCGGAGCTTGGGATGATAGAGGCGCAGAATCAGTCGGGACTACGCGTATATGCGGGTGAAAGTATATCTTCCCAAACTGTCTGAGCTCCAAGCTGGTAGGGACTCCTGCAAGGTTCAAAGCCTTCTCCCAGGTGTACTTGCAGTAATCCCTGCACACCTCGGAGACTTCTTCTGCGAGCCTTATTTCCGTCTCCTCAATGCCACGGATGTACTTGGCGTTTTTCTCGGCCTTGACTGCCACCACAACATCTCGAGCTGCCTTCTCTGCTTTCTCGGCCTTCTCCAGGCTGGACTTGAGCTCCAAGACTAGTTACCTTTGAGTTGCCAATTCTATCTCAGTCATGTGCAACTTCTTCTGCTAGTCCTCGGCTTGGTCCTGAGCACTCTTCAGACCAGCCTCGACGTTCCTCCTCTCCCTCTTTTCGATGACCAACTTCTTGGCCAATTCCTGCTTCTCATGCTTGATGGCCCCCAGATTCTTCTCAACGCTAGCATGAGACTGAGCCTCAGCCCTAGCCTGGTTGCGAACATCCTTGACCCAATCCTCAGCCACATATATCTGCTGGGTCACCTGCGTGAGAAAAATGAGAGGAGTACATTAGCACGAAAACATAATCTTTGGGAAGCTAACTCTAGTTTAGAAGCTCACCATAGCTAAGTCTCTCTTCAGAGACATAAACAAGTCTGATTGCCTCCAGGTCTTCACTGCCTCCATGTCTCGAGGCAGGAGTAGAGGGTGCTCTAATGCCTCAGCAATATAGGCCGAATGACCCTTCTGGAACTCCCTAATCGAGGCGTTCACAGAGATTGGAACGCTATCTAAATCTAGCAGCGGAGCCCAAGCTGGCGGTTGGTGGGTGTCCCGAGGGTTGATCTCCTCCTTGCTCTCGAATGGAGAGACCCTTATATTGTCTCTCCCACCCCTCTGCTGTTTTAACCCCTTCTGTTGTTGCTAGGGCACTTCACCCTCTTCAGCGTCTAGGTCCACGACCTTCCTCTTCTTCTTTAGATCCGGTATTGGAAGAAGGCTGGTCTCGGTTGTAGGAAGAGGCGGAGGTGAAGGGAGGTTGCCAGTGACTTTGGCCTTAGATGCATCCTTGGATGCATCCTTGGAAGGTGCACCCTTGCTCCTCCCAGCTAGGAGGTCTCTCAGCCCCGCCCTTGGTTTCAGAGACATCTCCTCTTCTTACTCCTCAGTACTCTCGGAATCTGGTATGCTTCGAGGTTTAGCTTGCACTTCCTCTTCTCCCTCGAAGTGGAATTGGTTTATCTCTGTCTCCAAGGATAGCCGAGAAGAAGTAGTTTCTTCCCTTTGGACAACGGGTGGAGGAAGAGCTTGTTGAAGCGGCTACTCAATCGGAGGAAGATCCTTCTTAGACAGGAACCATGGCCAGAGACGTCGATCTTGTGAATCCTCTTGTCTCCTACTCGGATTGCATTCCCAACGACCTGGAAGCTGTCCGACAAAGGAACAAAATCCAATATCAAATGAATGGTGCGCAGTTGGCCGTCTGTATGCACAAACACCTCGAATCTGAGTAGCTTGTTCAAGCCTGGTATGTTCACAAGGCTGAGTCTGGGGGCAACAAACTTTCTATCTGCAATGACAGCCGAGAAACACAAGATCAATTATATCATCAAATTATGTCAAAATCAAATGACTGAGCAACACAATAAGATGAAACCTAGAGTTTAAATTCTATGTTAACTCAATCTAGTCCTATGGTGTCCCACCTGGCTCCCCCTCCGTGGTCGGACAGTGTTGGCCGTCGTGCCACTCCCCAGAGACGATGACGTAGTCGTCCTTTATGCCTTTGTTGGACTTGGGAAGGCAGGACACCATTTTTACAATAGGGGACCTGGATTTTAGGTTGTACCCCCCATCGGCCAGAGAGTGACATTCGTACATATGCACGACGTCATGCCAAGTGAGTTACAGGCCCATCATTTGATTGAGGGCGTCCACGCAACCCAAAACCCTAAATAGGTTGGGAGCGCATTGGTGTGGGCATAACCTATAGTTCCTAAGATATTCTCGGGTAACTGTGCCCATGGGGATGGTCATTCCCCCCTCTAAAAAAGCGATCACGGGAATGACCACTTCGCCGGACCTCCTATCGGTCAAAATGTTTTCTGGTGGGTAGTACCGGAAGCTTACCCCCTCGGGTATATTGTATTTTGCCTTAAAGAGTTCTATAGCGATAGCCGAATCGATAAGATTCCTAAACCTACCCATCTAGATATACGAAAGAATACAAAGAAGACTTCCTAATAGGAGGTGAGACAGAATCAAATAGGCGGAGATGCTCAGCCGAGAAGAAAAGAACTAAGAAGTCAAACACTTACAAGAGTGGTTGGGATTCCTGTCTTAATAAGTTTTTAAAAATCTAGAATGCTCACTGAAAAAGGCTCTAAGGACTGGTAAGGTAAGGAAAGTTCTGAAGGCTGGAGCGCTAAAAATCTTCTGGTAGCTTGAGCGAATGTAAGGTGGGAAAAGTACTCCTTCACAACCTTTTATATAGGAAGTGAAAGTGAGTGGGAGTTATCCCGCTCAAAATTTCATAAAGAAATCTCAACCACAGGATCTACATCTCACCGTTGATAAGGGAGACAAGACGCCGCCTGGAGCAATAAATGGAGTGTTGCAATTTTCGAAGTGTCAGCAATGTTTGCGAGACACGCTGAATGACGTCTCCACGTGGGTAAGTTGAAAAATTTGGTGAATTTAACCCTTAGAGAAGTCAAAATCTCGCCATTCTCCTCAGATACGAGAGAAAACCAGAATTTTGAGGGGCTATTGTAGGGATCAAAGGCCCAACTCCAGATGATGGGCCGTGGGCCTGTCCGAGGAGACTTGTCCGTCCGAGGACAGTAAATCATGAGAAAGGAATATAGTCTAACCTCTCACTAAGGCATAGCTAGCATGAAGACGGAAGGAAATGGTCCGAGGAGTGTTACCTCTTCGGATGATTAAGGGGGCGGCCAATATGAACACTCCAACACTTATCCCAATATTTCCAGGGATTCCCCTAATATATATATATATATAGGCAAATTGGACAGGTGGAAACAACGAGATATTATGTGAAAAGCTGCTGCCACCGCATTTATTATCCTGCAGCTAACCCTCTGGCCGCATTAATGGGGAAAAGATGTCTGAACAGTAACTCTCAACCTTTACAGCTGCCATGTAAGGACTTTAAGGGAAGGTTGATGGGACAAGTATCAAGAAAAATCATCTAACTGGCACGTGAGAGAAACTGACTTATAAATAGAGCTGGAGGCAGAAAAAGAAGGTATGGAACACTCCAAAGAAGAAGAAAAGAAGCAACCAACAGAGAGAGAGAGAGAGAGAGAGAGAAAGTTGTAGACACTCAGATAACTGTTGATGATGCACGACAAAATCAGTAGGCTGGATGCTTCGGATGTTAACGGCGACGATGATAATCTGAATGAAGACCTAAAGAGATGAACAAGGTCAGAGGTGACCGGGGTGAATCGGCCGGAAACCCTCCGATGATAAAGTCAGTGTCATCCTTAATCCTTTGGAACAACCAAAAATTTGGGAAAAAATGTCTCGTACCTCTTTATTTGGTGATCGTTGTTCTTATATAGTCTACGCCATGAGCAGTTACTCACTTGATAACTTCTCCTACAGTGGAGGATGCTGGAAGGTTCGTAAGTAACTTCCATAACTGCCATGGAAGTTACTTTATTAGGCCGTATGTTCTGTAACCGTCAATGGAGGTGGCTTCGCGGCAATGCCTTGATTGCAAATGCGTTCTGGAACAAGTGTATAAACTTCGTCCAGGGAATGTCTGCAATGACCACGTTTGATGTCACTACAGTCCGTCCAAGGGTCTTTCTGCACGGACGAGTCTACTGTGGACGAATCTACTGGGTCAAGGTATTTTTCTTCTTCTATGGACGACCCCTACGGACTAGTATGGAGTAGGGTGTTTTTTCAGGACACTATCAGTTGCCCCCAGTCCGTGGGTCGTCTAGGAAGATGTATGGTGTTGTCCCTTAGACGCTTGTGTAAACACACCACATTTTAACTTGTCACGTGTCACGATCTTAGTAGCGGAGATTCACGTCGACTCATTTTTCGAGGAGTGTGCCACGTGTCAGCTTATGATTGGTTGTGACGTTTCAGGTACTAAAGTCTTCGCCTATAAATAGTACAATTCCTGAGCTACCCTCTCATTTCTGAAAATTTTCTTCACTGACACTCCTCGTCTTAGCGCCTCGTCTAGAAGTTTTCCGCGTCCATAGCCATCTAGATCCAGGTATTCTCCTTATCCTCGTCCTTAGGTTTCAACTTAAAAAATGTCTGAAGTTGTCCTCTCCTCGTCTAGCAACAGTGTTGAGAAAGCCATAGACGAGTTCCATGATCCCAGTAGTTTTAGTGGGTCGAGTAACAGTAGTAACAGTAGTAGTGATGGGAATACCTCAGACGAGTATACGTCCGGGGTCCCTGGAGTTCCTTTAGAGGTTTTCCAGGAACAGCTTATGACGAGGACTGAGTCCGGGTCGAGGGCAGGTACCAGTGCTCCCTCGTCTACAGTTCAAGACGATGAGGAGATTGTTTACAGCTGTGCCTTAGATATCCCGTCTAAGACTGATACCAAAAGGTTAGAATCTTTGAAATCGTGGTATCAAATCCCAGATAACTTAAACCCTAGATTACCCGTCCGTGGGGAGTGGTGTTGCCAACCCCATTTTGGAGTTGGTATTTATGAGGCCTACCTTTTGGGAGGCTTGAGGTTGCCTCTTAATGCCTTTGCTAGGGAATTGCTTTCTAGGTTAGGTTTGGCTATCTGCCAATTTAATCCCAATGCATGGAGATTGATTGTCTCCATGCAAGTTTTATGGAGGGAGGTGTTTGGGGGGGATCGTCCTCTCACTGTGGACGAGTTCCTCTTCTGCTACAAGCCCTCCGAGATCAATCAATCCCTGGGCTTCCATCAATTCACAGCTAGGGGGGCTGATTACAGGTTGATCCAGTCCTTGGTTACTTCAGACAGGAACTGGAAGACGAAGTTCTTCTTCGTCTCTGGTCCCTGGGCTGGGAAGCCAAGTGAAGTTGGTAAGGATCCCTTTGGTCCCTACACAGGAGAATTAGGGAACCTTCGTCCTGAAGGTACGTCTAAGGTTGTCCGTCCTGAGATGTTTATATATTTCATTTATTTATTCTCGTCTAACGCTCTTCTCTCTTTTTTTCTTGTTTTAGGCGTCAGACGACCTCACCTGAGCAGATTTTACATTGAACGAGTTCAAAAGGCTCGTTTGTACACTGACAGGACGTTCCACTTCTTGGTGAGCTTAAGACGCCTTGCAGCGTGGGGCCTAGGTCCAGAGCCGTCCGCTGAGGCTATTGCGCACGAACGTACCGTCCGTAGACGTAAGTATTTACTTTGCTTTTTACTTTGTTTATTTCTTGTTTTACTTGTTCATCATCTTCGTCCATTTTTGTAGGAATGGCAACAATGAATCAAAATAAGGGTAAGGAGGTGGTGGACGAGGTGGCTGGGCAAGGTGTTCGATCCCAACCTCGTCCATTAGTTGGTGACAAAAGGAAGTCTGTGTCTAAGGGGGTCGACTTGGGGAAACTTCCAAGTCGTCGGAAAGAGAAAAGGGCCAAGCATGGGCCGTCGAAAACTGGGGTCGTCCAAACCGGCTCTGTACCTACTGTCCAGCAGACCCCCGTCCATATTGTGGACGACGAGCTCTTGGATCCTCCGTCTGTGCATGTGCCGTCCATAGTCCAAGCGCCTGTTTCACCCCAGCCCTCTAACCAAGTCCCTTCGAACCTTCTTGGAGATGAAGACTTAGCCTGGGAGAGGTTCGAGAGGGTTGTTACAGATCAGGACGTGGCGGCATGCTACAACATGTCCTTGAAGGATTTTGAGCACTCTAGTGTTCATGACCTTTTCAAGGTGAACTGTCTTTATCTCGTCTTTCCTTTATTTTTTAGTCTTATCCATACATGTCTAAAAACGAATCTCGTGCAGGCCATGTCTAAGTTCATTGCCGCGTCCAGGCAAGCAACGGAGCTGGATAAGACGAGGATCCTGCTGGAGAGAAGGATACAGGAGGTTAAAGACGAGAACAAGAGGTGGGCCGAAGTGGCGGCCAAGGCCAAGGACGAAGTGAAGGAGCTGCAGGTCCATCTGGACGAGCTTAAGGCTGATGTCATAGAGAAGAACACTCGTCTTGAGCATCTCCAAATAAGGAATGACGAGCTGAGTGGTCTTCTTGAGACGGCTAGGGGAGACGCGGTTGCACAGTTCAAGGCGTCCAAAGAGTACACTGATTCTTTGGACGCGAACTATGCAGCTGGGTTTGAGGATTTCAGATTGGACGCCATGGAGAACTTCCCCAGCCTTGACTTCAGCTCTATAAAACTCAACCTTGGTGGTGCTACCTCAAGCTCTCTTCTCCAGACGAGCTCTGAAGATATCAACATTGAGGACGATGCCACTACCCAGCCCGCTCAAGACGACCCTAGTGTTGATCCTCCCCAATGAAGACTTAACTTTTCTCTGTATTTTTATTTTTTGTTGTTTTTATTTGAGCCATTGTTTAAGGCTTTTTTATGTAATGCAAGTACACTTTTCCCGTCCAAAGTTTTAGGACGGTGTTTTAAACAATGTTGAGGGTTTTTGGACGTTGGTTGTCCACCCTTTATGGCTAATGAATGCATTTTTGCTTATTTTTCAGTCATTGTATGTACAAACTTAATTCACATTTCAATTAACTTTAATTCTTGACTCGTCCTTCATGGGGACTTATGGTATGGACGAGCCTAGCTTGTGATGTGCTTAGAATGGGTCATCCATAAAAAGGCCTTTGTTGGCTAATATTATGCTTCGCCCATTTTTTGAACGAGCAAGTTCCTAAGGACGAGTTATCAGTTTTTTCTTCAAAACGTTTAACTCTTTTACCTCGTCCACGCTTTAGGCTATTCTTAGTTGTTGGATTTTACACTTGCATTTCCTCGTCCATATCTGGGTTGAGACGTCGGCGCATCAGTTTCTCCTGGTTTGGACGAACTTGCCTCATTTTTGCTTTATCCTGTTTTAAGGAAAGCTTATGGACGATACATGCATCAGCTCGCCCCTTGGTTAGGACGAATCTTGCTGGCTTTATCCTTAAAAGGAAAGCTTATGGATGACACATCCTTGCGTCTAAGGATTTTCCTCGTCTTTAGTTCATTTTTACACATACTTGGATATACTTCAAAATACATCACATATATGCTTTTAAGAAACTGTAAATATTCGTCCATAGGAATGGCACATGCTTGAGAGCTAGTACCTTTAGGGAATTACAAATGTTGTAACACAGTAGTTTATAAGTAATACACATCTAAAGCATTAGTAGTAAGCATTTATTTGAAAACTACTTCGGACATCCATGACGTCTGATACTCGTCCATGGACTTTATTGATAATATCTTCTCAAATGTTCAACGTTCCAGGGGTGTTCCAGCTTTCGTCCGTCTAGAGCTTCCAAATAGTAGGATCCTTGCCTCTTGCAGTTAATAACCCTGTAGGGTCCTTCCCAATTTGGTCCCAGCTTTCCATGAGCAGGGTTTTTGGTGGCCAAGGAAACCTTCTTTAGGACGAGGTCCCCTATGTTGAAACGCCTGGGCTTGACCATGGTATCATAGTGCTTGGCCATCAAGTTTTTATACCTTGTCATTCTCTGTTCTGCATTCATCCGTACCTCGTCTAGGAGATCGAGGTTAAGACGAAGCTGGTCACCATTTTCTCCGTCCTGGTACTTCATCACCCTATGACTGGTCATGTGTACCTCCGCAGGTATGACTGCTTCGCTCCCGTAAGCCAGTTTGAAAGGTGTTTCCCCTGTGGGGGTTCTCACTGTCGTCCTGTAAGCCCAAAGAACGCCTGGTAGTTCATCTGGCCATATACCCTTTGCCCCGTCAAGCCGAGTCTTGATGATTTTCAACAAGGATCGGTTTGCCACTTCTGCTTGGCCATTTGCTTGTGGGTGGGAGGGGGAGGAATAATGATTCTGAATGCCGAAGTGTGCACAAAAGTCCCTAAATAGTGCATTGTCAAACAGCCGTCCATTGTCTGATACTAACACCCTGGGCACCCCAAACTGGCATAAGATGTTCTTCCAGACGAAATTTTTGACATTTTGCTGTGTGATCTTTGCTAGTGGTTCTGCTTCTATCCATTTAGTAAAGTAGTCAATACCCACCACCAAAAACTTCATCTGCCTGGTTCCCAGCGGAAAAGGACCCAAAATATCTAATCCCCATTGCGCGAAGGGCCAAGGGGCCATCATAGGAGTGAGGTACTCTGCGGGTTGTTTGGGGACGTTGCTGAATCGTTGACACTTGTCACATACTTTGACATAAGCTTTTGCGTCTGCTTGCATGGTTGGCCAATAATACCCTGCACGGACGAGTTTATGCACTAGCGCTCTTGCCCCCGAGTGGTTTCCACAGGATCCTTCATGAACCTCTCTTAGCACATAGTTTGCCTCGGCCGGAGCTAAGCATCTCAGGTAGGGTTGGGAAAAACCCCTTTTGTATAGCATATCATTTACGAGGACGTATCTGGCCGACCTGATTCTTAGTTTCTTCGCCTCGTCCTTCCCCTCCGGTAGCTTTCCATCTTTCAGGTAGGCCAATATCGGTGCCATCCAATTGTCTTCGCCCTCTATCTACTGTACTTCTGACAGATCTATGCTTGGCATGTATTGTACTTCGTCAAACTCATCCACTTGTCCGCTTGCCGAGGCTTCTTTCACTAAAGCGTCTGCTTTCATGTTTTCTTCCCTAGGTACCTGAATGAAGCGAGCCTCCTTAAACTTTTTCACGAGGCGTCGCACCTTACTAAGATACCTCTTCATGCGCTCTTCTTTCGCCTCGTATGTCCCATTCACCTGGCCCATGATTAGCTGGGAATCTCCATGGACGAGTATTGACTCTGCTCCTAAGGACTTTGCCAACTCTAGCCCCTTCAGGATGGCTTCATATTCCACTTCATTGTTGGTTGTTGCATACTGTAGGCGGACGTTGTACTCCAATTCATCTCCTTCTGGGGATGTCAAAATGACTCCTACCCCGCCTGTATGTAATGTGGAGGATCCATCCACGTGGATGACCCATCTTTGGGAGCTGCCTGGTTCGTCCAAACCTTCGTCGTTAGGGGTAAACTCCGCTATGAAATCTGCTAGTACTTGTGCTTTTATTGCGCTTCTTGGCAGGTACCTAATTTCGAATTCCCCCAGTTCAATAGCCCATTGGACTAGTCGCCCTGCGGCTTCCACCCTGGTCATTGCCTTCTTCAATGGATGGTCTGTCAAGATATTGATGACATGCGCTTGAAAATAGTGTCTTAACTTCCTCGAGGCCGTAATCAAAGCGAAGGCCAATTTTTCCATCATAGGATATCGTCCTTCTGCTCCTCTCAGAGCTCGGCTGGTATAGTAGACTGGTTTCTGTACCTTTCCTTCTTCTCTGATTAACGCCGAGCTAACGGCATGTGGGGACACCGCCAGATACAAGTATAGTTCTTCACCGGGTATGGACGGGCTTAGCAGCGGAGCAGTGGTCAGGTAGGCTTTGAGGTCTTGGAAGGCCTTCTGACATTCGTCCGTCCACTCAAAGGCTTTTTTAAGAACCCTGAAAAATGGTAAACACTTGTCAGTTGCTTTGGAGACAAACCTGTTGAGCGCAGCGACTCGTCTAGTGAGTGCTTGGACTTCTTTGATGTTTCCTGGCGGCTTCATGTCAATGATGGCCTGGATTTTATCGGGGTTCACTTCGATTCCTCTATGCGACACCATGAATCCAAGAAATTTTCCTGACGAAACTCCAAAAGCGCACTTGCTAGGATTTAGCTTCATATTGTACCGCCTGAGTGTGTCGAAGGTTTCCTGAAGGTCACTCAAGTGGTTCTTCTCATTCAAACTTTTCGCTAGCATATCGTCTACATAAACCTCCATATTTCGTCCGATTTGCAGCTGAAACATCTGATTAACCAGCCTCTGGTAAGTTGCCCCTGCGTTCTTTAAACCGAAGGGCATCACCTTATAACAGAACAGCCCCTGGCTCGTCACAAAGGACGTCTTTTCCTGGTCCGCCTCGTCCATCTGTATTTGTTTATAGCCCGAGAAAGCGTCCATGAAGCTTAACAGCTGATGACCAGCTGTTGAGTCCACCAGCTGATCGATGCGTGGCAAGGGGTAGCTGTCCTTGGGGCAAGCTTTATTCAGATCAGTGAAGTCCACGCACATTCTCCACTTGCCGTTTGCTTTCTTGACCATTACTACGTTGGCCAGCCACTCTGGGTAATAGACTTCTCGAATGAACTGCGCTGTCTTCAACTTTAGGACTTCTTCCTTAACAGCCTTGTCCCGTTCTGGAGCAAAAACTCTTTTCTTCTGACGGACGGGCTGGTAAGACGGACTTACATTCAATCGATGTGTGATGACACTTGGATCAATTCCTGGCATGTCTTCGTGGCTCCAGGCAAACACATCCGCACTCTTTTGTAAAAAATGGATGAGGTCGTGCTTTGTTTCCTTCTTCATGCTTGTTCCAATTCTGGTGAACTTTTCGGGGTCATTCTCGTCCAAAGGGACGTCCTCAAGTACTTCGGTAGGCTCTGCAACAACTCTCCTTTCCTCTATGTTCATCGTCTGAGCTACCTCGTCCATGGCTAGCATGGCTAGGTAGCATTCTCTCGCTGCTAGCTGATCCCCTTGCACTTCCCCCACTCCGTGCTCTATAGGGAACTTGACTGACAAGTGGTAAGTGGACGTCACTGCCTTCCAACTGTTCAGGGTAGGTCTTCCAATGATAGCATTATACGACGACGAACAGTCTACCACGAGGAAATTTATCTCTTTCGTTGTCTGCTGTGGATGTGTTCCCACCACTACAGGCAGCGCTACGATCCCCAATGGTTGCACCTTCATTCCTCCAAACCCTACCAAGGGTGAATTCACTGGGCGTAGTAAATCTCGTCCGAGGTTCATTTGCTGGAAGGCGGGGTAGTACAGGATGTCCGCCGAACTGCCGTTGTCAACTAGCACCCTTCTGGTCGTATAACCTGCGATAAGCAGAGTAATAACGATCGCGTCGTCATAGGGGTGGTGAAGTCTCGCAGCGTCCTCGTCTGTGAAGGTAATAGATTGTTCCTCAGCTTCCCTCGTCCTGACAGGTCGTCCTGAGAGTTGAACATTCTGTACTACCTTCAGGTATGTCTTCCGTGACCTGGAAGTCTGTCCTGCTGAGGTTCCTCCAAAGATCGTCCTTATTTCTCCTAGTGGTGGTCGGGGCGCCTCTTCCAGCTTTCCTTTCAACTTTTCATCTTTCTGATCTCGTCCAAGGAAGTTCCTCAGTTTTCCCTGCCTGATGAGGTTTTCTATTTGCTGTTTCAAATCGAAACATTCGTCCGTGTCATGCTCGTGGTCTCTGTGAAAACGGCAATACTTATTCTTATTGCGCTTGTTGGGGTCTCCTTTCATCTTTTCTGGCCATTTGAGGGACGGATCGTCCTTGATCTGCATAAGCACTTGGTCAAGTGGGACATTCAGAGACGTGTAGTGCTGACTTCGTCCTGAGGATGAAGTTGGCCTCCTATTATCTTGATCCCTTTTTTCCCCTGCGCGGGCCTTCTTTGGACGGGGAGCTTGCTCCTGGTGACGGGTGTTGTCTCCTTCCCTTCTTTCGGCTCTCTTCCTCTTCTTAGCTATAATCGCATCTTCTGCATTCATGAAATTTTGGGCCGAATGGACGAGCTCAGCCATGGTCTGAGGCTTTTGCTCATAGAGCTTGTGGATGAACAAGTCAGAATTGACCCCGTTGTGGAAAGCTGCCAGTAATAGTTTGTCGTCCATCTCGTCCATAGTGAGGGCTTCTCTGTTGAAACGAGTAATGAAGGAGCGCAAGCTCTCATTTTCCCCTTGCTCAATTGTGAGCAAACTGGACGAGGAACGTTTATGCCTTTGTCCTCCAATAAAATTGTTGACAAACAGTTTACTCAACTCTTCAAACGAACTTACAGAATTTGGAGGTATTTTGCTGAACCATACTCGTGCCGGTCCTTTGAGCGTGGTAGGGAAAGCCCTACACATGATCTCGTCTGGAACTCCTTGGAGATGCATTGTGGTTTTGAAGGTTGCTATGTGATCGCATGGATCACGCGTCCCGTCATATGAGTCTAAGGAAGGTATCTTGAACTTGGCAGGCAGGGGATGGCTGTTAATGGAGGCTGAGAAAGGGGAGTCCGTACAGTGAACCAAGTCTTCCACGGGATTCGTTCTCCTCATGTTCTCCCTCATCTCTTCCATGGCCTTGCACATTTGGTCCATTTCCCTCTCCAAGTGTGGCACTCTTCGTGAAACAGTACCCCTCAATTGGCCTTCGGGGTCGGCGTTTTCTCGAATCTCTTGACTCTGGGCTTGTCCTTCCTCGAACCTCTCCTGACGCTGCCTCCGCAAGTGAATCTCCCTAGTCAACTCCTGGTTCTGACGGGTTAACTCTGCCATGGCGGCTGCCATGGATTGTATGTGTTGGAGGGCTGGCTGTTGAGCGACTGGTGCTGACTGTCGATCGCGGTTAGGATTGCTGGAGGCATCTCTACTTTCTTGATGGCCTGGGCTGGTAGCCCTTGATCTTGTCCGAACCATACAGCCTTTTGTTGAAGGAAAGTAGTTAGTACAAACTTACGTTTCCCACAGACGGCGCCAACTGATGATGCACGACAAAATCAGTAGGCTGGATGCTTCGGATGTTAACGGCGACGATGATAATCTGAATGAAGACCCGAAGAGATGAACAAGGTCAGAGGTGACCGGGGTGAACCGGCCGGAAACCCTCCGATGATAAAGTCAGTGTCATCCTTAATCCTTTGGAACAACCAAAAATTTGGGAAAAAATGTCTCGTACCTCTTTATTTGGTGATCGTTGTTCTTATATAGTCTACGCCATGAGCAATTACTCACTTGATAACTTCTCCTACATTGGAGGATGCCGGAAGGTTCGTAAGTAACTTCCATAACTGCCATGGAAGTTACTTTATTAGGCCGTATGTTCTGTAACCGTCATTGGAGGTGGCTTCGCGGCAATGCCTTGATTGCAAATGCGTTCTGGAACAAGTGTATAAACTTCGTCCAGGGAATGTCTGCAATGACCACGTTTGAGGTCACTACAGTCCGTCCAAGGGTCTTTCTGCACGGACGAGTCTACTGTGGACGAATCTACTGGGTCAAGGTATTTTTCTTCTTCTATGGACGACCCCTACGGACTAGTATGGAGTAGGGTGTTTTTTCAGGACACTATCAACAGTAAAACATTTCTCCTCGGACTAAGCCAAGGACAATTTTATACAACTTCAGCACTTTATTTTCATTGATCTGCTTATAACCATACTTGGGCCATCAACAATCTCACTTCTAGCCTAGTTTAATTAACCCACTCTCTAAAAATTCATTGCAAGGATGCTGTTCATGTTTTGGGCCTAAATTCATCTCGCTTGAAGGCCCATCCTGCAAATTATGTCCTTGCAAGTTGCATGTTTTCCAATTTTATACTAAACATTTCATTTATATATATTTTTTCATAAATTTTATTTAGTATTGGTGTATCTTACCATACATAATATGATCCAATATACAATATATAAAAATACAAAAAAATAATTTACGATATGATTCACATTTTGAAAATTATGCATTTATATATTATTATTCATGTAAAAAGATGTTTTCTAAAATTAAATAAATAAAAAAGATAAAATCCTATTTAAGATCATTATGTAAGAAAAAGTTAAGTGAATTAGCTATTATCATAAAAAAAAAAAAAAGTGATGTTAACAAAAATTAAATAAGTAATTTGCATCTCAAAAATTAAAAAATAAGATTTTTAAATAAGAAAATTTATTAGTATATAGAAAGTTAAATATAAATATTATTACAAAAATTGGTACCTAAAGTTTTAAACATAAAAAATTCCTAACTTAAATTTATCGTGTCAAATAAGGGCCTGTCTGCATCGCAACATGTTCTTTAACTTTTAAATTATTTTGTTTAAGAAAACAAAGAAGCCACAACGCTCTTTGCCGCCACTCAAATAGTTTTAAACGGTCACTATGTCCTCCAACTACTATTGTGCTTTACTGAAACTCTGCAGCAAAGCTCGAGACCAAACCCAAGCTAAGAAGCTTCACTGCCACATTATTAAAGCCTTAGTGAACCCAGAAACCTTTCTCTTAAACAATCTCATCATAACCTACGGTAAACTAGGCAACATAGAATATGCACGCCACGTGTTTGATGAAATTCCCCACCCAAACCTCTTCTCATGGAACACCATCCTCTCAGCTTATTCAAAACTGGGTCATCTCTTGGAAATGCAAGAGATGTTTGATCGGATGCCAAATCAAGATGGGGTTTCGTGGAATTCGCTTATTTCTGGATACGCGTGCTGTGGTTCACTCGTCGAGGCTGTGAAGGTTTATAGGCGGATGTTGAAGGAAGGACTTGTTAATTTGAATCGGATTACGTTTTCCACAATGCTTATACTGTGTTCAAATCAGGGGCGTGTTGATTTAGGCAGGCAAATTCATGGGAACATAATGAAATTTGGGTTCCTCTCGTATGTTTTTGTGGGTAGTCCTTTGGTTGACATGTATTCAAAAATGGGGTTGGTTTATGATGCCAAGCGGGTTTTTGATGAGATGACGGAGAGGAATGTGGTTATGTATAATACTATGATCACAGGGCTTTTGCGATGTGGGATGGTTGAAGATTCAAGGCAGTTATTTCATGGTATGCAGGAAAGAGATTCAGTTTCATGGACAACAATGATAACAGGACTTGCACAGAATGGGTTGGTTAGAGAGGCGATAGAGATGTTTAGAGAAATGAGGTTGCAAGGTTTAGATATGGATCAATTTACTTTTGGCAGTGTGTTGACTGCTTGTGGGGTTCTCCTGGCACTAGAAGGAGGCAAGCAAATCCATGCTTATATTATTAGGACTGATTATAAGGACAATATCTTTGTGTCTAGTGCTCTTGTTGACATGTATTGCAAGTGCAGAAGCATCAAATCAGCAGAAACAGTTTTCGTGAGAATGACCAGTAAAAATGTTGTCTCATGGACTGCAATGCTAGTGGGTTATGGTCAAAATGGGTATAGTGAAGAAGCTGTTAGGATTTTTCGTGATATGCAGAGAAAAGGGATTGAGCCAGATGATTTTACTCTGGGGAGTGTTGTTAGCTCATGTGCAAACTTAGCAAGCTTAGAAGAGGGTGCCCAATTTCATGCTCACGCTCTTGTTTCTGGCCTGATATCTTTTATTACAGTTTCCAATGCTCTTGTTACGCTTTATGGTAAATGTGGAAGCATTGAAGATTCCCATCGAATGTTCAATGATATGAAAAATAGGGATGAGGTCTCTTGGACAGCGTTAGTTTCAGCATATTCACAATTTGGAGATGCAAATGAGACGATTGATCTCTTTGAAATGATGCTGGCCCAAGGTTTGAAACCTGATGGAGTTACTTTCATTGGTGTTCTGTCAGCTTGCAGTAGAGCAGGTTTAGTAGAAAAAGGGCATCAGTACTTTGAATCAATGGCAAAAGAACATGGAATCACACCACTTCCAGATCACTACACTTGCATGATTGATCTTCTCAGCCGATCCGGGAAGTTAGAAGAAGCAAAAACTTTTATAAATAAGATGCCTTTCTATCCTGATGCAATTGGCTGGGCTACCTTGTTGAGCTCATGTAGATTTTATGGTAACATGGAAATTGGGAAATGGGCAGCTGAGTCACTTCTAGAATTAGAGCCCCAAAACCCAGCGAGCTATATCTTGCTCTCAAGCATTTATGCTGCAAAAAGGGAATGGGACAATGTGGCCCAATTAAGAAGAGGAATGAGAGATAAGGGAGTAAGGAAGGAACCGGGATGTAGTTGGATCAAATATAAGAACAAAGTGTACATTTTCTCAGCAGATGACCAGTCAAGTCCTTTTTCAGATCAGATATACTCTGAGCTAGAGAAACTAAATTGCAAAATGAGAGCAGAGGGGTATGTACCAGATATGAGTTATGTTCTTCATGATGTTGACAAGTCAGACAAGATAAAGATGCTTAGCCACCATAGTGAGAAGCTTGCAATTGCCTTTGGGTTAATTTTTGTTCCTACTGACCTTCCTATACGAGTATTTAAAAACCTTAGAGTTTGTGGGGATTGCCACAATGCCACTAAATATATTTCTAAGATAACCAAAAGAGAGATACTTGTAAGAGATGCTGTCCGATTCCATTTATTTAAAGATGGATCATGTTCGTGCAGAGATTTCTGGTGATGCAATTCTCTATCCAAAAATTTATCAGGTGAGTGACTAAAATTCCAGATTTGTTTAGTGTCAGAAGACAGATTCAATACTTCATTTCATCAGATGCATTGAGATATCATTGGAGTACTTTAAGGTTGTTTTGCACAAATCCACAGTTGCAGAAAACATCTTTGTTTCAGGGAGAGGGGGACTTGGAGATGATCAGGGAGAAAGAGAAGGGGGTGAAGAGAGGTATATTTCTAGTCTTGAATGAAATTATTTAGGGAAAAGTTCTTTTAGGTTCTGATTCTCTTTCATTTATTTTTTACTGTTTAGATCTCTCTCTCTCTCAAAAAAAAACCTGAGGAAAGGAAAGGACAAGCAGTGTTTAGAGCCATGTTTTGTAATGTTTTGGTTGACTTTCTTTTCTTTCCTTCATTTTCTTGGCAACCAAATGGTCTAGATCTTCTATTTTCATTGTTTCTTCCTCAGATTTTCTATTTCTTTTTTATCTTTGAAAATATGCTGGATTATTTGATTTTTTTTTTTTGTAATAAATTTTAATTTGAAAAATTTTCTTTCTATCTCTTTTTTTTTTTTTTTTTTTTTTTTTTTGACTTAAATCTATTTGGCTACTGAGAAATGATGGAAAATGAGAGAGAGTGAATTCAAAATTCTGCAAAGGTTAAGAAAAAAAATTGAGAGATGTAGGTATATGATTTTGAAATGTTGGATGGAATAGATTATTCCCACCTTTCAACTCCACGAAACTACAGCTTTGAGTCTTTCAACCAATTAGTTTAACCTTTCTATTTTGATATGTATCAAGTATTAAATATATAAAGTATTAACATTCTTTTTGAACCGTAAGAGACACCGTATGAACAAATAAAAAAGAAAAGGAAATCACCTATCAAAAAAAGAAAGAAAAGGAAATCAAATATATCTTTGATGCTTGCTTAAAATATTTTCAAGTGAGTACTCTGGAAAATAAAAAATTATTGTGTATTTTTTATTATTCAATCTTAAAAAAAAAAAAAAAAATTAAAGCCTCACTGTTAGGAACTTGTGAAAGTTTTTGGTTTTAGTGAGGAGCTCTACACATTAGAACCCAAACACCCCCATATTCAGCACTACCATCATCACTCCCTCCAATTCTCATAATCCAAATTAAAATTCTAATGAACCCTCAAATTTTCATCAAATTCTTTGTGAACTAATCACACTACCAAACCTTAACCTCACTTTTTTAGTTAGAGACAGGTTTTTCTATAATACCATTGGGGGGTTTTTATCAATTGTCCCTTTTATTTATTAATTAATTTTTTCTTTTTCTTTTCCCAGGACCCAAATCGCAATCAGACCTAATTCCTAGATGTGTCAACCATGAAATGGGATGTTACGGAAAAAGCAACGAAGGTAACTTATACACAGTTACATACATGTTATCTTGGAGGGGTTATTTGTCTCATTTATTTGATATTAATTGTGGGTTGAGGATATTATTTGTAAATTTTGGAATAGAAATATATGTAGAATCACATATGTTTGCCTTGCATACTAATAAAGCATTTTTATGGTAAAATCATAAAAATATTGAATCATTTTTTTATTATCAAAGGAGAACAAATTACTACCTTTTATATGTATGTGTGTTCGTGTATATATATATATATATATATTGATAGGTATAAATTGCTACCTAATATATAATTACAAAGAAAGGAAAAGTGTGCTCTTCTTTATTTTTATTTTTTTAATAATTCAATCTCACTCACTTTTTTAGAGCTTTGATGGGTTGCCATGGCAATGCTAGTGAAGAAGACAAAATTGGGAGCAGAGAAACCTTGAAGAGAATAAAGATTGAGTTGGGCTTAGAATCCAAAATGATATGTTGCATGAGTCTAGGCTTGGGTTAAGATTTGGGCCAGTATGTAAGTGGTCATGCAAAGCATGTTTAGGTTAAAATTTTGGCCTCCATCATAAAGGATTGGCTAAAGAATATTGCAAACTGTGACTAATGAGTGCAGGTACAATACACATGTTTACCTCACAGATCACTGCATGTATTATGTCCATTGATCCCACAATGTGGATATATAATGCATGTCCATGGAATGGTCTTTGCTTTTCAAAGTGCACCACAATTGTTGATCAATGAGTTGAGGCTTCCTTAGGATGTAGTGGAATACCTTTCCTTAGGATACTAGTAGTACACATGGCATTCCAGATGGAGCCTAGCATTTTCACCTGTGGATTGTAATCCCTGGATCCTTTGGCTTCAAGCTTTGCTAGCCAGAAGTTAAGAAAGGGGTTATACTAACAAAAAATTGCCATTGGTACCTTCACTGTCAAATTATTTGTGCAAGAAACTTTTAATGCTTTATTGTAGTTGTTAGGGTGTATTTATGAGCTAAATTCACGTGTTTATATTCATGTTGTCTATCGCTACTGTGTGAATTGGTTTTGATGAGCTAAATTTTAGAACTCTTAATTTAATTAAATCTTTTATTTTCCATGTACAGGAGGTAGCTTCCCATGATGATGTTGTACAATATGCACAGATCAAATGGCAAGCACTAAATCTTGTGGATGTCATTTAAACAGAGGTTGAATTGATTCTTCAACTTGCTTATAATTGATGTGATGAAAAATAAGTGATGAGGTAAGAGAGCTGATAATTGACATTAGACTACACTTTGATTTCTAGTGTTTTTAGTGGTGGACAAGAACAAAGTATTGGATTTATGTTGTCTTCTGCAGAACGAGAAAGTTCAGGCATCAAATTAAGCTCAAGAAAACAAGATCTTTCTATCTGGTTTATGATTGATGCAAAGCACAGGATCCAGATTCTAATTATTTCAAATAACTCAAATATAGATATGTTTATATGTATGTAGAACTTTATTATGAAGACCTAGTTTTGGGGTCTAGCTAGAGAGGGGGTTTGCTCATGAACGTAGAACCAGTAGAGGAAGACATCAGCTAGGGTTGTTGAGGGCAGCCTCTCTGACATGAGCGGCGTCTTCTTGTTTTTCTTCTTCTCCCACTTTTTTTTTTTTTTTTTTTTTTGGTTTTTTTCAACATGGAATTTAGGACTGTATTTGCTTGTCATTATGTGCTACTCCGTATATTATGAAATATAGTAAGACAAATATATTATGTTATTCAAAAACTAGTACAGCCCATACTACTGTACAAAACCACTGTAATGCAAACCTATAGTATCATAAAGCTTTTGTATCTAATAAGAATGTCCCCTCTAAAACTTGAAGTGTTAAGCTTCTTTTCTACTCAAGCTTGGAAGCTAGTAAATGGGTTTAGACTAACGGATGCGCAGAGCATCGATTAGAGCACTAGATTGAGCTCAAATAATGATGCAAGACAGAGCACAATCATGCTAGAGAACTGAAGAGGAAAAACAAAGAGAAGATGAGAGGACTGAAAACACATTGTTATCTTCTCTTACTACCTTACATGAACTTTATTTTTTCCGCAAGGTTTCTTATAACTCTCTGACAGAAAGTAGTTGCAATAAAACTTAATGCTCTTTCATAACTCAAACATGGAATCTAGTTAATTTGTCTCCTGAGAAGTCCACAGTAGCTTTGTAAGAGGATTACACAAGATCAAACCTCGGTAAGATGGTACTAGTAAGTGGTATAAAGCTTGTCTTTTTGCCAAAGGGTCAACTGTGGAAAACTTCTATACTAATTGCATGCTACCTATCAAAATCTTTCTTGTTATTATCATTTTTTTTTAATCAATAGTGATTTGAAGAGGAAATTTATATGCAATCTCCTCCAAGTTATAATCATTCCTCAACATAGAAGTTTGTTAAAATAAGAAAGCATGTTATGGCCCTGAACATGCTACCAAATCTTTGTTTACCAAATTTAGTTCTACCATGGCCCAATTTGGATTTGTGCCCAACCAATATGGTTAGGCATTTTTTTTTTCTCGAAATTTCAATAGATGTACCATTCTCGTATAATTTTAGGTGGATGATGTGATTGCAATATGCAATTTAAAATCACACTCTTTTTTAAGTACAACTCTTTAGTTGATTATCAAAAAAGTACAACTCTTTAGCTACAATTTCCCTACATTTTTCTTATCTAGATGCAACTTGAAAAAAACTGAAAAAACAAAAACCAAACTATAACATACGGTCACTAGAATGATTTTGTTGGAATCAAGATTTCAAGCATTTTCTTTTGCATAAGCACGTAAGATGTTAGTAGTATATATATATCAAATCCTCTAGGAGGGAAATTACAATTATTAAAATATGAGAATGTTTCCTTTTTCCAAACCTCAAGAGAGATTAGGCCATGTTTGGTTTGCAAGGTTTTCATTACTAATTACTCAATTCTCATCACCCATCACTCACTTTTGCTGGGTTCCACAACATGGGAGTGAATGAGAAAAATAAAAGAAAAGCATTAAAGTTGAAAGTGAACAATACCATATAACTGTTGGTGACCATTACTTCTCTAGCATTTGATGTGACTAAACATAAAGGTAAGACCCACTTGACTCTAAAGAATTACAAGATTGCCACCAAATCTCATAACTCATGATTCAGAAACCCTTAAAATTTGTTTTCATTTTCACTTACTCTAACTCATTTTTATGAGTTATGACACGGAAAGTGAGAAAGTTTAATATATCTTAATTATTTTATTATTTTATTTTTTTGTAAAAGAAATTGTAGTCTGTCACTTTTATTATCAAATCATAATTTTGGTCCTTGTACATTTGTCATGCATTTAGCTGCGTTAAATTCTTCCAGGTGCAAGGGTCGGACTCTTGTTACGATGGTCACTCTACAAGTATAAATGCTTGTGGGAAGTGGGTGGCAAAGGCCGAACTTCAAGTTTCTAAGAGCGAGTTTCATACACATATACACTTAGTTAAGTTAGAGTAGAATTCTATCTTTGTATAAAAAAAAAAAAAATTCTTCCATTAACTTTCAAAATAAGAATCCCTCAACTATTAGTTATATCAATTTAACCCCTTAACTAAAAATCAAATCAAATTTTTATAATTTTTTTTTTTTTTTGAAAGTTGAAGGCCTAAACTGATTTTTTTTTTTTTTTGCTTCCACGAAGGCCTAAACTGATACAATTGATAATTGAGAGACTTTTAATAGTTGAGACTTGAGAGACGATTTATCGATACAATTACAATGAAACGTGTATGGATAAAATTAAAATTACCCAATTATTAGAGGACCAAAAAGAGTAGCTTGGCAATTCTTTATTTTATTTTATTTTTCATTCTCACTAAACGACTTGTAGCATGCACAAGATGAATGAATTAAAAAAACACTCTTCCTCAAAAACCCAAAACCCTAGAGAGAATCTCAGCCATGGCGGACCAAGAGCTCGATCCCTCGAAACCTTCGTGCCTTCACCTGGTCTCAGCTTTCCTCGCCATGGATTCCACCGAATCCTTAATCTCCTTGTCCCGGTAGGTCCTAAATTTCCGGCACCAGCGGATTTTAGCAAACTGTGGTGCACGTGGCTAACGTGCGCCGCCACCCATGTTCCTATTCTAATAATATTGTGTTGGTTGGTTTTTTTTTTTGGGTTGAATTGTAGGGTATGCGGTGGAGGGTCGGTTACTGAGGGAGTACAGAGGTTCATTTGGGACCATTGCTTAAGCAAAGCTGTAAAAAAAAAAAAAAAAAGAACTCTATTCCTTATATTCTATGCATTTGTATGCAAAGTTTTAAATTGATATTGTATTTATGTGTTTATAAATGAGTTTTTGTGACTTGGGTTTTGGTTTCTGTAATGGGTTTTAAGACTTGGTGGCTTAGTTGTTAGTATGTGGATTGAATTTTAGGTGTTAACCTTTGTTTGGTTGCAAACTGTATAACTTCTATTTGATGCATTTGAATATAAATGTTTTTTATTTATGTGCTTATTTTTATGAGTTTTTATGACTTGGGTTTTGATATGTGTAATGGGTTTTAGAACTTGGTGGCTTAATTGTTAGCAAGGATGCTGAAAAAAGTGGATGGTGTTTTAGGTGTGTTAAGCTTTATTTGTTTTCTGAAAATGTGGGGAAAAGAAATGAACATAATTTGGGGCAAGAATGCTTTTTCCCGCCCTTTCACAAAGAAATTTAAATGTCAGTTTTTAAAGCTTTATTTGGAAAAATTGATGAAGATTTGTGAGGTTAGATTGGTTTCTAGTTCTACTTTCTTAGTGGAGAATTGGGTTTAGAACTACAAGTAGAGGCAAAGAAGAAGCTTTAAAAATTTGAAGAAATTGGATTTTCTATATTTTTCTGAACCCTGTTTTCAAAGACGAAGATGGTTTTGTATCTACTGTTTTTGCATGGATGAGATTAGTAGAGCAGAAGTTTTATTTTCATGTCTTCAATTATAAAAAAAGAAAAACCTTGTTGTGCATTTTCTAAGCTGCAATCAAATCCTTTGTATGCATTGTTTCTCTATTATAAATTTGGTTCAGTCAAATGGTCAATGCAGGCTGAAAACTTTTATGCTCCATTCTTGAAGAATTTCCTGAAGAAGCTTATTGCTGAAATAGAGTTGAACCAAGATCTTGTTTTGGATGAATTATATGAACAATATGCTTATTACA